>JAGMVL010001773.1:0-603501 GCA_019202695.1 Populus x sibirica
TAAGTTAAACTACATCTTACAAAATGTTGCTCATGAAATTCTACAGTTCCGAAGAACATACTAATGTTGGATTTTACTGTCATGAAAAGCCAGGCTGAATTAAATGTCATTATTAGCATTGTTGGTTTCTGACTAGCATGTATGAAACCAGCCCAACTTCTTCCAAGCCCATATTTCTCAAGGGCAGGTGACCAAATATTATAACTCATAAGTGTATCAATATTACCATCCCGTGAATGAGATCAATCTTTCTCCTAAAATTCCACTTTTTGTGTGGATAGTGGCTTTTCCCTCATTTATGACATGAGAACCTGGTTTAGAAGTAAAACAGTTTCTGATGACTTTGTATCAAAGCATATGAAAGTCAATAATGGATTAACTGAATCCTTGCGCTTTCAAAACTTGTGAAATCTAGCTCTCATCTATTGAGGATTGTTGGAGAAAAGAGTCAATACTGAATTCATTCTACATAGTTGGTAAATATTAATATAGAGTGCCTTTCTGGCTTGGTTTATGTGGCAAAGCTTACCTCATGGGGTTTGGAGCAACTGGTGGAAAGTTGTATTGTTTTAAATTCTCTTTGATTCAGTTTGCTGATTTCACTGCACCTTTATCATTTCCTTATCAGATTTCTGGTAATATTTATGTACTTAGCTGATAACATGAGCAGTGTTTTTTTGGACCAGATGCTTTTCTCTCTATTTCTGGTATCTTTTCTCTGGCACATTCAAAAACAAAAATTCTCTCTCTTTAACTACTGCGAGGGTTTAGCAAGAATTATCTGGATGCTTCATACATTTGTTCACTGATACTTCTTTTTCACTATGATTTCCTGTTTTTTTAAAATTTTCAAAATGGTTCTCAGGTCGTACTGAAGGAAAATTTGATACTTACTGTATTCCGGGATGAGGTTAGTAGCACTGTCAATTGTCCAGACCATGCTCTCTGTTTACAATGGCTGATTTTTTGTTGAAATCTTGAACATGCAGTATGCACTTTTGCATGAGGATTATCAGCTATACGTTTTGCCTCGGATATTAGAATCGAAGAAGATGGCCAAGTCTGGGCGTACTAAGCAAAAAGAAGCAGATCTCGAGTATAGTGTGGCAAAGCACGTTGAGAAAATGATAAGGTAAAACTTAGTTTTGATTCTTGGTATTGATGGAAGGAATGAAACCATCACTGCCCTCTGGTTTTTTTTCTTTAGACTTATAAACATTAACCTTAAAAATAATCAATATGCTCAATATTTTATGTACTTTACTGGTGAAATTGTCAAGGATTAATCTAGGGATGTCAACTTGTCACATTCTGAAGTAGCTACCAAAGTTTGTAGATATACAGAAAGGAGGGAAAATGTTTCAGCCACAGTTCTATCATCAGAAAGCAAGTGGCGTGTAACAGCCATTATTGGCCTGGTTATAAAAATGATTGAGCTGTGATTCTAGCAAAATAGAAATGTTGAAGAATCCTGACATTGTGGTGAAAAATGATAGACTTTGTACTTGGAAATCTTGTCATTTATGCTAATGATACCACATGTTCAGATGCTGGGATTTTGCTTGGTGCATGGACAATGACAAAAAGTGCACGGTCTCTTGTTTGCTTATGTCAATGTTAAAATTTCTTCTAATATTCCACTAATATTTGATAGTTAGCTTTAATTTCTTGTGGTTCTATTATTCTAATAAAAACAAAAAGAAAAATCAATATACCCAATGTTTCAGCATCTAATGTGATTTGGATATGTTGTGAATGTTGCAGCGAAGTGCACGAGCAATCTCTTCTATCTTGTGATGCCATTCACCATGAGAGGAGAGTATTATTAAAACAAGAAATAGGAAGAATGGTACTGTTTTTTACTGATCAGCCAAGTTTATTGGCTCCAAACATTCAGGTAAATTTGAAGTGATGGTACATCTCCTTTTGTCATCCCATCATTCTGCTTCTTTTCAAAGCTCTAAATTTAAGCATATGGTTGACCAACTCTGGCTATGTTAGGAATCCTTTTGTTCAGTCTCAATATGTATGCAGTATTTTAAATAGATAATTGATGTTAATTGAAATTTGATTTCTGGGCTGATGGGAAAAGAAAACAATGAAGTGGGGTAGGGGTGGGGTGGGGGAGCAATTGACTTCTCTTTGAATCTATTTTACTTGCCATGGTACCAAGTATGCTTATTTACCGCAAATTATTCCCGGAACAATCATTCTCTAATGTTATGGTGTTTCTTACAGATGGTATTCTCTGCCCTGGCATTGGCACAGTCTGAGGTTATCTGGTATTTCCAACATGTAGGAATTGCATCATCAAAATCTAAAGCTGCTCGAGCAATACCTGTTGACATAGTACGTCAAGTTCTTTGCTTAAATCCGATGTTGTCATTATAATTCTGTAAAAAGGTGACTCTGGTTTTTAACTTAATTTGGTGTTATTTTTGGTGGTAGGATCCAAATGATCCAACTATTGGCTTTTTACTAGATGGAATGGATCATCTATGCTGTCTTGTGCGCAAGTATATTGCAGGTTAGGGTTTGATGTAAATTTTCCCCCCTCACAAATCATACAATTTATGTTGATATTGCACTTAAAACTGGTTAGTGTTTTGATTCTTTCTCATTAGTGGAGTAAAGAAGCAAACCATCCCAACCCCAGAGTGATATAAATGATCTTACAAGCTACTTTGTTGTGACTAAGATGGTAAAAATGTCTTACAAAGCTAGTATGCGAAAAAAATGTTTAAAATTGAATGAGTGTGAAGTTTGATAATTATTTAAAATAGCAGATGGACCTTTTAACCTTTTAAAACTGAAAGGTTAGGTTTTCAGAGGTTCTATCATGACTTTAGAGCCTGGTGTTGTTGTCTTATGTTTTCTTATTGTTGTTAATCCATCTGCATTTATTATACAGATTGTTTTTTGGTGGCTATTATATAAATTAGCAGAGAAGTCACTCAGTTTGTAGTTCCAATGTGAGAAACCATGAAATGCTGAACAGTTATTGTAGTGCTAGGCAAGGGTCAATTTTATGAAAACAGGTTCTTATTCAACCATGAGGCATTGTGATCATTCATATTACCTGAAATGCCTATATACCTCAGTGTGGAGCAACTAGTTTTATGGCATGCAGTTATCTTACTCCACAGGTCTCAAGTATGGACAAACAAGTCTTTAAACACTCTCATATTTAATGCAGCTATCCGAGGCTATGCATTATCATACCTGTCTTCATGTGCTGTTAGAATCCGGTTTTTGCTGGGAACTCCAGGAATGGTGGCTCTTGATCTTGATGCTAGTTTAAAAGGGCTTTTCCAACAGATTGTTCAGCATTTGGAAAGCATACCAAAACTGCAGGGTGAAAATATTTCCGCCATCATGTGTGATTTATCTGTAAGAAATCTGTGTGAATCAAGTTCAATTTGTTATGGTGAAGTTTTCTGAATTTGAATTGACACTGCTTTGAAGTATCACTGGGTATGATAAGATTTTATGCACTTGTGATTTTTCAAGTGCTTATCGCTATAATGTCAAGAATTAGACACCTCCATCACACAAGGATTTCTCATTTGTATTTAAAAGACATATGATTGGGATAGTTGAAAGAAGGTATTGTTTGAAGGAAACCAACAAAATGATTATCTCTGTTGGTCCTCTTAACTTTGACTTGAAAGAAACCATGGTGAAGTCAGCGGTATTGCATTCAGAGTAATGCTATGTTTAAGGAAAAACTTTTAACAAATATATAAAGAATGGACACAATGGCAGTAGTGGTAATTTAGCAAACTTTATGGTTGTTTATTTTATGTTTCTATTCGTTACATATTCATTTTACAAATCATTACTCTTGCATTTATGCTTGGCTTTGAAGTATGTTTCCTTCTTATCATGGATTCTGTTAATTCCTTTAACAATTTTTTTTGTTGTTGCCATTTTTTCTACCATTGTTTTCCAGAATTGGCTTCTTCATAAGAGCACCAATAACAATATCATGGTATGTCTTTTCTAAGCAGGAGTTTCGCAAGGATTGGTTGTCAATATTGATGATTGTCACATCGGCTAGGTCATCTATAAACATAAGACACTTGGAGAAAGCTACTGTCTCTACTGGAAAGGAAGGCTTACTGTCAGAAGGAAATGCTGCATACAATTGGTCCAGGTATTCCCCGACTCTTGTTCGCCTTATAACTAGTGCTACTGCTAGGTTGCTGAAAAGTTAGCCCATTACTGGACTGACTTCACGAAGCCGATCCACATAGTCTAACCCCTCTAGTTTGAGATTGACACTATGATTTGAGTGATACAATTATCTAACACAATATATAAACTATAATTATCAACATTATATCTGTATAAAAGTTAAAAACTGACTGAATTATTTGTTGGTGAATTGATCTCACTCAGAATCAAACCACTGCCCAGAAAGTCAAGATGAAAAGCTTATTTATTTTATTGAAATTATTTGGAAAAAATTTAATGTACTATGGACAATTACTGTTGTGCCCTTGAGCAATGTTTCAAAAAACTTATACAACAATTAGTCTCACTAGAAATTCATACCACAACATTTGAAGTGGCCTTGTACCGAGTAGCTTAAACTTTGAGCTAAATGGCAAATGCTCTACCATGTTATGGGAGTTAGGCACGTTATACCACTTATTAATGTTGTCTAGTTTTCCTTTGAGACTTTGAACCATGTGCTAGACCAATAGTTAATGTTAGATGACTGTTTCATGATCTGAGTAAAAAATGAAGCCTATGGGCATAGGTTCCCTCTTTTCTCCAAACAGCATGTCAATTTCATTATCTGCTGTACTGTATTCAGGAGGTTACCTTGTTCACATGGAAAATCCAAATTATTTTGTTCAAATTGAATGTTGTTGAAATCTACAGACAGGAATCTCTTTCAATTGCAGATGCGTTGATGACTTAGAGTCGCAATTATCAAAGCATGGAACTCTAAAAAAGCTGTATTTTTACCATCAGCACCTTACAGTAGTGAGTTCCTGGCTTATTCAGTTTATAATTTCAAGTCATGAAGGTTGGGCTCCTCAAAATACTCAATTGGGTATTGTTGGACTTTCTAGGCAGCAGCTCTGTTGCTTTTCGTTTCCACAATTATTTTGCTTGGGGTTACTCTTTTTCCTTACGGGCTCCTTGTTATAACTAACTATGCATCTTTTTCCATGGTAGGTCTTTCGGAACACCATGTTTGGACCAGAAGGACGTCCTCAGCATTGCTGTGCATGGCTTGGTGTTGCTAGTAGCTTTCCAGAGTGTGCTTCTCCAATTGTTCCAGAAGAGGTGATCCATCAACTTGCTATTTCAGTTGGGGAGAGGGGCTATTATTGATGATTTTTTGCTAAGAGAAATTGAAATGGGAAGACTTGGATTTTATTTTATTTAATCTGCTGCACATTGCGTTGATCCATACTCGTTAAGGGCATGGTTGAACAGTTTGCACATTGCGTTGATCCACCCCAACTGTGCTTTCCATCTTGCATATCATGTAATGGAAATGTCATGAAATTTACTTTGTACTTTTCTGTAAATAGGTAACGAAAATTGGGCGAGATGCAGTCCTATATGTTGAGTCTCTTATTGAATCTATCATTGGAGGATTGGAGGGATTAATCAATATTCTTGATTCTGAAGGAGGATTTGGTGCCTTAGAGGCTCAGGTTTTTACTTTGAACTGTGATATACTGTAGCAGATAAGGAAATGCTTGAGTAGCAATATTAGAAAGCTAATGTTTTGGAAATTTCAGCTTCTTCCAGAGCAGGCTGCTTTTTATTTGAATGACACATCCAGAGTTTCAATTCCTACATCAAAATCTACCAAGGGAGCAGTTGGGTTTCCTTTGCCTGGCCATGAGAGCTACCCTGAAAATAATAGTGCTATAAAAATGTATGGAATTTAACTTGTGCTGCTTTTCATGGATAATCTGCAATGATACAACATGTCTTGATTCTTGAGTTTGTGTTGATGGCAGGTTGGAAGCTGCGATGCAAAGGTTGACCAACTTGTTTTCAGTTCTGAATGATATGGAGCCTATATGTGTTCTAAACCATGTCTTTGTTCTGAGGGAGGTGAGGCTGCTGAGTTTGTGTTTAACTTCTTTGGATGGGTATATGATAGCAGACTCTGATATAGGTGTCTTATAGTTGACTAAAGTACTATGAGTTTGCTATTTGTCTTCTTAACTCCTTGTAGCCCCCGTTTGGTATTGCATTCCAAACGGAGGTTGGGCAAAATTTGAAATTTATTTTTGCTTAAAATTTAATTTTTTCATGTTTTTGGATCGTTTTGATATGCTGATGTCAAAAATAATTTTTAAAAAATGAAAAAAAATATTATTTTAATACATTCCAAGTGAAAAGTACTTTGAAAAGCAACCACTACGACCTCTTAAACATCCCCTATAGTCTCTTCTTAAAGATAGCAAGAATGCCAATTTCTTTATTAAAATAGTCTAACATCAAAAAGTTTCTACGAAAGAGTATTTATACTATAAAGAATTCAAAGTCTAATAGGATATCCTTATCAATATAGATAAAGCTGATAAATAATAATGATCTTGTTGTAATTCAATTTCTTACCCCTATTTTTGTACATGTTTCAAAATTAGAAAAATCCTAAAAATGTCTTTTCAGTAATTTTAGTTAATTTTAATTATTTTGTTATTTTCTTCATTTTTATTTAATTTTTATGTGTAAAAAAATCTTACTTAATTAGGAAGGGATGCATCAAGCCATATAAACTATCAAGAAATGTAGTGCTTTTTTCGCTGAACAAGAAGGGGTGTGATTTACTTCTTTTTAATCCATATGCTGTGCAATAGCATGGTCAGTGTGTCAACTCAAACAATATCAAAATGTTGGGATTCTGGTCTGACATTGTAGTCTTCTGTGCAGTACATGAGAGAGGGCATACTTGGCAACTTCAGGAGGAGATTGCTTGCAGTATTAAAAGCTGACAATGATCTTCAACGGCCTTCTGTCCTAGAGTCCTTGATTCACAGGCACTTGAACATTGTCTATCTAGCAGAGCAACATATCAGCATGGACCTTACTCATGGTATTCAAGAAGTTCTACTAATTGAGGCCTTCTCAGGACCTGTGTCTTCTCTTCACTTGTTTGAAAAACCAGCAGATCAGCTTACTGGGTCGGCCACTGAAGTTGTCTGCAACTGGTACATAGAAAACATTGTCAAGGATGTATCAGGTGCTGGAATCCTTTTTACACCAATCCACAAATGCTTTAAAAGCACGAGGCCTGTTGGTGGATATTTTGCAGAGTTGGTCACCGATCTCAGAGAATTGCAGGCCTTTGTTCGTGTATTTGGTGGCTATGGCGTTGACAGGCTAGACAGAATGATGAAAGAGCACACAGCAGCACTCTTGAATTGCATTGACACATCATTTCGGTCAAACCATGAAGTGTTAGAGGCAGTTGCTGGCAGCATGCATTCTGGTGACAGAATAGAAAGAGAGGCATGTTCCAGGCAGATTGTGGACTTGGACACAGTAATTGGATTTTGCATTGAGGGAGGGCAAGCACTTGCTTTTGATCAGCTTCTTGCTGAAGCAGCTGGGGTCGTGCTTGATGAGGGTGCACCCTTGATATATTCACTACTGTCTGGGGTGGTTAAGCATATACCCGAAGAAATATCGGAAAAGAAGGAAATCAGAAGAATAAGAGGGGTGGCTAACAGTCTTAATATAGTTGGAGATCATGATTCAGAATGGATCAGATCAATTCTAGAAGATGTTGGGGGTGCAAATGATGGTTCTTGGACATTGTTGCCTTATTTATTTGCCACCTTCATGACATCAAAGATATGGAATACTACTGGCTTCAATGTTGATACAGGGGGCTTCAACAACAATATCCATTGTCTGGCAAGGTTGGTTTTTCTTGTCCCGCCATATTGTTGAATTGACGGGTCTGGATATACTCCTGAACACAAGAAGTTCAATGCTTCTTCGAACATGTATTGCATACGAGCTATTGATCTAAAGTCAGTGGCCCATAACTGGCATTTCTATCCAATTTTTTTTTGATTGGGTGACTGGCCATCTCCCATTTAACTATCATATTTAAATTCTGAACTGAACCGAGGTCTACTGCATTTGCTACTAATCATGGTATATTCTGTTATGAGGTCTTACGAGGAAGTATTTAACTCTTCTTGCCTTCTCTCTGTCTCACCCGCCAGGCAACTTTATTCACAGTTAATTTAGTAGGGTCATGCATTTGCCATTTTTGTACTACTAGTAAATGAAATGGTTTCTATCATCCATTATTAATTTTTTTTTCCTTACAATTGAATATTCTTTGCAGGTGCATGAGTGCTGTGATTGCCGGTAGTGAGTTAGTGAGATTGGAACGCGAACATCAGCAGAGACAACAGTCTCTCTCTAATGGCCATCTTGATGAGGCTTTGGATCCTGAAATACATAGCCGTTTGTCTGCTGAAGCAAGTATAAAGTCTGCAATGCAGCTTTTTGTCAAATTTGCAACTGGTATTGTGCTAGATTCTTGGAGTGAAGCCAATAGGTAAACGTGCAATGCCTGTCATGCCCCTCACATAAATACACGACATGCACACAAGTTGCATATTTTCATCGATTTTTGTTTGCATAAAATCTCATGGTAATTATTTTAAACCACAAGCATCATTCCTTAAAAACTCGTGTTAAATCTCTAGGGTGGCTCCATCAATAATTCTTTCAGCTCAAATACTGAGAAAGGAATGTTGATCTGAATAGTCTATTTGATTATCTTTATGACCTTTGTTTCCTTTCTCATCATTTCATGCATCTCAATCTCATCTCCCCTTTCTGTGCAGATCTAATCTTGTAGCAAAGCTGATTTTCTTGGACCAACTTTGTGAGATCTCACCGTATCTTCCAAGAAGCTCCCTCGAAGCCTATGTTCCGTACACAATTCTCCGTTCAATTTATAGCCAGTACTACTCAAATTCTCCATCCATGCCTCTGGCACTACTAAGTGTCTCACCCCGCCATTCACCTGCTGTATCACTGTCTCACACATCTCCTGCAGTGAACCATTTTTATGATATGGATAGTGGAAGCCTTCGCAGCACGGATAATAAACATCGAAATGTTCGCCGCTCTGGGCCTTTGGATTATAGTTCAAGCAGAAAAGTTAAACTTGTCGAAGGCTCAACTTCTGGGAGCACAGGTCGTAGTCCACTACCACGGTTTGCAGTCTCAAGATCCGGGCCTTTAATGTACAAGTAGAAAACGGTGAAAATGGCAGGGTCAGGAGTGTTGATAAATTATCAGCTCCTCGTCAATCAGACAAGTTTTGCATGCTGTAAATGTCATAATTCTTTGTTCTTATGTTCATCGTCGCGCTACACCTAATCATATAAATTAATGCCCTTTGCGAGAGCAAGATGTTGTGAATTTGGTTGCTCAGCCTGTAGAATCAGCACTCCTCGACTTGTGCCATTTATGATACACATGCAGATAGAATTTTATTAGGTGAATCAGATCCATGGCCACCACAGTAGCCCCACCATTTTCACTTGATGTCATAATCCAGGTAACCCTAATTACAAGTCCATGCTACGCCTGAGCTTACAGCTCAAGTGGTACCCTAGCAAAATATATAGCAATGGTAAGGTATTTGATAATTGTCACTTGCTGCATCAATTTCTATGCCATCATTTTCTGAAGAAAAAAAAGGATTAGATTCGTATGAGATATGGTAGGGACCAAAAGTTTGTGGTTCTAATAAGCAGAGGTGTCAAATTTGAAATTAGGACAAACCTTAAATTTACCATTTGGTATATTTTATTTCTAAAAAATACAGCTTTTTTTGCTATGTTGAATTTATCTTCATCACTTCTTGTGACACGACTCTGGAGGTAAATCTATTAAGATATATTGGTAACGAATATTACTTAACAGGACTTCATAATTCAATGGCTTCCATTGTCAAAGCCATTTTCCATGGCAGAATTGAAAGATGTGATGATTCACTCCTCCCTTTAGTAATATTTGAAGACTGTTTAGCAGATATACTAACAGAAAAACCTCAAGTAAAATCTTCAACAAGTCACTTGACAAGTTGAGTATTGAAAATACCTACACGCCAATTTATCAGTTAGAGATCTCCTATACAAGATGGAAATGAATATACACTCAAAGGAAAATCGATGAAAAGTATTGCATCTTTACTCACTGATCCTTATGCAAAGCTGAATGTATATGAAACATATTAATTTTGCAGAATAATTATCATATGATGTTCAGCAGCATGTCATTGGCCAATATATTGACGTCTCTCCTATTTCTTTATTTATTTATTTATTTATTTATTTTGAGCATATGAATGTTATTTGACGGTCACCTCAATTTGTGGGGTTAGGTTCATATCCTACAAACTGTTCCGGAAACATAATTGTCAGAGATTCTAAGAAAATTGCCAGACTAGTCTATTTTCTCCCTGATTGTTTCTCCCTGATTGTTTCACCCATGGCTGTAGAATGGCAGCCAGACTAATAGTCACAAATCACTCTCTGAGCTGTAAGTTTGTTGGATTATTCTGCTTTGCTTTGCCTTTTTCTTTTGCCAACAGAACCTTATCTTGACTTCATCTGCCTATTATCACTTATGAAGTACGTGATTTGCTTTTTTCTTTAAGAGCTGTTTCTGTCTTTCCTTTTGCCAACACAACCTTACTTTTGTGGTATACCATTTAGAAATATAAATCACAATAATGGAAGAATGCAAATTCCAAATCTGAAACATCAAAGAAAATGTCTCTGTGCTTGAATTCCAAGCCAAGGAGACCAAAACGTCAACTCTCGTCAACAATGGCAAAATATCGAAGAAAAAGTCACTGTAACTGTTAAGTATTCAACATTCTAGTTTACTTACAAAAGAGCTCTTAAAGAAATGGGATATTCAACAGTCTATTTACCTTTGAAAAGGAAATTATTGTAACAAGAGCTTAAGACAGTCCCACCACTTGGGGCAAGTGGTAGAAGATTTCTTACAGCTAAAGTAGTAGGAAATTATTGTCCAAAATGGAATGGAAAGATCAATTCAATTTCCTTTCCAACTTGATACTACCGTTCTATAAATGCAGCTATATCCCCAAGTGATTTTATCTTCATCACTTCCGTTGCAGACACGATTCTATGTTGGAAAAAGACACCAATATATCCGAATTCACAATCCGCATATCTCAATTCTTTTCTCTTTTTGTGCAATTAAAAATAGGGGTCAGTCAATCAACAAAAATAAAATACAAAAACTAAATAAACACGCAGCACAAAGAATTTTTAAGTGAAAAACCCCAATACAGGGAAAACTACGAGAAGGTAGTCCACTCAAACTCTTCCACTAATTCAAATAATAGGATAATAAAGTTCTTTCTTAGCTTAGTTAGAGGATATACATCAAATCACTAATTTTTTTGTTATTTATTTTTGGGTCCTCAAAAAACAAATACAAAAAAAAATCAAAAAATATATTCAGAAGAAAAAAAAATAGCAATGAGAAGAGAATTCCAAAGTGTCTAGAAAATGACCAAAATTGAAGAATGCTAAAAAATACAAAGATTGAAATTTCACAGTATATTTTTGATTGATGAGAGCCTTGTTTACAAAAAAAAAAATCAATTTGAGGAAGAAAAGTTCAAAATCAAATGTTTATGGATTTAATTAAATTTAAATTTTATTGCAATTAAACCCTCCATAAATTCAATTAGACCTTTAACAAAATCTAATTAGGTCCTTAAACATCCAATTTTGAATTTATTTTCCTCAAATTGAATTTTTTTATCAACAAGGCTTTCATCAGTCGAAAATATATTGTCAAATTTCAATCTTTGTATTTTTGAACCTCCTCAACCAATCTTTAGCCATTTTTCAAAAAAAAAAAAAATTGATTTTTTTTGTATTTTCTCTTTATTTTTTTGTGTAGGGATCACTAAAAATAGGCGACAACAACTTTCATGGTATATTTATAGCTCATAAATCTTTTTCTTGTGTAAAAAGAAGGGCATGCAGTGTAATTACCCGAATAACTTTTAATATGAGATAAATATCCCTTACCTGATAAGAATATGGTAGGTCCTTAAGAGACTTTTATACACTTAAAAAGATATTAAAAAAATTAAATTTTAAGACATCAAGTGTAGCTAAGCCTACAAAGACTAAGTTCTTCCATGAGGTTACACTCAAGGAAGGTCGGTCATTCCCCTGGACATCCCAAGGGAGGATGACCATTATCTTAGACTTGGTTGTCTGCCAAGTTGTGCTTGAGTCTGACATGCGTGTTAGACCGGCATTATCTTGGGCTTGACATACTACCAAGACCAAGCGCCTTGGACTTGGATGAGTGCCAAGTCCAAGCGTCTTGGGTCTGGCATGAGTGCCATACCCATACTACCTTGGGCTTGGCACACTACCAAGTCCAAATGCTTTAGGCTTGGCTTGTTACAAAGTCTAAGTTCCTTAGGTTTAGCATGCGTGCCAGACCGACGCTACCTTGGGCTTGATGCACTGCCAAGTCCAAGCATCTCGAGTCTGCCATATGTGCTAGACACACATTACTTTAAGCTTGGCGCTCTGTCAAGTCCAAGCGTCTTGGGTGTGCAATGCATGCCATACCTACGCTATCTTGGGCTTGACGCATTACTAAGTCCAAGCACCTTGAATCTGTCTTGAACTTGATTGATTGCCAAGTCCAAGCGTCTTGGGTGTGGTAAGCCTGCCAGACCCACTCTATCTTGGATCTGACAGGCGTGCCAGACCCACGCTACCTTGGGCTTGGTGTATTTCCAAGTCCCAGCATCTCAGGTTTGGCATGTGTTCTAGACTCACACTATCTTAGGCTTGACGCACTATTAAACGTAAGCGACTTGGACTTGACAAAATAACAAGTTTAAATACCTTGGGTCTAGCATGTGCGTCAAACCCATATGTTTTAAAAAACCAAACAAAAATTAAATAAAAACTTAATAAAATTGGCTCATCACTTTCACTTTCCAGAAGAAGGATCTTTACCTTTATCTTGCACTTAAGGAATGCAATCCTTTGTCCGGATATACTTTCCCCTAAGTACCCTTTGTCCGGATATATTTAATAACAAAAATTAAATAAAAACTTAATAAAATTAAGGGAGCAATTGTCTTCTTTTGTCCCTGTGTGGCTCGCCACTGCCCACCCTAGTTTTATAATAAATGCCTTGTTTATTAGATGCATTTGTGTGAGTTCTATCCCTCCATTTGATATAGGGGAGACATATAAAATGTTTATTTTTTTTTTATCAACGTATTTTTTAATTACAAGATTATTAAAAATCTTTATATATATAAAAGAAAAATTAGAAAACTTTAATAATATGGAATAAAAATTAAAAATTAAAAATTTAAAAAGTTTAATAATATTGAATAGAAAATAGAAAAAGTATTTTTTTTGAGACATGAAAGTAGAAAAGCCTAATAATAATAAATAAAATAAATAATTTTTTAAATGAAAAATAACTATATTTGTTATTAGTCAAAACCTTAAAAAATAAAAACATCATAACTATGTGGAGAGACATAAAATGTTTAAATTTTATTTATCAAAGTTTTGTTTTTATTAAAAGGTTATTACTATAAAAAATATAAAAATTTAATAATACAGAATAAAAAAACAAAACTAATAAAAATTAAAAAGTCTAATAATATTGAATATATAAACAAATCAAATATGAAAACTAGAAAAGTCTAATAATAACAACAACAAATAAATAAATTCTTAAATAGAATAAAAAATAAAGAAAAATATTTATTTTCTTAAGAACTACTTTCCTTGTCTATGATCAAGTTTACTGCCTTCGAAATATGGCTGTCGTCTGAAGGCTAACCATGTAAATGTCATTCCAATATTCTTTCTACTAGCGGAAACTTTTCAAAGTGGATTCATTTGATTGGTAAGAGACCAATGAAAGGAACAAGGAAATAACGAAAACATAAACCACACTCGAAATTTCAATATGTCATTCCAATGTTGTTCCACACTCGAAATTTCACGGGAAACCCGAAGACATCCAATTAAGACGCAACTGTCTATCTTCTTCAGAAATTTTCGATCATGACCAAGACAAATGAATTCCTGCACAAAGGGCCGGTATTTCATCTTATGGCTCCCATAGATATACACGTATGCAGGGCTAATCATTTTATACATCCTCCTTAAGAAAGTAAACCGCCAAGGCCATGGCTTCCCATATCTTGCTCTTATCCATACCTTCGTTGTTTTGTTCTTTACTTGCTTATGCTTCCTTCTTTACTTCTTTTGCTTACTCGGCTACTGGAGCTGAAGTAGCAAATGGAAGGAAGGAAGCAGAAGCTCTTCTAGAATGGAAAGTCAGTCTTGACAACCGAAGCCAGTCTCTCCTGTCTTCTTGGGCTAGAGACAGCCCTTGCAACTGGGTCGGAATCAGTTGCGACAAGTCTGGTAGCGTCACCAACATAAGTCTTCCTAATTCTAGTTTGAGAGGTACCCTAAATAGTCTCAGATTCCCTTCCTTTCCTAACTTGACAGTGCTTATCCTTCGCAACAACTCGCTCTATGGGTCCATTCCTTCACGTATAGGTAACCTTATCAAACTTGATTTGTCTTCAAATAGCATTTCTGGCAACATACCACCAGAAGTTGGAAAATTGGTATCTCTTGATTTGCTTGATTTGTCAAAAAACAACCTTAGTGGTGGTCTTCCTACGTCCATAGGAAACTTAAGCAACTTGTCGTATCTTTACCTTCACGGCAACGAACTCTCTGGTTTCATACCTAGGGAAGTAGGAATGCTTGAACATCTATCTGCCCTTCACTTGTCCGGAAATAATTTTGAAGGTCCAATCCCTGCTTCCATAGGAAACATGAGATCTCTCACCAGTTTACTTTTGTCATCTAATAATCTAACTGGTGCAATACCAGCATCTTTAGGAAACTTAGGAATCCTGACTACTTTAAATTTGTCATCTAATAATCTAACTGGTACAATACCAGCATCTCTAGGCAATTTAAGAAGCTTATCTGAACTTCACCTTGCGAAAAACAGTCTTTTTGGTCCTATTCCTCCAGAAATGAACAACCTTACACATTTGTATTGGTTACATATATATTCTAATAGATTGTCTGGAAATCTACCACGAGATGTGTGCCTTGGTGGATTACTTTCACATTTTGCGGCGTTGGACAATTATTTCACGGGACCTATCCCAAAAAGCTTGAGAAATTGCAGCAGCTTGTTGAGACTCAGACTTGAGAGAAACCAACTTAGTGGAAACATTTCTGAAGCTTTTGGCACACATCCTCATGTGTACTACATGGATTTGAGTGATAATGAATTGCATGGTGAACTTTCATTGAAATGGGAGCAGTTTAACAATCTGACAACCTTCAAGATTTCTGGAAACAAGATTTCTGGAGAAATACCAGCAGCTCTTGGAAAGGCAACTCATCTACAAGCTCTTGACCTCTCGTCAAATCAACTAGTTGGGAGAATTCCAAAAGAATTGGGAAATTTAAAGTTGATTGAACTTGAACTCAACGATAACAAACTATCAGGTGATATTCCTTTCGATGTCGCATCGCTATCTGATCTCGAAAGGCTTGGCCTGGCCGCGAACAATTTTAGCGCAACAATTCTTAAACAGCTTGGCAAGTGCTCAAAACTGATATTCTTGAATATGAGCAAGAATAGCTTCGCAGGGATTATTCCTGCTGAGATGGGGTCTTTACAGTCTCTTCAAAGTCTTGACCTCAGTTGGAATTCCCTGATGGGAGGTATAGCACCGGAGCTTGGACAGCTGCAGCGGCTAGAGGAATTAAACCTCTCCCATAATATGCTGTCTGGTCTCATTCCAGCCAGTTTTAGTAGACTGCAAGGCCTCACTAAAGTGGATGTATCCTTTAACAAGTTAGAGGGTCCCATTCCTGACATCAAAGCCTTTCGCGAGGCACCATTTGAAGCAATTCGCAACAACACCAACCTCTGTGGCAATGCTACTGGTTTGGAGGCTTGTTCTGCTCTCATGAAAAACAAAACTGTGCACAAGAAGGGCCCCACAGTTATCATTTTGACTGTATTTTCTCTGCTGGGTAGTTTGTTGGGCCTGATTGTAGGTTTCCTTATCTTTTTCCAAAGCGGAAGAAAGAAAAGGTTAATGGAAACACCTCAAAGAGATGTTCCCGCGAGATGGTGCACTGGTGGGGAACTGTGCTACGAGGACATCATTGAGGCTACTGAGGAATTCAACTCCGAATATTGCATTGGTACAGGAGGGTATGGAGTTGTTTACAAAGCTGTACTTCCATCAGAACAAGTCCTTGCCGTGAAGAAGTTTCACCAAACACCAGAAGTTGAGATGAGCAGCTTGAAAGCTTTTAGAAGCGAGATTGATGTCTTAATGGGTATACGGCATCGAAATATTGTGAAGCTGTATGGTTTCTGCTCACATGCCAAACACTCGTTTTTGGTATATGAATTTGTGGAAAGGGGAAGTTTAAGAAAGTTACTGAACGACGAGGAACAAGCAACAAAGATGGATTGGGATAAAAGGATAAATCTTATCGAAGGCGTTGCCAATGCTTTATCCTACATGCACCATGACTGCTCTCCTCCGATTATTCATAGAGACATTTCCAGCAACAATGTTCTTTTGGATTCAGAATATGAGGCTCATGTCTCTGACTTCGGCACAGCAAGGCTCTTAATGCCTGACTCGTCCAATTGGACATCATTTGCTGGCACCTTTGGGTACACAGCTCCAGGTATGTAGTTAAGTTTCAATATCACCTTCTACAGTAGGTTAGTTTACAAAATCACTTGAAAACAGAATAGGTGCAGTAAATTATTTTTGCAAAATATAGCATGACCAGCCTCTTTTGCAGAGTTGGCATACACAATGAAAGTGGATGAAAATTGTGATGTGTATAGCTTTGGAGTATTAACATTGGAAGTAATGATGGGAAAGCATCCTGGCGATTTCATCTCATCTCTGATGTTTTCTGCTTCCACCTCCTCATCATCACCAAGCGGTCACAATACACTCTTGAAGGATGTTTTAGACCAGCGCCTGCCACCTCCTGAAAACGAGCTTGCGGACGGTGTGGCACTTGTTGCAAAACTAGCGTTTGCTTGCTTGCAGACCGATCCCCATTATCGGCCAACAATGCGACAAGTTTCTACAGAGCTCTCAACTCGTTGGCCACCATTTCCAAAGCTATTCTCCACGATAGAATTGGAAGATGAACTGGTTCACAGAAATGTTAATGGTTGAATTTTTACAGTATACTTTCTTGTCAAGGAGCCAGTAGCTCAGCTGGTAATAGAGTCCCACGCTTTTCAAGAGGTGTTATTATCTGTCTTGGAGATTCAGTCCAAAGTCTTACATTTCCTCTATTTCTTCGCCTGCTGCAGAAACAAGAAACAGAGTTTTCCCATTTCGAACTTAAATTCGCCAGATGAAATATTTCACATATTTTTAGTTTTCGTGAGCAACAATGGAAGAAATCAACATATTTTCTCCTTTTTTTTTGTTTTCCAATAAACGAAAATGAATTATAATAAGCTCTTGATTTTATTTATTTTTAATTGGTAATGATAATAAGCTTCTTTCAATATTGCCATATTAGTAATACAACTAAAAATCTTGACGATTTAATAAAAAACCACTCCCATTAATTTCCACAATCAAACAAAACTTGTCCTAAAAGAACTAGCCAATACTTTCTATTTTCTTAAATAATTGACAAAATTTCCAAATTTGAGATTTCATAGCGGATGTCACCATTGATAAGTGAAGCCGAAAGACAAGGTTTTTTTTTTTTTTTGGATAGTTTTTTTTTTTTCAAAAGAAACTTCACTTCAAGAATGGCAAACTACAGTTGTCTAGCTACAAGCAATTGAATATTCCTTCTTCTCTGTAACTATTCAAAAGGAAATTTTAGACAACATATCACGTAACTATTCATATATATATATATATATATATATATATATATATATATATATGCACTCTTGTTGACATTTCCTAAGAAACTTGTCCCTGCTAATCAGATTCTTCTCGCAAGCAGGTGGCAAAACAAAATTTAATTATCTATTATTCATATATAATAAATTAATTTTTTTTTATTAGGATATACAAAGCCAGATGCCAACACACAATATCATAATGTTTATATTGAAGAATAAAATTTCTGGAAATAAAACAAACTGATTGGTCTAAAGAAGTGGTAGCTCGGAGGAACTCTTCCCCTGGCCACGGTTATCTAATCTTACATTATGAGCTAGCTGAATTGATTTGATTGATCAAAATGAACTCACAAAAGAAGTGTAAAGGATATAACTGAGCCCGAAACCCAAAGACGAGTTTCCTTATAATAACAATGACAAATGTTTTCTTCCATTTTCCTTGACAGAATTGCCTACGAAGGTCCTATAGACAGACTAGAAAAGTTTCCAGAACTTGCCCGGGTCACTGTCACCGATCTGCCTATTATGGCCTGGAGCGTATCTTGCATAAAAAAAAATCATGTTGAGGTTCGGAAGGTTCATTGGTTTTGATAAACTTAGTCTGCACTTTAGTACTTTAACACTTTGAAATTCCATATTGCAACTCAGCACATTGATGAAGATAACTGTTTATGTTAACATATAATTGAACCGATTTAAGAGACTAGATGTTCAAAATCAGACAATTTCTCCATTGACGTCAATAGCATCAGTTCAGAGTGTAATGTATGGGAAAAAAATTTGTGCAGCAAGGATTTTGGATCTACCAGTACTAAATGTCAGAATATCAGAGGTCCAATTAGAAATAACCATTTCTGGAGAAAACGACGCCGTTTCGTTTCTACTATTCGTCACCTTCTTCATGGATTAATTCAGCAGAAAGGAAACTGCCTCAAACCGGTTGCAATCGTGTACCACGTCTCCTACACAATGCATCTCCAAATATGCATTGTGTAAGAGAGCACATTCAGAGAAAAGACCAAAAAAAGGGGGGGACGACCGCACTGGACGGGGGAGAGACGGGAGAAAAAAACGAGAAAACCAGAGGAGGAGAGAACGAACAAGGGGGTTTTTTTCGGAAGCTGAGAAAAATCACAAAAAACAGAGAGAACACAAACAGAGGAGGAAAAAAACCAGAAAACAAGGATGTAAACAGAGGACAGACGAAAACAAAAGATAGGGAATAAAGGCCAGAGAGAAAGACCAGAACAGGAGGACACAACTCGAGGGGACGAACAGCACAGGGGAGACCTGGAAACGCAAAGAGAGGCGAACGAACAGAAAGAAACCAGGAAATAAAGAACAAAGAAAGCAAAAGAAAGCAAGAAGAGGGGAGACTAACAGAAGCAGAAGGGAGAGTAACATCAGCCAGAAAGAACAAGCCTCCATCTTCAGCAGTCCCCTGAAACAGGTAAGCTTCCTTTCCCTTTGCAAAATTCAAATAAGTCTGGTACCGTGCGAAGGTAATTTTAATTAACTTTGCACTGTGCACAGTATGTTCACGCACGCGTGCCTCAGCCAAGCAGGTCATTGTATTAGACCAGTGACTGGACCAGGTTGGTTGGGTTCAGACCAGCCCGAATAAGCTGAGTGAGATACAGTCCAAGAAAAAAAAAACTGAGGCCGGATGGGCCTGATTCTCAGGCCCAGCCCAGTCTCAGATGGAATCAGGTAATAAACAGAGGAATTCCAGATTTAATAAGCAAAAACAGCCGCAGGGTGTATATACTACAAAGAGAGATGAAGAGGTTCAGAATATGTTGAATGATGGGGTAAGATTGGGTCTGAGTGTCATATAGGAACGGAATGTTTTTTCTGAATCGATCTGGGAAACTGTGAACAAGGAATTTGAAAATTGGACTGCAAATCAATAGCGGACAGACGAAAACAAAAGATAGGGAATAAAGGCCAGAGAGAAAGACCAGAACAGGAGGACACAACTCGAGGGGACGAACAGCACAGGGGAGACCTGGAAACGCAAAGAGAGGCGAACGAACAGAAAGAAACCAGGAAATAAAGAACAAAGAAAGCAAAAGAAAAGCAAGAAGAGGGGAGACTAACAGAAGCAGAAGGGAGAGTAACATCAGCCAGAAAGAACAAGCCTCCATCTTCAGCAGTCCCCTGAAACAAGTAAGCTTCCTTTCCCTTTGCAAAATTCAAATAAGTCTGGTACCGTGCAAAGGTAATTTTAATTAACTTTGCACTGTGCACAGTATGTTCACGCATGCGTGTCTCAGCCAAGCAGATCATTGTATTACACCAGTGACCGGGCTATGTTGGTTAGGTTCAGATCAGCCCAAACAGGTTGAATGAGATACAGCTCAAAAAAAAAAAAAAGCTTAGGCTAGCTGGGCCTGAGAATCAATGTGATCATAATCTAGAATCCCTTTTGTGTTATGTACCGCAGTGCCAAACTTGACCCTTGTCTATTTTCCAAAAACACAATGCTCACAGAACCCATGCTTCCCAGTCTTGACGCCTTTTAATAGACCTTGCTTGACTAATCCTTGCAAAGCCTTTTCACCAGCATGCTCTAAACGCATGTGCCAAAGTCTGGAATTATCTGCTTCATCATCTTCTAAGCTTTTGGAAACAACTGTTGTACTAGTAACTGTAGATCCATCCAGGAAATATAAGTTTCCTATCCTCGTGCCTTTTAAGACAACTAATGCACCACGGATTGCTCTCAGGACTCCACCATGCATGATAATCTTATAACCATTGGATTCTAGGACTCCAAGTGAGAAGAGATTTTTCTTCAAGTCAGGTACATACCGTACCTCTGTTAGTGTCTTGACTACCCCATTATACATCTTCAGATGGATAGTTCCAATCCATTTGATCTCACAAACATCATCATTACCCATCAACACAACTCCTCCATCGAAATCCTCGAGTCTTGAGAATAAGTGCTTGTTAGGGCACATGTGATAGGAACATGTAGAATCAAGAATCCATTCACCAGAATGGTTTTCTAGTGATGAGACCATGAATGCAGAGTCTCGTTCATCTTCATCTCGTGCAACGTTCACAGTTGGTTCATCTTTTTCTTTGTTGCCCTTGATTGGACAATCTTTCATCCAGTGCCCTTTTTTGTGACAAAAGGCACACTCATCTTTTGCAAGATATCGTCTATTTGATGATTCTCTTCTGGATTTTGAGCGAGATCTCCCTCACCCTCGAAATCTTCTGAGGTTTGTTCTGCCTCTAACTGTCAATGCTTCTGACGTTGACTACTTGTGAACAATCTGGTCCTTCTCCGGTACTCATTGTTCACCAAAGCATTAGACACATCAATGAATTTAATCTTTTCTTTACCATACAGTAAAGTGGTGACGAGATGTTCATATGTGTCAGGCAGTGAATTCAATAACAACAGAGCTTTATCTTCATCATCGATTTCCACATTTAAATTCTTCAAATCAGCTATCATTTTATTGAAATCATTCAGATGCTCATTCATGGAAGTACCTTTCTTGTGTTGAAAACAGAAGATCCTTTTCTTCAAGTAGAGACGATTCTCTATACTCTTCTTCATAAACTTGTCCTCCAGTGCTTGCCATAATTCCTTTGCAGAGTTTTGTTCTAAAAAGGCATACTTCTGATCCTTTACAAGACAAAGTCGGATGGAACTGCAGGCCAACTGATTTATCCTTTCCTAGCTTTTAGCATCCAAATCCTCCGTTTTATCTTCTAGAGTGAAATTCAAATTCATTTGGACAAGCATATCCATGACTTCACATTTCCACATGCCATAATTACCTTTCCCATCAAACTTCTCCACCTCAAATTTGGTACTCGATACCGGGATGTATTGTGGAGGTATACTAGCATTCCCCGTTGATCTTTCTTCAAGAATATCAGCCATTAGGACGTCATTGGATTACAAATGGAGTGCTAAAATTGTTAAAACACGCACTTTTATGCTCAAAAAGAGCCAAAACAGTAACTTTGGCTTCTTTGTTTCACAAAATGGACACCACGGTTGCGTCCAAAATGGTTGAAAATGCTAGGAACAAGCTTGACTCGGCCTAAAACGGGTCAAAAAAATCACTGAGTTGGCCAAAAAACCAATCTGACCGAGTTGACTCAGGGAATGAATATTCTGTCTCTAATAAAGAATATTCTGTCATGGGAATATTCTCTTATTGTTAACGGAATATGCTTATTCTGTCACAGTTAGATGACGTGTCTGATGACATGGCAATGTGGACCCTCTATTGATGACGTGGATGATGACTCAGCGCCAACGTGTCGGATGATGTGGCTGTCTTCTCAAGCTAGAATTCCAGCACTTTCTGGTTTTTTCGGCAGATTTCCAGCGAAACTTCGGCGTGCTCTACAGGGCTCGTTTCAACTTCGATTTCGATGATCTTTATATCGCCAGACTCGTATCGACGAGAGGAATCTCCGCAGGTGGTCAAAACCAAGATCCGAGAACTTTAAAAATTCTACAACTTTGAACAGAGCTGAAAAACGTGTTTTTCAGTGTTCAAGCTTCCTTAATGCTCTGATACCAATTTGTTGTGCATACTGGACCGAAAGCAAATACAAATAAAAACACAAACAAGCAGATTTACGTGGTTCCCCAAAACCGGGTACGTCCTTGGAGGCAGCAGATTATATATTATTGGAGGAATGATACAAACACTCAACTCAACCCAGTACAATCCTAGAAAACCCAGGGTTTCACTCTTACACTCACTCACTCTCTCAAATCTGCACTCTTTCACTCTCACACACTTCCTCTCTATGTGCACACTTGCACACACACCGCACTCTCTATGCACTCTTTCACTCTCGCACACTTCCTCTCTCTGTGCACACTTGCACACACACTGCACTCTCTATGCACTCTTTCACTCTCACACACTTCCTCTCTCTGTGCACACTTGCACACACACTCCACTCTCTATGCACTCTCTCGTCTTTGTCTCTATTTACAGGAAGCATAAATATTATGGTTGATGGTGGAGAGGGTGGTTGAGAAAAATGTTGATAATTTGCAAATGTTGACAATTTGCTACAAATAATGCCTCTATTTATAGGCTTCAATAACAGCTCTTCCTGCACTTGTCAACAATGGTGGCCACTCTTTACTAATGGTTGGTACAACTTTTTTTGACAATATCCAGCTGCCACCAACAACCCACCATTATAGGCTTTGACAATTGCAATAGGCCACAGATGCTTTATTGTCAATGGACAGTGCAGTTCATTGATAGTTGCTACACATTAATAGCAACAATCCTAACACGTGACCTATTAGAAACTGAGAGGATTGAATTATATACCTTAAACACACAACAATGGGATGTAAGCAAACATGTTGAAGCTATTTGGAGGCAAAAATCAAGACAGAGCTTGTGTAAATTAGGAGACAGAAATACAAAGTTCTTCCATCTAGCTGCAAAAGTGAGGACATCTCGTGATTATATTACGAAGATAACTCACGATGGGATCACCCCCGCAAGGAATTAAAAATGTTGTTGTTTCATTCTTTTTTATGTTATTCTCTAAACCCAAGACAACAAGGGTTTCAATGGGAGCCATGAGTTAAGAAACTATCTATAGAGCAATCCAATTGGCTTGAGAAGGATGCAACTACAGAGGAAGTAAAGCAAGCTGTTTGGGATTATGATGGGTCAAAGGTTTCAAGACCAGATGGATTTACTTTTACTTTCTCATGTAACTATCTAGAAAAATAAATTTTTCGGATGGTGAATATTGAATTCTTCAGGCATGCTAAGCTTCCAATGGGTACTGTCAACACTTCTTATATTGCTCTTTTACCGAAACCCAAGCTACCCACCAGATTTTCACAATATAAACCAATTAGTATGTGCATGTTTTATACAAAATTGTTTCTAAAGTTCTATCATCCAGGTTGAAAAAAGTTATTCCTTGGATTATTAGTTCTAATAAGATAGTTTTTATTGCGGAATCTATAATGAATACGGAAAATAGTTAAAAATATCTCAAAATAAAATAATATAAAAGATTTAAAAGCTCTAAATTTAAAGACCAAAATGTACATATAATGCCGAACCATTTTACTTAATCGAACCCAACTCACCTGATAAAACTCTATTGTCGGATCAACTAGATTGACCAATAGGTCAACCACTGTACAAACCAACCGGTCAGCCATTTTAAACAGCTTGGTCAGCTGATATCAACAATTGAACCGGGTGACTAGTTGATCGAGATTTCTAGAATCCCGGCCTGCCAGTCAAAAATCTACATAACCCAAAAATAACAACCATTTTGTTCTTTAATAAACCCATAATTCAAATATCAACCCAGTTCATTTTAGTCCAACTAAGACCCTAAAATATCAATTAAAAACTCTTAAATCATTCATATATCAAATCAATATATTAAACATTTTAAAACCCTAAAACATTTTTTTAACCCATCAACTATCAAATCCCCAATAAAAAAACAACAGGTAAGATAGACGTAATACTTATTTATTTCTTCAACCCTTTATAAAATTCAAAAGCTTAGTCTAAAGATAGCTGAATCCTTTGATATTTTGATAGGAAAGTCACGGTAAGAGAAGAAAAAGAGAAGAGAGACAACAATGTTCCGACAACCTTTTCTTTAAATACCTAGATTAATTAGGTTGGATTTGTGCTAAATTTTTGCCTTGGATCTGATGGGACAAAACATGGGTCTCACAATTATGGTAATTACATGTGAATATGAATGAAGCCGCTATTTGATTTTAGAGAACGTCTGAAAATGTGAAACACGAGAAAGTCGTAGATTTCAGAATTCGTGAAAAACATCCATTGGTTGACTTAACGTTCTAAGCTTTTGAGATTTCACATGAATGTAGTTCCGCATTTCAAATTTCATGGGAAACATCACATGAATGACAGACAATAGAGTACACCTCTTAAAACAAATGAATTCCCATGGGAAATTATATACACATGCAGGGCAAATCATTTTTTATATATCCTCCATAAGAAATTAAACCACCAAGGCCATGGCTTCCCAAATCTTGCTCTCATCCATACCTTTGTTGTTTATTTCTTTACTTGCTTATAATTCCTTCTTTACTTCTTTTGCTTACTCAACTACCGGAGTGAAGTAGCAAATGGAAGGAAACAAGCGAAGCTCTTCTAGAATGGAAAGTCGGTCTTGACAACCGAAGCCGTCTCTCCTGTCTTCTTGGGCTGGAGACAGCCCTTGCAACCGGGTCGGAATCGGTTGCGACAAGTCCAGTAGCGTCACCAACATAAGTCTTCCTAATTCTAGTTTGAGAGGTACCCTAAATAGTCTCGATTCCCTTCCTTTCCTAACTTGATCGTGCTTATCCTTCGCAACAACTCGCTCTATGGGTCCATTCCTTCACGTATAGGTAACCTTTCCAACCTCAACAAACTTGACTTGTCTTTCAATATCATTTCTGACAACATACCACCAAAAGTTGGAAAATTGGTATCTCTTTATTTGCTTGATTTTTCAGATAACAACCTTGGTGGTGTTCTTCCTGTGTCCATAGGAAACTTAAGAAACTTGTCTTTTCTTTACCTTTACGGCAACAAACTCTCTGGTTTCATACCTAGGGAAATAGGAATGCTTGAACATCTATCTACCCTTCAGTTGCTCAAAAATAATTTTGAAGGTACAATCCCCGCTTCCATAGGAAACTTGAGATCTCTCACTAGTTTACTTTTTTCATCTAATAATCTAACCGGTGCCATACCAAAGATCTTTAGGAAACTTAGAAACCTGACTATTTTAGTTTTATCATCTAATAATCTAACTGGTACAATACCAGCATCTCTAGGCAATTTAAGAATGAAAGTGTTTGAATTAAAAACAGTGAAACAAGTAAATAAGATTTCCAGATTTTAATCGAACAAAGTGGCTATTTTTTATTGTTTTATTAGCAAGAAATCTAACGAAAGTGTTTCTTGTAGTTGCTAGAGTTTGAGGTGTTTGAAGTGTGTTTGAAAAACAAGAGAATAGAAGAGAAAACAATATTGATACTGCACTTTTTTATTAAGAATGAATTAAAACAGAATTGCTTGATTGTTGACAGCAATCTCGTACATATTTATAGAAGCAAATTACAACTGAAAAAGCTTAAAATATAGCCATGATATGTTAACAAACTAACATATTAACAAATTCCTAATGACTAGGACAAGCTATTATTATTACGGGAAAACATAAACTAAAAACAGGATCTTTGACCATGACATCTTGAAGCAAACTTCAACACTCCTCCTTGCTTTAAGAAGTGCAAACTCCTAACATTTTCCTTAGATACTCAAACCTACTTACCGGAAGTGGTTTGGTAAATAGGTCGCAAGTTGATCTTCGGACTTGCAATAAATTAACTTAATATCACCATTTTTCCGCACCTCCCGTAAAAAATAAAGCTTGATGTTGAAGTACTTAGTCTTCCCATGAAATACTTGGATTATAAGAGATTGCAATAGCAGCTTGATTGTCTACCGAAATCTCTGTTGGTTCTCTTTCCTCCATTGACAAATCACTTAAGATTTTTTGAAGCCATAGAGCACGGTTTCTTGCTGCTGTGGTCGCAATAAATTCTGCTTCACCCGTGGATTGTGCTACAATCTCCCGCTTCTTTGAACACCAAGAGAAAACTCAGAACCAAGATTAAAACAATATCCCGAAGTGCTTCTCATATCATCAAGGGAACCGACCCAGTCACTATCCGAAAATCCATACAACTTGAAGCTTTGACACTTCTTAAATTTGACCCCGTAGCCGATGACAGTCCCTTTAACATACCTTAATATTCTCTTTCTTTGCTCTTAAATGTAATTCACTAGCACCATGCATAAAACGAGATAAGAGACTTACAACAAATAGAATATCAGGCCTTGTTGTTGTAAGATACATTAAGATCATACTTCTAAAGTATCCTTCATCAACTTTATCTGCCCCATCATTCTTGCTAAGCTTTTCCTTTTGGTTCATTGGTGTCTTTGGTTGCTTTGCACTCTTCCATCCGAAATTTCTTCAATATTTCCTTTGCATATTTCTTCCGCGAGATGAAGACTTCATTCGGCTTTGCTTGACCTCCATTCCAAGAAAATAAGTCATAAGACCAAGATCGGTCATTTCAAACACATTCATCATTTCTTGTTTGAATTCTTCAACTAGCAATTCATTACTTCCTGTCACCAAAAGGTCATCAACATAAAGGGACACTATAAGAACATCATTGTCCTTCGTTTGACATACGAGTGGCCTCAGATAAGCTTTTTACAAAGCCTAAATTTAGCAAATGCTCATCAATCCGGCTATACCAAGCTCTAGGAGCTTGCTTCAGCCCATAGAGAGCCTTTTGCAAAAGGTAGACCTTATCCTCTCGCTCCTTGAATCACAAATCCATCAGTTGCTCCACATATATTTCTTCTTGTAACACTCCATTTAAAAAGGCTGATTTTACATCTAATCGAAACACTTTCCAGCCCTTCTGTGCTGAGATTGCTAACAACAATCTGATTGTGTCCAGTCTAGCAACAGGTGCAAACGTGTCAGAATAATCAACATCAAAAATCTGAGCATACCCTTTAACAACAAGCCTGGTCTTGTGTTTGTTGATGGAGTTATCTGCATTCAGCTTCGTTCGATATATCCACTTTACTCCTATAACTTTTCTCGCCTTCGTGTCATCAACTAATGTCCAGGTATTGTTTTTCCCGAATCATTGACAGCTCCTCCTCCATGGCCTTCTTCCATTTGCCGTCTTTGAGTGCCTCTTCATATCCAGCGGAGTTCATAAAATGCAATGTTGCATCTTTGATAGATGTCTGACAGCAGCCTTGTGCCTCTAACTGGAGGATCATCTTCTAGTTCATTCTGCCACTGAGGAGCTATTTGATCTTTAGAAGGAGTGCTCTGTTAAAGGTTCTTCCAGTCCCATTGCTCATCTTCATTGAAGTGTACATCCCTTGTAATTGATATCTTCTTTGTTTGTGGATGATACACTTTATATGCTTTGGAGACTAAGCTGTATCCCACAAACATGCCTGGAAGTGCTTTCTTATCAAGCTTGTCACGCTTGACTCGAGGAATATGGACAAAACACACACTTTGCCAAATACTTTAAGAAAGTTCAGTGAAGGTTTATATCCATACCAGACTTTGAATGTTGTTCTTTCATTCAAAAACTTAGCTGGAAGTCGATTTTGAAGAAAGACTGTTGTATTTGCTTGCCTGCTCGCCCTGAATTCTTTAGGCAACTCCTTGTCATGCAACATACACCTAGCCATCTCCATTACATATCTATTTCTCCTTTCACTAACCCCATTTTGCTCTAGAGTGTAAGGAGCAGTGAGTCGATGTTCAATTCCGGCTTCTTCACAGAATAGATTAAATGTTCTGTGAAGTATACTCCTTCCCATTATCGATCTTATGCTTTGAATCTTGCGGCCACTCGATTTTCCACCATCTTCTTGAATTTCCGGGAAGATTCCAAGAACCTCGACTTGAACTTCAAGAAAAAAATCCAGCACATCCTTGAAAAATCATCAATGAACATAATGTAGTAGAGACTACCTTTCAGTGATGGTGTTCTTTGAGGTCCTGCTACATCTGTGTGAATGAGTTGTAGCTTTTGAGATGCCTTCCAGGAAGATTTAGGAAAAGGCAGCCTCCTTTATTTGCCAAATTGACAAGCATGACAATTCGGCATTTGATCAGCAAGAGTAGGCAATCCTCTTATCACTTCATTCTTCTTCATTGTCAGCATTCGCTGGAGATGACAATGCCTAAGTCTCTTGTGCCAAGTTTCGGTGATGCTTGTATTTGTGGAATAGGTCGTATGCTCCTCCTCGGTTGGAAAAAATGAAAAGCTTTTCCCTTTCATTTTGACTTGTAAAATTTTACGCCAGCAACATCATATATGAGGCAAGCAATGATCTTTAAATGTAACTTTGAATCCCTTTTCTATTAGCGACCCACACTCGTAAATTTTGATCAATATCAAGTGCGTAAAGAACATCTGAAATAGATTTTGTACCTGAATTTGTTGTAATTGAAATGGTTCCTTTTCCCTTTGCTGAAATATAGTCACCATTTCATATTCGAACCTTTGTGATTTCAGTGGAGTGCAAGTTTTTGAAAAGGGTTTTTTCATATGTCATGTGGTTTGTACAACCACTGTCGATCAACCAACATTCTGAGGAGCTCTTGATTGAAAAACAGGTTGCCACAAAAATCTGATCTTCATCATCTTTCTCAGCAATTTGAGCATTTGCTTCCCCCATCTGAAATTTGTTCTTGCATATAACAACCTCATGTCCAAGCTGATTGCACTTGTTACATTTTGCATCAGGCCTTTTCCAGCATTTGAATGGTGGATGACTTGTTCTGCCACAATACTTACAAGGTGGATAGCCTCTATTTGAGTTTCTTCCTTTGCCTTGATTTCTGGTGCTGGCAGTGGTTTCATTGATTGAAACCTGAAATTTCTTGATGAATTTCCTTTTGTCCTTGCCGTGGTCCTGATGCTTGGCTGTTAAAGCTCCTTCAAGCAATCGATCTTGCCTCATAAGCCTCCGTTGCTCTTGAGCTTGTAAGGCATTCAATAATTCCGCCAAGGTGATCTTGCACGGATCCTTGGTATTCTCCAAGGTGGTTATGGATGCTTCATATTTCTCAGGTACAATTGCTAGGATTTTCTCTACAATTCTGGAGTCAGATAAACTTGTACCTAGCAGCCTTACCTTGTTGACGATTCCAAGTAATTTATCTGAGTACTCTTTTATGGACTCGAGAATCCTTCATCCTCTGCAGTTCAAATTCTCTTATCAAGTTGAGACTTTGCATGTCACGAATTCTTTTATCTCCTGCGTATTCCTTCTTCAAGTAATCCCAAACATCCTTTGCTGATTGAAGTGACATAATTCCGGTGAAAATGGTTGTGGAAACAGCAGCAAATAGACATGCTTTTGCTTTTGATTTCCTTGTTTTTCTCTCTTTGTGGTTTTTAATCGAGCCATTGTTGGATTATTAGGCGAGAGGATGCACTTCATAATCTTCCTCAACGGCTTCCCACAGATCCATAGCATCCAGATAGGTCTCCATCTTCTTGCCCCACAGTTGATAGTTTTCTCCATCAAAGATAGGAGAAAACATGTGAGAAAAACTTGTTTCAACCTCCATTACAGATCCCTTCAAGAAGATAGCTCTGATACCAAATGAAAGTGTTTAAATTAAAAATAGTGAAACAGTAAATAAGATTTCCAGATTTTAATCTGAACAGTGGCTGTTTTTTACTGTTTTATTAGCAAGAAATCTGACGAAAATGTTTCTTGTAGTTGCTGGAGTTTGAGGTGTTTGAAGTGTGTTTGAAAAACAAGAGAATAGAAGAGAAAACAATATTGATACTGCACTTTTTTATTAAGAATGAATTAAAACAAAATTGCTTGATTGTTGACAGCAATCTCGTACATATTTATAGAAGCAAATTACAACTGAAAAAGCTAAAATATAGCCATGATCTGTTAACAAACTAACAGATTAACAAATTCCTAATGACTAGGACAAGCTATTATTATTTCAGGAAAATATAAACTAAAAACAGGATCTTTGACCGCAGCATCTTGAAGCAAACTTCAACAAAGAAGCTTATCTGAACTTCACCTCGCGGAAAACAGTCTTTTTGGTCCTATTCCTCAAGAAATGAACAATCTTACACATTTGAATTCGTTAGAAATATACACTAATAGATTGACTGGGAATCTACCACAAGATGTGTGCCTTGGTGGATTTCTTTCGTATTTTTCTGCGTCTGAAAATTATTTCACGGGACCTATGTATCCCAAAAAGCTTGAGAAATTGCAGCAGCTTGTTGAGACTCAGACTCGAGAGAAACCAACTTAGTGGAAACATATCTGAAGCTTTTGGCAAACATCCCAATTTGAACTACATGGATTTGAGTGATAATGAATTGCATGGTGAACTTTCATTGAAATGGGAGCAGTTTAACAATCTGGCAGCCTTCAAAATTTCTGGAAACAAGATTTCTGGAGAGATACCAGCAGCTCTTGGAAAGGCAACTCATCTACAAGCTCTTGACCTGTCGTCAAATCTGTAAAGATATCAACGATCAAGATCATGCCACATGTCAAGAGATTATAGGATGAAGTGGTTAACATTCTGTTAGACGGTTAAAGTAGTTAATACTGTTAAACAGTTAGAAAAGCTGTTAAATATTGGAGAGAGCAACTGGTTTACGTCTGTTGATTAGTTATAAATACAGCTCCAATAATGTAACATGCTTCTTGAGAAAAATAGAGAATACATTCATCTTCTTCCTTTAACTATCAACTGCTCTCTCTGCATTCTTCATTTCTCTTCTTAAATCTCTAAATTCTTTCATTCAAATCTGTTATCTTAACAAAATCAACTAGTTGGGAGAATTCCCAAAGAATTGCGAAATTTGAAGTTGATTGAACTTGCACTAAACGATAACAAGCTTTCAGGTGATATTCCTTTCGATGTCGCATCGCTATCTGATCTGGAAAGGCTTGGTCTGGCCACGAACAATTTTAGTGCCTCAATTCTTAAGCAGCTTGGCAAGTGCTCAAAACTGATATTCTTGAATATGAGCAAGAATAGATTCACAGGGATTATTCCTGCTGAGATGGGGTCTTTACAGTCTCTTCAAAGTCTTGATCTCAGTTGGAATTCCCTCGTGGGAGGTATAGCACCGGAGCTTGGACAGCTGCAGCGCCTAGAGGTTTTAAACCTGTCCCATAATATGCTGTCTGGTCTCATTCCAGCCAGTTTTAGTAGACTGCAAGGCCTCACTAAAGTGGATGTATCCTATAACATGTTAGAGGGTCCCATTCTTGACATCAAAGCCTTTCAAGAGGCACCATTTGAAGCAATTCGCAACAACACCAACCTGTGTGGCAATGCTACTGGTTTGGAGGCTTGTTCTGATCTCTTGAAAAACAAAACTGTGCACAAGAAGGGCCCCAGAGTTGTCTTTTTGACTGTGTTTTCTCTGCTGGGTAGTTTGTTGGGCCTGATTGTAGGTTTTCTTATGTTTTTCCAAAGCAGAAGAAAGAAATGGTTAATGGAAACACCACAAAGAGATGTTCACGCGAGATGGTGCCCTGATGGGGAACTGCGCTACGAGGACATCATTGAGGCTACTGAGGAATTCGACTCCAAATATTGCATTGGTACAGGAGGGTATGGAGTTGTTTACAAAGCTGTACTTCCATCAGAACAAGTCCTTGCCGTGAAGAAATTCCACCAAACACCAGAAGTTGAGATGAGCAGCTTGAAAGCTTTTAGAAGCGAGATTGATGTCTTAATGGGTATACGGCATCGAAATATTGTGAAGCTGTATGGTTTCTGCTCACATGCCAAACACTCATTTTTGGTATATGAATTTGTGGAAAGGGGAAGTTTAAGAAAGGTATTGAACGACGAGGAACAAGCAACAAAGATGGATTGGGATAAAAGGATAAATCTTATCAAAGGCGTAGCCAATGCTTTATCCTACATGCACCATGACTGCTCTCCTCCAATTATTCATAGAGACATTTCCAGCAACAATGTTCTTTTGATTCAGAATATGAGGCTCGTGTCTCTGACTTCGGCACAGCCAGGCTCTTAATGCCTGACTCGTCCAATTGGACACTATTTGCTGGCACCTTTGGGTACACAGCTCCTGGTATGTAGTTAAGTTTCACTATACCCTTCTACAATTGTTTAGTTTACAAAATCACTAGAAAACAAAATAGGTGCAGTAAATTATTTTGGCAAAATATAGCATGACCAGCCTCTTTTGCAGAGTTGGCATACACAATGAAAGTGGATGAAAAATGTGATGTTTATAGCTTTGGAGTATTAACATTGGAAGTGATGATGGGAAAGCATCCTGGCGATTTCATCTCATCTCTGATGTTTTCTGCTTCCACCTCCTCATCATCACCAACCGGTCACAATACACTCTTGAAGGATGTTTTAGACCAGCGCCTCCCACCTCCTGAAAACGAGCTTGCGGATGGTGTGGCGCATGTTGCAAAACTAGCGTTTGCTTGCTTGCAGACCGATCCCAATTATCGACCAACAATGCGACAAGTTTCTACAGAGCTTACAACTCGTTGGCCACCATTGCCAAAGCTATTCTCCACGATAGAATTGGAAGGTGAACTGGTTCACAGAAATGTTATTGGCTGAATTTTTACAGTACACTTTCCTGTCAAGGAGCCAGTAGCTCAGCTGGTATTAGAGTTCCACTCCTCTCAAGAGATGTTATTGTCTGTCTTAGATATTCAGTCCAACGTCTTACATTTCGTCTGTTTCTTTGCCTACTGCTTGTGTATATTAAATGCAGAAACAAGAAACAGAGTTTTCCCATTTCGAACTTAAATTCGCCAGATGAAATATTTCACATATTTTTAGTTTTTGTGAGCAACAACGGAAGAAATCAACATATTTTCTCCTTTCTTTTTTTGTTTTCCAATAAACGAAAATGAATTATAATAAACTCTTGATTTTATTTATTTTTAATTGGTAATGATAGTAAGCTTCTTTCAATATTGCTATATTAGTAATACAACTAAAAATCCACAATCAAACAGAACTTATCCTAAAAGAAGTGGCCAATGCTTTTTATTTTCTTAAATAATTGACAATTTCCAAATTTGAGATTTGATAGCAAATGTCACCATTGATAGGTGAAGCCCAAAGAAATTTTAGACTGAAAAAAACAACCTAAGAAACTAGTCCTTGCTAATCAGATTCTTCTGGCAAGTATGTGGAAAAACAAAATTTAATTATCTACTATTCATATAAATAAATTATATAATAATTTAATTATATTTATCATATGTTTTAAAATATTGTAATATCTATTATTACTATATTTATTTATATTATCTTTATTATGTTTAAACAGAAATAGTAATATCTCTTACACTCATTAAAAATACATAACTCACATTTTATAAATTTTAATAGCTTTTCAACTTTATAACCGGAGATTAAAATTTTTTTTTTGAAAAAATATTTTTTTCCAAAACATGAAGAAAAATAAACACGCTATTCACATCCAAGTCAAGGACCGACAATATACAAATAGTCTTCATCTCTTAATAATCAGGAGTCATGGAATGGTGGGGTACAAGCTAGCTATTATTAATTGCTATTATTAATTGTAAAGTTGGGATTTCAGATCATAGATAAAACCTAAAATAATTTGGGTAATTAAGGGGGAGAGAGAGTTAGATTTGTTGTTTAACACAAGCAATGAAAAACTAGGAGAAAAAACAAGAAAATAATATAAAAATGGTTGAAGGATGATCACCCAATGCAGAGTCTCGTATTTTTTTTAATCATGGAATATAATAATTTTATTAAGCACATAGTGGTGCAAAATAATATATTTCTCGTATTTCATAAACAAAAATCATAAGAAAATGGGTCCTTAGTTGAAAACCCAACACAAGTATTCTAGAATGACAATTTAAATTAGTCTACACGTACTTCTTCTGTGACGCAATTGAATATTCCATCTTGATTAATGTTAATGTTGATCATCGTCACACAAAATGTTCACGAAATAAAATGAAAAATTATACAATAATCATGTATTAGTCTACACGTACTGCTGATAATTTTAAAAATAATTTTAGAATTACGACTATTTTCTGCGGATCATGTTAAACAGAGAGGCTGATAGAGAGAAATGAATTTCAACAAACAAAATAAAATCAGTTCAAAGAAGTGCCAAGATCGAATGCTCCTAATCTCCTTTCTAAGCAACAGCAAACGACATGAATTTCATGGGAAACATCACCATAGCCGAAACCCAAAGACATCCAGTCATGAATGGAAGACCATAGTATTCTACACCTCTTCAGACGCAACTGTCTATCTTCTTTGTACGTGTCCACATAAGAAATTTTCGATCATGACCAAGACAAACAAACTCCTGCTCAAGGAAGTTTCCACCTTGTGGGTCCCATGTATAAATGTATGCAGCGAAAATTATCGTTAGGGAACTTAATTGAAAAAAAGTAAAGCTTCTTTTTGACCATCCAATAATAATAGTCATGACATGAGAAAAAAAAACATCTTCATTTTGATATTTTATCGACTTTCTTTATCATGGGACAAACTCATGATAAAAAAAGAAAAAAGAAAAACCATGGGCTGAAGAGATTAGAGTACTGCTGTAACAAGAGCATCGTCTCCTTATATCATTAATTAAAAAAAAACTAAAAGAGAAGAAATTTTGTATCTCTCTTCATATATCACTATTTATTAAAATACTTTTTTTTTTCAATTTTATTCTTTAAAATTAGATTTATTAAGGATTGAATTTCATAATTTTTTTGAATTTTTTTTAGTTGGGTTAATGACCATGTAAGTTTTTAGTGGTTTTGAGATTTGTGAAACTCGAACCGGTAATCTCTAGAAAGCAAATCTATAAATTAACCAGTGCAGCTACACCACTTAAAGTTTTATGACTTAAATTATTAATATGATGTCATGTGAGTATCTGATTTTATTACCAAGGCAAACTTTATCTTGATATAAAGGATAACCATGCTAAAAACACTCTGAAGGAGTCATCCTAGATAGCTCCTCAGCTATCCTAGAAAGCACATTGGCTGGTCATCCAGCTAGGAATCTCTAGTATCCGTCTTTGCTGGTTCGATTCACACATGAAGAAACTGCAAGTCACTCTCTAAAGCCTCTGATCGTCTAGGCAACTCATCAAACAAGATGGCTCGGGCAATTAAACATGAGTAATTACATCCAAGGAGTTGCATCTTCAAAGTCCATTCGGGCAATTCATCGAACAAGAACCGATCTGCTCAAATTATATCATATAAGAATATTATTTTGTCTCAGACCGAGTGAACCTTATTGATTTTGAGATGGGGAGCAACTTATATGGCAATTTGCGCTCTCTTATAAAATCCACATATTAGAGCTTCTCATAACTATAGGCTCTCTTTCTTATGGTTTTATGGCTACTTGGCCCAACACGCTGAAGGTACGGACTAAACCCACTCCAAAAACTCCTACAAAAGAAAAATAAACCTGTAGGGAGCCATCTCTCCCTGTCCTTGTCTCTCATTCTCTACATATTTTACACACAAACTCTACTTGCATAACATTCATATTACCAAATGATGACTTGATCGTCAAAGTGGCTTCACTGAAGCACCCTTGTACCACTAATCTCATCTGATTTTTTCATTGCTACTGGAAATTTTTTTGTTGACTTCTTCTACACCCACTCATAATTAATAACTGAGATTCTGATGCAACGTACCAATGCATTAAATATGGAATAGAAGGAAAATATTAAAGTCACAATTTCTTAATTTTCCATGATACTTTATAGCGAAGATGCAAAGAGAAACCCCACCAGAATTTGACATCCACCTAACACCAAGGACTAAAACTGGAACTAGGTTTTTAATTCATGCATTTATAATGAAGGCTTCATTTCCAGTCAAGATTGGCAACGCAAATAGTCCACAGCTCCTAATTATGAGTAATTGAATGTTCTAATCACTAAACTTGCCCCTGTCCTGCACCTTTCTTTAATCCTCCAAACCAAATCTGTCATTAACTATGGAATGGACACACCAAAGAAGAAGGAATCTTCATCTTTATACTCATTTTAATTAATCAACCTCGAATTTCATTTGATCTATACATTTTATTTTATAGCTCCTCAATGATTACCCATATTATAGAATATATCTATATAGAAAATATTATAGGTATATTATATAGGAAATATTGTAGTCATACTCTTGTATTGTAACTTGCCCTACACATATATATAGAGAAGGTTGGCTAATTAATAGGTTAAGCCTCCGAAGTATTCTCAACTTGGTATCAGAGCCTTCTGTTGTTAGAACTTTTCTCTCCCTCTCCTCCCTACAATCGGCCTCCTCTCTCCCTCTCCTAAATGGACTTTACTATTGCAGCCGCCTTCTCCCTCCACCAAACTGGCGGTGCAACCCAACTAGCCAGCCTCTTAGAAGCTGCTGCCGTTGGTTCTTTCTCCCACCAGCAGCAGCCCCAACCTGCAGAGCAGAATCACGGTTCCTTCTCCCATGTTTCTGTCGTACCTCCTCACATCATGGGGACAACAACTCCTTCTATTGTTGCGTTGTCCAACACTCATCAAATGGTCTCATTGAAGCTTACGACCACCAACTATCTCTATTGGTGAATGCAAATGAAGCCATATCTTCTTGGTCAAAATGTTTTCCACTTTGTTGATGGCTCAGTGTCGTGTCCTCCCTCTCATGTTTCTAACTGTTCTGATGGTTCTTCTTCAATAATCAACCTTTTTTTTCTCTGTTGGAAGCAATAGGATCAGCTTTATTTTAAGTGTGTTACTCTCTTCTCTCTCCATGGACATCCTACATCTTGTGGTAGATTGTCAGACTTCTTCTTGTGTTTGGCGCACTCTTGAGAAAGCGCTTGCTTCTCTGTCAAATTTTCGCATTATGCAACTCCATGGGACTTTTCAAGATGATGGGAACACCGAACCTGAAATATTATTTATGCACGTGAATGATCATAGACGATGGAGGATAGCCCAAACAATTGAGAGATTACGCTTTAACTTATGTTTTGGGTTTAATTTATATGAGCTTTTAGTTGATGTTTATTAATTTGGCTTTATTTGTTGGGTTTGATTTAATTATTGTTGGGTATTTTATTTAGTGGGCTATAAGCCCAATCGCTTATTCTAGTTAGGGTTTTAGTATTAATACCCTACTTTTCTAAATGTTAAGGAGTGTTTTGATGATTAATGAAAATATTGCAGACTTTGCATATCTCCAATCCCCTTTTTTTTCTCTTTCTTTGCTTTCTCTTCTCAGCCTCTTCTCTAAAAGCTTCTTTCTTTTTTTGCTTTAATTCTTATTATTTATTGTTCCGCATCAAATTTGGTATCAGAGTCAAGGTTTTAATTGTTCTTATAAATAAACAGTTTACATGTTTATGCTTAACCCTAGATCCAGTTTGATCTAAAAAAAAAACAAAAACATCCTACTGTTTTGATTGGAAAAAAAAAAAGGAAACATTGTTCATCTTCTCCACCAGTAAACAACCGCCGAAATCAAAATTGTCACTGTTCATCATCAACGATAGCAATCAGCAGCGGCGCCCCTACCATCAACGGCACCTCACCGATCATAGCAGCAGACCCACCACCACGGAGAAGACCACTACATCAGCCCACAGATCCAAGCTGATTTACTACCTCAGACACAGATCAGCGGCACCTCCACAGCAGACCTTCGGCTTCAGCATCCAAACCAGCGTCACAAACAACCAACCACAGCCACCCACAAACCCACCACAACCAGCACCGACTGGTGATTCACGTCAGCAAGGGCAACACAACAGATCTTTGTCTTCCACCGCTGCCACGCCAGACATGATCACCCACGTCACTCAAAACGTAAGCAAACTAGCCACGTCATCTGCCATGTCGGTAGTCAATTCATCCAGTTTGCCGCGTCAGCTCCCGCAAATTCCAACTTCCTCCCAGTAGTCTCCCAGCACTCTATTTAGTGAATCACTCTCCTATATTTCTTTGAAGTTTTTTTTTGTTTTGTTTTCACTTGTCATTTAAGGTTATTATTAATATTACTTTTGTGCCTAGAAAATTCCCAAAAAAAAAAACTCTCACCTTACTTTTTATCTATCAATTTGCTCATTAACCTTTTTTTATCATTAATATCTATTATCTTGTCCTCTTTAATAATTGTGAGTCTTTGCCTTGACATTGTATTTGATTAATCATTTACATTTAAAGGTTTAACATTACATGCTTATAATTTTATTGGTGTAATTTGTTCTTGATTAATCTCTACATTAAAAAAAAAGAAAAAAAAAAGAAGATCATATTAACTTTATTTTTGTATTGTGACTTCACTTGCAAGAACCATTTGTGATCTCAATTTCATTTTTAAGAGTGTTGCATGCTTTTGTGTCATGATCATCTAGTGTCCAAGCTTAAGTTTACACTTACCGTAGACTCAACCCTTGGTCATATTCTTATGACCATTTAAAGGGCACTGCAAACTTAGGTGATTAACATGTTTAAAAGAATTGAGCCCCAAGAGGGTTTTCGAATAAGGCACTCAAAAACCAATAAATATCACAAGAATAATCATTATGAACAAGTTCATTCTAAGCGCCACCAGTATGACTATCATTTAGGTTACTCTAAACACGATGACTTTGATGAGCGAGTCTTGAGCCATAACAAAATAGAAGCCCCCACTTTTGATGGTCGTCATGACCCTTGGATATTTGATATGTGAATTCATGATATAGATCAATTCTTTGAGTTGCATAACTTGTCTAATAATAGAAAAGTTAGATTTGCTAAGATGAAGCTTATTGGTGAAGCCAGAACTTATTGGAGTGAAGTTAAAGATTGTTTAGAGATGAGAGGTAAACTTCCTATAACTGATTGGATCAAAATGAAACAAAACCTTTAGGAAAAGTACCTACCCCAGTCTTATAGAAATAAACTCTTGGACCAATGGAACAATCTAAGATAAAGGAATAAGTCTATCTATGAGTATATAACACAGTTTAATGATTACATGATAAGATGTGCCATAAGAAAGAATGAAGCCATGATTTTGCGTAGATTTTATAAAGGCTTGAAAGATGATCTTAGAAGAGAAGTTGTATTTCAAGGTGTATCTACCCTTGACCAAGCTTATACCTTAGTTAAAGACTACAAGTTGGTCACAAAGAATCGGTAGAGGAATCGTCAAGACTCTTATAGTATCCCTATTAGGTTCTAATTCAAAAGTAGTGATTCTTTGTTAGGTGCCCCACCCTACAGACCTAATCCTAGTAACTCCCAACTTTATAAGAAAGATAAAGGCAAACGAGTTGTTAATGAAGTGTCTAAGGTGAGTTCAATGGTTAAGTGTACTAATTGTCTAGGTTTTGGTCATATCTCTTTAGATTGTACCTCTAAACCTTTAGTCATCCAAAAATATAAGGATATAGGTAAAGAGAAATATTGTAGTGTTGAAGTGTATGAGCCTAATCTTGAGGATTTTAGTAACCTAGATGACGAGGATGTGCAAGAAGGGGGACTTAACACAATGAGTCCACGTGAGCTTGAGACTGAGGTTAAGAAAAAGTCTCATATGTCTACTTTAATGGTAGAGGAAATTTTAGAGAACTCTCTAGTGGAATCGCCTATAGAGAAAAGCATGGTCTTAGAAGAGTCTCATAATATTAGTCATCCTAAACTACTTGATTCCTCATCCCACATGTTTGGTGTCCAACACATCATAAGTTTAGAGCAACATGTTAAGCTTCTTGACCCCTTACCACATGCACGTGATGAGGAAGATGAAGATAATCCTACTTTACTTGATTGTGTCCATACCATATTTACATAGGTTTCAAATAATGTTTATCCCATTTCACACCCTCAATCATTTAGTGCTCATAGTTACAAACCTGAGAAGCCTATAGAACACATTCCCATATCTCCTCACGATAGGATATCTAAGTCAGCTGAGTCGTTACCATATAGGGATCATAATTTGCATAATGAGATTATGAAACAAATTTAAGCAAGAAATGAACAATACAAATTTTGTGCTGATTTACTTAAGTATCATGATGCACTTAATGTTGGAGATTATTTCATGGTACAGATTAGACCTGAACGGTGTCCTTTGTAAACCGATAATAATTTACAAGTAAGTAATGCTAGACCATTCAAAGTGTTGCAAATGATTAAATCAAATAATTATGTTATTAAATTGCTATTAAACTTTGATATTAGCTCTACTTTTAACATGAAAGACCTCAGTATTTATAAACTATAACCTATCTCTGATGCTTTTTTTGATACCCCTACCTCATTATCCATATCTTTGGCACAAAAGGAACATATTAATGCTACTTTGAATGCACAAGTTGTTTTTACCAGGGATGGTGAACTTTAGCAAATCCTAGTATATGGGCTCGACGACCAGATTCAGACTATACTTAGATTATCAGAGAGACATCACAACAGCTTAATCCTTATATTTAAGAGTGTTATCGGAGTTGCCTTGGCCTATACTCGACAGGGTTGAGTTCTTTCAACCCCGAGAGAATTGATGGGAACACCGAACCTGAAATATTATTTATGCACGCGAATGATCATAGACGATGGAGAATAGCCCAACAAATTGAGAGATTGCACTTTAACTTATGTTCTGGGTTTAATTTATATGAGCTTTTAGTTGATGTTTATTAATTTGGCTTTATTTGTTGGGTTTGATTTAATTATTGTTAGGTATTTTATTTAGTGGGCCATAAGCCCAATCGCTTATTCTAGTTAGGGTTTTAGTAATATCCTACTTTTCTAAATGTTAAGGAGTGTTTTGATGATTAATGAAAATATTGCAGACTTTGCATATCTCCAATCCCCTTTTTTTCTCTGTCTTTGCTTTCTCTTCTCAGATTCTTCTCTAAAAGCTTCTTTCTTTTTTTGCTTTAATTCTTCTTATTTATTATCCCGCATCACAAGATCTTCGGCAAGGAGATGCTTTGGTTACTACATACATATAGCACACCAAGTCATTATTTGATGAATTGGCTACTCTTTGGTCGGCCCCTCACTTTTGAAGACTTCAATCTCTATATATTTCATGGTCTTCGTGGTGAGTTTAAAGAATTGATAACTAGTCTCATGACCAAGGCAAAACCGCTGTCATACGCGAACCTTCACAACCATCTTCTTACTCATGAGTTTCTGCATAAGACTTCTCTTCCATCCTTGGCTGTAAATCCACCTCTGCTACCCACACCATCTCTGCTACCCTCTACTCATCTTGCCTAGCAGTAGCATAACTCTAGTTTTGGCCTTAACAGAGGTCGTTCCCGTGGCAACTGGCGCTCCAACAACAACAGGTACAACAACCATGATAGGTCTAATTTTTGTGGCTCTCATTCCTCTGCTCCCATGGACTGGAAGTAGGGTCATTGGCAGCAGCCCAGACGACCTGCTGTTGGTGGGCAGTGGTCTCCTCATTGGTCCTTTGAGTAGAACATCAAATGTCAGTTATGCTTCTCCTTCAGCCACACAGCCCCCCAATATGCTCAGTTTCATAGCAGTGGTCATCAACCCTCCGCTCTTCTTATTGTTGGTCCGGTTTCGACCCTACTTGGTTCCCGGACACTAGTGCAAACCAACACGTTACGCATGATCTTGCAACTCTGACCGATTATGCACCCTATCTTAGTAATGATCACTTGCATGTTGGTGACGGCAAGGGTCTATCCATATCCTATATTGGACATATCATGTTACGTTCCCCTAAACGCACATTTACATTATCTAACATTCTCTATATTCCTCACATTACCAAACCATTTCTATCTGTTCAGAAATTTTATTGTGATAATAATGTTTATTTTGAATTTCATGCCAATGTGTTTTATGTAAAGGATCTCACTACCAAAGCAGTGCTCCTTTCCAGTCAGAGCACTGATTGTCTCCATGTTCTCTCTGAGTCTTCTCACACCACCATTCCTTAAGCTTATTGGTCTCCGTGCGTCTCTACCACTGCTGATCTGTGGCATCTGCTTATTGGTCTCCTTGCCAAAACCTAAAAACTAGATCATACAAACGGGATAATCCAATAGAAGGTAAAATGAAAAAAAAGACAAGTTTAATTAAAAAAAAAGATAAAATTTTAAAGGACGAAACTAAAAAATATATATAAAAAAAAGCGACCTTAAAAAATACATGGTTCACCTAGCCAAACCTATTACTTAGATCACAAGATAAGAATAACCTGAATGAAAAGAAACCGAAGAAAATAACGAAGTTTATTTTTTAAAATGAACAACTTCGAAGGACGTAATTGGGGAAAAAAAAACAATGTCAACCTGTGTCAACTTTTCAAACTCATGATCCTAGCTGGTGACTAAACTAGAAGCACCCCATCTAAAAAACTGCCATTTTAAAACACAATTTGACCATGTGGTTTGATATGCGACTTAGACCAGACTGGGTTTCCAGGGAAAATTGACCTGGTATGAAACAGTCAAAAACTAGAGTTGACCCGTGACTTGATTATCCTGGGGCAAACCTTGTTAAAATTAGGTTAAAACTCGTTGACTATTTTTTTTATTTTTATTTTTTTCAAAATAATTGCATTTTAACCTTTTTTATAAAATAAAAAGATTTGGTTGACTTGGGTTAACTCAGGTTAACTCACCTGACTCGTGACTCGATACTTGTCCCAAATTGACTCCTGAGTCGGGTCTAAAAGCTTTGGGAAACACCATTAAAACCATCTCCTAATAAGTGAAATGTCATATTGTGATATATATATATATATATATATATATAAAAACAACTATACAAAATGATAAAAAAAAAAAATAGCAATTAAGACAATAAGAACCTAATTTGAAAAAAAAAAAAGATGGTAACCTAAATTTTTTAATTAAGAGGTAAAATTAAAAAGAAAAATCACATTAACAAAAGAATCCAAAACAAAAAAAATCAAGAGATTGAGAATCAAATTTGAAAAAAATAAAAAATCAAAATTAGAATATAGTGATAAAATTAAAAATAAATTAAAATTAAATAAATGAATCAAAATTTAAAAATAAAACATTAAAGTCAAACATGAAATATCATCCAACTTTGAAATCTACCTCACACCAAGTTTTTAACGACTGCATTTATAATGAAGACTTCATTTCCGGTCAAGACTGAATGTTCTGATCACTAATCTGACCCTGTCCTGCACCTTTATTTCAATCTTACTCATGAATTTACAATCAAACCAAATCTATCATTTCTTTCCCATATATATACGTATGCCATGGTTTCCAACATTAAACCACCAAGGCCATGGCTTCCCACATCTTTCCCTTATCCACACCTGTTTTGGCTTTTTTCTTACTTGCTTATGCTTCCTTCTTTGCTTCTTTTGCTTACTCGGCTACTGGAGCTGCTGAAGTAGCAAATGGAAGGAAGGAAGCGGAAGCTCTTCTAGAATGGAAAGTCAGTCTTGACAACCAAAGCCAGTCTCTCCTGTCTTCTTGGGCTGGAGACAGCCCTTGCAACTGGTTCGGAATCAGTTGCGACAGGTCTGGTAGTGTCATCAACATAAGTCTGCCCAATTCTAGTTTGAGAGGTACGCTTAATAGTCTCGGATTCTCTTCCTTTCCTAACTTGATTGAGCTTATCCTTCGCAACAACTCGCTCTATGGGTCCATTCCTTCACATATAGGTAACCTTTCTAACCTCAACAAACTTGACTTGTCTTACAATAACATTTCTGGCAACATTCCGTCAGAAATAAGCACATTGAAAAGCATTACACTGTTTTCCCTGGCTGTAAACCATATCAGTGGCTCCATCCCTAAGGAAATAGGAATGTTGAGTTCACTTTTCGAAATGTTTTGGCATGAAAATGATCTCGGAGGATTCATCCCTGCTTCCATAGGCAATTTGAGCCACCTATTTAATCTTTATCTCAATGGAAATGAACTTTCTGGTGGCATACCACCAGAAATTGGGAAATTGGAATCTCTTTATGTGCTTGATTTGTCAAATAACAGCCTTAGTGGTGCTCTTCCTACGTCCATAGGAAACTTAAGCAACTTGTCTTTTCTTTACCTTTACACCAACGAACTCTCTGGTTTCATACCTAGGGAAGTAGGAATGCTTGAACATCTATCTGCCCTTCAGTTGCTCGAAAATAATTTAGAAGGTCCAATCCCTGCTTCCATAGGAAACATGAGATCTCTCACCAGTTTACTTTTGTCATCTAATTATCTAACTGGTGCAATACCAGCATCTCTAGGCAATTTAAGTAGCTTATCTAAACTCCAAATTCAAAATAACAATCTTTTTGGTCCCATCCCTCCAGATGTGTGCCTTGGTGGGTCACTTTTATATTTTTCTGCGTTTGAAAATTATTTCACGGGACCTATCCCGAAAAGCTTGAAAAATTGCAGCCGTTTGGTGAGACTCAGACTTCAGAGAAACCAACTTAGTGGAAACATATCCGAAGCTTTTGGCAAACATCCCAATTTGTACTACATGGATTTGAGTGATAATGAATTGCATGGTGAACTTTCATGGAAATGGGAGCAGTTTAACAATCTGACAACTTTCAGAATTTCTAGAAACAAAATCTCTGGAATAATACCGGCTGCTCTTGGAAAGGCAACTCATCTACAAGCTCTTGACCTCTCGTCAAATCAACTAGTTGGGAGAATTCCAAAGGAATTGGGAAATTTAAAGTTTATTGAACTTGCACTCAACGATAACAGACTTTCAGGTGATATTCCTTTCGATGTCGCATCGCTATCTGATCTCCGAAGGCTTGGCCTGGCCGCGAACAATTTTAGCGCAACAATTCTTAAACAGCTTGGCAACTGTTCAAAATTGATATTCTTGAATATCAGCAAGAATAGATTGACAGGGAGTATTCCTGCAGAGATGGGGTCTTTACAGTCTCTTCAAAGTCTTGATCTCAGTTGGAATTCCCTGATGGGAGGTATAGTACCGGAGCTGGGACAGCTGCAGCTGCTAGAGGTATTAAACCTCTCCCATAATATGCTGTCTGGTCTAATTCCAACCAGTTTTAGTAGACTGCAAGGCCTCACTAAAGTGGATGTATCCTTTAACAAGTTAGAGGGTCCCATTCCTGACATCAAAGCCTTCCGTGAGGCACCATTTGAAGCAATTCGCAACAACACCAACCTGTGTGGCAATGCTACTGGTTTGGAGGCTTGTTCTGTTCTCATGAAAAACAAAACTGTGCACAAGAAGGGCCCCAAAGTTGTCTTTTTGACGGTCTTTTCTCTGCTGGGTAGTTTGTTGGGCCTGATTGTAGGTTTTCTTATGTTTTTCCAAAGCAGAAGAAAGAAAAGGTTAATGGAAACACCACAACGAGATGTTTCCGCGAGATGGTGCCCTGATGGGGATCTGCGCTACGAGGACATCATTGAGGCTACTGAGGAATTCGACTCCAAATATTGCATTGGTACAGGAGGGTATGGAGTTGTTTACAAAGCTGTACTTCCATCAGAACAAATCCTTGCCGTGAAGAAATTCCACCAAACACCCGAAGTTGAGATGAGCAGCTTGAAAGCTTTTAGAAGCGAGATTGATGTCTTAATGGGTATACGGCATCGAAACATTGTGAAGCTGTATGGTTTCTGCTCGCATGTCAAACATTCATTTTTGGTATATGAATATGTGGAAAGGGGAAGTTTAAGAAAGGTACTGAACGACGAGGAACTAGCAGCAAAGATGGATTGGGATAAAAGGATAAATCTTATCAAAGGCATAGCCAATGCTTTATCCTACATGCACCATGACTGCTCTCCTCCGATTATTCATAGAGACATTTCCAGCAACAATGTTCTTTTGGATTCAGAATATGAGGCTCGTGTCTCTGACTTCGGCACAGCAAGGCTCCTAATGCCTGACTCATCCAATTGGACATCATTTGCTGGCACCTTTGGGTACACAGCTCCAGGTATGTAGTTCGGTTTCAATATCAACTTCTACAGTAGGTTAGTTTACAAAATCACTTGAAAACAAAATAGGTGTAGTAAATTATATTGGCAAAATATAGCATGACCAGCCTCTTTTGCAGAGTTGGCATACACAATGAAAGTGGATGAAAAATGTGATGTTTATAGCTTTGGAGTATTAACATTGGAAGTAATGATGGGAAAGCATCCTGGCGATTTGATCTCATCTCTGATGTTTTCTGCTTCCACCTCCTCATCATCACCAACCGGTCACAATACACTCTTGAAGGAAGTTTTAGACCAGCGCCTCCCACCTCCTGAAAACGAACTTGCGGACGGTGTGGCACACGTTGCAAAACTGGCGTTTGCTTGCTTGCAGACCGATCCTCACTATCGGCCAACAATGCGACAGGTTTCTACAGAGCTTACAACTCGATGGCCTCCATTGCCAAAGCTATTCTCCACGATGGAATTGGAAGATGAACTGGTTCACAGAAATGTTAATGGTTGAATTTTTACTTTCTACTTTCCTGTCAAGAAGCCAGTAGCTCAGTTGGTAATAGAGTCCCACTCCTCTCAAGAGGTGTTATTGGCTGTCTTTGATATTCAGGCCAAAGTCTTACATTTCGTCTATTTTTTCGCCTACTGCTTGTGTATATTATATGCAGAAACAAGAAACAGAGTTTTCCCATTTCGAGCGTAAATTCGCCAGGTGAAATATTTCACATATTTTTAGTTTTCTTTAGCAACAATGGAAGAAATCAACATATTTTCTCCTTTTTTTGTTTTCCAATAAACGAAAATGAATTATAATAAGCTCTTGATTTTATTTTTTAATTGGTAATGATAATAAGCTTCTTAATTTCAATATTGGCAAATCAGTAATCCAACTGAAAATCTTGATGATATAATAAAAACCACTCCCTTTAATTTCAACAATTAAAACAAATTAACTTGTCCTAAAAGAAGTGGCCAATGCTTTCTATTTTCTTAAATTCCCAAATTTAAAATTTCATAGCAAATGTCATCATTGAAAGGGAAACTACACTTTTATATTTTTTTTTCCAAAAGAAACTTCACTTCAAGAACAGCAAACTACACTTTTAGCTACAAGCAATTGGATATTCCTTCTTCTATGTAACTATTCAAAGGGAAATTACGTAACTATCTTACACACACACATATATATATATATATATGCACTCTTGTTGACTGAAAAAGACAACGAAAACCGTAGCATCATTACCTAAGAAACTAGTCCCTTCTAATCAGATTCTTTTTGCAAGCAGGTGGCAAAACAAAATTTAATTATCTACGCACTGAGGGTCTTGGCCTGGCGGTGGGAGGGGCTTGTCTCCTCCTGTTGCTTCTGGGTTCGAGTTCTCATGTGCATGTCTGTTACCCCCGCGGTGCCTTACATGTCCACTGGGTTTGCAGGGTGTTCAGTGGGTCGTGGGATTAGTGGTGGTGCGCGCAAGCTGGCCCGGACACCCACGTAAATAAAAAAAAATTTTAATTATCTACTATTCATATACAATAAATTATTTAATAATTTAATTATATTTATCATATTTTTTTAAAATATTGTAATATTTATTATAACTATATTTATGTTTATATATTATCTTTATTATTTTTAAACAGAAATAGTAATATCTTTTACACTCATTAAAAATACCTAACACAAATTTTATAAATTTTAATAGCTTTTCAACTTGATAACTGGTGCTTAAAAAATTTTATTGATTAAAATTGTTTATTATAAAACTAAAATAAAAAAGTAATAAAAGATACTGTATTTATTTTCTCGGTATTTATTGAATTTAAATTCTTAATTATTATTTATTTTTGAAAAACAAATACTATTTTATCACTTAGATTTATTAAAAAAAATATTTGCTTAAAATTAATAAGGGTGCAAATAATACATAATTTAACTTCTATAATATCATGCATAATGTTTTGACAATTTGAAGTATCTTGATATTAGTTGATTTAATTCGTTAGATAATTTTTTTTATTGTTTCTGCTTTTACATGTAGTTTACGGGATATTTTTCGGTTGAATGGTTGTTTAAATTGACGTTAGAGTTTAAATTTTTAAATTGAATAATTATTTTACAATAAATTAAAAACTTTTTATTATGATATAAAAAGCCAGATACCAACACACAATATCATAATTTTTATATTAAAGAAGTGGTAGGTCGGAGGAACTCTTCCCCTGGCCACTGTTACCTAATCTTACATTACGAGCTAGCTAAATTGATTTGATTGATCAAAATGAACTGACAAAAGGGTAAACTGAGCCCGAAACCCAAAGACAAGTTTTCTTATAATAACAATGACAAATGTTTACTTCCATTTTCCATGACAGACTAGAAAAGTTTCCAGAACTTGCCTGGGTCACTGTCACCGATCTGCCTATTATGGCCAATTGGTTTTGATAAACTTAGTCTGCACTTTAGTACTTTAAACACTTTGAAATTCCTTATTGGAACTCAGCACACAAAGCACATTAATGAAGATATCTGGTTATGTTTGGATGGTAGAGATTATATGTTCAACAGGAGATAGACCCGCTGCATTATCCAGAATTTGAGATGATGTGTAACGACCACCAGACCTCAAAACCTCATATACTGCATCTACAAGTTGAATTTATGTTCCCAGAAATCAAAGATGACCTTCACATGCTATCAGACAATTTCTCCATTGACAATAGCATCAGTTCAGAGTGTAATGTATGGGAAAAAATTTGTGCAGCAAGGATTTTGAATCTACCAGTGGAGTTGTTCCCAGAAATCAAATATGGTCTTCTCACGTCAGCAGACAGCCCTTCCATTGGTAACAGCGTGTAATGCATTGGAAAAGAATTGTGAAGCACAAAATTTTGACATAACAGGGGGGCATCAATTGATCAGACAAATCCTACTCACCACATGGTACTTAGAAGGAGTTGAAGAAAAGTTAAACTTCAATCCCAAACCGGCAGCATTCAAGAAACAGTGGAGCACCAGTAAGATAGCTCTTCAGAATCAATGGAATCAGGTATTAAACAGGGAAATTCCAGATTTACTAAGCAGAAACAGCAGCAGGGTGCATATACTATGGAGAGAGATGAAGATGTTCAGAATATGTTTGAATGATGGGGTAAGATTGGGTCTGGGTGACATACAGGAACTGAATGTTTTTGCTGAATCGATCTAGGAAACTGTGAACAAGGAATTTGAAACTGTTTAACATGAAAATAGCTAAACGTCAAGCTATTTAAAAGATGCTTATTCACCATGAGATAGATGTTTGTTTACTGCTTGAGATTAAGCGGGCAGCCTGCAAAGATAAATTTTTCAACTTTCTTCGGAATGAACAGAATATTAGATGGACTTCTATAGATGCTGTTGGGAAATGCGGTAGTGTTTTAGTCTTATGGAATAGATAACAACTTCAACGTTAACTCTATAGAATATGGGGGACAGTGGATTGCTATCTTTGGTGTTCATTCTTCTTTAGATTTTGCTTGTGCCATAGTGGGAGTCTGTGCAGCTAGTTCAGTTTTATAACGAAACGAAATTAAATTTTCTGCCTTTTTTTTATAAATGTTTATTTTGAAATAGCACAGTTAGTAAAAATAATTAGCAAATTGTAGCGCATGCAGAGAAAAATGGGCAAACTAGCATGCTTTATATATATATAGAATGATCCATTTGAGAAATAAAAAGCTTTTTTGACATTCATCTACACAGAATTCTTGATGTGAAAAGACAGAGACAAAGGGTTGATCTCTGAATGAGAAAAAGAGTGGATCTATAAGATATTAAATAAATTGACTTATTAAAAAAACTCAAAGAAATATCTATCTCTTAAAAAAATCTAACTATTAAATATATGTAAATTAATTTTAAGAATCTATTTTTATATGGTTCTTTTATAATTAAAATAGATATTTTTACACAAAACTACGATTTAGAAATTGGAATACGAAGGTAAAAAATGATTGGAATGTGAACCAATGAGTTAGTTGGACTTTTTATTATTATTATTTCTATTTATATTTCTAGCATCGTGGCTGAGTGGCCCCGGAGGAAAACATGTCATTGTCACGTTACTCATCGGATAAGTTGCGCAACTGCTCCTCATCTTAGGCGCATGTAAGATGATGGCTTCTTCTTCTCTTTTTTTCTTTTTTTTTTTGGGTCTGTATCTTGTAAGTTGATTTTTCCTACCTCTAGCAAGAGGTGGATTTATAGAAAGGCATCATCCGCATCTTATCCGATGAGTAACGTAACAATGACATGTTTTTCTCTTGAGCCACGATGCTAGAAATATATATATATAACTTTTATTTAATATTAAAAATATATTTTACATATACATTTGTAATCTTAAATATTAAAAAATAAAATGATTTTTTAATATTTTTAAAATATTAATTTAATTCTCATAACTTTAATAAATTAGTTATTAAAATACAAAATGCATATATATATATATATATATATATATATTGATATTGTATGAAAATATGATATGAAAATTCCTTATCAGCTTGAAAGACCTAATCATATATATATATATAAATAAAATATTTTTATATATATAATTTTTTTAATATTTCAGAGAAAAATAAATATTTTAATATTAAATTTGTAACTTTATAGTATAAAACTACAAACCAATATTAAGCAAAAATGATAGAAAAATACGTGAGAAAATCATAAATTTTAAAAGGATTTTTTTGGAATTTTTATAGTACACATTTAAATCTTAATCAAATTAGTCTCTAATTCAATTAATATAAGATTTTATAAAGCACCTTGAAGTCTCAAGAATATACAAAGAAAAGGAAATATCAACACATAAAATATTACATGCATATAAAATTTTATCAAGCACCATAAAATTTTTCATAGGATTTTTAATAGTACAAGATTTGCAAAAATAAGGTCAGGGGATCAACAAAACTTTGGTGTGATTAGTTTACTTTGTTTTTATTATTATTATTATTATTATTATTATTATTATTATTATTCTTGGTAGCTATTTTTTATTAAAAAAAATTGATTTTTTTTAAATTTATTTATGGGATTCATTTTTTCCACATGTCAATGCATCTTTATCACTTGAATATTTTTTTCAATCTCAATCCTCAAGAAAATAAAAAATAAAAAAATTTAAACATTTAAATAAATAAAATTAATCACGTGAATATTTTTCAATCTCAATCCTCAAAAAAATTAAAAAAAAATCAAATTTTAAACACTTAAATAAATAGAATAAAAGGTTAAACAATTTTCTACAATATTCCATCTTCTTTGTACTTGTACAAAAACAAATATTAACAAAATTTCTAGTTAAGATGCTAAAAGAAACAATTGTTTTTTTATTTAGAAATGTATTGAATTATTTTTTTAAAATTTTTTAAAATTTATTTTTGATATCACCACATCAAAATCATCTAAAATTATAAAAATTAAAATTAAAAAAAGTTATTTTTCCCAAAAACGCTCTTAACATCCAAGTCAATGATTGGCATTATAGTCTTCATCTCTTACTAATCAGGAGTCATGGAATGGTGGGGTACAAGCTAGCTATTATTAATTGTAGAGTTCGGATTTCACATCGTAGATAGAACCTAAAATAATTTGGGTAATTAAAGATTTTTAAAAATTATTTTTAATATTAACAATGATTATGTTTCCCACGAAATTCATGCATAAGAGGTTTTTTAAAAATTATTTTTAATATTAGTAAATTAATAATTTAAAATATTAAAAATATATTAATTTAAAATAAAAATAAAAAATAAAAAAATTCAAAATGTTTAAAAGCATAGTTTTCCTACAATCCTACTCTTTATTTTGTTCTACAGAGATCCTTTTATCTGAGAGTCATTGGTTCTTACGCCTACTCGACATCCTTATATTAAACTAATTCTTTTATTTATCAAGTTATATAATTAAAGAAATAAAAAAATAGAAAATAAACCTGTCAAAATTTATTTATTTTAATTAATTAGGTTGATTTAGTTATTTTTCTTACTTAATTTACTTTCTTTTATTTATTTAATTTTCATTTCACATGAATTTTTAAAAAAGACAAGTTATTATGGTTAGATAAGTGTCGCACATTCATCTTGATATGCTTATAAAAAAATATTATTAAGATGTATTAAATGATAACTAACTTTATAAAACAAGCTAAATAGTAAAAAATAAATTAAGAGAGCACGTGGATCAAATCCTGGGTAAAACTCTTAGAAAAAAAAAAAATTATCATTCTCCAAAAAGAAGTAAAAAAGAAGAGTTTTCTTACAAGGTTGCAGAGAATTGATAAGAGTTTTAAATTTAAGGCATGGAGTGGATTTACTAGTCTATAGTGATTTTTTAAAATATTTTTTATTTATAAATATATTAAAATAATATTTTTTTTATTTTTTTAAATTTATTTTTGATATTTGTATTTTAAAATAATTTAAAATTTTTAAAAAATATTTTGAAGCAAGAAACAAATTCAAAATGTTTTAAAAATACTTTTTAAACTTGAAAATAAACACACTTTTAGCCCTCATTTAAGAGTGCGTCTCAAATGGATATTGGTTAAAATTTAATTTTTTCTTTATTTAAAATTATTTTTTTTATGTTTTTATATCGTTTTAATATGTTGGTGTGAAAAATAAAAAAAATATTATTTTAATATATTTATGAATGAAAAACACTTTAAAAAACAATTATTATTACACTCCTAAACTATCCCATTGAAATTGAAAATATGAAGATTATGCTGTTTATTTGCACAACATTACATTATGTAAGATTTATAAATCGTAACTTAAATCGGTTTCAATTCACATTCAATATATATAAATAGCTAGATTACGAAATTGATTTAGTTTCATTCAAGAAATCACCAATTTGGTTGTGATTTTTAGTTGTGATTATAGTTTTTAAGTGTTTGATAATATTTTAAAAATTAATTTAATGATCATTTTAACGTATTATTTTCAAAACCTATAATTTGTAGGTTTTAAAAAATTAAAACCACATCCTTTCCAAACAAACTTATGTCTTTTCTAGAGGATTTGATTGTAATATTTGAAACGATGAATAAATTGATTATAATATTTAATCTAATGTTATTAGTTCAAGTTGATTTGTTGATTAAATTTGTAAAATCTGAATGTAATTTCTAAAACTTGGTCATTCTTTTTTTGATGCCTTGTAACCTCATCTGTGACACCTCGATCGCCGTTGGATATTCCGTCTTCTTTTAGACGACTTTTTTTTGTAAAATTTCAGAGTGTCATAGGGTAACATACGTGCCTCCACCTCTTGTTTGAAGTTTCTGCAATGCGTACTAGTCTTAAGCGAGTGAGATTTATGGATAATATAAATTTTATTTTAAAATTTTATTTAATAATTTAAATTTTTAAATTAAAGTAGGTTTTTTAAACATCAATTCTGTCTAATTTGATCCTGAATTAATGCATCATAACATCATTTATTCCTACATACTTCGTAGCCTCTACATACAGCATACTTCTCAATCCCAAGATGATGTCTCTCAGTAAATCACTGTCGTCTTATATTTCGTGGGAAACATCACCAATGCTGAAACCCAAAGACATGCAATCATGAATGGAAGACCATAGTATTCTACATGCACCAAAGCAAATATGTATAAAATTTCTAGTCAAGATGCTAAAAGAAACCATACAATTTAATTAGTATTGTGGTAATAATTGTTTTTAATTTAAATAAGAAAATAATATAAAATAATCCTTGAAGGATAATCACCCAATGCAGAGTTTCGTATTTTTTATAAATCATGGAATATAATATAATCTTATTAAGCGGAAAAATAATACATCTCTTATATTTCATAAAAAAAATCATCCGAGAATGGATCCATAGCTAAAACCAAGGCTAGAAGAGTCTGTTACATGATTTACTATTACTAATTTATTATAACTGCCTAACTCTAGAATGTGTTCACAGCTGATTTCCTCTCCTTCTGTAACCGTTTTCTAGAAACAATATATATATATATATATATATATGATTTACTCTCTGACCTTAGAGATAAAGTGAACAGATATTCACATTCTCAAATTCTATCTAATTCCAACATAAATATTAATCTAATAATCGTGATAAATACTTCATTTAAATTAGTCTACACATGCATGCTCCTGCTATCACGCAAACAATTATTCCATCTTGAGTCAAAGTAAAGTCAATGAAAACGTTATCACTAAAGGAGTCAATTAATAGTTGAGTCCAGTCAGTCCTTGATCTTCTCTGGTGGCCTGACTTAATTTGCATGCACGTCAATTATAAAAAATAATTTTAGAATTACGACTATTTTCCACGGATCATGTTAAACAGAGGCTAGTTAATAGAGAGAGATGAATTTCTACAAACAAAATAAAATCAGTTCAAAGAAGTGCCAAGATCGAATGCTCCTAATCTCCTTTCTAACCAACAGCAAACGACATGAATTTCATGAATGGAAGACCATAGTATTCTACACCTCTTCAGACGCAACTGTCTATATAGCAAAAACGTTAACCACGTGAATGTTGTTCCACTTTTGAAATTTCATGGGAAACATCCAATCAAGAATGGAAGACATCCAATTCAGACGCAACTGTCTATCTTCTTAAGAAATTTTCGATCATGACCAAGACAAATGAATTACTGCACAAAGGGTAATTAAGGGAGAGATAGAGTTAGATTTGTTGCTTAACACAAGCAATGAATAACTAGGAGAAAAAACAAGAAAATATTATAAAAATGGTTGAAGGATGATCACTCAATGCAGAGTCTCGTATTTTTTTTAATCATGGAATATAATAATTTTATTAAGCACATAATGGTGCAAAATAATATATCTCTCATATTTTATTAAAAAAAAAAGTTGTCAGAATGGGTCCGTAGCTTAAACCCCAACACAAGTATTCTAATAATTGTGACAAATACTTCATTTCCCTTCTAGAATTGCCATTTAAATTAGTCTACAAGTACTCCTTCTAGGATAGAATTGAATATTTCATCTTGATTGATCGCGAACTGATTTTTAGATTCATAACTAACGTATAAATAGGGTTGGTTTTTTCAAGGTTTCATATTTATATGAATCTAAATTTATGTACGAACTTATCATTTAATTAGAGTTATTAGCAATATTAATAACAAAATTAATTTCATAATATAATTTGATTGTCTTAATACAAGAGTTAAATATAACGCCGAACTGTTTCACTTGATCGAATTTGAACATAACCCAAACTAATCAAACCCAACTCACCTGATGAAACTCTATTGTCAGGTCAACAGGTCAACAGGTCAACAGGTCAACCGAATTGACCAACCAGTCAACCACTATGCAAACCAACCAATTAGCCAGTTTAGACCACTTGGTTAGCTGGTATCAACAATTGAACTCGGTGACTAGTTGATGGAGATTTCTAAAATCCCGACCTGCTAGTAAAAAATCTACATAACCCAAAAATAAAAACCATTTTGTTCTTTAATAAACTATAATCCAGATATCAACCCAGTTCGTTTTAGTCCAACTAACATCCTAAAATATCAATTAAAAATTCTAAAACATTATTTTAATTCATTAATTATCAAATCCACAATGAAAAAAAAAATAACAGGTAAGGTAGACGAAATCCTTACTTATTTCTTCAACTCTTTATAAAATTCAAAAGCTTAAGTTTAAAGATAGCTGAATCCTTTGATATTTTGATAGGAAAGTCACGGTAAGAGAAGAAAAAGAGAAAAGAGAGACAACAATGTTCCGACAACCTTTTCTTTAAATACCTAGATTAATTAGGTTGGATTTGTGCTAAATTTTTGCCTTGGATATGATGGGACAAAACATGGGTCTCAGAATTATGGTAATTACATGTGAAAACGAATGAAGCCGCGTCCAAAAATGTGAAACATGAGAAAGCTGTAGATTTCAGAATTCGTGAAAAACATCCATTGGTTGACTTAACGTTCTAAGCTTTTGAGATTTCACATGAATGTAGTTCCAATCATGAATGGAAGACCAAAGTATTCTACACCTCTTCAGACGCAACTGCATGTCTATCTTCTTTTTACGTGACCATTGACCAAGACAAACAAATTCCGGCTCAAGGAAAGTTTCCACCTTGTGACTCCAAAGGCATGTTTTTTTTTCTTGGAAAAAATATAATTATTAGATATATGTAAGTTAATTTTAAAAATCTATTTTTATATGGTTCTTTTAAAATTAAAATAGATATTCTTACAAAAAGCTACGATTTAGAAAGATATATTTTGTTAAATGATGAGCTGTTCTTTTCATATTTAAAGCCAGATTCAACATGAGCATCAAACAAGCCAATCCATTGAAAGGGGCAGTTGGTTTCGGGCTGGTGTGATCGGATTCCTTGGCTAGTGAAGATGGTGATGCTTTGAGGTTGAACGACTAAAGGTTGAATATACGAAGAAAAGAAAATATCAACGCATGAAATATTACAAGCACCATAAAATTTTTCATAGGATTTTTAATAGTACAAGATTTGCAAAAATAAATTCATGGGATCAGCAAAACTATGGTGTGATTAGTTTACTTTGTTTTTTTGATTTGCAGCTATTTTTTATTAAAAAAATTTATTTTTTAAAAAATTTATTTATGAGATTATTTTTTTCCACGTGTCAATGCATCTTGATTAAGTTAATATTTTTCAATCTCAATCCTCAAAAAAATTAAAAAAAAAAACAAATTTTAGACACTTAAATAAAAAGAATAAAAGGTTAGACATTTTGCTGAAATATTCTATTTTCTTGCTTTGTATAAAATTTCTAGTCATGATGCTAAAAGAAACCATACAGTTTAGTGTAGTTAGTGTTGTGGTAGTTGTTGTTTTTAATTTAAAATATTTTTTATTTTAAAATATTTAGAAATAATTTTTTATTTTTAAAATTTATTTTTAATATCAATGATTTAAAAATAAAAAAAATTATTTTATTTTTTTCAAAAACACTGTTAACATGCAAGTCAAGGATTGGGAGTATACAAATAATCTTCATCTCTTAATAATCAGGAGTCATGGAAGGTACAAGGTAGCTATTATTAATTGTAAAGTTCGGATTTCACATCATAGATAAAACCTAAAATAATTAGGGTAATTAAGGGAGAGATAGAGTTAGATTTGTTGTTTAACACAAGCAATGAAAAACTAGGAGAAAAAACAAGAAAATAATATAAAAAAAATCCTTGAAGGATGATCACCCAATGCAGAGTTTCGTATTTTTTTTAATCATGGAATATAGTTTATCTTGAATTATCGAATATTATATATAGATAAGATTCTTCTTTAAAGTTTATCTTGAATAATCACGATCTAATTTTTAAATATTTGAATTATCAAATATTATATATAGATAAGATTCTTCTTTAGAGTTTCATTAATATCCAAGTCACGGATTGGGAGTACTGTACAAGCCAGCTATTATTAATTGTAAAGTTCGGATTTCACATCATAGACAAAACAAAATCCTGCTCAAGGAAGTTTCCACCTTGTGAGCCCCTTGTATAAATGTATGCAGGGAAAATCATTGTCAGGGAACTTAATTCAAAAAAAGTAAAGCTTCTTTTTTAAATATAATGTATTGGTATGACATTAAAATTTAACATTTATGCATGATAATTTTTTTTATATTTTTTTATGATATTAGCCAAATAATAGAAACTATTTTTTTATAATTTAATTTTCAATAAAATCACTTTTAAAACCAGCTAATGAGGCCTAAATTATTTTTTTTTATTAGGGTATACAGAACCAAATACCAACACACAACACTAGGGTCTCACTTCATAGATTTTTAGAATGAGTGGTTTATATTAAAGAATAAAATTTCAGGAAATAAAATAAATTACTGATCGGTCTAAAGAAATTTCCTGCTAGTCTCCCCGGGTTTTTTCATTTGAAGTCATGAATACTCTGATTTTTCAGGATTACTTCTCAATATCTTACTTACCTTACATGCCTACCCAAATATGTCCTTCGGCAATTTAATTCATTTCTAACGAAGATGCTGACTGGCTGGGTGGCTTCCTCTGCCTCCAGCCCTCCACCTTTAATTGATCTATCTTCCTCGATAGGTGGCGCGAGTTTCTTCACATGGTGAACTGACTTTTTTATAACATAAAAAATAACAATGGCCCAGAAATCTAAATGTGAATTAAAAAAAATTAACTTTTAAATTTAAGTAAGGTGTTAGAGAATAATATAAATCATATTTTGGAACCTTATATAACAGTTTAAGATATTGAGTTGAGATGGTTCTTTGATATGATATCAGAGTCTTGATGACCAAGCGGTCACGAGTTCGAATCTCACCATCCCCATTTATTTAATAAAAAATAGGCACAAGGTGTTGTGGGCTTGTGCAAGTTTCAAGTCCAAAGGGCTTTTACTTAAGGAAGTGTGTTAGAGAATAATATAAATCATATCTTAAGACCTTATTTAATAGCTTAAGCTATTGGGTTGAGATTTCAAAACCTGTAAACAAAATAATCTAATAGAAAAAAAAAACTTAATTTTAAAAAGAACTAAATTTTGAAGTATAAAGCTAAAAAAAAAAACTTTAAAAAATATATCATCTACCTGGCTAAATCTACTTCTAAATCATGAGATGTGGATAATTTGAATGGAAGGAAACTGAATAAAATAATGAACTTCATTTTTCAAAATAAACTTTGTAAGAAGTTATTATTCAATTTAATTTAATTAAGGGGTAAAATTAAAAAAAATCAAATTAACAAAAAAATCCAAAACAAAAAAATTTTAAGAGATCAAAGATCAAATTTTTTAAAAAAAAATCAGGATCCAAAAATAAAATTAAAAACAAATTAAAATTTGATAAATAAATCAAAATTAAAAATCAAAAGACTTTATTTCCGGTCACGATTGAATGTTGTTACCCTGTCCAGCTGCACCTTTCTTTCAATCTTACTCATGAATTTATAATCTATCATTTCTTTTCCATATATATACGTGTGCAGGGCAAATCATTTTATACATCCTTTTTAAGAAATTAAACCACCAAGGCCATGGCTTCCCACATCTTTCTCTTTTCCACACCTTTTTTGGTTTTTTCCTTACTTGCTTATGCTTCCTTCTTTGCTTCTTTTGCGTACTCGGCTAGTACTGGAGCTGCTGAAGTCGCAAATGGAAGGAAGGAAGCGGAAGCTCTTCTAGAATGGAAAGTCAGTCTTGACAACCAAAGCCAGTCTCTCCTGTCTTCTTGGGCTGGAGACAGCCCTTGCAACTGGTTCGGAATCAGTTGCGACCAGTCTGGTAGTGTCATCAACATAAGTCTGCCCAATTATAGTTTGAGAGGTACGCTTAGTAGTCTCAGATTCTCTTCCTTTCCTAACTTGACTGTGCTTACCCTTCCCCACAACTCCCTTTATGGTTATGTTCCTTCACATATAGGTAACCTTTCTAACCTCTCCATCCTTAACTTGTCTTTCAATAGCATTTCTGGCAACATCCCACCAGAAATTGGAAATTTAGTATCTCTCACAATTTTAGCTTTGTCATCTAATAAACTAACAGGTACAATACCAGCATCTTTAGAAAATTTAAGAAACTTATCTAAACTTTACCTTTGGAATAATAATCTTTTTGGTTCCATTACTTTTATTGGAAACCTAACGAGATCTCTCACTATTTTAAATTTGGCATTTAATAATCTAACTGGTACAATACCTACATCTCTAGGCAATTTAAAAAGATTATCTGCATTTGTCGTTGGGAATAACAATCTTTCTGGTCCCATTCCTCCAGAAATGAACAACCTTACACATTTGTTTGCGTTACAAATATTTTCTAATAGATTGTCTGGTAATCTACCACGAGATGTGTGCCTTGGTGGATTACTTTCATATTTTGGTGCGGCTGACAATTATTTCACGGGACCTATCCCGAAAAGCTTGAGAAACTGCAGCAGCTTGTTGAGACTCAGACTTGAGAGAAACCAACTTAGTGGAAACATATCTGAAGCTTTTGGCACACATCCTCATTTGGACTACATGGATTTGAGTGATAATGAATTGCATGGTGAACTTTCATTGAAATGGGAACAGTTTAACCATCTGACAACCTTCAAGATTTCTGGAAACAAGATTTCTGGAGAAATACCAGCAGCTCTTGGAAAGGCAACTCATCTACAAGCTCTTGACCTGTCGTCAAATCAACTAGTTGGGAGAATTCCAAAAGAATTGGGAAATTTAAAGTTGATTGAACTTGAACTCAACGATAACAAACTATCAGGTGATATTCCTTTCGATGTTGCATCGCTATCTGATCTCGAAAGGCTTGGCCTGGCCGCGAACAATTTTAGCGCAACAATTCTTAAACAGCTTGGCAAGTGCTCAAAACTGATATTCTTGAATATGAGCAAGAATAGATTCGCAGGGAGTATTCCAGCTGAGATTGGGTCTTTACAGCCTCTTGAAAGTCTTGATCTCAGTTGGAATTCCCTGATGGGAGGTATAGCACCGGAGCTTGGACAGCTGCAGCGGCTAGAGTTTCTGAACCTCTCCCACAATATGCTGTCTGGTCTAATTCCAACCAGTTTTAGTAGACTGAAAGGCCTCACTAAAGTGGATGTATCCTATAACAAGCTAGAGGGCCCCATTCCTGACATCAAAGCCTTTCGCGAGGCACCATTTGAAGCAATTCGCAACAACACCAACCTGTGTGGCAATGCAACTGGTTTGGAGGCTTGTTCTGCTCTCATGAAAAACAAAACTGTGCACAAGAAGGGCCCCAAAGTTGTCTTTTTGACAGTATTTTCTCTGCTGGGTAGTTTGGTGGGCCTGATTGTAGGTTTTCTTATCTTTTTCCAAAGCAGAAGAAAGAAAAGGTTAGTGGAAACACCACAAAGAGATGTTACCGCGAGATGGTGCCCTGGTGGGGATCTGCGCTACGAGGACATCATTGAGGCAACTGAGGAATTCGACTCCAAATATTGCATTGGTACTGGAGGGTATGGAGTTGAATACAAAGCTGTACTTCCATCAGAACAAGTCCTTGCCGTGAAGAAATTCCACCAAACACCAGAAGTTGAGATGAGCAGCTTGAAAGCTTTTAGAAGCGAGATTGATGTCTTAATGGGTATACGGCATCGAAATATTGTGAAGCTGTATGGTTTCTGCTCCCATGCCAAACACTCATTTTTGGTATATGAATTTGTGGAAAGGGGAAGTTTAAGAAAGGTACTGAACGACGAGGAACAATCAGCAAAGATGGATTGGGATAAAAGGATGAATCTTATCAAAGGTGTAGCCAATGCTTTATCCTACATGCACCATGACTGCTCCCCTCCGATTATTCATAGAGACATTTCCAGCAACAATGTTCTTTTGGATTCAGAATATGAGGCTCATGTCTCTGACTTCGGCACAGCCAGGCTCTTAATGCCTGACTCGTCCAATTGGACATCATTTGCTGGCACCTTTGGGTACACAGCTCCAGGTATGTAGTTAAGTTTCAATATCACCTTCTACAGTAGGTTAGTTTACAAAATCACTTGAAAACAAAATAGGTGCAGTAAATTATTTTGGCAAAATATAGCATGACCAACCGCTTTTGCAGAGTTGGCATACACAATGAAAGTGGATGAAAAATGTGATGTGTATAGCTTTGGAGTATTAACATTGGAAGTAATGATGGGAAAGCATCCTGGCGATTTCATCTCATCTCTGATGTTATCTGCCTCCACCTCCTCATCATCACCAATTGGTCACAATACAGTCTTGAAGGATGTCTTAGACCAGCGCCTCCCACCTCCTGAAAACGAGCTTGCGGACGGTGTGGCACATGTTGCAAAACTGGCGTTTGCTTGCTTGCAGACCGATCCTCACTATCGGCCAACAATGCGACAGGTTTGTACAGAGCTTACAACTCGATGGCCTCCATTGCCAAAGCTATTCTCCACGATGGAATTGGAAGATATAATGGTTCACAGAAATGTTATTGGCTGAATTTTTACAGTATACTTGGGCGTTTGTGTAAAGCAACTTGTTTGGCAAAATGTAATATTCAATAATCAAGTCTATGTTATAAATTCCGTCCAAAGCATCATTTTAGATGAACTTGGTGAATGTCATGAATCATGTAATTTATTGCCTTCATATGTATCAATTGCCTTCCTACTACATATTTTTTTTGGAGAGTAATAAACAATCCAAATTCCAACACAAAGACCGTACAATAATGATGAACAAAATTTCCACAATCAAACCAAACTTGTCACGTTGAAATTCCATATTTATTCCTCCGGGTCTAAAGAGGGCTTCCCTCTTAGAAAGAAACAAATAAGGAATACCTAACACAAATCTTTAAATCACACGTTGCAAAAACCTCGTATTAAAAATAGGAGATAGCCATCCTCTAATCTCAAATCTCTACCCCCTCGAACTTTTCCTGGATTTGAATCTAAAAAACCTCGTATTAAAAATTCAAAACTGCAAGGTCTTAACTCTTGAATGGATCGTCCCCCTATTCTTCCCAGCCCTGTGATAAGGAATGCTGCTTCTGTTCAAAAACTCTGTTGTAGAATTGTAGGCATAATTTTCTCTCAAGGTTCAGGTTAATTTTGTACCTGGAAGGCCAACGGGCCTTGGCATCAAAACACTTTGTAATTTTCAACAGTTTTCAAGGGTTTACGCGATTATGCTGAATTATAAGTGGGATTTCCTGAATTGAGACAAGACCAAACCTACAGCCAGAAAAAGTCTTTATTTACCAAACAAAAACGGAGCGTCTCTGTATCTTTCCTCTGGGCTTCAAAAAATCTAATAGATCTTGTCTTATGGTAGGCTGCTTCAGTTCCCTTACGAAACTTTTATTATTGGGCTAGCCATACACTTTATATATTTCTAGCAATTCACATGACATCATCAAATGATACAAGTCATAAGAATCTATAACAACACTAGAACATCCTCGTTGACGATCCGTGCTTCCCTGCAAAAAACCATTAGTATCTTTCCAAGATCATGAAACTCCAAAACAAAGAACATCCAAAACCCTTTGCAAACTCCAACAGAACCCTAATTGAATATAACAGCTGAAAACATCCCAGTGAAGTGCTTGCGATTCAAAAAATGAAGTCTAATAATGGACTACTTGAAGCAAAGCAGAAGTTATGAGACACTTATGATGCGTCTGTCGTGGATAAAAAGGCTGTTTCCGTAGAAAGCATTTTTCAAGACGAATAGGAACGTTGTGGCAGTTGATTTGAAACATAGGAATTGGAAGGATCAAAATGCAGAATGTCTGAAAAGCAATGATACTGGATATGAATCCAGGTGGTGTGGTTAAGGTCGGGGTGATTTGGATGGCGAGAGGGGAGATATTGGAGAATGTGATGGGAGCACTAAATGCGTTGCTGATTTTTCAAGGTTGCAGCCTCTAATTTCCACTTAAAGTTAGTGGATTCAATGCGTTGCTGATTTTTCAAGCAAAGACTGATTGGGAGGGGAACTTTGAAATAGTTAAACGGAATGAGGAAAAGGAGGCAGAGGAAGAGGAAGAGGAAGATGAGAAAAGAAATGAAAGTAAGAAAGATGGGAAGTGTGCCAAAAGGAAGAGGAAGAGGAAGATGAGAAAATAGATGAAAGTAAGAAAGATGGGTAGTGTGTCAAAAGGAAGAGCGTTCATGAGTACTAGTAATATTAGAAGGTGCATTGGGTAAGACTGAGGAGAAAGGGGGATGGTAATGACATGGATGTCGAGAAAGGAGAGAAAGTAAGCAAGAAGAAGAAAATGATTTTCATATTTAGAGTAGGGATTGAGAAGGGAAATATGTTCTCTATACTCTTGACATCATTTATAATAATCTACATGAGATTTTCTCCTGCACTTCAACGCAGCCACATAAGGACATGCCCAAACTGAAATATTTCATTTAGTTTTCGAGCACCGGGGCTAAGTCCATTTCCATGAAAATGATAGAGGATGTACGTGTGCGCTTCTAATTCAAAACAAAAGGAAAATATGTTGAAAAATCAAACATTTGAAAACTCACAAAAGATGGAGCAGGCTGCTTCTCAAACAGCAGAACATGTTTTATAACACTACAAGGCAATCATCCAATAGCAAACAAAAATCAATAAATTTGATGGCAATAGACCAAAACCTCGTTCAAATAAAATTGACAGATGAATCATATAGCAGTCAAGGGAAAATATAATTGATAAAATAAAGGTGATTTTCTGCTTGAATTGTGTCAGTGACTAACTTCAGTTGAAGATTTTAAAGAGGGCATCTGGATATGGGGATTACTCTTCCTATATGGCTACTTGCTGAGTTACTGGAATAGTAGTGAGTTTCTTGACAGGAAACCAGCCAGAAAATCAAATATAACAGAGACCAAACACAAAATTTAGGGGAGTAGTCGTCGATGTATCAGCAGGGAGAACCAAGCATTTCCAGACAAATGCAAAGTCTTTCATTATGGCATTTGATGCTTTTGTGGTCTCAAGCATGATCCACCTGGTGATCCAAGAAGTTGTAAAGGCTTGTTGAAGAGACTTGCTTCACCTTCAAGTTTCATTCTGACCAGCCAACTCAAAACTGTTGATGAGAGCCATCAGAGCAATAAAATTTCTTCAGCTTCTTTCTACAATTTTAACAGCTCTTTTCCATTTTTCTCAAGGTGTAATTCCAGGAACATAAGGGACAGCGGGCTTGGGCTTCTTTATTTTTTCAACCAGCACAGCTTGAGTTGTTAGAACTATCCCAGCAATTGAGACAGCACTTTGAAGTGCACACCTAGAAACTCTACAAGGATCTACCACCCCTGCATTGAGAAGATCTTCATATCTACCAGTCATTGCATTGTAACCAGTTCTCCAGTCACAAGATCGAATATTCTCCACCACAACTGCTCCATCAACCCCTGCATTAGTTGCAATTGTTTTTGCAGGTGCAAGAAGTGCCTGTAATGCATCATTGGTATGTGTTACTACGTGGGAGAAGAAATTTCCCTTTATAGTCATTTAGAAACCACTACTTGTAGGGTTTCTCCATGCTACGCCCTGCATTTATAACCATTTCACAAGGATGTCCAACTTTATCACTAATTATGAAAGGAACCTTGGTCCGTTTTACAAGTCTTGTGCAATAATCTGCTTTAGCACAAACGCTGCATGGTAACTCATTCACAAACGCTGCTTATTTCTATTTGAGATGCAACATTCACCAATCCAAATAAAGAAATGAGCATAAAAGGCACATCTCAGAAAAGAAAAGAAAATCACCTTAGATCAAATCCTAGTGAGGCGAAAGTGTGAAGAAAATAACTTTTGAAAAAAGAAAGGAACCGAGAACAGACCTTTGCAACAATATCAGCACCAATCTTCTCATTTTCATCTTTCATGGAATTTTTTATTGAGGGGATCTGCTCCGAGAGATGTACATATGTTGCACCACCACCAGGTACTATCCCTTCATCCATGGCAGCAAATGTAGCATTCTTTGCATCTTCAATTCTGAGTTTCCTATCTTCAAGTTCTGTCTCCGTGTGTGCTCCTACCTAAATTTGCATGCTAAACAAGTTAAATTTAAAGATAACTTTAAAATAAAACACCACCAAACAAAATATTAGAGTCGTGTCGTTTGTCTTAGTATTTCTTAAGGAAAACAGGGCAGAAAATTCATCCCTGCTACTGAGCTAACGCCACTCAAGGAGCCCATGTCCTTAGCAGTAATTCTTCACACTTATAGCCAGATTTGTCAAGATGCCCATCTATTTTTCCGAAATATATTGTATACAAGTTTAGCAATTCTTTCTGAGAACTTGATCACAAACCTTGATTACAGCCACACCACCAGATAATTTAGCAATTCTCTCTGAGAGCTTTCTTGAAAGAGCAGCATTATCTGTTTCAGCGAGGTCCTTTTTTATCTGAAGAATTCTTGCCTGAATTTCAGCTTTGGTAGCTGAGTCAGCAACTATGGTTGTTGAATTACTTGTTATGGTAACTTTTCGTGCAATGCCAAGTTGATCCGAGGTTACACTTCCGAGTGTCAGCCCAAAATCACCAGAGAGAAAATCAGCACCTGATGGTTTTGGCATGGCATGAATTACACAGCATATCAGATGCAATGACCTTCCTATGATAGTCATATGAGAACAGAATACAATCTTGCGCAAGCATCCAAGTAAAGAATTTATTATTTGTAGTGCATAAAAAGTATTTATAATTTTTTTAATTGAGGCCTCGGTAATCATCAAAGGATTTTACAATCTTAACAAAGCATCCAAGTAAAACATTTATTGTTTCTAGTGCATGAAAAAGAGTAATAGTTCTCATAATTGAGGAGAGTAACGATTCTTATATTTGAGACCTAGGTAATTATCAAAGGATATCTTAATTAACATGATATACTCAAAAGTTTATGCACCTGCAAGGGTCATACACAAACATATAAGAACATCCAGTGCACACATAGGAAGGCTCGCATATGTAACACGAACCCAACTCACGAGGAAGATAAATAATTCATTAACTGATATGTCAATATATTTCAATATAGCACAACTTACAATAACCAATTTAAGTTGGAAAGAAAGATGCAAGTTCACCTGTCATAAGAGCAATGTCTTGCAACAATGCTTTCTTTCGATCTCCAAATCCAGGGCATTTGACAACAGCAACATTGAGCAAACCTTTCATTTTGTTCAACACTAGTGTTTCCAAAACTGGCTTTGAGATATCCTCAGCAATGATTAACAATGGGACACTGAGTTGGGTAGTCTTCTCCAACACAGGAACTATTTCTTGGACATTTGCAATCTTCTGATCCGTTACAAGGACTTTGGCCTTGTCAAACTCCACCAAAGATTTTTCCTGGTTTGTGATGAAATGGGGTGACATATAACCCTTGTCAAACTGCAGAGAAAGAACACCAAACTTAACTGGAAATGAAAACATACATTCTTCATAAACAGAGAAAAAGTTGAAAAATTTATCCACTCATAGGAGGCAGAGTGTTTACACAAGTATTGCTACCCTGTTACTGAAAAAACAAAATAGTTAACCTGGAAAGTACAAAGAGCAGAAGCTCAACCAACCTAAATATTTACAGATAATGAATGGTTTAACCATTCAGACTATGACTAATGATATAACATAAAATCATAAACTTCTAACATAAACTTTGATGTAATGCCAATTTTCCAGTGATTTATCTGACAGGATTTTTCAAACCATATTGAGAACTAGCAGCTTAATCACCTTCATTCCTTCTTCTATTATCACAAATGTATCAGAGGTTGAAGATGATTCAAGAGAGATTACTCCATCAGAGCCAATCTTCTCTATAGTTTCAGCAATTAGGTTCCCAACAAATTCATCATTTCCAGCAGAAATTGAAGCGACCGCTGCAAGGAGAAGAAATTCTAGATTGTAGTTTCCAAGTCAAAATGATGGTTTTGAACAAAGTTTAAATAAAGATGGCATAGAGACCTTTTATATCATCCTTCCCTTTTACCGGAAAACTATTCTTCTTCAACACTTTGACCAACTCTTTGACAGCCATATCCATTCCTTTCTTTACAAAAACAGGGTTAGCCCCAAAAGTGACTGCCAACATCCCTGTTTTGATCATTTCACGAGCCAAAATAATAGCAGTAGTAGTGCCATCTCCAGCCATATCATTCATTTTACTAGCAACCTGCAATAAGTCACTTCAATATCACATTTATAATCGATCAGCATCAAATAACACATCAACAAAATATTAAGGAGAGGATAATGTAGCAACCATGAATGACCTCTTGGATTAAAATTGCTCCAATATTCTCCATTGAATCCGGAAGCTCTATTGCACGAGCTATTGTAACACCATCATTTACTACTTTTAGCGTCTTTGAATCCGAAAGAACAACATTACGACCTGCATAGTTTCACATCTTACTGACTTAACACCGTCACCATCAATAAAGACTGACAATTTACTATACAATAAAACAAAAATGATCTTTTTCTCTCAGAATTAGTCCCTCTTATGGTTGCACAATGAATTATTTAAGTAGTAGTTTTATTATTTGAACAACAACAATTACAAATGTGTCATCTTGTAAAACTTAAGCTTGAAGAACCAAAATTTAAAAAACAAAGAAAAAAATCCATACAAAACATGGAAAAGAAGCAGAACTCAGTTTACCTTGAGGCCCTAAAGTGAGAGAAACAGCATCAGCAAGCTTATCAATTCCTGCCTGCAAGGCTTCTCTACAATCTTTACCAAAAGATATCTTCTTTGGACCTGCTCTTACCACTAATTTATTCACTACTTGATGGTTTCTCCATATCCCACTTGCCCTTTTGTTCCCACCAAGACTCTGCAACAATATTCCATGTTTACGGATCAAAATCAAAACACTCAGACACCCACATGTCCACGAACACAGACACAAATACAGACATAGAGATAGATGGTGAGAGCGAGATACTTACAGAGAATAGGGGTTGTTGAGGGAAGGCAAGAGGTTCGGAGATAGAGAAGGAGAAGGACATTTTTCTGCTCGTTTGTTGATTAGGCACGGTGTTGGCTTTAAGAATTTAGAGGGGCTTTAGAGCGCATCGGGCCGACCGGCTCTGTTCGGACATGTGGATTTAGGAGACATGTCACGGCGACCCTTCAGACTACTAGTCGTTTATATATATCTAACGTTTTTTCTTTCGTGTTATAAAAGTTTCTAACAAATTTTAAAAGCCAATACAAAATGCTTTCTGAAATTAATTTTAAGAAACCCGTCAATATTCAAATAGATGTATTCATGCATGTGGAAGTTAATACTACAGCAATAATATAAAAAACACATAAATTTTAATGAATATAAAGGATAGTACATGTGAATTCAAATTTGTAATTTTATTTTTTAAAATTTAAGTAGTAGTTGTGTTCTCAAGAGATTAATAATATTTTTAGAAAATAATATTATAGAGAAAATAATCTATAGTACAAAACATTAAGGAAATTAATACAAAATTAAAAACAAAAATAATAAATTCAAAGAAATAATAGGAAAATAACAAAATTGACTCGAAAAGTAACTTTAAATCTAATTTTAAAAGATATAATAATCGATGAGCGATATAATAACATTTTTTATAAAAACTTCTTATAAAATCATCTGAGAAAATCTGAATTTGATTCAACAGTTAAATCTTTTGTTATTTCAATTTTAAAATACTAATTTAGTTTGACGTGATCGAGACCTATTCTTGAATCGAACATGTTTTATCATAAAAGCATATATTAAATTATTCATATAATATATCCAGTAGTATTACATCCTCATCCAAATACTCAAACTTTTAGTTTTTAGAAGCTTGGGCATTCAAATAAAAACTCTATTTTAAATTAAATTTAAAATAAATTAGGATTTTAAATAAAATTACTATATAGCCCACTAACAAATATAACTTTAGAACTCACCACAAAAACTTTTTTTATTTTAATTTTCAAGCTAAAATGATAACTCTAGGGTAAATTTTCAAACGATGCAATTAAAAGCATTTACATTAGACTTGGAGTGGCATGAAATTTTACTATCCATGGCACTCACAATTCTTATAGTGAGTGATTTTTTGGGATTCTAGTCGAGAGGAAGTTTTAGAATTTTTAAGTTAAAGCTTGCTCTTACACAAGAAAAAGTACAACCTGTTTATTTTTGTATTTCAAAAATATTTTCAAAATTACATCTATATCCTTTTAAAAAAATAAGTTAACTTCTTTGAATGAAATTTAATAAGTTCAAGCTCTTAAATGTTTACATAAATATTATATTTATTCCAAATTAGTTTTTCAAATAATAATATATCAAAAAAAAACTTGAGCTCGAGTTTCTTATTTTTAGCTGAATTTAATGTTATATATAATCAATTTTTTTAGCTGAATTGATTTTTTTTATTCTTTCCTGTTATAATATTTTCCAACTAGTTTTGAAATCCAAGATAAACTACTCTCTAGATTTAATTTTAAGAAATCCATCCATTAGAATTTAGATCTATTCATAAAAAAATCTATTTTAGATTTAATTTAAAACAATCGATGCAATTAAAAGCTATTTACATTATATTTGGAATTTCATGAATTTTTAGTATTCCTATAAGGCCATATTTTAGGCCCACTTGGAATTTCACATTTAAAGCCAAGACAGGAAAGGCCCACTTGGAAAAAAAGGAAATCTTAGGCCGAGGAGCTTAGCCATTTTCAAAACTAGGCCTCCAAAAACTTATATATATATATATATATATATATATATATAATATATTAAGAAATTAGGTTCATTCTATTAATAATTAAATCTAAAAACTTATGGATATTATATATATATATATATATATATATATATATATAATAGCATTATTAACTATGTTTATTGGGTACTCAAACGTTAGTGGCTCATGTGTTCCTGTTCACCAGCATGTACAGAATGTGTCCAAACCCAGCAAATATAATTACATAAGCTATAGATTAATGCAAGAATGTACAAATTCCATGCACCAAACGGAAGAATCAGACGGCAAATACAATCATCACAGATCATCTTGTAGCACGGTCGGCTATAAGCCTCATACCATACATACTAGTATATTACTATATTACACCGTGTTTGGGTGTTGGTCCTCCATGGTTGGCCTCTCAGCTCCATGTTGACCTTGTCTAAAGCACCATTCTTGTCTTTGTAGTTTCCTTCTGATTTCCTGTCCATTTCCCACACGTGTTGCTCTCTTCTTTATACATTAACAAAACAATTTCTATGTGTTAGCCCTAAACCACCATACATACAATGTGTGAATTAAATTTCTCTTAAATGCATTAAATTAGATATAATTAACTCAAATATTAAAACCTGACTAAGAAAGAAATTTAATTCTAAAGAGCAAGAATTTGTACCCAATATCTTATTTGAGACATCAGTCTTGTGATTACGTGTTCTAAAAGAGAGGGAAGAAATTGTAGCAATTATGTTGGTGGTGGACACACTCCAAATTAACAAATAGAAACTTAGCTTTGAGATTATTCTCCTTTATCATCTGAAAGTGACACATCTACCAAACCAATTTCAAGTTTCAACTATTAAAATCATACCATGCCCCGTTTAAAAACACAGCACACAAACCATATTTAACTAACTTAATGATTAAAGCCCTAAACACATAATTATAAAACCATTCTGTTGTCGGATGGTGAAAAAACACCAAGGAATGTCAAACCGTAAATCACGATTAATAAATAATCAAACACGTCATTAACATTAATCATCATAAACTATGAGCTTGTTGTTTTATTGATCCCCACAGCACTATCAATGTCTCTCTAATTCCAAGTTTCTTTGTACTTTTTTTAATAATAACCATTGAACATGGTCCGAAAATAACAAGATATTAACCTAGCTAGTATAAGGCCCAAGTCCCAGGCTAGTGCGTTAATCCTACTTAATTTTATTGTTAAGAAAATAAAAAATATATATATATATATATATATTTTAAATAAAACATATATATATTTTTTACGAATCTTAAGTTGATGTTGATTGATGTGCATTTTAGACCAAAAAAATAAAAGTTACACCGGATTCTTCGAAGTCGACCTGCTGAGCAAGAGGAGTTTAATAACAATGATTCTAATATGTTCCTGTTAATCTTCCTTTCTTCACCTGCCACTTAATTTGGCGGTGTCCCTACTTGGCCCAACACTCTCTGGCGACAAATATCAGCTGATGATTCGTCTGAGCAATATTTTTTGGGGGCTGTTAAATCTTGGAACATGAACATTGGCGTCGGTGATCCACGAGGAAATGGCAAGGAAAGTGAGAGTTTTGTTTTGTTTTGCTCCTTAAATCGGCGACTTGCTATAATTTTGTTGACAAGAGAATATATAATTTTGGGACCCAAAAGGAGAGAAGCTCGTGCGGGAGGAGATATAATTGAAAATGTAAATAAACAAGGGATGATTTGATCGCCATGGGAGGACCAGCTAGCTAGCCATGAATTGTGGGCTTCAATTATAAAGTAAGGATTTGACACTATTTCACATCACTGGAGAATGAGAGTGCAACCACTGCATCATTTTAGATTACAGGAGGATTAGAGGGTTGATTGTTTATTTTAAGTTTGACTTAATTGCTTCCATTATCTCTTAGCTTATGATCAATAATATTGTTTTTGTAGTGTTTGTTAGCATGAGGGCTTTAGTGATTTCTAACATCATCGTATGACAAAGTAGTGATACAAAGAAACAAATTTTGTTGCAATCACTCAATATGTTCCTTCGGGCTTTCAGCAGGTTTTTTCCTCATTAATTTTTATGCGGAAAAATATAATAGATTGAAAAAGCTGGTTATCCGGTTATGATTTCTTTCAATGGAGTGATATTGATACAATAGAATTTTGAGATAAAATACATCATATTTATCAAGCACGGTCTAATTCAAAAACCTGATCATGACTTTAAATCTAACTCAATTCTAAATTGTTTTTGAACTACACTGAAAATCATATTAATTAAATTTAAATAATTTGATAAGTCACCGACTCTAATTTGGTTGATTTGATTAAACTTAGATACATAAAAATTATTTTATAGTATATACCATATTTTTCACATATCAAAACTTATTTTATATTAAATCATGCAATAAACTTACATTTAATCTAACATATCTTAAAATCATGAAAAATCAGTCTCAAATCTTGTAAGCACATTAAATATATATTTTTTCAGAGCTCCTCCATCCCATGAAATTTAGTAGTACCTAGAACTTCTATAGCAAGAGGACATTTGAAAACAAGAAAACATCTTTATCCTTGATGTTGAATACCAATAAAGATGATAAAATCTCCCCATGAATAATTAGTGAACAGTCAGTCTCGCATTTAAGCTATTTTTTTTTCCACAGCTCCTCAATCTCATCATCAAGACAGAACCCTATAAAACATCTATACTCAAAATGAAATCAACAACATTTTCTATAAAGATACATAATTAATCTCTTTAACTTCTTGTTCAATCCCAACAAAGATGATAGGATCATCTCCTCATGGTCAACTAATCTACACTTAAATAGAACCTCTTCTATCTAAAATTAATGATTAGTGATTTCTAATCATGCACGAGAGTGGTGGAAGTTGAGTGAAGGTAAAAGCATTCCCTCAATCATGTTAAGTGAAGAAAAAAACAGCCAATTTGCTTTAGGAAAACAGCTAGAAAATTTAAAGAAAAGGCATTCAACATTCTAAGTTAGTTGATAGCTACATTCACATTTTAACATGTAACTTTACGTCTTCTCTGCTCGATTACTACTGGATTATACAAAAGTGACCTGCATTGTTCTAACATAAATTTTGGACGACGACAAAATGTCATGCATGCTTCTCAGGGCCGGCCGGGGACCTCAAAAAACTCATGCTTCTAAAGGGATCTGGAAAAGTTTCAGTCACACTTTCATTCTTTTACTTGCAAAGTTGTTATCAGCTTCTGAACAAATTAAAGAGGAAAACAAAGAATTGAATTCAAATTCAAAAACAAATGGACTCACTGACTGCCTTCTTTAGCTTCACCATCACGTGTGCTTGAACTTTCCTCCGTGAAATATCATCTTTTAGGCTATGTCTGTGTAGTGTCTGAAGGTGTAATAGTTTTTGTATTTTGATGCATTTTAAAAATATATTTCACTTAACAAATATTAAAGTAATATTATTTTAGTACGTGTTAATACTTTTGATGTGTTAATGTCAAGAAATAAAAAATTATTTTGAAATATTAAGTTTATAATTTTTCTTAAATTTATTTTTTCAAGTTCGAACAGCAAAAGCTAATTTGCAATAAATCAATGTCAAAAATATTTAGGAATGTGATAGCAGTTTTATCAAAATATAAGCACATCAAAATTAAAAATAAAATTAAAAAATCAATTTTTTTTATATAAAAAAAAAACAGGTTAAAAAAAGTTGTACAATGAGATTGATATCCAAAGTCTGCTTCTGTCACACGAGAACAAGTTGTTATTTTAAATATGGCACTCAGTTGATATGGCACTCAGTTGTGACTAATGGCATATCTTGTTCTCACTACCGAAGAGGAAAAAAGTACTGTAAGCAGTTGACCTTTCTATGAACCTCATCTGTGAATCTACCGAAGAGGAAATAAAATCTTTTTTCCTCAATGGATCAGTAAGTTAAAACCAAATGGAATTGTTTTCATATTCAAATTAAGTTAGAAAGTTGTTCTTTTGAGCTTTTCTTATTTTCATTGTTATTTTAAATCTCTTTTTTAATTATGTTTTAGAATCTTATTTAATTTAGAATTCAATAATTATAATTAAACGAGGTCAATTCTAATAGCAATATTGGGTGTAATAAGAAATTTTAGGTAATTTTTTTATTTTTTATTATAACAAATTAGTTTTGTCTTTTTGTTTTTTTATCTTGTCCCTGTGTTTTACTTTGACTATTGGTTTAATAGCCTTTTCAGTATACTTTCAATGAACATAAAAAAAAAAACGAGGTCAGTTCTCTTATTTTTTAGAATAATTAACGTTTAGAATTTATCAAATCAAAGTTTTTTTCACCCATTAATTATAATTTTGGAGTTTATAAAACTTTCATTTGTAATTTTCGCTGACATAAAATCCGAGCATGTATGTAACTTATTTAAGACTGGATTAAGAAAGAATTAAGCTCGAATTACCAAAACCATTAATTTTGAAAATTCCTTTAACAATCAAAATGAAGTACTAACAGAAGTAGTAGTAAAAAAGAGAGTCATAAATAAGAAGATATTTGGCAACAATTGCCGGTTGTAATGGTGTCCCTCTCAAGAAATATTTTTTGAGAAGTGAAGAAAGGGTTTCGAGTCCTTGGTACAAACAACCACCACATCTTCTGAGGCCCTACTCGGATTTTCTCGCTTACTATCACAGGTACACAACTTTTATGTTGGTATCAAGTCAATCAAGAGAAAGATTTTTTTATTTTTTATAGTTTAATATAGATGTTCGGATAAGTTTGTATATATCTCGATTAATTTTATGGGTTCTGAAGTTTCTTCAGTAGCTCTAAGGTTTGTGAGACTCGAACTAGTAACTTCTGGAAAACAAACTCAAAAACTGACTAGTTGAATTACAACTCTCAAAATTAGAAAAATCTCTTTATTATTTGTTTGCTATGTTGAATTTTATTTAATTAATTTTGTTTTTATTTTTGAGGGAGGATCGAAATTATTAAGTTATACCAATCTTTCATAATAGTTTTATAGAACTTTTTTTTATTAATAATTTAATAGATTTTAGTGAATTTTTATAAATATAATTATTGATGTTTTTTGTTCTGGATAAGGATACTGCTATTTCCACACTCATTTTTGTTAAATGCACTCTCACTTTTTTTTTTAAGTTTCAAGCTTACAATGTTGCAGGCCCCTTTATATGAAATTTCAACATTATTCTTTGAAAAATAATCCAATATTTGATATCGATTTTGAGACTCTCTTCTTAACCTTTAAAAACAATAATATCAAGCATTCCATCACTATAACATAAGCTTTTTGTTGATCTTAATGCCTCATTTATTTATTTAATCCAATATATATATCCTTGGAACAATTTACTACGTACAAATTCCTTGGTTTATATTCAACAAAATAAACCCGTTCCTAAAATAAAGTGAATTATATTGATTTCCATAATGGGTTGTATGGGAGCATGCTTGCTCATATGCTAATGATTTTATGTTTTTGCCTTCATTTTTTGGTTTCAGGCTCTGTGAACTGTCATTGCGCATGCCAGGGTCTGTTTCGTTTCTGCGATAGCCCTATTTGTGTGGGGCCTTCCACTACCAGAAAACCGGAGAAAAGCAACGGAATTACTGACGGAATTTTTCCGTCGGTAATTTATACCGACGGAACTAATTCCGTCTCAAAATCTGCCCGGTAAATACCGACGGAATTTTTCCGCCCGGTAATTCCGTCGGTATATACCGACGGAATATTTCCGTCGGTATATATACCGACGGAATTACCGACGGGTATACAGTTCGTCTGGAAAAATGCAACGGCGCGGTGACGTCGGGCGATTTTACCGACGGAAATTACCGACGGATTCAAGCGAGATAACCGTACGGTGGACGTGGCACATTCACCGACGGCATAAGCGACGGAATCACCGACGGACGTAATCCGTCGGTGATTCCGTCGGCACTTGACTATATGACCCATCTGCCGACACTCTCTTCTTCCTCTGTTTCTCCTTCTTCTTCTTTCCCATCCCACCTCTCCCCTCCCAAAGCTGTGAGCCAAACACCCATCCCAAACTCTCCACTATTCTCAACACGAGCACTCGGGTTTCTTATATCTTGTACGTGGTCACAATATCCGTTTCTTGTAGATTTTATCATTTTTTTTGTAAGTAAATCTATCCTTTTTAGTTTTAATATTTAATTGTGAATTTTATTATTGTTTTAGTATATGTATTTTGTTAACGTTTGTACTTGTTTAATTGTTATTTATCAAAGAAACATGTAGTATGAATATTGTATAATATTTTTGTAGTTGTTATAGTTTGTTTTAGATTTTATCAAATTATATTTGTTTGTAAATTGTTGAAATTTTGTTTGAATTACACCGAATTAAATGTGTCGTTGTGATGAAATAAATAATTAATAGCTTGTTTAAGTGTCTTGTTTAATTGTTATCAATTATATTTGGAAGTTGTGATTTACGTAAATTTATATATGTATAAATTTGTATGTATGTATGAACGTTGATAGTTGATAATTGATAATGAATATTTAACATAAGTGTTGTTTTAGTTTGTTGGATAATGTCGGGGAAAACCAATATTTTTGTTATGTTTTATAGAGGTTCAATAGAAGTCATGGATGATCGTTCATGGATGTATCGGGACTCACCCCAAGGATTGCGGAGGATGGATTATTGTAACGGTGTCCGGGGTTTTATTAATTTCGCAACATCTATTCCGAGGAATTTTGCGATGGCGGTATTAGGTGTCCATGCGGGAAGTGTAAAAATTTAAAGTTTACGCATCAAGATGTTGTAATGATGCATCTTCTAACCAAAGGGTTCATGGAAGATTACTGTGTTGGTATGCTCATGGAGAACTATTTGTTCTTGATGAGAGCATGGAAGAACAGGTGGTTGGGTCAACTTCTAGTGCTAGCAACATGCATGAAGTTGGAAATGAGAACGAGTAATCCTTACGGGAATATGGTTATGGATGCAATGAGAATGAGTGAAGGTAATGTCGGGGAATGTCCAATCGTAGAAGAAGAACCTAATGCGAGATGCGGCAAGGTTTTTTGATCTGTTGAGAGATTCGACGAACCATTATGGGATGGCTGCACGAACCACGGTAAATTATCAGCCGTAGCACAGGTGTTCACCATCAAGTCGAGATCACGGGTTGAGTGAGGCCGGTTATGACAAGATTATTGAATGGGCGAGAAGCATTTTACACGAAGGGAATAGGTGAAAGAGAACTTCTATCTTGCCAAGTCCATGATGAAACCCCTCGGTTTAGGATACCGAGAAAATTGATATATGCCCTAACTTCGCATGTTATACTACCTTGAAAATTCGAGATGACCGAGTGCATGACATGCGGGCATTCCCGTTACAAACCCGAAGCTGGTAGAGGGAAGACTCTCGTGGCATATAAAAAACTTAGATACTTCCCAATCACACCTAGACTGCAGAGGTTATTCATGTCACCAAGGACCGCTGAGCACATGACATGGCACCAATCACACCACGCGGTTGATGGAGTGATGGTTCATCCTTCCGACGGTGAAGCACTGGAAACACTTTAACAGTATGCATCCTCCCTTTTCAGTTGAATCAAGGAACGTGCGTCTTGGGTTGTGTACGGACGGATTCAACCCCTTCGGGTCATTTCTTGCTCCTTATTCTTGTTGGCCGGTCATCCGACGGTTTATAACTTGCCACCGGGAATGTGTATGAGGCCGGAGTTCATGTTTTTATCTATGGTCATACCAGTCCGAGCAGTCCGGGGCGGAATATAGATGTTTGTCTTCGTCCGTTGATTGATGAGTTGATGCGGTTGTGGTCCTCCTGGAGCTTTGACTTATGACATCTCGAGGAAACAAAATTTTGTTATGAGAGCGGCTTTGATGTGGACTATCAATGATTTCCCAGCTTATGGAATGGTTTCTGGTTGGAGCACGCATGGAAAGCTAGCATGTCCATATTGTATGGAGAACAACAAGGCATTCACGCTAACAAACGGGGGTAAAGCTTCTTTTTTTGTTGTCACCGTCGTTTCTTGCCACATAACCACCAGGTACAGAAAGAGCAGAAAGGATTTCTTTGTTGGCGAGTTGAAAATGATGTTGCACCCCGCGTCTTTCCAGTGAAGAATTGCTTGATGTTGTGTCGGAGTACGGTGAAATTGTGTTTGGTCTCCAATCGGGTAAAGCGAAGTTTCCTGGTTTTGGTTTGACCCATAATTGGGTGAAGCGAAGTATATTTTGGGAGCTTCCTTATTGGAAGACCAATCTTCTCCGCCATAACCTTGACGTCATGCACATTGAAAAGAACGTGTTTGAGAACATTTTCAACACCGTCATGGATGTGAAGGGGAAGACAAAGGACAACATCAAGGCTAGATTGGATGTAGCACTATTCCATGTAACCGTAAAAATATGGAGTTGGTTTGTGATGGGTCACGGGTCGCAAAACCAAGAGCAAGCTTCGTGCTAGATAAAAACGCACAACTACTAGTCTACAAATGGCTTAAGAGTCTGCGTTTCCCGATGGACATGCCTCGAACATATCGAGGTTGGTTAATACGGAGGAATGCAGATTATATGGAATGAAGAGTCATGAGCGCCATGTGTTTATGCAAACACTCATCCCATTAGCTTTTCGTGATTTGTTGCCAAAGGGGATATGGGATGCACTAACGGAGATTAGTCATTTCTTCGGAGACATATGCTCTAGCAAGTTGAATGTTGATCACATTGAAAGGCTTGAAAAGAATATCGTCGAGACAATATGCAAACTTGAGATGATATTCCCTCCATCATTTTTGACTCAATGGAGCATCTACCCGTACATTTACCGTTTGAGGTAAAAGTTGGAGGACCGGTCAGACAGATGGATGTATCCATTCGAGAGGTTAGATATTACGGTTGCTATGATATTTATAATTAAATGTTTTTATTTTTATTTTAATGTTTTTAATTGATAATTTTTTATTAATATATATATATATATACAGTACTTGTTCAATCTTAAAAAAAAGGTTAAGAACAAGGCGCATGTTGAGGCGTCAATATGTGAGGCGTATATTGTTGAGGAGATCTCAACATTTATCTCATACTATTTTGAACCTCATTTGAGAACGAGGATAAACCGTGTTCCACGGCATGATGATGGTGGTGAAGTGCATTCAAGTGGGAACTTGTCAATATTCTCCAATCTCGGACGACCCACACCTAAAAATGCCGTGAGGGGAAGATATTTGTCTGAAATAGAGTTCGAGACAAGCACACAATTATGTCCTATTTAACCGTGATGAGTGAGACCTTTTATTAAGTAAGTAGATGTTCGACTTAAACTTTGTCAAGAGTGTACGATTTATGTTTTGTGATACTATACACTCATATACTTTGGAACAACCTTGCGGGCAACATCGACGATACTTACTTGTCCAATAACTCCATGGTGACCGAATCCCCAGATCTTTCAATTACAAGATGAACAATTTGCCACATGGTTTAGAACACATGTAAGTCCTATCACAAACTCATTATCTCTTGCAATGTAATTAATTGTAGTCAATGTTACATAATATCCGTTTATTGATTATTGTTGTATTTAATTTACAAGCTAGGTTTATCAAATGGGAGGTAGTCTTTGCTATTTCTTTGTCTTTACTATGTCCGGGCCCGAAAGAAAAGTCAAGTGCTATAATGGATATTTTGTCAATGGATATGTCTTTCATGCGAAGAATACGGGCATGGAAGAAAGACATACAACAGCGGTGTTTGTATTAAGGGATCGACTTCTAGTGAGTTTGAAGTTGACTACTACGGTAGATTGGAAGAGGTCATCGAACTGCAATATCATAGCGAGCAAAATAGAGTGTTTTTATTCAAATGCTATTGGTATGACACAACCGACAGAGGAATCGAGTAGATCCTCACTATGGTCTCGTTGAAATCAACTCAAAAGCTAGACACCGCAACGTAAACGACGTCTTTGTTTTCGCAAAGCAATGCCAACAAGTTTATTACACATGCACCCCTTCCTTTAGAAAGGACCGATCAAGAGTTGATTGGTTATCCGTTTTAAAAACAAAACCCAAGGGTCGTGTCGAGGTTGTTCGGGATGAGAACGAAGACACAAGTGTGATAGATGAAGTCTTTCAAGCTAGTGAGTTGGTTGAACCATACCGAGTTGCTCCGTCGATTGACTTAGAAGAAAATTCGAATTTTCGTGTTTTCAACGATAGTCTTGTTGATGTTGACGAGAGGAGTTGAATGTTGTTCGAGATCTACTAGTGGAAAAAAGAATGTTGTTGAAGAAGATGATAAAAAAGCGAAGAGTGCGATGAAGCGATGATAACAATTCAATAGAGGACGAAGATGAAAATTCCGACTAACTAAACATGTTATAAAGCCTTATTTTTATAATGTAATAATTTGAAACATGAAATATTTATTCTTCTTTAAGGGTCAGCCTCATTATTGTGTTGTGTGTCTTTGTAAGATTTCAATTTAAGATTTTTTGAGAGGGTTACATAAAAAAAATAAGAAAAATTTACCACATTCACCGACGGATATACCGACGGACTATAAACCGTCGGTATTTCACAGAGAGTTGCAAAATAAATTACGGGATTTTGCCACATTCACCGACGGCTTTCCGACGGTTTTTCCGACGTATTTACCGACGGAATCACCGACGGGTTGCCGCACGCATGGCGGACACGTGTCCGTCCGCACGATTACCGACGGAATTTCCGACATCCAATACCGACGGCATTACCGACGGATCACGCATGGCTGACACGTGTCCGTCCGCACGATTACCGACGGAATTTCCGGCGTCAATACCGACGGCATTACCGACGGATCACGCATGTCCGACACGTGTCCGCGTGCTCGTTATCGACGGAATTTCCGAGCGGCATTGCCGACGGATCGAAAAGTTTGGCGGGATTTTCCAAACTTTTCGGTGCGAATTTCAATTAATTTCCGACGAAATTACCGACGGAAATTAATTGCACCGACAGCAATTAAATTCCGTCGGAAATTCCGTCGGAAATATTGCTTTATAAGCACCCGACTTTGGTCATTTTCTCCCCTTCTCCTCTTCTCCCTTTCTCCTCTTCTCCCTTTCGATCTCTTCTTCTCTTCTCCTCTTCTCCCTTTCTCTTCTCCTTGCTCTTCTTCTCTCATTTATATTTAGCTTTTAGAAGGATTTTATTGTTTTGGTGGTAGTTTTAAAAGGTATGTATATTTTTTTCTTTATCTTTTTTATTTTTTTATTTTAATTATGATTATTTTTTTTGGTGTTCTTTGTTTTGTATATTGTTTGTAGATAACATCTTAAATTCAACACATTATTAAGGTAAGCATTTTTTATTCCCAAATTTATTTTGAATTGATATAATGTTTTTTTGTTTTGTGTTTATGTTGTGTGTTGTGTAGTGTTTTTTAGTTTTTTAATTTTATTTATTAATTTTAGTTTTTTAGTTTTGATATTATTGTTTGTATTGCTATAATTGTTATTGTTGAATTTATGTTAAAAATGTTAATTTATATATATAATTGTTATTGTTGATTTATTTTAAAAATGTTAATTTATATATATAGAATTGCTTTTTAATTAGTTTATCTTAATTTAGGATATTATTGTTTGTATTGCTATATTATTGTTGAATTTATGTTAAAAATGTTAATTTATATATATAATTGTTATTGTTGATTTATTTTAAAAATGTTAATTTATATATATAGAATTGCTTTTTAATTAGTTTATCTTAATTTAGGATATTATTGTTTGTATTGCTATAATTGTTATTGTTGAATTTATGTTTAAAATGTTAATTTATATATATAATTGTTATTGTTGATTTATTTTAAAAATGTTAATTTATATATATAGAATTGCTTTTTAATTAGTTTATCTTAATTTAGGATATTATTGTTTGTATTGCTATAATTGTTATTGTTGAATTTATGTTAAAAATGTTATATTAATCCGTAAATTTGAATGTATGACTTTAATCTAATGTTTGTAACTCTAAGTACCAATTTAACAATGAATGTTCATAGTTGTAATTCTATATGATGTTATTGAAAAAAATGTTGTGTTGATGATGATGAGTTGGGTTGAGATCCAGGATGATTGGATCGGGATGTGAAATAAAATTGGAAGTGTAATATGATTTTGTCGACAACTTGGGACCCCCAGACAGGGGGAGACTCTGTCGAATTTTTTTTAAATAATCGAAGTTAATTATGTAATTATTCGTATACATTTGTGTAGATGCGTAGAATGAAATCTACAAAGCACGTCGTCGAGAAGACGGTTGCGGCTAGTTCTTCTAGCGGCGAGGAGGATGTATCCTTAGGTGCTGATCACGGCGAGGAATCTACGCCAACTTGTGATCTTGCCTCTTCTAGCGCGGTTTCACGGCGCGAGAAGCGGTGTGCCTTCACAGCGAGGTCAATTCACCCGCAAGTACCGGGCACAATGGAAGGATGACCTCTCAATGTAAGTTTGTTTAGGTTTTAGTTTTTTTTTATATACTTATAACATAATTTATGAACAACTAATTAATATTAATTACTACTTTTATTTAATTTCAGGTTCACAAACATTGAGGCTGCAAGGACTATAACATTGGCGTTTAAATCGTCGATGGAGATTCCATTGTTTCAATGGAGCCGGGTTTCCAAACATCCGAGTGGAAACCTAATATCGATGCATGGTTTAAGCGATTTCAGGTCGGTGTTAATTTTTAATTTCCAGCTTGAATTTAATAAATGATTTTTATAATTTTATATCTTGTACTATTTTTATTTTATATGAATTATTTATATACACAGAACAAATTTGAGTGGGATAGGACGGACAACAATGTTGTGAGGAGGGTATGGGAGAATCACGCGGCAACTAGGTAACATCAAAAATAATATTTATTTTTGTTTTATAATTTTATTTTTTAAATTCTAATTTGTTACTATGGAAGTAGGTTGCGTGATTTTTGGTATGACACCCAAAAAAATCAAAAAGACATGCGAGGGATAACGGTCTTGAAGGATGGAATGAGGTGGCGGTTTGGCAGAATTCAAACCGCCATTCATCTCGGGGGAAATATGGACGGCATATATTGAGCACGTGACCTCGAGCGGTTCTCACGACGCTCACAGCCTGGCGCCGACAACCGGAACCGGCAAATTTATGGTTCGGTGACCACGCACACCGGTGGATCCGTCCCATTCAGCGCACATGCAAAGCGGATGGTAAGATTAATTTTAATGAAATATATCGTTAATTAATTTGTCGTTCCTTATAATATATTTAACTTTCAATCTATTTTTTCCTTACAGGCCGCGTCTCTTGGACGTGAACCGAGTCCAATGGAGCTTGTTTCTAGAGACGCATGTGCGGAGTCAAGACCGCCAAAAGGGGGTGCGGTTCGTGGACAACCGTGCTCAAGCACTTCGTGGTATGTTCGTCCATTCATTTTATTTTGTAAGTTATTATTTTCTTGAATTGCATCTTGAATTGCATTTGATGATTTTTTTACCGATGGAATTTTCAGGAGACCTATAATAGCCGGTTGAGGGAGAGATATGGGGACAATCCGTCGACCCATCCAGATTTCGATCCGGATTTGTGGATGGAGGCGGGATCGTCGGTGGACCCGATAAAAATAGGGTCTACGGGCTCTCCAACACTACGGCCGACAACTTGCGTTCGACTCGTAGTGTCTCAACCGTTGGAAGCTCTCCATCAGTATCGAACACCCGGCCCGAGGAGTTCATTGCGTTGAAACAACAATATCAACAACTCTCGACGAATTATGATGAGCTCCGTCAAATAGTCATGGAGATGAGATCAAAGATGGGTGACGATACTTGTGCAGCTTCCTTTTGGCCGTATGGTCCCGGGAACAACCAGCCTCCTCCTCCTCCGCCTCCTCCTCCAGCTCCGCCGCTATTCTAGTTTAATTTTGTTTTTTAAACACATTAAATTTGTAATGAATATTATTTAACATTACTTTTACATTTTTAATGTTTAATGCATTTCTATTTGTTTATTAAGGTTTTTTACAATTAATAAATTATTTTTTTATATATATTTTAAATACCTACCGACGGATATACCGACGGATATTACCCGTCGGTATTTAACAGAGTTGCCGAATAATTACCATCCATGCCATTATTACCGACGGCATAACCGACGGATAATATCCGTCGGTGATTAAATTCCGACGGATACAATCCGTCGGTATTACACAGAGAGTTGCAACAAAATTACCAGCAATGCCATAATTACCGACGGACAATCCGTCGGTAATGCCGTCGGTAATTACCCTTGAAATTACCGACGGAATAAATCCGTCGGTATTGTTCCCGCGGGAAATTTTTTTGGCGCGCACGTGTATCCGTCTGTAAACCGTCGGTGTTTCCGTCGGTAGGTTGTTTTTTTTATTTGCGACCGAATTAGCGACGGAATTGGGATTTACCGACGATTGTTTTACCGACGGACGGGTCCGTCGGTGAGTCCGTCGGTATTATTTTTACCGACGGATTGCATTGCTGTTACCGACGGAATGAGGCCGTCGGTAAAACTGGATAATGTTGTAGTGTTCCATTCGTGAATGATTTTCTCATTAGCTACATGCAAATATCAAATTATACTGATTTATACAAAACAATTTCCATTGTTCTTCTCCTTTCCTTTCAGCATGCAGCAATCCACCACATTGCTCACTCATACCATCTATGCATTTGTTTTCTGTCATTTGCGCTATTTGTTGCTTCACTTTTGCTTCAAGATAGAATCAGCGTTGCCTTCTCGGCTGCCTGCGCTTTTGCCCTTCATGTTATCTTTGCTCCTATTGTTCTTTATTCATGTCATCTTTATCCTCCATACTTCACTGCTCGCAAGTGTTTCTTTCTTTTTTTTATTTTCTTGCCACTGCATATTCTATTCTTTGTGGTTGGATTTGTTGTTCCAAGTTGGCCATGACGTTGCTTGCCTTTTCTTCCTTCAATCACTCTCTTTCAATTATCATCAGAGCGCAGTTTTGCACTTGGATGCAGGAACAACGAGCGTTAGGCAAAGTCTCTACAGTCTCAAATACCTTCACAAACGGCTATGGATGCTTTTTTGCAGTCCTTTGAGATGTTGAAACTTAAAAATAGCAAATTGATCATAAGGGGTAGCAACAAATATATTTTTAGTTATTCCAGTATCTAGGGATTGGAGGAGTTCCACTTTGAATTAATTAAACCAATATATTTTGGATTGATACAAGTAAATTTAGACACAGTTATGGGGGGGAAATCAAGTATCATACCGAATGATAAAATAAAAATAAATAAATAATTGAATATTTTAATAATTGTATTTTCATATCTTTTTGAAAGATATTTTTTTTATTAAAACAAATCAAATATCTTAGATGAAATTGAGACAATACATAAACTTCAAGAAGGCAAATTAATTGAAATTTACCCTATTTTATTAACCTAAGTTTCATCAAGTGTTCTAAATGCTAATTAAAATTAAAGTAGCCTTGTTTAGTTGTCCTTAATTACAATTATAATATGAAGACCATCTTTTATCAAGTCTTTTGTGACATTCCTTTTATTTATGAAATATTAACTTCATGTTATTTTTTTTGGAGTTATAAATTTAAATAAAGTTTGACATATATTTTTTTATGAATTACAAAGAGTTAAACATTGCACTTAAGATCCTTTTCCTTAGTTGTTATTGGCTTAAATAGCTTTGATCTATTAAGGTAATTTTTTAAGATGGTCTAGATAACAATATTATCTTTAATATAAATATTAAAGTCATGCAGATTTTAAACTTTTCACAGGTATGTTGAGCAAATAAATCAAGAAAATATATTTTGGATTGATGCAAGTACTAAACAATATCACAATTATATATGGAGAAAATAAAATCAAATATCGCATCAAAAATAAAATATTTTTTTTTGAATAATTAAACATTACATTACAATTTGTAATTATAATTGATCAATCTTTTTAACCATCGAATTCTTATACCATAGTACTGAATTTAATTTTATTATGTGGAATTAATCCAAAAATACTTTTAACAAAAAAAAATCTAGAATTTAAGAGTTAAAGTATCCCATTTCTAATAATACAAATTGCTTTTATCTTCATAATAGGTCACAAATAGGATAGATTATCTTTCAAAATAACTAGGATAAAAATTAAGTTTCACATCCTTAAAGAATTAGGAGAAATATCTTATTAAATTGTTCATTGAGAAAATTCAACCATCACTATCAAGTGATAAAATTGACCAACTCCTAAGTTCTAACAAAATTTCATTAAATTAATTAGCATCCTCCTTTAGTCTTACTATTATTTATGCACACAAAAAGAATGCACAATACCTTTTCTTCTACCTTAAATGATGAAAAGGAATCTACATTCACTACTCCAATTTAAAAATAAATAAATACAACTTTTTCTCTCTTTTTTTTTTAATCACTCCACTCCAAAAACCATCTACCCCATTCAAAATCAAAATAAATAAACAAAAGGAAAGGACAAAATTAAGATCAAGAATCTAAAAAAAATACAAAATAAATAAATAAATAAATAAATCTACAAAACTCAGGTTACTCGACGTGCCGATTAATCGCCTAGACAGGATGGTTCCTCGATGGCTACATCAGAAGTTCAAGTCCTCACTATATAAACACTCCTTATGATCCTCTTCACCTCCATCACCACTTTCACTTCTTTTCTCTTCCAAAAAGCTTATCAGTCAAAGCTCAACATCACCAAAACCAACAAAAAGACCATCAAGAAGTTCAATCCAATGGCAGAAGTACACACATCTACCATGCTTGATGACTCTTCTTTTGATGTAGACAAACTCACTTATGAAATCTTTTCCATCCTGGAAAACAAGTTTCTTTTTGGTGGATATGATGATCCTAAGCTCTCCAAAGACACTCACCAGGTTTCAATTCAAGAACAACTTAAGCCCGCCAAACAGTTTAATGGTGGTAAGGTCAAGATCCTCTCCATTGATGGTGGAGGTGCCACTGATGGCATTCTTGCTGCTAAGTCCTTGACACATCTTGAGTCCTGCCTTCGTCGAAAATCAGGCAATCCTGATGCCTCTATTTCTGATTACTTCGATGTTGTTGCTGGCTCTGGTTCTGGAGGTATTTTAGCTGCCTTGCTTTTTACTCGTGGCAAAAATGGTCGTCCTATGTTTACAGCTGAAGAAGCTCTGAATTTTCTTGTGAGAATCAATAAAAAGATGAACAGAGCACAAGGGTTTTTTTGGCAAAATATTGGGTTCTGCAAAAGCCGAGAAAGTTTTCGCAAAAACTTTCGGAGAACTAACTTTGAAAGATACCATCAAATCTGCTCTGATAACTTGTTACGATCTTTCAACACATGCCCCATTCTTATTTTCTCGTGCTGATGCATTGGAAATGGATGGCTATGATTTTAAAATGAGCGATGTCTGCCTCGCAACCTCGGCTGATCCAACAATGGTTGGGGCCGTGGGCATGCGATCGGTCGACAAGAGGACTAAAATTGTGGCTATTGATGGTGGGATCGCAATGAATAATCCAACAGCTGCAGCAATCACTCATGTGCTGAACAATAAGCAAGAGTTTCCACTCTGTAATGGGGTGGAGAATCTTTTGGTGGTGTCACTTGGAAATGGAGAGTCAGATTTCGGTGTTCAGAATCAGAATTCTACACCGGCAAGATTTGTCAGGATTGCCGGAGAAGGAGCATCTGATACGGTACTAAATTATTTTTTACTTTTTATTTATTTCTTGAGACTTTTTTTTTGAGGGGGTAGGTAAGCTAATTGATTTTGTCTCTTTTAATTAGGTTGATCAAGCTGTTTCCATGGCGTTTGGTCCCTGTCGGGCCAGCAATTATGTTCGTATTCAGGTATTAAATTCCACCAATTTATTAAAAGTAAAACAACACCAAACCTCTAAAATTAAAAATGAAATTTAATTTTACTTGCATTTTTTATCTAATAAATTTAATTATCTTAGTAAAACTCGGTCAAGATATCAACATCAACGATAAAATAGTTAAACAGAGCATTGTAGTAAAATTATTAAATATTGTTTTTTTTTTCCTCCAGGCAAATGGCATTATAGCCAGAAGGCATGGAATTGTGGAAAAATCAAAGAAATCCAACAAGAAGGCAGATTTATTGGCTATGACAGCAGAGATGTTGGCACAGAAAAATGTGGAGTCTGTGTTATTTGAAGGGAAGAAGATAGTCGAGAGCACAAACTACGACAAATTGGAGACATTTTCTGGAGAGTTAATAAAGGAGCAAGAGAGGAGAAAAACAAGCATTTTACCACCTGTGGTGTTGAAGCAAAATTCACCCTCGCCAAGAACATCATCAGCCACATCTCTTTCAACATCATCTTCGTATTAATTAGTTGGCCAATTAAATTAGATTTTAGCTTGAGAAAAAAAATTAAATGTTTTCTCTGCTCCTCGTGATGATTGAAGACATCCGAGACTGAGCTTAGCTGAGTTGCTGAGTGCAATTGCAATTTTTTTTTTAGCAAGTATAGATTTTATACTATAATTTAGAGGGTTTTGTGTATATTATGGAATTGTGAGATTCTTTGCTGCGAAATCACAAGGATGGATGCGATTAGAGTTGTTAGCTTGCCAATTTTATGTACCTTTTGATGGATTTAAATCACTTCTTGGATTTAATTGTTATATGATCTTGTAAGTCCTAGTGTGATTTCATTTTTTAGTATATTGAGATTTTGCTAATTAGCAAATTATGACTGCTTTCTTTGTTGAGGCCCACATTTGTTCTTCTTCTATGGTGATTTTTTCACCTTTCTATCATATTTTCAATGTAACAAGAACAACGATTAAAAAAAAAGATATGCATGCAAAAAAAGAATAAAACTTAATTTTTTTTTATAAAAAAATAAATGGTACATATAGATTATAGAGTAAGTTTTATTTTATATGGTAATATTTTTAAATGTCAGATTTAAATCATTGATAGCATGTTTGGAATCCTTTGAATTTAATTCAATCAAGAGATTTTAATAAAATTTTAGATTTGAAAACCTTTTGAGTGTCAGTAATTGAATTTAACGAGTTCAATCTCTAAAAATTATACAAATATAAATCAAAGATCAACTTTTATGATTTACTACACTAAAAAGAATAAATTAATGTTAAAACTAATTTCCTCAAAATAGTTATTTATCATTTTTTTTTAGAGATCTTTGAAAGAATGAAATAAAAGTGATGAAGGTAATATATAAAAAAATTGAATTATATGTTTTTCAAACAAGTGAATTCAACTTATTTATTAATTAAATTTAATTACAGTATTGATTCCAAATGCTTTTTGAATGATTCTTAACAAGTGTTCTACACATTCTTAAGATAATGGAATATGAGGAGCTTTATGGTTAAATAAAAAAACTGGTTGTGCTTTGAGAGACTGAAAAGCAAAAATAGCTCAAATTAAAGTGTGAAATGGCTTTGTTTGATTTACCTGCCTCCAGCAAGCTTTCCGGTGTGGTCCATAAGATCGGTAGCTTCTATCAATGAAGGAACCCACCATACCAACCTGCTTTGGGACCATAGACAGGATATTTCTATCAGACATCATTTCCTATGCTGTTCTCAGATCCCATGGCCACCCTCAGATCTTCGTAACCATCTATATTTTCTTTCGTTTTCCAGCTGTTTTGATTTGTCCACTTTTTAGTTTAGTAAAATTCTCATGAATTCCTCGTCTTAATGTAGATTGGCCCTGTCTACCTTTGATCTTTGATTGGATCATACTGCTCGGACATGAAACGAAAACATAAATCATGGGGGAAAATCCATAATGTTAAATCCAACTTGGAAAAATCCTTTGATCTTTGAGTGGATCATACTACTGGATCATACCACGAATTTTCCAAGAAAAAACAAAATAGTCCTCGTCATGTGGATCAAAGCCTAACCAGTCTCTCGAATAAAAAATTAATGAAAATAAGATAAAATAAATTGCAGGATCAAATGCCTAACGTGCAGATAACAAAGTGATCGAGTTCGTGAACTTTAAAGAATAAGAAATGAGCACCCCCATTGTCCAGTCCAAAAGCTCTATAAACCTCCAAAGCAAACAGAATATTTTGAACAAGGATTGATGAATGTTCTTAAAACTCTTGGCACAAAGAATCTTGTGAGATAACCCACCACCTCTTGGGAAAACAGGATGTAAAAGGAAACCGCGATTCTGACTGAGACAACCTACCATCTGCTGGTTTCAGCAGTGAGCAGATCCATTACAGAACATGCAGCAACGTTTATCAACAGCACGAGGGAAATCTTACAGGATACATAAATTTTTCCTTAATGATTCAAAAAACATGCACTTCCTCATTTCCTTTTTCCCTCCATGCAATAATCAGTATGGAATACTTAAAATTGATCCACAAAAATAATTGCGAAAATTTTAACTGCGGAACTTTTAAGCGAGCAGGATTTATCAAATAATTCAAAACTTAATCAGAAAAGTTTTCAACTACCGAACAGGCCACATCATGGACGAAAACCTGGAGTGATTATTTGTGCTATTGAGGGATAGTTTCTACCAATTTTGTCACTCACGAGAAAAGAAAAATCAGAAAACACATTGTTGGAAAAAGAATTTCTCAAGATAGAAAGGTGCAACTTTTAGCTCCTTCATGAGGCATCATCCGGTTAAGCAATAAGAGGAAATATTCATTGTAAGAGGTGCCTCCAGTTCTACTTTGCCAACGGTCGACTCAATGCTTTGCATCTTCTTCTTCACAGAACTTAGCATAGTCATCTGAGTTCTTCAAGGTCTCTAGTTCACTGGCATCTTTAATTTCAACCTTCATAATCCATCCCCTTTCATAGGGGCTTGAATTGACCTGCAAAATGGTAGAAGAAAATGCAGAAAGAGAAAATCAAAGCACTTCCTTAAGCTTGGTTCCAGCTTTTGAACAGTTCTATTTAATTACACATTGTTCTGAGGTTTTGTATTTAAAGGACATGTTTATCAACGATTATCTGACTAATTCTGGTTACCAATAAATAAATACAGCAGCAATATTGCATCGTGTTTCAGGGAAGAGTAAAGGAATAAAAATGAAATTCACTGGTTAAGGAAGATGCGGTGCTTAACATTCAGTTTTAAGGAGATTTTAGAAAACTAAATAAATGGCTTGAGAGAGCTGTTTTATTTAGCAAGTCCATTTCCATTAATAAATTAAGAAACCTGATCCTATGCAATCCAAGATATGTAATCGGTTGAAAAAAATTACAAAGATATGAAGTTTCAGTTATCTAGAGGAACAAACTACCAATGAAAAACATCCGACCATAAATTTTGATTCATAAAGAAATCTCAAGAAAAAGACTATGACACCATGTAAGCAGACTAACCAAACCAGGAGAGCTGCTCAGTTCTTCATTAACTTCAACCACATTTCCCGAAACAGGAGAATAAACATCACTGGTAGCCTTGACACTTTCAACTGCACCAAATCCAGAACCCTGATTTACAGCAGCACCCACTTCTGGTAATTCAACATACACTACATCACCTAAATGATCCTGAGCATGATCCGTTATACCAACAGTAGCAGTATTACCATCAACCTTCACCCATTCATGACTTTCAGCATACTTCAAGTCCTTTATAACTGCAGGTGAATTTTGAGAAAATGAATATGTCAGGAAGCTTAAGGTGTAGGAGATCCAACAATGAACCTCCAAAACCCTACAAAGTGAGAAACAGTTCAAAGCAGCATTGTCTCTAGAAAAACAAGTCTAAATGGAAACTGAATGCTATATCAATTTAGAACATTTTGTGGTGCAGTTATGAAAGTTCTAGGATCATATGATTTTACAATAGACATATGACATGAGAGAAACCAAATATAGTCAGCAGAAAATCACAGGTCCTATGAGTTCCGACACAAATCTTGAAATGAATGGTTCCAGAATAGAGGCATCGCCTAATTCAGGGAATCTCGGTAAACAATTTGGATAATAATTTCCAAAAATCCCTGTCTTCCCTTATCCATGTCGTAAATGATGTCAATTATTGATGTCCATATATAATCAGGAAGCTCTAACTCAAGGAGATGGATCATATAAGATCAACTGGATGGAATTGCCGTTCCAGTTATTTTGGATTTTATTGTAACAAAATTTAAAATTGGTAGAATTACTAAATCCTATTTCCTCAATATTTGATCTTGATTGTGTGCAAGAGATCCTAAGTTAAGTTTGCAAAACACTGCCTTTTCAGCATCCATAAATCCCAATCAAAATAGAAAATAAATATTTGTCTCAGAAATAGAATGAAAGTAAAGAGTGCTGCCACTAACGAAGAGTCAAAGACAAGAATTGCCATCACAGCTGCATTAGAAAACCACAACCAAACTGTGTAACAATTTTACTTCACAAACCTCCATGTCATTTTCCATCCTCACCGTCACCATCATACTTACAAGCTTTAAAAAGAAAACAGATTTTCAGTTTTCAAAATTCCGAAAACAGAAAAACAAAAAAGCCCTGTTTTTTCCATTTTTTACTACATAGATAACTGTCATTATTATCAGACAACAGCTTTGATTTCATGTCTCTTTAACACAAGAAACTAAATCAATGAACAAAAATAGTATCCATGCTTTTGCAACACTGTCATCAATCTAACTCAATGGTAAGCATAATACAAAAAGAAAGATCAGAATCAATGTCTCAATCCCTTCCTTGACGAGTCCATCTAATCTCTTCACTCGAGAAAAAATCCAACCTTTAATAATATATTCAGACCAACAACAAATCCAAGCACACCCCAGATGCCAAAATCAATTCTTTAGCCAAAAAACAATCGAAGATCAAGCATTCCAGCAAAGCGCATACATAAGATCCATATCTACATCAGCAATCATTACTCTCTCATGATCAAATACATCATCAAAAAAAATTAAAGAACAGATCAAGAAATCATGAAACCAATATGGTAGTAGTATCATTTACCAGAAGCAAACCCTCTATGAGAAACAGAGATCCTGAGGTAAGAAGCAGCCCTTGAAGCCCATAACAATCTTGAAGCCATAATAATAATAGAAAAGGTGATGAATCTAAGACAAACTCTGCTTCTCTTTCAAAACACACCACTCTCTCTAGTTTCCCTTTTCTCGTACTAAAGCCATGTGAGTTTTTATGTACTGGGGGCTGGTGAGGGTTTTTTATTTTTATATTAATTGTTGGTAAAAAAACAGTGGGACAAAATAGCAACGATCCAAAAATGTTTCACCCAAGAAAGAAAGAGGGAATACATAAAAGTGCAAAGAACATGTCTATCCTCAAACTCTGACCCAGTTTTCAATTAGATACCCGTTGATAAGAAATTTAGTTAGATATCCCATCTATTAGATATTACCCAATTAATCCTCTAGTTAAGATCTTGCTTTTAGATCGTGAAAAAAAGGGTCTATTTTTCTTTGAAAATTCCATTTTAAAAAAAAAACAATTAAGGTAAATTGGGTAATGTTTGATAGAATATGGATCTGATTGGAAATATATCTTTGTTTGTGACCGAGTTAGGGATTTTATAATGGTTGGAGGACCAATATGCTATTTTCCCTATATCAAAATAAAAGAGAGGATATGGTGGTGGGTCAATGTGTCACCAACCCGTTTCAGAAAGTTGGTGAGTGCCGACTATCCTTGTTGTTGCCACTTGCGAGTGACTGGCTCTGGCAGCCCTCACATGAGGGCAGTTTATTATAAATTAGAATCTTTAAAGATTAGAAATACTATGAAAGAAATATTTAAAAATATTTAATTTTTATTCATTTAAAAAACACTACTAAATAAAAAAAAAACTAGGAAAATTGTTCTTTTCAAACAAAAAAACTAAAACACATAATAATAAATAATAAAATAATAAAATTAATTAAAAAATAACTATTTTAAAAAAAACAAAATTACTAAATAATTTTAAAGTGTAAACTTCTTCATTTTCATTTAACTTTACTATGGTTCATGGTTATGAGTATTCTAGAGCTATTTTATGTATAAATTAAGATTTATTTAAAAAAAAAACACACTTTGCAACTAATACAAAAAAAAATTATTAGATGAAGGATTAAGATATATTTCTTAAGTAAAAAAATTTTAAATTTAAAACTTATATAAATTTATATTAATTTATGTTTAATTTTTAAAATTTATAACTGTTTAGTTAGTAAGTCTTTAATATTATAATAAAAAATTTATATAATTTAATAATTTAAATTATTAGAAAAAATTTATATATATTTTTTAAATGAGACCGTATCTTTTTTTTTTATTTTTGATCGGAGCAAGTCCTGACTTGAAGGCAAATGCGAAATTGGTCATCACTGTCCTTGTCAATCATGCCTCCATTCCGGCCATCGTCGAGTGATATTGAAGATCTATTGGACACGCATCCAACCTTGAGCTGTGCAAGTCAGAACAGTTTTAGAAAAACTGGCAGAGCAATCCACTTCAAACTCGATCCAGTTTCCAGCGAGATATTATTTTGTTGCCAACAACGTCGGTTAAAAATCGAGCTTGGACAAGATGGCTTTGTCGGCATTTGTAGAGCCTTTCCGAACTGCCATGCCTAAGATTCTTGTTATGCAAGAGATTTTCAATGCACCTCTAAAATTGCAAGAACGGAGTTGTTGCTTTTTCCGCACCTACGATTCGACCTTTTGTTGTGTTGGTCGTAACAGGTAAATTGCGAGCTGTAGCTTATCAATCGAGCCCTCAGTCAAGGGCGCTTGAAAAATCGTCTCCCATTGTGTTGGAGATCCTTGCGAATCGTGTCTCTGTTTTTTAGCATTCGCTGTTCCATTGAGTTTTGTTGAGGTTATGGTGAATGTGGCTCTGATCTTGGGCAGTCTTGAAAAGGTTGACAAAGCAAATCCACTTCAAACTCTATCAAGCTTCCGGCAGACAGATTTTATTTCGCTGCCAACAACGTCGATTAAAAATCCAGCTTGGGCAGGATTGCTTTGTCGGCATTAGTAGAATCGTTCTGGAGTAGTGTTGAACACAACTTCAAAGCAAAAATTGCTTCGAGTAGTGTTGAACACAGCTTACAAGCAGATTTAGACCGAACAGAGAGTGGTTTTGGAATCGTTTTCTTATATACTAGCAAATGAGTCCAAATCGAATTGCAGTCCTGGAATGCTATCAGGTGGCAAGTTGCGGCCGGGAAAAGAAAAGAAAGAACAACCACAACTGAAGTTAATATATACAGAAATTAGCAAGGCAACATGAGCAGTATGAGCAATGGCATTGCATAAGAATTAAGAGGGGAAGGATTAGACTTCCATGAACGCATAAAAGGAATATCTACAGTTGAGTATCCCTGAGAATCCAGCATGCAAAGGAAAGCAAGAGGGCATGGAAGATTGTTTTCTGGGATAATGTACTACATGAGTGAAGAATAGCTTCTGTTCCTTTTCTGTTTACTGAAGGGACAAGTGAACCTCAAAATATCTCAGCTAGTAAAAAATTAGGTTTCCGTCACCTCGTGGTGCCCCTTGACCGTGTTCGGTAGAGAAGGATATTCAAGTTTAAATAACACTAGGATTAATATGTTTAAACACAATATGCTAATTCTTAGTGTTAATATTAATATAATTTACCGAAAATTCCAGTACAAATTTTGTTTGAAGCTGGCTGGTCTCTGGTGTTAAAAATTACATATAAAAAATATTTTTTTAATTTAAAAACATCTTGCATCACATCAAAATTAAAGATATATTAAAGATATAGAGTGTAAACTGAAAAACTGTTGCAACTTGCAAGCGGAACAAGAGCCACCGAATTTTTTTTATTTTTTTTTAAAGTAGCTCTTTGCATTTTCATCGATTGATCCATGGCTGGCACCGCTCTTTCCCTCTAAAGTTCTCAGTTGGAATTAAATAATCAGCTCAAGCATTGGAGTGAGATGAGTATCATTGTAAAGACCAATTTCCAGCCTTCTGTCAAACGTATCATAAAGGAAATCACATCGTTGCGCGACTGTAGAAGCATCTAAGATTGGAGAGAAGTCTCATAACATTTCCAAATCACAGTTCTACAAATTTGGAATTAATAGAAACTTAGGCTAAAAGCAACTGAGTCAAGCAGATTCCAAAAGAAAGTGAAATGAGTATCTCGAGTGGTGTCATACAGGAAAGAACTCCACTTCAGCCAAATAATACGATGTCTCTATTCCACTTCAGCCAGATAATCATCAATTTCAGCTGGAGTTAGTACCCTGCAGTAAAGACAACACAAGAGATAAGAACGCCATGGTTCTATCACATATAACTTTTTTTCTAAAAGGAAGACAGAAACTAGAGAACGCGTGCGTGAAAATCAAAACTAAACTTCAAAACTGAAACGAGAAGTGGAAGGCCATAGATGACATATTGGTGTAGATCCAAAAAGTTAAAGATATCAGTTTTTAACTAGTAATGAACAGTGTTAAACTGCAATTTACTAATGGAAATCATCTTTGAGCAATTTACTTAGGGAACTCATCCTAAAGTAAAAATAACATGACACCATCACCAAGCTTTAAAAGGAAATGGGTTACGAAAGAGCATGCCTGAATTGCTTGTCAGCACCAATTATCCCAATTTCAATATTTTTCCCAGAGATCTGTCCTTCAAATCTGCAAACACAAAAATAAACTTGTTATGCTGACTAATCCACCATCACTCTGATTATAGAAGCAAGACTCAACAAATTAACAACTTGTTAAAATCAACCTAGAAGAAAGAAAAGAACCTGTAAGCACCTGTAAATACACTTATAATTAACACTGGGTCAAGCGGCTTCATTTCATTTTCACTTAAACAGCATTTCACATCATTAGATCTCTTGAACTACTAACTAAAGTGTTGAGAGCCAATTTAAGTTCTCAGGGCTGAAGGCCCCAGCTAGAATGGTGTTACCCAGAATTCATTTTACCTACAACACTTTAAGCATGCGTGGCAGAAAATAGCAATACCTCAATGGCTAAATTTATATGTATATCACTCAATTATGTAATCAACTAGGTGAAAATGATGACATGCATGTCGCAGGTATGTTAAACCCACTGAAAAATCTTCTTCTCCTTTCTATATATCAAACTTCGTACATCCCTCAACTCCACCACATAAATTCAAAAATAAAAAAGGTGGAGGAAATTTAAAGTAGTATACCCCTCTTTCAGTGTCAAGATAGCAGTGTGTACAGCATCATCAAGCTCCATATCATCAGTGTATCTACAAAGCACTTTTTAAGTTAGGGCAAATGAAATTGTTCAAATCAAATGAAGATGTGCAGATGTAAAACCACAATATTACCAAGCACATGTCCAATGAAAGAAAAGCAAGAAGACAGATGTATTGGCAAAATTGTCATTTCAATCTTCTTCATCTATTTTTCTGTTTTTTTTGTTTCCGAAATAAAATCCAATTCTTCTTGGATGAGAAAGATGAAGCACAATAAATAAGATGAAAGAAACAGGGAAGTAGGACAAAGTAAACTGGCAGTTGAAAATTGAAATAGCTAAAACTTTGAATGAAGCATATGCTTGGCAGTTGTTAGGGGTGGAGATGGAAATGCGTTGTTGTAGCTAGGAAAACCCGTAAAGATGCTTGGAAGTAATTGCAGAATTGAAGCATTTTGTGCTACCAAAAACAAATAAATACCTCTTCTCAAGAAATGTTTTTGCATTTGAAACATTTTTTCCCATTGCTGAGGCTTTCCATGAGAAGTAGGAACCTGAGGGATCAACCTAGCCAAACAAATACAAAATATCACATCTTCACAATAATTATGATTTGAGTGCTAGAGTAACATAAAATTAACTTGTATATCCTGAGGTGAACATATGTTCAGAAAGGCAACACAAGCGAGTAATAATGCATCCAAATCTCAACCAAGAAAAACAAGGAGTTGAAAAGTTATCAACCACCCTGGCCATAACAATTTTCATATCTGCTAACCAGCCGATGAGAAAAGCATCGAAGTAACTTTTCAAGGAATGCAATATGAAAAATTACTATTTTACAAGCTACAGATTTCCTCATAAACATGGCTATTTGCCTGGAGCAAGTGGTTTTACAACCAAATCAAAAGAACTATGCAATGCAGAAGGGTGTATAATAGTTGCAGAGGCATACAACTTCCAGAATACTGGGCTACCATGTACTCTGCAGCAGATAATCCAGTATAAACAAAAAATAGTTAATGACTTCCAACATTATTACGAGGAAACACAGATACCTGGTACAGCTGTGGACCTTTGTCATCAAAACCAGCAACTAGCAAAGATACTCCAAAAGGCCTTACACCTCTGCGAGGAAAAACAAAGGAATAGTGGTTTCAAACTTCAAGAAACAGGGTGAAGAGTTGATATGCTGATGCAGGAACATAGGATGAGAGTTGTTGGGTTATTAAAATAAGGGCTAAGGTTTTGAAATTTGGAAATTGAAATTCAGATCTAAATTATATAAGAAATCAACTAAAACCACTGAAACATTTCAACTGTATAAAAGATGCCAGTACCCAGATTGAGTAAACTCTTGCATGACAGCAGCAGTTTCCCTCACAAGTTGTGTGACAGGAATTGGTTCCTACAATCAGAACAATTCACAAACAAACATCATGATTAACAAGAACAGATGACAAAAAAATAGATATAAAATAGTAATCTGATACTTAACCCCTGGATTTGATAAATTAATTCAGCTGGGCTTGGGGTTAAAATTGCATTACAGGGAAATAAGACAACAAATTAAGTCCTCTGATTTAGACAACCCCGATAACTTCTTTCTAGATAAATTCTCTAGACCTTATTGTCAAGCATTTGACGAATTATTTATGTATGTTTAAAGGCAACAAAAGGATGCAGATATACCATTCATAATAAGATAAGCCATGGAAATTTAGCCACGCTATCGGTAACATTAAAACAAAATTGAAGAAAAAAACATTAAGTAAAACAATGAAGAATATATTGAAGAACAGTACCTTGTACAATCTATGATATTGTTCTGCCTGCTTCCTACTTTTCCGAACTAAAACTCGAAAGTCAGGACCCATTCCACTACAACAAAATACAGGTGATTCAGAGACTGTAAAGACAAAAATACAACAAAGCAACCCCCTTTGACATAGGCTTATAAGTTGCATGAGCTAGTAAGAAGTGCCTCATTGAGCAACCAAATAGCCAAGATGTCTAATCTACAGATCCAAGGGCAAAGGCATGCTATATTTTTCTTTTCCTAAAGAGCTACAATATGCCCAGCTATTTTTTCCCGTTGAAACAGCTATTGGTGGGTACGTGAGCTACATGTCAAAGCCAAGTCCATAACCATACCAATAAAGAACATTGAACTACAAGGAGTTCTACTGAAGTTCAGGTAATGAGTAGGCATGCTTCTATCTCAATCTATCTCTCTGGGTCAAATTTCATACTGATCACAGCGCTAAAACAACTGCAGAAAAAACATGAACCTTCCTAGTTACCAACAAGCAGGCAGAAACAAACCTGTAGACAACTCCAATATTAGGTGTCAGATTCTGTATTTTCTGAACCTGAAATAACAAACAATTGAATACCATCAATAACCAACTCAAGTTATGAACCATCTTAACGATTAGCTTAATAGACCAATCAGGTGGCTCCAAAATCAAACCATCTACACCACAATCAATTAATTGCAAAACAGCATGATTTAAAACAGCCAAGGTCACCTTTCCTTATGATGAGGGATTAAAGAGGATTCAAATCTACACCCTCCAGAATCCAAAGTCTCAATCTTTAACTAGTAGACCAAGGGATTACAGAGGATTCAAATCTACACACTCCAGCATCCAAAGTCTCAATCTTTGAGTCGTTAACCAGTAGACCAAGACCACATTGTCAAGAACCCATGTTTCTTTTGAGCAAAAAATCATCAAAATTTTTCAAATTTACACCGAATTTTAACAAATTGCAACCAACCCATGTCAATAAACTTATATTACTACTAAAAGTCAAAATATATACCCATTTACTGCCACACCAACGCCTTATTGGCAAGAACTAAACTTATGTTACTACTTATTACTCTTCCTAAACCATCATCAGCCACTTCAAATAAAATGCCACATACCCAAGTCTCTAAATTAATGTTACAGCTAAAAGATCAAACTGCAAACCCGGAAATTTCATATAGAAAACACAATTAAAAAGGGAAAAAAAATTAAAGGGTTTAACTAAAGAATATAATAAAGATAAAAAAAAATCACATTTAATTTACTTACAGATGATTCATCGACTAAAATAGAAGGCAATTTCTTCTCAGTTGCAATAACAACACCGTTTGCAGCTACAACACAAAAAAAAAAAACGATCAACAACATCGTATCTAAGAACCCAATAACAACATAGTATCTTCGCAACCAACAAGAAAAGGAAAAAAAAATGAATTGCAACAACCTTTGATTCCGAGAGAAGTTTGGCCTGATCCAACGGCAGTCAATGCGTGCTCGATCTGTACTAGCTTTCCTGTAGGACTGAAAGTAGTGAGAGAAAAGGAGTACTGGCTATCACCCATGGTTGATTGATTGAATAAATATACTAAAACGCAGAGAGGAAAAACTGGGAATGCGAGTGTGCTTCTGCGAGAGAGATTTGCTTGGGTTTTATTTTGCTTTTCTTGGTGGAGAAGCAGGTTTTTTTTCTCTACCTGGGCTTTTCTCTGACTTCTTTTATTGGACCAGGGCTTATGAACTGGTGTGAGCATGGGCCTGTTTATATTGGGCTTTGAATTAATTAGAACCAGTTAGGGGATTAGGTAATCCTAGTGCAAGTTTAACAAAGATTTTGCTATTAGAAATATAAGATTTCATTGATGATGTATTTTTTATATAGAAAAAAGTGACATTAATCTATAATTGTAGGAGATTTTGTTGAAGTCGAATTTTTTTATTTAAAAAAATCCTAACATTAATCCATAATTATTGAAGAATTAGTCGAAGTTGGAGTTTTTATAAAATCATGATGTTAATCCTTTTTTTTCCTTTTTTGATAATAGTGAAGGAATTTTATTAAAGAAAATGTTAGTTCCATAAAAGAAAAGGCAAACTAGCACGTCGAAATTGGAGCTAATTGTAGAAGATTTTGTCTAAATTGAATTTTAAAACGATTGTTGGACCCGTATAGATGGCAAAAGGTCAACTTTGGACATTCTTTCACGAAGTTGGATTTTGGTTCTCGGTTTTTCTTCCCTTTCTCACTCGTTCTTCTCTCTTTTTCCTGGGTTTTTTTTACTGGAATTAAGGGGTGGTTGCCATGGATTTTTCTGGTATGGAAAGTGGTTGTTTGGATGGTATTTTAATGGCTGAGATTGGTCTGGTTTGGAGGGTGAAAAATGAAGGAGTGAGGCGCTGCAGTGGATGGCGATTTGGGGCTGTTTCGGGGCAGCTTTGGGGCTGTTTTGTGATGGTTTGTGTGGCTGTTGCAAGGTTTTGTTAGGGAGAGCTGAGCAGTTGGAAAAACAATGAGAGGTATGGAGCTATTTTTGGGTTGAATGAAGGGCTGCTACTGCTAAGTGGAGAGGCAGCAAGATGGTGGTGGAAAGGAAGGAAGCATGGCTGATTTGGAGACAGAGGAACACCGAAGTTGGTGGTGGAGAATTTGTGGTATTTTTTGGGCCTGTGGTCGTGGGTTTTGGAAGAGATAAAGAAGACAGTTTTTTCTTTTTTCTTTTTATTTTATTTTGGTAATGTTTAAAATTACAGTTATTTTTTAAAAGTATTTTTGCACGTGTATGGCCATTTTAAAGTCACATCATAAAAATAAAAGAAATTGTTTCAATATTGAAAATACATCTTTCATATAAATTTATAATCCCATATATTAAAAGAAACAAAATAATTTTTTGGTGTTTTTGAAATGTATGCTTTAATAAATTAATTATTAAATCCAAAAATGCATGAAAAGATATCAACAAAACTATTTTTCTTAAATTTTAGTATTTAAAGATATTAATTCATGCCATGTAATTTTTTATTATTTATGCAAATATAATTTTATTTATTTATTTTTTAGGCTTGTCCATGATAAAATAAAACAAAACAAATTGATAATTCTTATCTTAACAACTATATATATATATATATATATATATATATATATATAAAAGGATACTCTCAATTAATATTTTGTTCCAAAAACTAACAATTTATCAAAAAAAGGTTTGGGGGTTAGGAATCGACCAAGGTAATCCTGGCAATTCGTGAAACCGTGTGGCACTGTCGCTCTGGCATGTGGAATCATATGTTGTAGCTGTTAGAGGAGGAGCACTTGGTGGATATGAAACTCCTCTACCTCCTTTTCAATTTCTCATTGACAGTGCAATAAACAGACACTTGTAGAGGGAGCTCTACTCCATTGAAGTTTCAATTTTCTTCCTGTTTTTTAGTCCAAATCTATTTTTTCCTTCTACTTATGTGTATTGTTGCGATTGCTTCTTGGGAAAAATCTTATCAATTCTAAAACTAATCTATTCCCTCATTGATTCTCCACTTGCAAAGCAGAAAATGAATGATTTTAGATAGAGTTTTCCTCCATTGAAGTTTAAGTCTTCTTCTTATTTTTCAATCTACATGTCTTTTCCTTCGACTTTTATGTATTATTATGGCTGTTTCTAGGGAAAAAATGTATCAGGTCTCAAACTAATATGTTCCCTCTTCGATTCCACATTTAAAAATCAGAATATGGATATTAGTAGAGTAACTCTGCTCTATTAAAGTTTCAGTTTTTTTTTATTTTTTAATCCAGGTCTATCCTTTTCTTCTATTGCAATGTATTTTTGCAACTGCTTCTAGGAAAAAATCCTATCAAGTTTGAAATTAATATGTTCCTCTTCAATTTGCCGCTTACAGAGCTGAAAACGAATGCTTGTAGAGGGAGCAGATGAAGTTTCAAGTTTGAAAGATCCTGTCACTGTCCAACTTCGATAGCTATTACTGACTTGAATGATGGTTGTTGTTGGCTGGATTTATCCTAACAAAGGCTATAGTTTTGGCTTTTGGTGCAATACAGCTAGGGTTTTAGCTTAGAGTAAATTAGAAGTGAAAAGTACATGGGGTGTGAAGTTTGTCTTGTTTAATAGAGAGACAGGAAAGAATCAAAGGTATGAAAGTGCCACTTGGGCATTTTCTTTTTCTTTTATTTAGTGGGAAGAAGACAATAAATAATAAAATTATAGTCTCTTTTAATTTGATCCATGTACCTTTAAAACTTTGCAAATGAACCTTAATCAACTCTAATCTTTTGGGTTCCTTGCAACTCCACTTTTAGCCTTCTTTAATTGAATCCTTAAATTTTAATGTTTTTTTACAAAGTGATTCTTGGTTTTAAACCTTCGCAATGTGGTCCTCAATTGAATGTCATACTTCAAGCTTCTTTCAAATAAGTCCCTGATTGCACCAATTTAGCATTTTAAAGTTTCAATTGTGTCTTTAATCTTCTAAAAAAATTTCGAATTGATCCAAATTACGTCTCCAAATTGATTTTTTTCAATTAAGTCCTTAATTGAATCCACAAAAACTCATTTAAAGTTTAATTACATCCTTAAACTTAATTAATTCTCTTAATTTTTGCTCGATTGACTTTCAAACTTTATTTTTGTTTCCATTAAGACTTTAAATAAGTCAATTAAACTTGTTTGAAGTTTAATTGAGTCCTTAAACTTAATTAATTCTTTCAATTTCGGTCATGTTTGGATCTCATCCTCAATTTTCTTTCTTTATTCATTTTATCTTGTTGAAATCTCTCAATCAAGCTATTCTTCTAGTGTTTTGGTTTTTTGTAGCTCGAAAGTTTATTTCTTCATGTACCGAAAATATTTTTGGATTTTAAATTTTATTTTTTCTGGATTTTTGAATTAAAAAAATATGCAAATAATTTTTAGAGATCCAAAATTGGATTATGACATAATAATATTTTTATTTTTTGATATTAATACGTTAAAATAATTTAAAAATAAAAAATTAATTTAAAATAAAAAAAAATTAATTTTTTTTAAAAATATAACTAAACCGCAGGAACAAACACAATTTTTTTTTTTTTTTTTGGGCGATAAAGAATGTAGAGGGTATTTTTTTTCAATTTTCTTATTTCCTTGCCTGCAACCTCTGCCAATGTAATCTTAACCAAATCAATATCGTTTTAAAATAATCTTAAAATAATATCGTTTTAAAATAACTTTGATTTGAATATCGAGTCCCCAACCAAACGAGAGAAAATCACGCGCCGAAAAGGCAAGTAGACAAATCGCACATTAAATCCACACGTTCCATATTGAAAAACCGCCACCTTCCTTCATACAAAAACGAGAGGAGAGGCGGTGGTTACCTCTTAAAGCAGATTCCTACTACTCCTTCAATCTCTCTCTGTGATTGATAGTCTCACTGACTGACACGATCCTCAACCTTCCCCAAACCAAACCAAACCAAACGGCCTTCCCTATCCTCTCTGCAACTCCTTTTGGTATAATAATTATTTTTCTTCTCTTTCTCTCTCTCGTGCTTTATGATAACGATTACGCCAATCCATTTAGAATTTAGAATTTTTTTTTTCGTTTTCGTTTTTGAAGCCAAAAACTTAACAAAGTAACGAAAAATCCTTTTCGTCAGGTTTTCTGGATTTTTTCTCTCTCTCATTATAATATCATCGATTGTAGTTTTTATTTATTATCTATTTTTATTTTTTTATGTTAACTAATTTGCTGCTTTTTTTAGTTTTTTTAATTAATTTTTAAAGAATGTAGTAGCTTTATTTCTCTGTTGTTTGGCTAGCGGCGCAGGTCTTAATTTTCTGATTTGATACTCGATTGTTTTGCTTGTTTTCTGTCGTTTGGTGTTTTTGTTACTGTTTGGTTGTTTCTATTATTTCTTTTAATTACATTGAAAGTAACTCTATTTTCATTATGAATAAAAGGGAATTTAAGCTTGTTTTGGCGTTAATTTTTTTGTCAATGTTGTGCTTGTAATTTGCTGAAATTCTTGTACATTTATCAAGGGATAACGTAAGGCATTAAGATTTTTCTCTCTCTTTTGTGTGCTTATAATTTGCTGTGGTTCTTGTGCATTTATCAAGGGATAAAGCATCATTCTTGCTGATATATTTGAGTTGCTTGTTATGTATGTTTCCAATGTTGCGCGTGCAGAACTTTTCATTCATTTTTTTTCTGTCTCTCAGTTTCTCTGGGTGCTGTCTCCTTGTTCTCGTTACTTTTAACTGGTATGGTTGGAGCTCTATCCTTATTCATACGAGGATACTAACTCTTTTGAAATAGCAGAAATTTGTTTTTCCACTTCCATTGCTGCTCTTTGTGCCTCCTGATGTAGTATCTATATTGTGGTATTATCGCTGAATTGACAGATAACATCAAGGGCTCCAATGGAGTTTTATGAGCCTAATAATGTTCCTGGAAAATTTCCCGAGTTTGGTGCAATCTTTATGTCAAACAGGGCTACAAGGAAAGAATGTTTTAGAAGGAAATTATTAGGCCTTCCGTCAGGACAGGCTGACTTTGTGAAACAGGTTAAAGCTGGAATGGTTTTGTTTCTGTTTGAATTTGAGAGGAGAGAACTTCATGGTGTATTTCAAGCTTGCTCTGATGGCGCAATGAACATTGTACCCCACGCTTACAGTTCATCTGGAAAACAATTCCCTGCGCAGGTATTATGCCTCTTTATTGCTCATTTTATTTGTCTTTTTGTTGGAGGAAAAAATGTATATTATGATTTTTTATATTGATGTGTTGTTCCTAGGTAAAATTCATCCAAATGTGGCAGTGTGAACCACTCTCTGAAAATGAATTTCGTGATGCAATCAGAGAAAATTATTTTTCACCATACAAGTTCAACTTCGGGTTGTCTGAAAGACAGGTCTTTCTTCGCTAACGATGTCTAATCTGAACAGATTGAAAATTTCTAATTGGTGTTTTAACTAATGACTGTTCTTCACAAATTGTGCAGGTTCAAAATCTTCTTTTATCGTTCAGTAAACGAAAGATAAAAGATAGGACACTTGAGAGGCAATTTACCCGAAGCAAGGTTGTAAGATCAGTTGGGTGCTCTGCAAAAGAAGCTAGAACTGCCACTGATGATGGCAGCTTCGTAATGATTGATAGCAAGAAAGATGAGCGAGATGCAGATGCTCCTTTTGGCTCTACCATCTCCACTGAGTACTTTGGGGACTCTATCAGCAAGCACAGAAGAGAGTATGATAGGTACACAAGTCCTCCTTTCAGAAATGAACATAAAACTAACAGAGCGCTTATCTCAAAGGAGCAGTTTGTGGCCTCTTTGAGTGAAGTTGGAGGCTTGGCTGGGGATGCCCGGGTTTTGACAAGCAATATGGTAGGGAATGACCATGATGTGGATAATGAGTCTAGGACGGATGTTTTAACTAATCATCGTGGGCATTCTTTTCCTACAAGCATAAGAAGTTCCGATTATGTCAACTTTGCGACAAGTTATGGGCTAGGACAGGAACTGATGGAGGACAATGGTTTTCAGCAGCCCTCAACTGAGCATACCGGTATGTTTCAGTCTAATCCAGGCTTGGCTGAGGATGCCCGGGCTGTGACAAGCAGTATGTTAGGGAATGAGTCTAGGACGGATGCTTTAACTAATCATCATGGGCATTCTTTTCGTACAAGCAGAAGAAGTTCCGATTATGTCAACTTTGCGATAAGTTATGGGCTAGGACAGGAGATGATGGAGGACAATGGTTTTCAGCAACCCTCAACTGAGCATACTGGTATGTTTCAGTCTAATCCACCTCAATGTTTTAGCAAGACCATCGCAGAAGAAAATTTGGTGGAGCTGCAAAACTCTCAATATTATAGACGGCCCATCTTGGAAGCAATTAAGTATCAATTTCGACAATCTCCTACAGCACGTCACTTGATGGAGCCACATAATTCTGAGCTTTCTTTTTCAGCATTGGATGTTGATAGATTGCCTAGGTCAAATGCTTTATATTCAACATCTTATGGAGATGGAGTTGGTGCATGCAATATTCCTTATGACCCAGATGTCCCCAGGCTTGGCAATAGGTGCTCGTCATCCCGTGGCCTTTCTAATTCAGTACCTGAATTCCCAGCATCTCACAGCAGTGTCTTTCCTTCATTTGATCAATCATTTCCTCCCCATGTGGAGCCTGAAGGTACAAGCAGTCGCCTAAACATCAATGCCTCTTTGTCCGACTACATTCCGTTGTCCAATGCCAACCAACTTGAGCACCTGAACAGGTCTGGCATGCTTTTCCCAGGTGTTGATTATCCTGGTCATGTGGCTAGTAACTCGTCTATGAATGAAAATCCTGGGCACAATAGGAGCCCATCATCATTTGAGCTCTGTAATTCAGTTCCTCAATGCCCCCCTCACAACATCTTCCCTTCATTTGTAAATGAATCATCTCCATCATATATAGAGCCTAAAAGTACTAGCAAATGCCAAAACCTTAATTCTTTGTTATCCAGTGACAGTCCATATTCATATCCTGGCCATCATGACCATGCAAACAGAACCAGCAGGCTTTTCCCTGGTGCTGCTTATCCTGAAAATGTGCAAAGAAACTCCTCTGGGATTGAAAGGACAAGGGAGGACACTTCCTCTTGTTCCTGTAGCCTTAACAGGTCTTCCTCCTTTGTGTCTGATGTTAGGTATCCTGTCTCTTCACAAGAGGAATGTGATCATCAAATGTCACAGCATGAAAACAATGAAGCATTTGCTGCTTGTGTTCCTAGATTGAAACGCCATGAAAATGGTTCGATAAATCTAGATACACATGAAAACTCTCAGAGAATATACTCTGATCATCGGGAGAGAAAAAGTGTCTTTTCCCGCTTAGCTTTGCCTTCAGAAGTATGCAAACAAGATGAACATGATATTGATTCATCAATTGATGAAGTCATGACCATATTGCACCAGAGTCACGACCAATGGGTGAAGGAAAAAAAAATTAAGCAGCAGGTGAAAAGGCATGATGAGGTTACAAATCTCAAGAATAAGAAACAGATGACCGTGAATTCCCAGTTATTAACAGATCACTTGCCAAAGGTCTCAAAGGAGATTATCATGGATGATATTTCAGCCGGCAAGGGGGATGGTCTCCAAATGCCTGAAGTGATACCTTTTGTAGATTTCCAGCGTCGTAGAAAAGTGCAGAAGATTGAAAGCGATGCCATTACTGGGAGTACAGAAAACACTGGCTTATCAGGTCAGCAGCATAAAAGAAGAAAGTTGATCAGGCCAAAATTCAGTGGTAATGGATCATCTGGCAATGTTATGGTCGGAAGTCAGGATAATGCAAGTAGGATGACTCAAAATGTTAAGTTACCAGATATGACATTTCATGTTGGCCTTGAAGACAAGAATATAGGTTTTCAAGGCCGTTCAGATCGTGAAGGAAACGAGAAGGTGGCAAATTGTGTGGTGACCCCCAGCAATGCTAATGGAGACAGCAAAGAAGCATTACAGCATGTTGGTCTGGTTTCTGGTGAATACAAGAGTAATACAGAAAATAGCTTGACTTTGATGAATTCTGAGATTGATGGGATTGTCAAGTGTGGACTTGATCATGATGGAGGTAATGGAAATTTATCTGATAATGATAAAGCTGAGAACAGATCTTGTCACGATGGAGGTAATGAAAAGTTACCAAAAAATGCTGAAGTTGAGAATAGATCTTGCCCAACAACTGGTGAGAGGGCCATAGATATTACGGTGAGCAGCGGAATGGATTATAACTGTGGATCGGAAAAGGCATTCAAAGAAGGTGGAAATGTTGAAGAAAGTAAACAGAAGCTATCTTTGCAATCTGTTGGGGAACAGTGCAAAGCATCTATTGAAACTGTCAGTTGCTCCAATATGAAAGAGTCTCCAGAATTATGCGAAGAATATGACAAACATGGAGAGGTGATAGCAGCAGCCGCAGGCAAAGACTGTATAGTGGTTGTTGAGCGAGAAGATAGTGGAGATGGAAATCGTGAAAGTCTCAGCCATTAACCTTGGGGCAATCACGGATCTCAAGCAAGAAGAGCTTAACATTGCCTTAAGTGCTTTTTGTTTTTGGTTAATGAGGTGAAGCTAACGACAAGAACATCCAATGCAGTGAACCATCTTAAATGCATGACGAGGGTTTAGTCTCCATTACGTGCTGTGAGTAAAAATTTCCTGAAATCAGAAGGCAGTAATACCAAGCAAGACTTCGTATAACCATATATTCTGGCATGGTGCTTTTGACCAACATTTTGCTTGCCTTCGCGTTCGCTTTCCAGGCTGAATTGGAACGGTTTCCCAAGTGAATATCACCATCTTTTGTTTTGAACTTGTTTAGGTGGATAGAACTTGTTCTTGAATTCAGCTTTTAGCTCTCTTTTGGTCGAACGAATTTGTTTCTTGAATATGATTTTGAGCTGTTGTCAATTAAATGGAATGTGGCCTTTGCCTTTGCCTTTGCCTTTGATACAATAGGTTTATGATCTCGGCAGTTTATTGATATTTTGCTATATTTGTTTTTCATTTGATTTGCAGGGAATGTTTAGAATGAAATAGGCATGACCCCTTGTTACGCGGCGACTCTGTTTTTTGTTTTTTTTTTCAAATAATGTTTATCAAGTGCATTTTAAAGAAATAAGAAAAATCAATAATTTGAATTATAACACCTATTGAGTTTAATAAGTTATTTTTTTTATAATATAATAAGTTGATTTTATTTTAATTAGATGATAAAAAATAAATAATGATAATAAATACATAAATTGTTTTTAGAAAAAAAACATAATATCTTAAAAAAATCTATAAAAGTATAAAATTGAATATAAATAAATAAAAAAATTAGCTTGATAAGTAGTGCGATAGACTTCTATTGTAACTTAGGTGATAAGAGATGAGTCAATCTGAAATAATCTGTAAAATCTATGATTTATTTACGTAATGAGATTGAGATAACCCAATTGATTTTTTTTTGAAGAAAATCACAAAGTTAGTTTTTCTTAAAAAAAAAATAATAATGTTGAACGATGAAATAAAAAAAAATAAGTAAAAAAAATATTAATTCACGTTAACTTTTTAAACTTGTGATCCACGTTATTAAGCTAGAAGTATCATACATGGAAAAATGATGAAGCATAATCCCTAACAAATTAAATGCTGAAAAAAATATAACTATACAAAATGATCTAAAAAAATAATAATTAAAAGAATGATGGTGAAAATCAAAATAAAGAATAAATTAGAAGGCAACTATAATTTTTAGATTGTAGGGTTAAATTGAAAAAGAAAAATAACTCAAACAAAAAAAAATAAAAAAATACGGACCAAATTTTTAAAAAATAACACATCATAAACTTGGATTGAAGGGTAAAAAAAATATTATTGAATATTGGTTAAAAAACCATAATGCCCTTTATCAGAACAATAACTAACAAAAAATCAACTTGAAAAGAAAAAAATAACCCTTGATCAAATTTATTTATTTATACTTTAAAAACATTTAAGTAATTTAACTATACATTCAAAAATAAAAACCTGAAACTGCCACTAAGACACCAAACATGGTTTTTTTTTTTTTTCTATAATGATATTTTAGTGTTTGTGTTGTTCATAGAAAACTAAAAAAGTAAAAAGACCTATTACTCCCATCATGCTGGCCAAGAGGCAAAATTATTTTTACTATTATATTCATTATAAAGTAAAATGAGTCTAATACCAGTAACAACACTACTTTGCACCCTTTTCTCTTTTAATTTCTTTTTTTATATTATTTGATCCATGCTTGATGTATTTACTTTTGCCTCAATGTACCCACAATGAAAGCTGTCCTTATTTTGAGACGCTTAAAAATAGAAAAAACTTTATTTATGAAAGTCCAAATGGCTTAAATCACTGCATAAAATGGACTTTACCTTTGTAACAAGAGAAATTGCAAATTCCTTTCGCCCTTGAGATGAAGGACACATGCATTTTACGTCCTAGGGGCCTAGGACTCTCTAATTAAGGATGCCCGTAAAATGGGCATGATAGTAATTATCTGTAAATTCGCGATCTCTTTAAATAATATCAAGAGAACACCATCACTTAAGTAAGAAGTTTATCAGGAAGGAAAAATAATCAAGAAATTCAAAAGAGAAAAAAATAAGAAAAACAACAACTTTCCTTTGCTAGTCATCCTAATTTGTGTAGTAATTATACCTGATGATAGGGTTAAGCAAGTTAATTTAGTTAAATTAGGTCAATTAAAATAATATTATTTTAATTTTTTAAAAAATATCAACTCGATTTTTATTTGTTTCAATTGAGTTCACTATGAGTTCAATAATTTTTACACTTGGACTTGTCTAAGAAGTGGGTCAGACAATGCACAGGTTAATCCATATAGTTAGACGGGGGTTTAATAATTATGCTAATTTAAAATGTCTAAATGAGAAAATACTTGATTACGATAATAATTCTGTCAAATTGTTGTGAGAAAGAAAATTCAAAATCTCACCTAAATTTATAAATTTATGTATAAATGCGATACAAGTTGGATAAAAAAAATTTACAACTTCATAAAAAAATTTATCTAGATCGTAAAAAACTATTTAATATTTTTATTAAATTCAATTAAATAGATCAATCTTGAAGTTTTTTGATTAGACTCCTTATCTGAGTTTAAAATTAAATTATTTTAAGAGTTGCTTTAACATGATCTAGTCAACTTGACCGGTTTAAAGATATTTCGGATGATCGAAAAAAAATCTGAAGATAAAATTGAGAAAAAATAATGAGATTGACATAAAAAAAATTTTGATCAAATTTATTGCATAACCGACATTTAAATTAAATCGTATGGGTGTTGCCCTGACAGAATTCAATTGATTTGGATGATTTAAAAGTACCCTGATCGATTAGTAAAAAACAATTGAGAATAAAATGAAAAAAAATGAAATTGATAAAAAAAAATCTCTCGACTCGTCTATGTGCTCAACTCTGATTTTAAATTAAATTATATAGAGTTACCGTAATGTGACCCGGTTAATTTAACTCATTTAAAGACAATACAAATGACTATTAAAAAAATTTGAGGATAAAAAAAAATCAAATTGAAATAAAAAAGGAAAAGAAACAAGGGACTAAATTAGAAAAAAAAGGGGCGAATATTCATTTTTTTTAAGATGCCTAGGGTAATGTTTTTTTTTTCATCATATATATGATCATAAAAAAATAGTCTATACTCTTTGTATTATCATTTAATCTAATACTCGGAAAGAAAAGAAAAAACTTAGTCTCAATTGCGATTAAATAAACTTATGGCCCATGGCCCATGGCCCATTATAAGTTAGTAAAAGCACTTCACTGTCTAATACTTTTCATTTTTTTAACCGTTACTCGGCCCATGAGCCTATTATCCCCGCCCTCCACTTCCCCTCCTTCCCCATCTACATCAACCTCCTCCCTCCTCTAACCTCCGTCACCTTTCAACGGCATCAGCCCAAAAATGCTCCGCAACCGCCGCCGTCCCCGTTACAGTCCGCAAATATGCGCTGTTATCGCCGCTCTCCTCCTCCTCTTCTCAGTCTCTCTCCTCTACACTCGCCTCTCTTCCTCTCCCCAACAGAACACAGTTCCTTCCTCATTCAAGACCCAAGCTGACGAATTCTCAATAGCAATTGACAAGATCGATGAAAAAGACACCATTAAAGAAGAAGAAGGATATCACCAGAACGACAGCAATGAAGACCAAAACGACACCGAAGAAGAAGACACGAAAAGGCCCACGATTTCATCTTCTGGGTATTACATGGATCATGTAACCGGTTCAATTAGAAGGTATTTGAATAAGAAATCGATAGAAGATTATGATTTTTCTGATTATAATTCCAATGGTTTTAGTCTAGGATTGAATGTAGAGGATTATAAAAGTAAGACCGCTTTTGGCAGTGATGATATAGTTGTCGATGAGGAAATTAAGAGGAAATTGAGTGAAGTTAAGAGCATTGAAGATGCATTGCTGTTGAAAATAGGTAAAAAGGTGTCACCTTTAAGAGAAGGCTGGGGTGATTGGTTTGATAAAAAGAGTGATTTCTTGAGAAGGGATAAAATGTTTAAGTCGAATTTGGAAGTTTTGAATCCGTTGACTAATCCTTTGTTGCAAGACCCTGATGGGGTTGGTGTTACTGGGTTAACTAGGGGTGATAAGGTTATGCAGAAGATGATTTTGAGTGAGTTTAAGAGGAACCCTTTTGGTGGGAAGAGGAGTTTGAGTGGTTTGGAGATGATCCACAATGCGGAAGTTGGAGGGAAGAGAGGTGAGGTTAAGAGAGTATTGAATGAGGATAATGGAAAAGTTTTGAAGGATGGTGATGGTAATATTGGTAAGGATGTGAGTTTTAAAGGAAATGGGATTGTATTGCACGAGGATCATGAAAGAAATTTGATGAAAGATAAGAAATTGAGTGATGGGTTAAATGGGGATGATGGGAGAAATTTGATGAAAGGTAAGAGCTTGAGTGATGTATCGAACGTGGAGGGAGTTAAAGATTATCAGGGAGATAAGAATTTGAGTGCAAATGAAAATGTAGTGGATAAGAGTAGTGGTGTTGGTGGTGAAACAAGGCAGATGATTGGAATGAAGACTAAGAGGTCCGAGGATCAGCAGAGGAAGCCTGAGGAGTCGAGTCATATACTTGCGGATGGGAAAAGATGGGGTTACTTTCCTGGTTTGCATCCTCATTTGTCATTTTCAGATTTCATGGCTTCATTTTTTAGGAATGGAAAGTGTGGTATGAGGGTATTCATGGTGTGGAATTCGCCACCATGGATGCACAGTGTTAGACACCAAAGGGGACTTGAGAGTCTGCTCTCCCACCATAGAGATGCATGCGTTGTCATTTTCTCTGAGACAATTGATCTGGATTTTTTCAAGGACAGCTTTGTGAAAGATGGGTAAGCTCTTAATTAGGCCTTGTTGAATTCAGTCATTGATTTGTAATCTAATCAATGCAACTATTTTCTATATAGTTACAAGGTTGCTGTTGCCATGCCAAATCTCGATGAATTGCTGAAGGATACACCCACCCATATTTTCACTTCAGTTTGGTTTCAGTGGCGAAAGACAAAGTTTTATCCAACTCATTATAGTGAACTGGTCCGCCTTGCTGCTCTCAACAAGTAAGCTCGCTTCTAGAAAAATACCTTGGAATGATGCAACAGCTTGCTGGTTCCTGTGTGAATCTCATTCAGGACACTACTTTGAGATGTTGAAAATAAGTAGCTTATGTCTTCAAGTGCTAAATCTCAAAATGTTGTAATTTTGATGCTGGCTCTTGACCTGGAAACCACGTATTAGTTAATATCCTCTTCACTCGAGTTGAGAAGTATTTTTATTTTATATTCCAGATGACGGTTCTACAATGTAATGTAGTGATTGAGTCACACCATTTCTTACTGTGATTATGTATAGAATCAACTTTTTTGTGATGTATTTTTGTTGGGTTGTGCAGATATGGTGGTATCTATCTTGATTCTGATGTCATAGTTTTGAATTCATTGTCTTCACTTAATAATACTGTTGGCCTGGAGAATCCACGAGCTGGAAGTTCTTTGAATGGGGCTGTGATGGCATTTAGAAAGCACAGGTACTAGTGGCTCTTGTGTTTTACTGGCAGAAATCATATCTATTGTTGAAATTTTTTTCGGGTTAGGTTTGGACTTAAAAATTTATTTGGATTTAATCCATTAAATTCATGGGTATTATCTTTTATAGATGAATGGTTTAGCTTCCAAGTTCTCTCTTCCTCCCTCTCTCATTTATCTCTCTAAATCCCTCCTTTTCCCATGTCATTTAACTGCTGAGTTTTTTTGTCTGTTATCTGCTTCCCTTTTCCCATGAATTGCTAAACTCATTCTTCATATGCTAATCAGGATTTTTTAATATATTTGAGCAAATTGAGTGCAAATTTGTCCTCTTCTCAGTATTCTTTCTGCAATGCTGGCTTTCCTAGTTTTTCCAATCCCCCCCCCCCCCCAACACCCCCAAAAAAATCCTCTTACTATAAGAATGTGTCATTATCAGTTTGCTATGATTTTTCTATTTGCTTTCTACAATGGGTTCATTAACATTTCCAACTGTTAGCATGTCTTGGTTATAGTTTCATTAACCATAACAAAGTAGCAATGCAGCAGCATTAATTTTTTTTTTGTTCTCTTTTCTTTATATCATTTACCTCCCTTCTGGAACTGATTTACTTCTCTTCATGCAGTCCATTTATAACCAAGTGTTTGAATGAGTTCTATATGACGTATGATGATAACCGTTTAAGATGGAATGGAGCTGATCTTTTGACTAGAGTCGCAAGAAATTTTTTGAGTAAGAAGAATAAGTCCATTGATCAAAAGGAGTTGAAAGTGCAACCCTCATACATTTTCTTCCCCATTAGTTCACAGAATATTACAAGGTATTCTCCAAATTTTGAGTTCATTTCTTTACATGCTTACTCGTTTTTTAGCATTCAGATAAGCTTATTTTTTGGCAATCACACGTGCACTAGTAAGCTGCTCAAAATGTTGCTTTTTATGAGTTCATTGGAATGCATTGCGGAAAACATAGGGTTCTGGTTCCAACTCCCTTTGCTCCACAACTTCGTGTATACATATTGGAAAACTAAAAGAAAAACTTAGAAGTGACTCTTGAAGTTGAATCTGCAAAATGTAATGACTGTAAAGTTCAGAAACCTATGTTGCAGGTCTGTGAGCTGACTTGCTGTTACATTTAAATTAAAACACCTTGTCCCATCTTATGTGATCGATCGTTCCCCATGTTCTGCTTTGTATTTTGCTTTAAACAAAGTTGAGTTGTAATAATGGTACGCCCCTCCCCCAAAAAAGGAAGGGAAAGATCAAAACCAAAGGGTTTCTTGCTGTTTAACTTCAAATGTTTCTCTCCAACCACTGGCGACTATGTGTTCTCGCCAAGATAAATTGAGGCTTCAAGTAGAACAAATTTGTCTAGCCAGATTATGATAAAAAAAACTTGGTGTGTTTCAGCCTTGTCTTTGAGACAACTTAAACGAAGGTTTTTGGTTTGGAATTCGGGTGGATAAGGATAAGTTTGTGTTTGGGGTTTGAAAAATTGGTGCTGAAATTCTTGTCTTATATTGCAGAAAATATTTCGGCTGAAAATTTAAGATAATTCCTAGTGAATACATCCTCCCAAAATGTACTCTGTCTGCTGGATTCTCAATGTTCATTTTACAGTTTGACGAGAGAAGTTTTTCTTCACCTGCACTGCTTTTTCTCTCTCTCTCTCTTTTTTGGCAAATGCAATTTGCATATACCCTTTATTTGTCTGGTTTATGATGGCTTTGTATATACGTGATATCTTATATTTTAGCCTTTTAAGAGCCAAAATCATCTTCAACAGATCTGTCGCATAAAAAAATTATTTACCTCATTTGTGCCTTAATTAATTCTAAATGCAAACAGCTACTTCACCACACCGGCAAATGAGAATGAAAAAGCTCACCAAGATGCTCTCTTTGAGAAGATTCTCAGTGAGTCATTGACATTTCATTTTTGGAATAGCTTGACATCTACTCTCACTCCAGAGCCAGGAAGTCTCGTCTCTCGGCTTATTGATCACTCCTGTATCCATTGCTATGACGTATTGTGAATTGTACATGTCAATTTTCCCCAAACTTTGTTGATTAGGATGAACTACAAAAGCATTTTGATTTATCATAGCATATCAAATTGTTGTCACCGCTGAGAAAGATATCCAGCATTTAGCCATCATAGAGATTTGAGGTTCAAGAAATGATCCTATTCATGTTAAGCAGTATAGACACAGTTTTGTAAATGATAGTTTGAAGTATGTCATTGAAATTCATTTTTTATCTTCTGTATTATTTACACAATTTGTCACAATTTTGCTGTCATAATAAAACTACTAGTTAGCTTGCTTCTTGATGATGCTCGCTCTGTGTTGGATCCAGGCTACATATACTATTATATCATCAAATTGTTTTGTTTCCAGTGGTGACCTAATTGAGATGATGAACATTTTGGTTGCACCTTCCATAGATTTAGTTAGTGGATAGCTTCTACTAGATTTTGTTGTTGATTGGTAAGCAGAGTGAATCCATGATTTGAGCCCTTTATTACACTGTGAAAGTCAACCAGGGATCACTCGATCTTGTAGGAAGACAATTACAAATGAGTGGAGAAGGCATTACAATTACAGACTTGTTTGAGAGGCAGATTGACCTTTTGATCATTAGATGATGCCTTTAAACGAGGTCAACATTCTAAAGGCAAAAAGAAAAAAAAAACGTGTTATGCCTCATTTAAACTTCAGGTTTTCCAAACAATGCCTTAAAAAGTTAAAATAGTGATATGTTTCGTAGCTATGCATCCAACAAGCGAAGTATCATGTCTCTGATAAGCGGATATCTATCATCAAAGCAGTCATACCTTGCCTGCTTGCTCGTCAGATTCCCGTGCATGCTCTGCACTCAAAGCCTTATCCTGCTTTTCCAGATGTCAAAAGCAAGGGGAAGAGCTGGAACTTATTGGAAATCATGGACATTTAGCACACTTCTAATCAATGGCATTGGGCCCAAAGCATCTCCTTTTCACAGGGTTCCATACCCATTGCACCAGGAACCTCCTCCCTTTCACTCCGTTCACATTGTACCCATCTCCCCAAGAATCTTTATTCACTTTCCCCACAAAACCTCCACCCCCACCAGTCCCATACACGCCCAGGCATAAATCTGCTATCTCGGTTGGCGAGGTAGGGTCATCTCCTGCATACCATGCATTGATAAATGGATTACTTGACACTTCTGCTAACTCATGAGCAAGCACACTGATCATTCCGTCTACACCAGGATCTCCGTTTGGGGCTCTCATTATGTTGTTGCCTCCGTTAGTGCTTGGCGGTGGCTTCCCTGAATACTTAGGCCATGCAAATGGATAAGCACACATACCAGGACATTGAGTTCCGCTATAACCAACCCAGGCATAAGGCACAGTGACACCAACTATGGTCGGAAATGTGAAGTAGTGAAAACCACAAACTGCTCTACAGAAATCTTGAACTTGAACATCACCAGAAGTCAGCACTAAGTAGAGACCATTGTGAGGATTGAGAGGTAAAGCTCTTGGATGGGCAGTGACTGCAGATTTGATGATGGATTGCATCGCCAAACGACTTAGATAACGACCATGAGAGTATCTATAGTCATAGAACTCCCCTGACAGGACAATGTTTCCAGTGACATTCGATCCTGTTTGGTCTGTATAAAGACGGACTGTCCTCCACCAATCAGAAACAGAAGGGTAAGGAGATGAATAAGAGAGGGAATAGATGAAATCTCTAATAGTAGCTTGGTGGTTTCGGTTCCATCGACCATACCAGATAATGTACAAGTTGACAGGTCCAGCCAGAACAGGCCCCATGTGGTACTGAAGGTCTACTAAATCAGAGGAGCCCTCATAGTTCTTGGCTTGGTTGAATAGGTTATCTTGGCTCCATGAAGAGGCCAAAGAAGACGAACAAAACAGAGAAAGAAAGAGAACATGCCATTGCCAAAGCTTCTTATGCATTCTGTTCTTTGAAAAAAGAAAAAAGAAAAAAAAAGCTCTCTAGTCTCTAGTTTTGTGGGTTTTGACAGTTGAAGAAAGTTCTTATATAAAAGATCAGAAGGTCTATTGAGGGGGAGGAAGAGAGGTAGGTGACTTGGTGAGATTCTTCATTTCTTATTATTTCCTTGTGGTGGACAGTGGCTTGCATGTTTACATAATTCCCCTTCACCATTTGTCTACTTTTTGATGATGACTAACTACATTTCTCCTTTTGTTTCTTTCCCTTTATTCCTTTGCTATAATAGATAAAAGCGTTAGGTTAACAGACTTAATAATGTATTTTGTTCCTTCCCCAAGGAAGTAATGGCAGAGAATCATTTCTTAATTGCCATAGCTTAGTTATCACTTAGAGTTCAATCTACTTTCTAGTTCTTTTCCATCTTTCTCTTTCTGACTGCCACCCCTCCCCAGTTCAAACCCTTAGATTGATCCCAGGAAATATTGTTTTATTTCCTTGCTATTAAAGGAACTATTATTTTTATATCTTTTTAGAAGAATAATTCTACCATCAAGAACATGAATGATGAGGTTGCTGCCGTTATTGGCTCCATGATTCCTGATAATTGAGCTTCAGAGGTCTAATTCCTGATAATTGAGTTGGAATACATTTGGATAAAAAAAAAAACTCCACAAATCTACTGAATTTGGCATCAATTGGGTTGTGATCCCAAGTATTGACTTGGATTGTAGCATAAAGGCAGTAAAATAAAGAAATGATAAAAAAGTGTGAAAGTAAATGATGGTTGTTCCCTGCAGTAAAAGCAAGCATGTGATGCCTTTCCATCATTTTTCTCCCTTTTGGATTACAATTCTTCTCTTTCAAGATCTTTGACTATCCATGTTAATTCATGCACAAAAGATTCATCAGAAACATAATTACATAAGCATATTGTTATATAAAATTTCCTTGGAAGATAGGTCAAGTAGCAACGTGTGGAAGAAGAGAGAATATGTGACTTGCAATAATGGTAAGTAAACAGGCAAGCCCTCGTCTAGACAACCCGTTAACGAAGGAACAGATATCTTGAACTTGTCTTTGCTCCTTTGGCATCGCGTTTTAAATGGGTTGGATAAATTTTATTTTTTTTAAATTAATTTTATTTATTTATTTTGAATTGTTTTAATATATTGATATTAAAAATATTTTTAAAAAAATAAAAATACAACAGTTAGACCACTCCTAAATACCCTATTTATCCATGTCCTCAAACTCATGGAGGGCTTTGTTTGGATGGCAACTGAGCTTGGTACTCAGTCATCAATCAAGATTAAAAAACGTTTCTAGTTAATGCATCAATCTTATATACAACATGAATAATTTGATCAAGGATTGAACAAGTAGAGGCTTCGTTCTTGGTATGCCAAGCTTATTAAAAAAAAATGGTGTAAGTTAAAAGGAAGAAGAAGAGGGGAAGACAACAATTAATCGTAGTGGTTGGCTCTGATATAAAAAAGTTTCTTGTAATCATGGGAAGGTGGAAGGTGCATGTGATGGTTGAAGCATTTTCAACCTTTTGCCCTTAATGGCAGGAGCAAATTGATTCCTTGATAAATTTCTTACCTCACCAAATCGTTGTCCTCCGGGTCATCTCCTTGGAATGAGTTTTTCTATTAATATATAGTTGTTTAGCTATAAAACTTAATTCAAGAATGACCCAATTTAAAACATATACTATAAATTAAATGGGTTGATTCATAAGTTAACGGGTCGATCTAGGTTATGATTTTTTAAAAAATTAAAACTAAAATAAAATTGTTTAGATAAATAAAAAAAAATGGTTTCAATAAAACCCAATCAAGATAAGTTCTAGATTAAATTTTATAAATATGATACTTTTCGAAGCAATTAATGATCACCAGGAAATCTGGCGTCTATTTTGCTAATTGATTGTTTCAACTGCAATAGTTATGACTTATGGCAAAGTGCTTTTCTTACAGTGGATATGATCACACTATCAAAAGTCAATTTGTACACATTTCACTTCAGTCCTTAGAGTTATTAGTCAATATCCATCTTGTAATTTAAGAAAAAAAAAATTATAATACACGAGGAGTAATTAATGAGATTTTAGTAATTACTTTTTAGAGTTCAATTTAAAAATAAAATCGACACAAGGGGAAGTGAAAAATCCCAAGTAATAAAAAATTACAGTAAGAAAAGAATAAAAAAATTAATCCGGTTGCATAAAAAAATTCTGATATATTAAAAAGAATTTATAATTTAATACATTCTTCTACCTCAAAGTTTAATAGAACATCTTTAATCACCAAACCAACCTAGAGAATTTTCACCTTTCTCTTTTATAAAAAATGGAGAGAGGAAGAGATTAATTTTGATAAATAAAAAAATTCAAATAAAGAGTGTAATTATATTTTTTTTTAAATGAAGGAGTCACACTTCATCTTTTCAAAAATTACAGAATCTAAACTACGAAATCCTCCATTTCAGGATCCTTTCTCTATCAAATTAATCACCATTTCGGTTTCTAGTAATTTTATTTCTTAACTAGCTCAACTAACATTAGTACAAAGACCTCTTCTTTATATATATAACTTGTACTAGAGAGGTAATTTATTTCATCAGTTTTGCTCTTAATGGGACTTAATTTCATATTTATTTGCAAGAATGGAGGTTGCTTCAAGACCATCCTAATTTAGACCTAATTTGGAATATGGGATGAACGGGCTAATTTTGATCTATCAGAATAATATTGTTTTATTTTAAAAAAACCCAAATAACATTGTTTTGTATTTTTTTTATAAAAAAAACCTATGTACATACTAATGACCAATAAATATTAGTAGTATATGAAATCCAACCCAATAATAATATAGAGACGAGATCAATCCCATTGCTTGTTTTGTGCACTAAAAAAAGAAGTAGAAATAGCGTTTCAAGATCTTCCAAGCCCAAGCTTTCATAAAGAAACTAAAGCAAACATGTCATAACTAAACGAGCCCGCCCAGTGGGTAAGAATCTATGTGCATGGAGAGTGGATCCAAGTTCAGTCGTCTATGTATCATTTGGAAGCCTGGATGCCCTTGGAGAAGAGCAAATGGCATAACTGGCGGGCGGGCGGTCGTAGAGGAAGCAACAATTACTTCCTATGGGTTGTAAGAGAATTAGAAGAGGCCAAGCTTCCAAAAGACTTTGTAAGGGAGATATCAGAGAAGGATCTAGTCATTAAATGGTGTCCTCAACTACATGTTTCTGGAGCACAAATCTATTGGGTGCTTCTTTACTCGTTGTAGATGGAATTCAACACTTCAGGCATTGAGAGATATCATTCAAAAACCCATAGATACAATCAATAAAGTTTAAACACTTACACAATGCACATAGTTAATCCTTTATCAAAATTAATAAACACACTAAGTACTATATTTTCATCATTAACGACCAAATTGATATGAAGAGTCGATACAATCACTGGGTGGATCAGATAACTTTATTGGATTGGCCGTATCATCATCTTTTGGCATATGATGTGGAGTTAAAAAAGGCTTAGGAGGCATTTGTAGGGATTCAACATCTGATTCAAGCATCTTCACAACATTATGCATCGACGGACGATCATTCGGCCTCAATTGTATGCACCATAATGCCACTATAATCATCTTCTTTGTTGTTTCTTTTCCCTGCTCCGTGGCATGATCTCCTAGTTCAACATCATTTCCTTCACTAACTTGGTCATAAATCCAGGAAGGGAAGTAAATTTGACTTGAATGATCCGCCAATGCATTCAAGTTCTTCCTCTTCCAATCATTTCCATTAATAGCATCCCAAAACTATAGACATCAGATTTGTGAGAGACACCTCCAATATTTTTGTAAAACAATTCAGGAGCCATATATCCTATCGTTCCTCTACCCGCAGTAAGGGGCACAATACTATTATCTGTCGGGTATAATTTTGCTAGTCCAAAATCTGAAAGTTTTGGAATAAATTTTTCATCAAGAAGAATATTGTGAGGCTTGATATCAAAATGCAAAATTTGCATATCACAACCTTGATGTAGATATTCAATTTCACGAGCCACCCCAAGAGAAATCTCGTACATTTTCTCATTGCTCAATGAGATGCTACCTTGTCGAGAAACAATGTACTTATCAAGAGACCCATTAGGCATGAACTCGTATATAAGAGCACGCTTTGAACCCTCGACAGTGAAGCCTATGAGTCGCACGACATTGACATGGTAAATTCTTCCAATGGTGGCAACTTCATTGATAAAATCTTGTCCATTGGCTTTTGACTTGCTCAAAATTTTTACCGCTGCAAAACCGCCACTACGAAGCTTTCCCTTATACACTAAGCCAAAACCTCCTTCACCCAACTTGTCTTTAAAACCGTTGGTTATCTTCTTAATATCCGAGTAAGAATACCTTACTGGCATAAGATCATTATCATGACTTTGCAAGAACTTTTCAATGTTGTCATACATGGATAAATGTCTTCTTCGCCATTTATAAACCAGCAAGATTATAAAACATGGAAGCCCGCACAAAAATAACAGTATATGATATGTCACTGCATAAACATATTACAAGAACAATCAATGATGTAAACAAACAAATTTTTTTGTTATTAGATTTCCACTTTTTTTTTTATCTGAATAGAAATGTGACTTTCATTATGTTATAGAGTCCTTTCCAATTTAACAGTGTATCCATGAAAGCATATTTTTCTCAAACAAACAAATTCTTATCATAAAAAAAAACTTCTGTATTTCATTTATTTTAGGGTGTGTATATGTGTGTGAGCATGCACATAATTTTGCCCATGTTTTTCTTTAAATTTTTTATTTTATCCATTAGCGTTTATATACTTTTTTTTCGTCAGTAAAAGTCCTTAATATGAATATTTTAACTTCTAAATTTGTGTAACTGCATTCTATTTCTTTAATTTTAAAAACTGACTCCCTCAAAGCTCTAATAAATACTTTCTGAAAAAAGCTCTAATAAATACCTTTTGAAGATGCAAACATAATAGTATTTATGCAGTTCTATGATACGAACAATAAACGGAATAATATAAAATTTTAAAATTCTCGGGCTATTATATTTTCGATTTGAAAGATTTATTTTCAACAACTAAACTGATGGGAATAAGCAAAAGCTAATTCTAAGGTGAATTAACTATAATAAAGTATATCGAAACTTGGAGATAATTTCTAGCACTTAATTTTCTCTCTTTTTTATTACTTGGTCATGAATAGTGCTTGTCTTAAGGTGAATTTGTTGTGCGTCTGATATACATACATTTATGTGCATCACAGTTGGTCCAAATAAGCAAAGTAAAATACTTACCAATGGGGGCAAGTAGCGCAGCGAGCAAAATCATGACACCTTTTAATGAATCTGAAGAGATGATCGCATTAACATAGCCTGCCAAATAAAAACAAGAGGACAACCGAAAAAAAGAGAAGAAACAACACAAAATATTAATGATATAATAGTAATGTTAAGGATAGTTGGAGTTGCTTCGGACAACTGCGTTAGACACTGCCCAACTCAATTAGCCACATTTATAAGTTTCAAAAATCCAGTTATGTCCACTCTCTCTTAATCAATAGATAAATAACTAAACATTAAGACTTGAACTTAACTCTCTGTTTATTAAAAGGAACTGAGAAAAAGATGGATAAGAGAAGAGGCATCATAAAAGAGGAATATTCAGTGTATTATTTGTTTAACAAGAAGAACTTTAAAAAGAATTAAACAGATCTCTTTAATTCATCATTCCCCTTATTAGGAGAATGGTGGATTGAATAAAGTGAAATTATGATGAAGATGAGAGATGTAACTTACCATTCATCTCATGTTGCTTGATAAGTGAGCAAAGGGATGAAGATCAATAATTCATCCAAATAAATCATTATTTAAAGAATCCCCCCCCCCCCCCCAATATGCTTCTTTAATTGTGATACATGGAAGAATACTAGGTGGATGGTGGCAATAGATGGTAGGTATAACTTGTAAACCATTCTCCCAATACAAATTGCAATTCATTTGCCTCTCAAATATTATTGGTAAAAAAAAGGATAACACATTAATTAAGATCTTATGTTGAATACATGCAACTATATAATTTTACCATAAAAAATAATTTAACAATCTATAGAAATATAAATGTTATTAATAAATACTTGTTAAGTTTAATATGCAAGCTAATGATCTATATATCCCAAAGTAATTAATCCACACTTCTAATCTAATATGCACCTTGTTTGGAGAGAGAAAAATTCTTACCAGTACTGTAAGGGAGTATATAACTTGCCAGAAAATCTGCAAATATATATATATAAACAATTGTTAAAGAGACTAGGAGTGTGTTTTAGAAACAGAACATTATTTTTATTTTTCATTAATTTTTAGTTTTTCTTTTCTTTTCCAGTTTTCTTTTTTAATAAAAAATTAAAGAATATTATCATGTGTTTAAAACAAAGGTGTACTTTTTCACCAAAAAATAAGAAATACATCAATATTATAACTATTTTTCATAAAAAAAAATTCAAAACTATAATTTATAATCCTCATCTTAATATTTTGTATTTGTGATAATATAATTATAAAATATTAATTTTATTTGACTCAAATTAAAAATTATCCTTAAAAAGTTGTGCCAAGGTAATTGGTATGTAAAAGTTTTTTTTTAAGTTAGCATAATTAATTAAAAATATTGGCGGAATAGGATAATTAAAAAAAATAATGAAATAATATAGTTTTTATATATCATGATTAGAAAACATAATTTTTATAACTTGAATAACAACATCTTTTAAAAAGATATTAAATGGGAAAGAAAAGAGGAAAGAGGAAAAAAAAATCTTGAGAACGCATCGAAGCTATGATATCAGAGGTACCATGAGAAAGATTTTAATAAAATAAACTCAAAAACTTTGATCCAAGTGGGCAAGTGAACGGCACAAAATTATTACATTTGAGAGAGAAACAAAAAGATATACTAGAACTACGTACGGGAGTAATTTGTAACCTCTGTAATAATTAAAACAATAATATTTGCTTTTTAATTTCACCAAATGTCTATATCTATATTTAAAATACATAAGAGAGAGAGAGAGAGGTTTTAAGAAAAAATTAAAATCATCAAAACGTTATCTGGAAAAAGAAAATGCCTATGAAAACTCTGTTTTAAATTTTTGGAGCAGAGAAAGCATACTGTTTGTTAATTTTCCATGTAAAGAATAACAGCAATGTGAAGGAGCTTCTTACCTCTTGCACGTCTAATGGTACTGACGTCGTCTGTTTATTAACACAAAAAAAGTCAAATTAAAATAATTGATTTAATTAATCTTCTTAAGAGATTAATTAGCATGCAGACAGGCAGAATTTTAAACCCTTAACACATAAACGGAAACCAAGCAATATTGGAGCATAATTAATTTTTATTTCTCTATCATCACAATAGAAATCATTAATATTGACTTGTAGAAGATTTCTTGCAAGTTTTTATCAATAGAAAATAAAGCAAATACGGTATCAATAATCACAATACAGTACTTGAGGGAAGCAGAGAGAGAGAGAAAATACGTACCGTTATAATATCTACAACGGTGGTACCTGGTGGATTCATCAAGGTTGCAGCGGTTCTCTTTGAAAGAATGACAACAGGCCGAAAACCATGAAAGCTCGAACCCATGTACCAAAACATCATGGACATCTATGTAGGACATATTGGTCATATTTTTTGGCAGAAGAAATCGAGGCACAATATAAATCAAATTTATACGGCATAAGTTCGGTAAATCTTGCAAGTGCGCAATACCATTAATGACATAGGAATGACCTTCCTTGATGCAGCTGGGAGAAGAGATACTGCGAAACGAAGAAGAATTATATGCAGTACTACTGCCATTTTTGCAAGAAGAAGTATCCAAAATATAATATGGATCAGGATTCAGTATTTGATTTTCGCAACATATAAAAGTTATCACTGCTTGATATCCAATAATATTATAACGTTGATCATTATACGCTAGCTGAGGGCGCCGAATTTTGTATAATAGAATGACGAGGGATGGAGAAGCAATCATCCTGCTGAACACCTGCTTCCACAAGTCAAATTTTGAAGTCACCGTAATTGATTGTCTGAACATAATATTTTACCATGTTCAAGTATAAAGTTGGGCGTACATTGTTTTCACAAACAAGTTCATAATTTTTGTTGCCGCAGCTTTCGGGATCGGTATTTAATCGAAAAGGGTAGCTAATATTATGGATATTGCCGCAAGAAGAAGGAGCGCAGTAATTGTTGTTCTTTCTAGCACTGCAACCATGGGGGTGGATAGGATCACTAGCAAAAGAAGGGCTGCATACGCACCACCAAAGAGGTGCCTGAATATTCCTCCGAACATTAATTGAGAGAGAAAAACTTCAGGGAAATAAAATATTGGGTTTGTTAAACTTTGCTGACAAGGTTTATAGGATATATATACAGACAACGACTATACCATCTTGATCAATATGAAAGGAAATCAATGGCCACAAATTAAAGTCTTTGAATTATTGCATGGTCACTGTCCCACAGATAAAGCATTAGGAAATTACATGAAGAGTTCCCACAAAAGAAGCGGAAGACCTCTAATCCATGGCTTCCACTTAGTAAGTCAAGCTCGTCAACGTACATCATGAGCCCATTCTAAATATTGCGACGCAGACGATCCAAAATAGAGAAGAAAAAAGGGAAAACAAAATGTAAGGAGCCTTCACTTGAAGTTTCCAAGGCAAAACAAGACAATTACAGTAAGGAGAAACGCACTCGGTCATGATCAACGCTTACAGAAAGCTTACGATCAAAAGACATATGGTCCTTCCTGTCTTCCTGACACGACGAAGACTCAGAGAAAAAGTAAAGAAAAATATGTGTTACACATTTGGTCATGATCAACGCTAACAGAAACCTGACGATCAAAACGCACTTTCTCCTCTCTTTTCTTTTCTTTACTTTAATATTGTCTGGTTGCCGACACAACGAAGACCCTTACTACAATAAGTATGAAGCCGTGAAAATATTACTGATTTCTTTTAATTTTATCATAACCCATTTTTTGATCTTTTTATTTTAAATATTATTATTATTTTATTTATTGAAAAGATATAAAAAATAATGATAAAAAAAATAATAATGATGAAAAGCAAGTAAAATAAAATAAATAAAGAATGAGTTAAAATTTGGATTAAGGGCAACATGATTGGAAATTTTGAAGTTTAATTAAACTTTGGAATTAATCTAATTAATCCAATCAAGGTTTTAATTGGTGAATTGATAAGTTTTGAGACTTAATTAAGCTTGAAATTAATTTAATTAATCCAATCAAGGTTTTAATTGGATAATTGATAAGTTTTGAGACTTAATTAAGCTTGGAATTAATTTAATTAATCCAATCGGGGACTTAATTGAAGAAATACCAAAGTTTGGGGCTAATTGGGGGCAAAATGGCAGCAGGTTAAAGTCCAAGGACTAGCTTGTAAAAGGAGAAGAAATACAGGAATCCAATTACAGTTTACCCAGAGACTTGATTGCACGATTTCAGAACTTCAGTGACCAGATTGAAAGTGGCTGTTCCCATCACACAAACGGCGCCGTTTTTAGAATTTGTTAATCGCCTTCTTCGTCTTCCTCCTCAGGAGCCGTTGCTGGAGTAAAGGATGGAAGCCGTTTCAAATGCTTGGCATTCTCTGGCTATAAAGCCAGAGAAGATGAGAGAGCGAAAGGGGGAGAAAAACTGGGGAAAACTGAGGGGAATTGGACTGAAAAGGAGAAAGAAAAAACTGAGGGGCAGAAAGAGCAGAACCGAGGAACACAAGAAAACCAGAAAAAAAAAGACAGGGAAAAAACACAGTAGAGAGAGGGACAGAACCGAGGGGGGGAAAAGGAGGAAGAAGAGCAGACTTGCATTCCTCTGTTTCTTCTCAAAGAAACAGAGGAGGCTAAAGAAAAAGCCACGAACAGGGGAAAGAAAAGCTAGGGAAAAAGGGCAGAAACGAAGGAGAAGAAAAGAAGAAGGAGAGAACCGGGACCGAACACGAATAAACAGAGGAAGAACGCAGAAAAAAAAAACAGGGGAACTGGAGAAGACAGAAACAGAGAGAAGCGTTGGCCAGCCAACGCACAAGCACCAGCCTTGTCTCGGGTTGCACCACCTCTTGAACAGACGAACACAAAGAAAAACGAAAGCGCACTGGACAGGAGAAAGAGAGAAGCAAACGAAACAAGGGGGAAGACGGAGCAGAACGTGAAAGACAGGGGACAACAAAGCAAGAACCAAGGAGAAGGGAACAGAGAGGAGCTTAGCCTACGAATCTTCCATCGCGTTTTCATCTTCAGAGCTACCAGGTAAGTAAGCTTCTCTTTCCCCGCTTTTCATTTTAATTCACCGGTTACTGTTTACTTTGGACTTTAATTCATTTCCTGCTTTCTTTGATTTTTGCCCAGCCGGGTCACTGGCTTGGGCCAGTGACCGGGCTGGGCTGGGTCTAGCCCAGCCCATGTGGGCTGAGCTAGGCCCAGCCAAACAATAATAAATAGAAAAATAAAAAAGGTAGAAAAAAATAAAAAATGTGTATGCATGAATAAAAATAATGTGAATTTATTGGTTTATTCACTGACGCCAGAGTCAGGAATAAAAATACCGATTTAAATTTATATTATTTTTATTCGTTGTATTTTATTATTTTTTTTAGCTAGAAAAATAAAAAAATATGTGCATGCGTAAAAAAATAAATTTATTTTTATTTATTTATTTATTGGCGCTAGAGTAGAGAATAAAAAAATATTGATCTATTTTTTTGTAGCTACGAATTTTTACCAACGCCAGAGTTGGAATTATTCGGGCTCGAATATTCACTGACGCCAGAGTCAAGAATATTATAAACAAATCATCATAGCATAAACGAATAAATGTTTAGCAATTGAAGACAAAACCAACAATGCAGTTTGCCTTAGGCAGAACGTTTAAGGGGTGATAATATCTTCCCTTTTACGCAACCAGTCTCGAACCATAGAATCTCTGTTGACCAGTTAGGGTTTCTAGTGACCATAATACTAGGTGGCGACTCCTCAAATAAGACATTTTTTTCTAAAAGAACAAGATGCTAGAAATTTGTTCTTTTTCCAATAATTGAGATTATTTTGTGGGTTGCCGCGATGTCGAGCGCGACAAATTTAATCCTTTTTAATTAAATATTAAGTATAACAAATATACTAAAATACATAAGAGAATCACTGTGGTTATAAACTCCCTTCATTATTCACTGCAATAGCGGAGTGATGTCTATAACATTGGCAAAACCAAATTGTTTGTCTTTGATTAAGGGGTATTTTGATATTTTTACATGAGTTATTTGTTATTATTGATTTGTATGAGGGTATTTTTATCTATATAATATTTTATAAACAGTAAAATAATAAAAATACCTCATAAAGTAAAAATAATCAATTGTTTCAGGTAGGAGTATTTATATATATATATATATATTTTTTTATAGACAATTTAATTATAAAATGTACACTTGTATCCAAGAAATTTAATGCATTATGTCAGGGGTATTAGAGTCTTTTGATTTCCCTTTTTTGTTAATTATTGGTTTGCATGGGGTAGTGTCATAATTACCATTAAAATAATATGTTTAATTAGAAAAACTGCATGCATGAGTGGGAGATGCAGCATCTTTTGGGCGGCACTTGCAGCATCTTCTGGTGGTCAAAAATAGAATTTCGTTGTATAGTTTGATTCTCTCGCAATCTCTTCTTCCATTATAGGTGGCGCGTGTAGTCCAAATATTCTTGGTTTATCGCTGAAGACCCCTTTCCCCCCCTCATTTCTCTTTTCTACTCCAATAAATACATTATGGTCCTTAGTGTTATTGGTATTTCATATTCAATCCTTTTAGTTTTATTTTTATATTTTTGTCATTTTTTCTTTTGTTAAAGTTTTATGAGTTTTCAATTTAACCCTTGGTTTCTAATTTGTATATATAATGATTTTTTATTTGGTCCTTCTGCTTTTAATTTTATATTTTTTTCTCTTTGCTTTTTTGACAAGGTTTTTATGGCTTTTAATTTTATCCTTTAAATCAGGTTTATGATTTTATTTTTTTCAATGATAATAATAGTGATTTCATTTTGGTCACTCTTCTTTTAATTTTTAAATTTTTTCCTCGATTTTTTTTGTCAAAGTTTTTATAATTTCCAATTATGTCATTCAAATCAAGTTCATGGTTTTTATTTTTTCAATGATGACGACGACGACGACAATAATAATAATAATTGTCGCACGAGTGCAACGTCGCAACGATCGTCCGCTCCTTTTGGTTTAAGTATCAGAAAATGGGGTTGACAAGGAATTCTTGTATTTTTTCAGTGGAAAAAGAAAAATGAGAATCGTCATCTAATATTTTAGTCACTAGAAACCCTAACTGGTCTTAGAGATTGGGTAAGGGGACTAGTTGTATAAACAGAAGGTATTAGCCCCCCAAATATGCCCTACCTATGAATTTCTGCTTTGTTTTTTTATTAATATAAACAAAAAGTTTGTAGAGAAAAATTAGAGAGAGAAGAAGATTGTTTTCTAAATTGATTTCTGCTAATACCAAACTGATATTTATATTAAAAAAATAATATTATTTCATACCAATATATTTGTAGAGTTTAAAAACATCTCTTTTCATACCAATATATCTATAGAATTCAAAAGACAACTATTCATTTAAATTAATTGAACAACTTGGCAAGAGATGTCATGCATAATTAATTAATTCCAAAAATTAATTAATTAAATTATTTATCTCATATATATATATATATATTAAGTGGTCTTGGGAACCATACTCATCTACAGACTAGAATGCCATCTTGACCAATATGAAAGGAAGGGAATCTTTAAAAATATCGAGTGGTTTGTTTTTAAAGTCTTTTTACTGAAAAATATATTAAAATATATTGAAAAAAAAAAAGAACACTTAATCAATGTTCACAAATTAAACTCATCGGATTGTTGCATGGTCACTGTCCCTCTGATAAGCATTAGGAAATTACGTGAAGACTTCCCACAAGAGAAGTGGAAGGCCTCTTTATGGCCTCCACTTGCATCATAAGCCCATTCTAAATGCGATGCAGACCAGCCGAAACAGAGAGGGAAAAAAACATAGAAAAGAATTACAGCCAATAAGATAAAATGTAAGAAATAACATATTCGGTACCGAGGCTTGTGGCCAGCGGTTTTGGCAGCGTTTCCTTGGCTCTGCCTTCTGGATTCAAGTTTTAGTCTGCATGCCTGTTATTCCTGTGATATCTTATTTATTTTCTAGGCTTGTAGGATGTTCAGTGAATCCAGAGATTAGTCGTGGTGCGTGTAAGCTGACCTGAACACCCAGAGTTATTAAAAAAAAAATAACACATTCGGTCATGATCAACGCTCACATAAAGCTGACAATCAAAAGGCCCATGGTACTAAAAAAATTGATTTTTTTAAAATTATTTTTTATTTTTATTTTTTAAAATTATTTTAATATGTGTGATGTTAAAAATAATTTTTTAAAAATAAAAAATAATATTATTTTAATATATTTTCAAATAAAAAATAATTTAAAAATCAACCACTTAACTCTTTTAAACATTTTAAAAATCTATATAATTGAATTTGTGGGTTAAGCATTATTGCTAAGTAATTATATTGTTACCCTTAAGCTATTATTACTGAAAAGTTCTTGGAAACAAAAATGATAACATTTAAAAATCTTAAACTATAGTGGTATAAGTGAAAGTGTGAAACATTACGAATTAGAGATAAGATTGAGTTTATATATATATATATATATATATATATATAAGCAAAAGTCTTTTCAATTTTAATATGTATAACTTGTAAGATAATATGTTTGACATTGATCAATAATTTTTTTATATATAAATATGATAGATTTAAGAGTATTTTCATTCAATCAAATATTTTTACATAAAATTTGTGTTCCTACGTAATTAAATTTTTTATTTAAAAATATATTAAAATAATATTTTTTTTTATTTTTTAAATTTATTTTTAATATTAAAATATTAAAAATAATAAAAAGAACATAAAAAAATTAATTCAAAGCAAAATTTCTTAAAAAAATTCTTAGAAAATCCCGGCGGTGTAAATATGCACACCCTTTGACAGTATTATAGAATATTTAAATGAGATTTCTTCAATCTAATCTACTTAAATCACTAATTCATTTTTGTGTTTTTAAAAACAATTTAGGGTTTTTTTGAGTTTATAAACTTGTTCATTGTGATCTTCTAAAATTAAAAAAAAAACCCTAAAATTTTGAATTTTGGACCAAACAAATCACACTCCTTTTCAATTGCCAAATCTAGACAATTTTTTAAAAGTGTTTATTAAGCTTTGTTTTACGTAAAAAAAATGATCTAACCCACTCCTCACAGAAAAATTTATCAGCAACAATCTTAGCTGCAAATTTAAAGAAACTTCTTCTCATCCGATGCTCTCTACATTACCATGTTTGAAACAGAAGCATCTGGAGTTAACAAATGATTGTGTAGGGTTGATAGCCTGTCCAATATCCATACCAATGATCTGATAACCCGGATTATGATAACATCAGCACGCATTGGTCTTGGATTATTAGATAATCAGCCTATAAACAGCCATAAAATGAATATCCAACCATAGTAATAAATATTATCAGACAACAAGCACACATCAGTATTGTCCAAACCAACAACAGATCCAAACAAATTTACAGAACTTGAATTCAAAAGTTTGTGAATCCAACTAACAAACGAAGATAGAAACCAAATCATCTCGATTATGAGAGAAACACCTCAGGGCCACTGATCAAGTATCTACCAATACCGTAAGGCTGTCAAGTAAACAAGAAAGAAAATCAGAAACGGGTCATAAGCGAAAGCCAAGGCAGGAACGTGCTTGCTAAAAGAATCAGAAATTTTATTAAGTGAAAGCAGCATCTTTTGCTCAGAGTTTTTCTCTATGAAAACAAAAGATAGTTAAATACCTGATGATGATCTTTGACACTTAAGGAGTGTGAGGGGTAGGAGAACTTTCCTGTTGCTCTGTATCATCGGCAGAACCTAAGAGTTCCGTGGTGGTCTCTTACTACGCTGGTAATTAATTTCGATTTCTGAGATGTGAGAAATCTTGTGCCAGTCTTCACCCTTCTCCTCCTCGTAACGTTCTGAAAGAAGGGGGCATTCATTCATCCTCAATTCCACTAGTGGTGCTGTAAGAACATAGTCTGGCAGTGCTTTCAACTTGGGACAGCCCTTGACTTCTAATTCTCGAAGTTGTGGCATTATTGCTGTCCTTGTATCTTTTTCTCCCAAGCTCATTCCAATTCCGTCCCACCCTTCCAACTCTTCCATTTTCCAGATACAGAGTTCTTTCAGCTTCGGGAAAGCAGAAACCGGCGCCATTTCTCCGTTTTCTCCTTTCTTTGATATACCTTCACTGCCATTGTTAACAAGTCCTAATCCTAAAAATCCGACATCCAACTTTCTTGTTTTCACACCTATTTTTAGTTTCTCAAGGTAAGGTAATCTTCCGAAAGGAGGCAGAACGAAGCTTCCACAGTGAGAGATATCAAGCCCCCTTAATTTGGTTAACGACATGATCCAGTTCGGTAACAAGGTCCCTCTGAATTCAGATATGCATAAAACTTGCAAGTTTGATGGTGGTTGCAAAGCTTCAATTAAAGCATTCTTGTAAACTGGCAGCTCTGTTTCATCTCCATTGAACAGCAGATATAAACCAATCAGGTACTTCTTCTTCTTGATTTCGGCTTTCACGGCTTCGTTCACATCTCTGACATTTAGCAGTTTCTCTATCCAAAGAGTCCCTCGAAGGTGACTTAAGTTTCCCAATTCACCAAGATTAGCTGCACCACTTTGACCCCCACCTCCACTAACAATGAAATTTGTTAATGTTCGAAGAGAAGTTAATTCCTCTATTCCTCTCGGCAGGAAGGCTACACCTGAACCGAATATCTCCAAATGCCTCAATCTGATGAGCTTTCTCATCTTTTGAGGTAATTTCTTGACAGAAACACACCAAGTAAGATCTAAGGACTGCAAATTATACAAATCACATATTGTTTCAGGCAGTTCCTTTAACCACTTACAGTAAGAGAAATCGAGGTACCTCAGATGCAACAATTTCCCCACGTCACTCGGAATTTCTTCAATCTGAGATACACTCAAATCAAATAACCTCAAATACGTCAAGTTGCGGAGCAATTCAAGCAGTGGTTTGCTGATAGCGTTATCGTTAAAAGACCTGATCAGGAGGCTGCGGAGTTTTTTTGCGTTGTAGATGGACTGAGGGAATCGTGCCCAATTGGAAACTGTCATAATTGCATGACGAGCTCTTTCATAGAAAGACTCAGTTTTCTGTCTCTTCAGAACATCAGTTTCCACAGTGAAGCATTCATCCTTCATCAAAAACTGGGCGAAATCATGCACTATGTCATGCATCTTGAACTTTATAGAGTCCTCGTCCGTTTCTTGAAAATCCTGGAAGAAAGCACGCGTAGCTAAGATTTCGAAGTAGCCCTTACCAACCAGCTCCATTTCTTTACTCGGTGATGCCTTGAGGTAACCTTGTGCCATCCACATTTTAATTAATTTCCCTCTCTCCATCACATGATCCTTAGGAAACATGGCACAGTATGTGAAACAGCTTCTTATGGCAACAGGTAAATCATAATAACTCAGAAGCAAAGGGGGAAATATGCCCTTTTCAACCTCCTCTATTTCCCATAGTTCATTAGATAAAATATTGTCCCAGTCTTCTGTAGTTGTTTTAGATTGCATGAGACCTCCTAGTGTCTTCGCAGCAAGAGGCAAACCTTTACACCTATATACAATTTGCCTGCCAATCTCAGTGAACATTTCACACGCATCCTGGCTTCTCCCATAGAACGCTACCTGACTGAATACCGACCAGCACTCCTCGTCAGTCAACTTCCCAAGGAGCAAAGAATAATCAGATTCCATCATCTTTGCTACTGTATCCTTACGAGTAGTCACTAAGATTCGACTTCCCGGGGCTCCACACTTGAGAGATTCTTTCAGTGGCTCCCATTTTCTAGGATTATCTTCCCACACATCATCAAGTACAAGAAGGAACTTCTTTCCCTCGATAGATTCAGAAATTCTTTTACAAAGTGGTTCCAGCTCTACTAAATTTGGAGCTGCCCCGCTAAGATCTTCAATTATGGCCTTCGCAACCGTGTTCTCATCAAAAGGATGTGAGACACACACCCATATTCTCTTCTCAAAATAAGTCTTAATCTCATCAGCATTGTAGGCTAGTTGGGCAAGAGTTGTTTTCCCTAACCCTCCCATCCCCACAATGGAGATGACTTGAACTTTCCTTCCTTCTTGACTACTGTCGCACAACAACTTGCTGATCACATTTTTCTTGTCATCTTCTCGTCCGTGCACCCTAGATACATCGACAAAGGAAGTAGTTTGCCGGTCGGGTTCTTTTTCGATGGCCTTGTGCAATTCAAAACCAAACACAGCTTTCCGTTTGGCTATATCTTCCAGTTTTTGACCAACTTCTATAATCTTATGGGCGATATCATGACGTCGAGCCACCCGACGGAAACTAAAGCAGTAGGAGCGCAGGAAGGAAGACACCACCGATTTTGGAGCTAAAGCATTTTCTGCTTCCTCCATTTCCCATTTCAGAACTGCAGTACTCCACTCATCCAACACATCATCCATATCATAAGACACATCTTTGAGGTTGTTCAGCCAATGTTTTACAGCAGCATCCTTCAGCTGTTTTCTCTCTGCATCTTCAAGGACATCACGGATAGCTTGGAAATTGTTTTTGAGATGTTCAATTTCTTTCTCCACGCCTACAACAAGTTTCACTTCATGTTCTACCTGCAATGTAATTTTTCATCAGAACAAATTCAAAATCATACAATTCTTCAATTATTACTTCTGATTTTTTATTTTTCTTCTTATATCATCATATATATATCATGTCAAGAATTTTTCTTGCTTTTGAGCAGACAGCTTTAGCCCATAGAAACAACAAGAGGTATATATTTACATAACAAATAATTTTTTTGGTAAATCTCAACAGTTAGTCCCCAAATTAGAACTCAAATCTCAATTGAGTTCCTGGAAAATTCTTTTATCTCAATCGGATCCCCAAGATTTCAAAAATAAACAATTGAGTTTTTCGTCTCAACTCTTCAAAATTCTTTTATCTCAATTTTTTGAATTAGCATTTGGAGAGATAAGAAGGTTTAAACACACATATAGGGATAGGGCAAGAATTCATTGTTCAAAATACAAATAAAAAGGATATTTTTAGCTTGACAATTTCATAACATAATAGTGTGTATTTTAATGGTTCTGATCCTTTCTGTATGTATTGTTTTTTAGATTAGCCTAAACCTTTATATATTCTTTAATTGTTAATTATATGTTTAATTACAATTTGTCCCTTCGAAGCTTGTTAATTTTTCAATCAATCACATACAATTTACTTTTTGTCAATTATCTACTTGAAAATTCAAAATTGCTTTCAATGGGAGGAATATAATGGAAATCAATGAAAAAGAGCTCCCTTTTCACATTACTTACATTAATTTTAAAATCATCAAACACCACTGATGGAAAAATTATGTATAAACTTTTTTAAGAAATAAATTACAATAATCTCAGATTATGTATGCATGTGTAATATGATTTGATGGAAGTGAAGTACCGATTAAAATAATTTATATGAATATAGGTTGATAATAATTAACGAGATTATAAAGAAAAATAAGCAAAGATTTCTATATAATACAAGAACTTATTTTATCCTAACATTTGGTTATTATCTTGAAATTTTTTTTTTTTTGAAAATGATAAAAATTTATTTCAAAATTATCCACTAAAAAGATTTATTTTATATTTTTTTCATTATTGATTCAACTAAATATATTTTTATCTCTTCTATATTTTACTATACATGCAAAGCACACAACTATCATAATCTTGATCATTTTTCTTATCTTGCTTAAAAACGAAACGCAGATAAAATTAGTAAAAATAAATTATTTGCGAATTGCTGAAATATAATTAAGAATCTTAGACAAAAGATAACACGCATAGTTCTGAAAACAATAGTTCTTGAATAGAAAAGCTTTGGCATGCATGAAAGCATAACTAAACGTTTTAGTACCTGAAGACGAGCGGTTGTTATTATCTGCTCCAAGATTGTGGATACAAGTGCATCAGCCATTGTTGATTTCAATATTTGATCGGAGGAAGGAAGGACGGAGAGATCAAAGACGGGTGTTAATATTGATCGATAGAATTGATGAGAAGCTGAACAAATTAGGGTTGTTTGCCTTTCACAGAACGTCGGGTTTGAGCCTTTTGAGGAGACTTCAATGCTTCTGTAAAAAGCATAGTATTGATGCTTAATTGGAACAGCAAGGTAAAAAAAACACGCAAAGCTTATATATATATATATTTCTTATTTTCTTAACGATGTTTTTATTTATAGACATATTTATATGAATATTTATAAACTTAAAAAAAATATAAAAAATATAAATTTAAATGAACTTGACAATGATAAATAAATATAATATGAAAGGAATATAGAATAGCATCTAGAAATATACAATATATATAATTTTATAACAGTAAATCATTATTACTTGAGAAATTAATGTAAAGGGGTAAGTACTTGAGCTTAAGAATAAGAAAGGTATAGTTTTGCTCATTAATTAGTAAGGAGCCTTCACTTGAAGTTTCCGAAGCAAAACAAAACAATTACAGTAAGGAGAAACGCACTCGGTCATGAATTGTTCAACGCTTACAGAAAGCTTACGATCAAATCAAATACATATGGTCCTTCCTGTCTTCCTGACACGACGAAGACTCAGAGAAATAGTAAGGAAAAATATGCGGTACACATTTGGTCATGATCAACGCTAACAGAAACCTGACGATCAAAACGCACATTTTCCTCTCTTTTCTTTTCTTTGTTGCCGACACAACGAAGAGTCGAAGACCCTTGCTATATTATAAGTATGAAGCCGTGAAAATATTACCTTTTCACATTCATTATCACCGTAAATTATATTGAAACATGAATGAGGCAATTCAAACAATTAGAGGGCAATCGAAGGAACTTGCAAGATTTAGGGACTGTTTAAATAATTTAACCTCAACGCCAATTTTATGAACCACTTCTCTAACTTCTCTTCAGATATTCACAAACACACGCGCTTGACATTAAACCTTTGATGTTGTCTTTTTTCACTCTCAAATCTCATGGACTCAAAGCCAAACCCTCACTCAATCCTGTATCTTACACACCTCTCAAAATACTATGTTACTACCACAACACTACTGATAATAACCTCAATGACAACAACATCAACAATGGGTGCAACACCCCAATTTCACCACCACCGCAAAAACAACATTCACAGCAGCATTCTCTTGTTAGATCAATTTGTTCACTTGTCTGTGAATCTTACTCCCAACAAACCCCACATGTGAGACTGTTGCAATCTCCAAGTCTCAATCTTTCTGTAAATCCTGATTCATTAACCCATGAACAGGCTATTACTGTTGTTGCTTCACTGGCAAGTGAGGCAGGGTCAATGGTGGCATTGAGTTTTTTCAATTGGGCAATTGGGTTTCCTAAATTTAGGTACTTTATGAGGTTTTATATTGTTTGTGCAACTTCTTTTATTGGTAATGAGAATTTTGAGAGAGCCCATGAAGTTATGGATTGTATGGTGAGGGTTTTTGCTGAGATTGGGAAGTTTCAGGAGGCTGTTAATATGGTTATTGAAATGGAAAATCATGGGTTGGTTTTGACTGTTAGGACTTTGAATTGTGTTGCTGGTGTTGCTGGTGAAATGGGGTTGGTTGATTATGCAGAGAACGTGTTTGATGAAATGCGCGTGAGAGGGGTTTGTCCTGATTCTGTAAGCTATAAGTTGATGGCTATTGCTTATTGTAGGATGGGGAGGATTTCTGACACGGATAGGTGGTTAAAAGATATGGTCCGTAGAGGTTTTGTTGTTGATAATGCGACTTGTACTTTGATGATTAGCACGTTTTGTGAGAAGGGTTTTGCGAGTAGAGCGTTTTGGTATTTTGATAAGTGGGTGGAATTGGGTTTAAAACCAAATTTGATAAATTTTACATCGTTGATTAATGGGTTGTGCAAGAGGGGTAGCATTAAGCAAGCGTTTGAGATGTTGGAGGAAATGGTTAAGAAAGGTTGGAAACCGAATGTATATACGCACACGGCCTTGATTGATGGGTTGTGTAAGAAGGGGTGGACTGAAAAGGCATTTAGGTTGTTCCTTAAGCTTGTTAGGAGTGATGATTACAAACCAAACGTGCATACATACACTTCCATGATTCATGGGTATTGTAAGGAAGATAAGTTGAATCGAGCAGAGATGTTGTTGAGCAGAATGAAAGAACAAGGATTGGTTCCTAACACAAAAACATACACTTGTCTCATTGATGGGCACAGTAAAGCAGGGAATTTTGAAAAGGCATATGAGTTGATGGATTTAATGGGTAAAGAAGGTTTCAGTGCCAATATTTTCACATATAATGCGTTTATAGATAGCCTCTGTAAAAAGGGAAGGTTTCTAGAGGCTTGTAAACTACTTAAGAAGGGATTTGGACTTGGATTACAAGCTGATACTGTAACATATACAATCCTCATATCTGAGCTCTGCAGGCGAGCTGATACCAGGCAGGCCCTTGTATTTTTCAGTAAGATGTTTAAAGCTGGAGTACAACCTGATATGCATACATATAACACACTGATTGCTGCCTTCTCAAGACAAAGAAGAATGGAAGAAAGTGAGAAACTTTTTGCAGAAGCTGCTGGCCTTGGCTTGGTTCCAACCAAGGAAACATACACATCCATGATATGTGGATACTGTCGTGATAGAAATGTTAGTTTGGCTCTAAAGTTTTTCAATAGGATGAGTGACCATGGCTGCACACCTGATAGTCTTGCATATGGGGCTCTGATAAGTGGTCTTTGCAAAGAATCCAAGTTGGATGAGGCATGCCAGTTATATGAAGCTATGGTTGACAAGGGGCTGTCCCCATGTGAAGTTAGTAGGCTAACACTAGCATATGAGTATTGCAAACAAGATGATTCTGCTACTGCCATGGTTATATTGGAGAGGCTAGACAAAAAACTCTGGATTCGTACAGTTAACACATTGATCAGGAAGCTTTGTAGTGAGAGAAAAGTAGGCATGGCTGTATTGTTCTTTCATAAATTATTGGACAAGGACCAGAATGTGGATCGTGTAACTTTGACTGCATTTACTACTGCATGCTACGAGAGCAACAAGTATGCTCTTGTTTCTGACTTGTCTGAGAGGATCTCCAAAGGAATTGGTTAGCAGTCCAGTTTAATAAAAGCAAGTGAATTTCGTTGCTTTAACATACCCGCTTGGCGAGTTGCTTGGTGATTTTAAGGAGATTACTTTTCCACCAATGGCATAGTTTTGATTTGGTATTGTCACCGGTCATTTCAAATCTTGAAGAATGCCATCTCACAACTCAAAATAAGGAATACACAGCAAAGAGTGCATACATTTAGCAATTCAACTGAGGTGGCCGAGTTATTGACTGAATGTGGATTTTGCTTTCAAGTTTATGAATCACCTCCCCACTTAGGAATCACTGTTCATTTTCTATGCAAGGCAAGATTGAGAGTTCTGTGAAGCGGAGTTGGAAGGTTGGAGTAGATGCTAGATGTTACTCGTGATTTTTCCCATCTTTAAACATTGATCACCAATATATCGGGCTTGATGCTGATGGAGGTGGAACTGAAACGCATTGAGCCACTTGAGATGGCTATGATGATTAAGCAATTCCAGATACGACCAATTTTCAGCTGTCCGAAGTTATATATATTCTTTCATTTACTTTCTTACTTTTCAGAGAAGATTGGGGAACAAGAGACACCTGATTTCGATTGACCCAGTGGCTGCAATCACCATCTTTACATGGGGTTGAGATTTTTTACTTGTTAAAGATGGCAAACTATAATTAGAATGATGCTAATTGTTTCTTTCTTTTCATAGTAATAAATTTCTAAGTCTTTACATCTCTAATTAAGCATAACTTGAATATCCGTCATAGTTTTCTTTTCTGTACCCGGTAAATGATATTTCTGAAATTTTTGAACTTGTAATGTGATGGAGGCCTGGGGCTGGGATACCTGTGTTTGGACTGGTTTCCCTTGTTAAGAAATAGCAACCAAGATGGTTAAAGATATCGAACAAAATCCAATTGAGATTTATTCTCTTGCTTTTTTCAGCAAAGCAGTATATGCTGCTTGCTGGAGGTGTAATCCGTTGCCGTCGCGGATATCGTGCTGGACCTCTGTTGTGAGCTTGAACCAGAAGATCTCTGACAGCGTAATGCATGAATAATTCATTTTACCCTTGATTTTGTTCAGCTATAAGCACAATCTCGTCATTTGGATATAACAATCCGAATGAAGCTGAAGACGCATTGCAGAAAGCAAATCAAGCTGAAATTCTAAATTGAGCATCACACAAGTTACGCCACTGTACATTACAAGCTCTGTGTGCACGCTTATGATGACTAGGGAACATTTTTTGGTTGCAAGGCGGAGGCTCGAATCCTAAACCTTGGTTAGGGAGGATGTGAAGGCTACAGCTAGGGAACTTTACCAATTTGCCAACTCCAACAGCCCTCAATTTAGTACTTGCAACTAGAGAGGCCCATCTAAAGCCTAACCCTTGGTAGTAGGAAAAAACAAAAAAATCTAAAGTCAAATGTTCATGCATACCCTTATGAAACACAGACGGCATGACGCTGCCTGATGAGTGAACAGACACAGATTGATTTGCACATCTAGTACATTGTATGAACACGTCATCTAACTTGATTCAATAAAAATTTTAAACCAGTTCAAATTTGATTAGATAAATTTAGTTTTTTTTTAAAAAAATAAAACATATTATTTTATATTGAGCTCAAGAGACATTATTAATTTATTATGAGTTGATCTAATAACTCATAATTCAGACAAGTCTCTTAACAGACCTAGCAAGCATGTTCTAGATACCAGAAGAGACAGAAGACTTATAAATCATTTTAAAACGCAAGCAAAATGGAAAGAACAAACCAATGGTTTGTGTGTTCACCAAACCTCACTTATTAGCACTTGGACCTAACAAGAACACCATCTCCTTTATCCTCCCACAATTCTCTTTGAAGGTAAATTTCATTACTTTTCTATTGAATTCACTCTTGATCGTCTTCATAAAACCATGATCAAATTCAATATCTTAGGTTATATGTGATTGATGATTCATGTTTTGATCATAAATACCAATAGTTTCTGTGAATTGTTTATAGTGCAATCTTCACATGGCTCGATCTGCAATTGATGAGACTTCAGATACTGGTGCATTTAAGAGAACTGCTTCAACATTTCGTAACTTCATTTCAAAAGAACCAAATTCACAATTCCCACCAGAATCTGGAAGGTATCATCTTTATGTGTCCTATGCTTGTCCTTGGGCTTCTAGGTGTCTTGCATACTTGAAGATTAAAGGACTTGAAAAGGCCATAGCTTTCACGGTAAATTTCAAGGGATTTTTGTGAAGATTCTAGTCTTTTGATGTCTGTAGCAATATTTTGTTATAACATGTAAAGATCCAACCTCTTAATGATCAAAATATTGTTTTGTTATTGGATTTGGTTCAGTCTGTGAAACCCATATGGGAAAGAACAAAAGAGAGTGATGAGCATATGGGGTGGGTGTTTCCTGCATCAAAGACTGAGGAAGCAGGTGCTGAGCCTGATCCTTTGAATGGGGCAAGAAGTATAAGAGAACTTTATGAGCTTGCAAGTAGAAACTATGCGGGAAAGTATACAGTTCCTGTATGTTTAGTTACTTAAATTGTGTTTTTTGGTTTTTAATCTGTGCTTTGCGTCGGTATCTTGAAGCGAATGATGGATTTTGGTTTATGATAGGTGCTGTGGGATAAGAAGCTCAAGACAATCGTTAATAATGAGAGTTCAGAAATTATTCGTATGTTTAATACTGAATTCAATGATATAGCTGAAAATGCAGCTTTGGATTTGTATCCATCTCACCTGCAAGCACAAATTGATGAAACCAATGAATGGGTTTATAATGGGATAAATAATGGTGTTTATAAATGTGGGTTTGCAAGGAAGCAAGGGCCTTATGAGGAGGTGATCATTTCTCTTACTGTCTAATTTGTGTTTAACTGATTCCAGCTTTGTGTTTATGATCTCAATATGTCATTTGAAATCTTCTGTGTTTCTCTTTTGCAGGCCGCAATCCAGTTATATGAAGCCTTAGATAAATGTGAGGAGATACTTGGCAGGCAAAGATATATCTGTGGAAACACACTTTCTGAAGCAGATATTAAGTTGTTTGTCACCCTTATAAGATTTGATGAGGTAATAGATTTTCCCATAAAAAGAAAGTTTAGTTCATTGTATGTTGATATGATTGTTATCCTTTTCCCTCATCTTCTCAGCAGCCAAAAATGGCTTTTAGTAGAATATTAAAAAATATCTCTGATTAGCCTTCTAGAGATTCCTAAGAGAATTGTGTTTTACACTAAAGTGGAACTGAACCATTTAGCGTTTCGAGACACAGTTTTATAGAGATTGCTTATAAAAAGTTGCATTATCACCTGTAAGCCTGTATGTAAACATTATATCCTTTCCATAATTTTGCAATTTCTTTCATACATTGCCTTCCCCAAGTTATGGAGGACAAAAGATTGGGGCATATGGAATAGATGGTTTTCTCCTGTTTTAGGTTTCCTTATTTGTCTGCCTTTCGAATGTACAGAAAAAGCGTATGAAAGGTAGAACAGTAATGTTTACCCTTCTGTCCTAAAGATCATGAAACCTATAGGCAACCTTTTTAAAGTTTCTCTAATAGAAGTTCCAGCAACTTCTCCCATTTGGAAATTCAAGTAGAACAGTAATGTTTGTTATCCCATGGCATGTATGGGACTTGAGGAAAGAGAGTGAAAGGAATACTGACATTGAAATGAGAATCACTGGTAGAATTTCATTATTTCACAAAAATCATGCCCTTTTTTTGAAGCATAACAGGGAGCTTGGGTTAGTATGGTCAAGTTAAAGCCTTTTCAGAGTGTTACAAAATTCGCTCCCGCTTTACATTTTTTGAAGGAAATTCTTCCATCTAGCAAAAGTATTTGATGGTCATTTTATTGCAGGTTTATGCAGTTCACTTCAAATGCAACAAAAAGCTGCTCCGAGATTACCCGAATATGTTCAACTACACCAAAGACATCTTCCAAATTCCTGGCATGAGTAGCACTGTTAACATGCAGCATATTAAGCGGCATTATTATGGAAGTCATCCCACGGTCAATCCCTTTGGAATCATTCCTCTCGGCCCTGACATTGACTATTCTTCACCCCACGACAGGAACAGGTTTTCTTCATAGATGCTTTATATCTGCGGATTGTAAACGAACCACAGTTCTGCAAAACTGAGGGCATGTATACGCTTGAATAAGTCGTTTAAGAGTGATTTTTATGTCACCCTGTTCTCTTTTTTTTACTTTCAGAATGATGTGTGTAATATAAGTTGTTGGAAGTGCTATTTCAACTTATCAACTTTCAGAATAAGAAAGCAACTGTTTTTTTCTTCTCATACTTTGGAGGATAACAGTAAAGTGTCGGTCTTTGTGCTACAAGGTTCATGGTGCATGGCTTATCATTTGTAATTACAAGATGTACTTCGGCCCCTTCCCCCCCCCCCCCCTTTTTTTTTTTTTAAATTTGTCGTACATATGGAGGCAAGAAACACCTCAGACCATCACTGTTGGTGACAACAAAACAGTATTATGCAGGTTTTCCTGTGTCTCTTCACCATTCTGGAGCTGCAAAATCAATGTCTTACGGCCTTACAATAACAGAAGCACTCAGATATGTGGCAGCCAGATTGCAAGTACAATTATTTTGTGGAGTTTGTCCAATTGTGATCATGCACACTGATATGCATAATTGAATCCAGCCCTAAAATCTTCATGAACTTGAAAATATTTCTCTTAAAATTCTGTATACATTTCCAAATACGCCATTACAACAACAACCAAGCTCAATCTCAACCTCGCTGGAGTCGGCTATATGTATCAGCATAGCCTTTTGCGTCATTCTGCACGATCATACATCAAACAACCATAACAACATGTTAATAATAAGCCTATAAGCAACACAAGAAGAGACAACCTTGAATTGAACCCAAAAGATTAAAAAAAAAATGTTTTGCTTCAACATTATTGTTATTGCTATTCTTGTTGATAATTATACATAAAATATATCATTCTTGTTGATGTGAAGAGAGACAGACGGAAAGTGCAAGCTGGGCTTCTTGGCATTGAGACCGTTTAAGTTTGGTCCCACCACTTGAACACAAACCACGAACAGCCTCTGACTCATCAGGACATACCACCGCTACCATGCACTCTGCTAAGGCCCTGTTCAGGTGCCGACACGCTGTTTCCCTCCCTGTTCCCGCCGGGACACGGCGGTGGCAATCATAAAGCGCCTTGTGTAGCCTCTCGCACTCCATCTGTCGTGCCATCTTGAAAGAGATCCTCAGATTTGTTGAATTCTTGTATTGGTTTGGTGGGTGTTTTATTTGAAAGGTTTTAAACCCGACCCGGTTTGATGTTTGGGTGTTCTGAATCCACATGGGCTATGGAAAATGTGACCCCAAACCAAATAATGGGTTTAGATTTGTGATTTGAGCTTGACCCGATTTACTCATGGGTTCGTAGTTTTCTTTAACCGAGAATGGCCCACGACCCAATTTATATACACCTAAATAGCTAGCTATATGTGTTTATATAAGAAGGCAGATATTTCAAATTTATCAGCAAACTATGAAAAATAATTTTCAATATTATTTGAGGAGGTAAGCAGGTTTGCTTCTCATGCCAATTTTTTGTGTTGGAAATTAAGAGAAGACAACTATTAAAAAAAAAATTGTTGAATACGCTAATATATATATAAATATTATATATTTAATTTGAAATTAATCAATTCAGTATAAATTGAGCCTGTTGATTCAAGTTAATTAAAGTTTTGATTTAAAAAAAAAAACTTTGTAATGTGTTTTTGATATTGTAATACATGGTTTTTTTAAAAAGTATTTTTCATTTAAAAATACATTAAAATAATTTTTTTTATATTAACACATCAAAATCATAAAAAAAAACATAGAAAAAAACATCAGTTTAATTCTTTTTCAAGTGAAATGTATTTTTTAAAAAATATCCAAAAACATAAACTACCACACTTCTAACCTCTCATAATCACCTTGGGAAAAATTATTGCAGATTTCAAAAAAATAATAATTTTGTTGTGTAAAATGAAAAGGAGATCAATTTATAACAAATCGGGCAATAAAAAATGCAAGTGGATCAATGGGATGTGTAGGGCAGGGGCTATCTCTACATCACCATGAATAAGTGGGTCCAATCCTTGTTAGATTTATGTACAGCAAATTTGAGTTATGGCCCATTTTCTCAATGCCCCTTTTACTCTTTTCATAATTTGAGTCCAAGTTTTGTTCTCTATTAGCAAATGCCATTTCAACACATTTCTCTCTTTCATCCCTCATAATAGTTGATAGCATTGAAAGGAGGACCATCGTAAGTGGATCAATGGGATGCCATTTCATCCCTTGTCGACTTTCATTATTTGTTTTCTGATACATTTATGGATTGGTGCAAATGGGATAGCAAGAATGAGCAATCATTTTAGCATTCACTTGTGTTTATTTTACCCCCTTCTATTTTTAGCATTGATGGTGAATAAAAAACTGACTTAAATGTCTAGGGTTTCTACTCATGATATAAAACTTATTTTGTAAGTAATTGAGAAAGACAAACAACAAGTCAATTATTATTATTATTATTATTATTATTAATGTGAGTGTTCGTGTCAGCTTGCATGCATCTCGACTAATCTCACAGGCCCTGAAGTTAACGACCATGTAAGCCTCCGGTTAGTCTGAGGTTTGTGAGACTCGAACTGGTGACCTCTATTCATGATATGAAACTTGTTTTGTAGGTAATTGAGAAGGACAAAACAATATATATAATAAACAAGTCAAATCTTTTTATTATTATTATTAATGTAAGTGTCCGGACCAGCTTATGCGCACCTCGACTAATTCCACGGGTTCTGAAGTTAACGATCATGTAAGTCTCCAGTGGCCCTGAGGTTTGTGAGATTCGAACCAATAATCTCTAGAAAATAAACTTTGGATCTGGCTAGTTGAGTTATATCCCTCAGTATTACAAATCAAATCTTCTTGGGCCAAGTTAGACAATTATTTTTCAAGATCCAAACTTATTAACCCATTATGTAAGGTCCATGAATTTTTAAAAAGATTAAAACATCATTATACTTTCAATTAGATATTTTATTTACCATGTGTAGTTATATTGGTTTTGGAATTGTTACATAAATAATTATTGTATAGTTATGCTAATCACAATGTTTCATAACTTTCATCCAATCAAATAGAAAAACATACCATAAGCAAAATGCACAAAACATTTACTAATAAACTAAAATAACCAAGGTAAATAAGAAAGCAATAACAAGAAGAGAACATCACTTTACCATACCCATCACCCTGTAGATAGGTGATAATTGAATTATTTGGGTGAAGAATGTGCTACTTTTGGGGAGCAAATATGGATGGGACCCTAATCCCCCCACCAAGCTTAAAAATATCAAAATGGGATCCAAAGAAAAATTTTCTCCTCCATTGAAATCCTCGCCTGCGCTTCATTTTCTACCGAGAAATGTGATCACTCAAATCACCACCTCCATAAATGATATGTAGCCAAAAGAAAAAGAAAAAAGAGAAAGAAAGGATAAAGACATCAAAAAGGATGAAAGCAAATAAAAAGTGTTTATAAGAAAATGGAAAAAATCCATTAATTATTAAACTGGTTATTTGTTATTACATTAATACAAAATCAATAGTAGCTGATACTATAGATATTTGTCCGGCTTCTCTCTCTCTCCAAATATTTTACTACCTAGTTCTCTCTGTCTGCCTAGAAAATATTGAATCTTTTTTTAATTTACTATAGCTTACTCCTCTTTCTCTCTTCCTTCACATCAATAGTCACATAAAGTTTTGAATTTTTTTTTAACTATGCAGAGCAGCAATCACAAATGAAAATGATTGTGTACTAGGGCATGGACAGCTTCAAGGGGCTATTTTTGGAGTCCCCCATCACAGCTCCACCTGTTTTGCTTGGTGAGTGTTGCTTAAAAATCTTGTTTTTAATTGTCTATCCTATCTGGGTTTTGCTTAATCCTTTTGTTTTGGCCTTAATTTAAATGTGGGGGCTGCTTGTTTTATCAATCTGGAGTTTTTGCTATCTGGGTTTGTTCAATTTCAGCTCATAAAAGAAGCTCCTTGGGATATTTTTGCTTAGTTTTTTCAGAAAGTTATGTCTTTATGAAGTATGTGCTCAGTTTTTCAAATAATCATGTCAGTTTTTGCCTTCATGGATTGGATATGTCTAACTTCTTTGTATTGGTTTCTCAAAGACTTGCGTTGACTTGCTGTTTTATATCTCTATTTGCAGACTTCTGGGTGATACTGTTTGTCCTTGATTGCTTTCTGTTTTATTAAGGTTTTCTGCATGGAAAACGATAACATTACTCCACTACCTATGTGTGCATTTGTTATGTTAAGTTTCTATTCCTGTGTTCTTCTTTCATTTCTCCTGATATCCTTTGAATAATTTGTTTCCTCTTTGAGCTTTTATCAGGATAGAGATGATAATGATTATTATTATTATTATTATTGTTATTGTTTTGGTGGCCTGTTCTGTATTCCATAGGCTCCCTAGTCTATAAGTTAAACATCTATTTATTCTAGTGCTTTTAGCTTCACATTAAGTGGCAGAATGCTTGTGTCATATGTTTTGGTCCTTGTTTTCTGCAACATCCACGATTTCCTATTTAGAGACATTCACTACAGGTGTTTTTGCAAGTTTATATATCTGGATTAGCTATAGTCTGGTTAATTGTTATTTCCTTTATCTATATATTTTTTTCTGAAATATTGTTTTGAAGTGTTCCATGTTATTGTATAGTGGGATTGTTCTTTAGTTTCATTAATTATTCTTACCCTTCAAGCACCGTGGTTTTTCCTGCAATCATCCCTTAGCTAAGTTTGAGAATTAAAGCTGTTTAATTTGTTCTTAAGATTATACAGTCAATATGTTTTCATGTAGGAGAGCTGACTGATGGACAGGAACAGATTAGGTTTAAGGATTCATCACTCTGGATCATCACAATCAGAGGAATCTGCTTTAGATCTGGAAAGAAACTACTGCAGTCATCCTAATTTGCTGTGGTCAAGTCCGTCGCCACTTCAACCTTTCGCTTCAGGTGGGCAGCACTCTGAGAGTAATGCTGCCTACTTCTCCTGGCCCACATTGAGTCGACTAAATGATGCAGCAGAAGTCAGAGCAAACTATTTTGGAAACCTCCAGAAGGGAGTGCTCCCTGAAACTCTTGGGAGGTTGCCATCAGGTCAGCGAGCTACCACCTTGCTTGAGCTGATGACCATTAGGGCATTTCATAGCAAAATATTGCGGCGGTTTAGTCTTGGCACAGCAATTGGGTTTAGAATCCGGAGGGGTGATTTGACTGATATTCCTGCAATTCTTGTTTTTGTTGCCCGTAAAGTTCACAGGCAATGGCTCAGCCATGTCCAGTGCCTACCTGCAGCCCTTGAGGTATGGAAATTGGTGCTTCCAGCTTTACTGTGGCCTCTATTTTTCTTCTAAAGACACGTGGTTTGTTTTATTTTATATGACTTTTGACTGACTTCATTGTTTGCTTGGGAAGCTAAGCTGCCTTTTCATTGTATGGGTCAGGGACCAGGAGGTGTATGGTGTGATGTGGATGTCGTAGAATTCTCATATTATGGTGTTCCTGCAGCAACTCCAAAGGAACAGTTGTATACTGAGCTGGTAGATGGCTTGAGAGGAAGTGACCCGTGCATTGGGTCCGGATCTCAGGTATGGGCACTTAAGTGATGATCTGATTCTTGTGCTGATTAAATTGTAGGAATGGAACTCATTAATGATAAAGTAGCACTATTTGTTGGGTGCTTGATAAGCTTTTTATTTGCTATATAGACAGTTTCGTAGTTCTTCTGGTTGATTGAAAGATGTGATAATTGAACAGGTACATTAAATGGCTGAACTAATTTTCCTGTTCTTGAGTTGGATATGTGCAAGTCTTTATGCTACTAGCCTAGGTCAAGTCTATTATATTTTCCCATTCTAGAATGGGTTTTGCATTTTCTTTCGTACCAATAGAGAGTTTTAAAATCTGGTGAGAGTTGTTAGAAAATCTCTATCAGAACTTTGTGTGCAAATGAAGGTGTTATTGATATTATTTGGAATTACAGTTGGGTCTGTTTTGCTATTACTTTAGCAGTATTTATAATTTTTTTAAGGGAATGGCTTTGGTCATTCTTTTGTTTGCTGTCCTAATATATGTCCTGCATCTTATTTTGCTTAGGCGATGTATACTGTGTATGCACTTGAAAACTTGTTTCTGTTCATTTTGTGGAATTTACAAAATTGCTTTACATCTTTAGGTTGCTAATCAAGAGACCTACGGAACCCTGGGTGCGATTGTGAAAAGCCGAACAGGTAACCGCCAGGTTGGTTTCCTCACAAATCGGCATGTTGCAGTTGACTTGGACTACCCAAACCAGAAGATGTTTCATCCTTTGCCACCAAGCCTCGGACCTGGGGTGTATTTGGGTGCTGTGGAGAGAGCAACCTCATTTATCACCGATGAGCTTTGGTATGGCATATTTGCTGGAACAAACCCAGGTAATGTAGTTTTGCATTAAAATTTGTACAGCACTGCATATTTTGGTTTACCTCAAGTTTTTGCAGTTTGTGTTCTTCCTCTTAATAGACTATATTTAATGTCCTACTTGTCATGCTAAGGGATGGGTTATGCTGCTGAGTTTCTAAGACTACGTTCAACTAGGGAAATAGTTTGACAGATTAATCAACAGTTTTTTACTTTGAGGACATTTATGTTTGTTGGCTGGAAAGATCCAATTTAGGAGGGTATCGCCTCTTTTGGTTATTTGTGGATTTCACCAGGGGATATTTTCATTCTACATATGGAACTTGCCATGACACAGATTTAACTAATTAAGCGTTGGACATTGTTGCATCCTCAAGCTCCCTAACGTCCCCTTTTCAATCAAACAAGTGTCTGCAAATAATTGTAGTTCCTGCTGGCTGCAGGCGTTACAATCAGTAAGCTGAGGTGATTCAGCTCAAAGCCTAACTAACTTGGGTGTCTATCTAGAGCATTGGTCCACACATATCTTTAAAAGGTAGCTTAAACTGAAATTTGTCCAGATTTCACATGCCAAGTAAATTGATGGCTACAAGATATTAGCAGATCAGTATAATGGGAATTTTAAACCTGACTCACATGATTCAAAGTAGATAGCATTTTATTAATCTTGAAAGGATCTAGCATTCTGCAAGGCAGACCAGACTGGGTTTGTTAATACTATTGTTGCATTAGTACATGGTAAAAATCTTGAAATTTTTGAATTAGTTATAAGTGGGCTGATCTTCAATGAGGATGCTTCTCTGAGTTTGTAAAATGAGGAGGCAGGGAGGAATTATTTATGGCTTGGATAAAAGTTGTTTAGATGAAATCTATTGGTGTCTGAAAATTATGGCTCATGTCCAAGGCTAAGATACTCCTCAGTGAATGTTAGAGAGAGAGGGAGGGAGGGAACTTAAAAATGATCCTTGTTCATCCAGGCAATTGAGTTAGGTATTTGTCTTCACAGACTATGCTTGTTGCAGATTTTGGAATATAGGGTTTGTGTATTGTTTCCTAACAGTTAGATTTATCTATCTTATATAGGGATGGTGCTGCAGTACGATTGCATATGAAATCATAATTGTGCTAATTGTTTTTTCTTCGTTTGCTGACCTCAACACTTACACATTACGATCCCTTGCAGAAACATTTGTCAGAGCAGATGGGGCCTTCATTCCTTTTGCAGAAGATTTTAACATGAACAATGTAAATATAACTGTCAAAGGTGTTGGTGAGGTTGGTGATGTCCATGTTATAGATTTGCAAGCTCCAATTAATAGTCTCATTGGAAGGCAAGTGGTCAAAGTTGGAAGGAGTTCTGGCTTGACTACTGGGACCATAATGGCCTATGCACTAGAGTACAATGATGAGAAAGGGATTTGTTTCTTTACTGATTTTCTCGTTGTCGGTGAGAACCAACAGACATTTGATCTTGAAGGTGACAGTGGAAGCTTGATTCTCTTAACAGGCCGGGATTGTGAGAAGCCACGGCCAGTTGGGATCATTTGGGGTGGGACGGCTAATCGTGGTAGGTTGAAACTTAAAGTTGGCCAACCCCCAGAAAATTGGACCAGTGGAGTTGATCTTGGTCGCCTTCTTGACCTCCTTGAACTTGATATCATCACAACCAATGAGGGGCTTCAAGGTTTGTACTTCTGAACTAATCACCCATCCTTTTCTCATTCCACATTATTGCACTTATCTTTCAGAATTCATTTGTATTTGTCTCCTTGTATATGGAGGGCATATTGCCAAAATCAAGGATATGGTAACAAATGATACGCATGCTTTGTATTGGATGTGAACTTTTGGCTGTGTTTTGATCAACTATTCCTGATTTATTTTAACAAAAAACAAGATGACTGAAAAAGAATAGAGAATGTGACTTTGGAGTTTGCTTTCCAAATTGAATAAACTACATTGGTATCAATCGGTGTTCATTTTACTGATGAAACTATTTTACTTGTGAATTATCATTATTACTTTTTGGAAAGTGAAATCTACTTTCAAATAAAATCTAATGCTATTGCTTTCTGAATAACGTTTCTGAATTCCAATAGCAATGATATCAAGTTTCCAACATGTGTTTCTTGAAGAGGTGATGCCAGCCTATGTAAGTTCATTAGCAATGATCTTTGACCGTTACATTTTGCACACATACAAATATGCAAGAGCTGAGAAGGCAAAATTTCTCTACAAGGACAAAATATTCACCTTTTATTGCTCTCAGACAAAATTGAACCTGCCAGAGCTTTTCTTTTTTTCCTTTTGTTTTCATTGCTTTTGATAGAAGATAAAGTTGACACTGTAATAGTTTGATGCAAAACGAAGGCCTAGTGTGTGAATCTATGGGAAAATGTAAAGAGAGAGTAAACAAAAAAATAAAAATCAATCGTCCTGACATTAGACCTTACTCTTCAGTGAAAATTGTGTGCATGTTATCCCAACTTGTGATACTTTCTGACCTGTTCAGTTATTGATATAGCTGCAATTCAAGATCAAAGAAATGCGTTGGCACAAGGAATAGATTCTACTGTTGGAGAGTCATCTCCTCTAGACCGAGTGCCATCGAAAGAAAAAATTGAAGAAAACTTTGAGCCTCTAAATTTAAACATTCAGCAAGTGACAGGTGAAGGTGAGTCCCAGCAAGGACAGACCCCACTTTTCATTGGCCCTGAATTTCATATAGAAGATGCGGTAGAAGCTTCTCCAAATGTGGAACATCAATTCATCCCAAGTTTCTCGGGGAGATCTCCAATGCATGATAACACACCCCAGGAAAACCCAGAATTGAAAAATCTCTCAGCATTAAGAAGCGACTCTGATGATATGTGTTTTTCATTGCATTTAGGTGAGCCTGAACCAAAGAGAAGAAAGCAATCAGATTAACCTTTTAGCATTGAGGAATCGAAATGAAGGTTCAATGCTGCTTGGAAAAACTCTTGAAAAATGGAGTTGCAAGATTGTTTACACATTCTTCCCCAGCTGCTTGGCCTTCAAATTCTGAATTGTAAGTATCCTGAAATGTTAAATTGCAAAGAGAAATTAAGGTTCATACCTCAACTAGGTAAATTATGATTCTTTTTTTCCATGTTCTGGTTAAGGTTACAGCTTTAGGTTATGTGAGTCATACATTATCCAGTAGAAAAACGGTTAGGGAGGTCCTTCATTAAATATGTCTTCAATTGTATTTACCTATGTCAAAATTGTTGTACCATAAACACTCCTAAAATGGGGGCATGAACAGTTAGTTAAACATAAAATGTCATTTTGACAAACCATGTCGGTTCTATCCTTTGCCCCGGAGGAGTTCTCCTTCGGATAAAACTTGTTGAAGCTTGTTGGAGTAAATAATGAATCATTTTAGTCTGCCTTTGACAAAGCACATTGTTCAGATGTTTTTGCACTGTGTTTAGCTGTTCAGTCATTTTATTACATATTGTATTGGTATATATTGATCAAGATCTATTTATTTGTGTGATCATTTTGGGAAGGGGATTTACGTTGAACTTCTTTGATGAATTTGATATTGGTTTCCTTTCTTTTCAATTAACATTGCCTTTGGTTATTCTGTTGAGGTACTGAGGACATCAGAGTTAAATTCCCGTGTCTGGATCTTGATAGCCAGATGATGTCTATAATGATTTTCGAGGAACTTCAACTGTACCTAATTTAAGACTGAGAATGGTGGTGTCAAGACAAATTAGGAGCATGTTTGGTGTTATTATAATAATTGTTTTTTACTTGAAAATGCATCGAAATAATATTATTTTAAAAAATTTATTTTTGACATCAACATATAAAAACATTTAAGAAAAAAATAATTTTAAACTAAAAAAAAATAAAAAATTTTAAACTTTTTCAAAAACATTTTTCAAACTGAAAAATCATCAAGTGAGCTCTAGAAAATGTTGGTAAAACACAGAAATGTACCAGCCTTTCATTTTTGTCCCATAGCTCTTCCATCTCAAGCTCGCCACATACCATTCTTTTTTCCATTATTACTGGGGCATAAAATTTACCAGCTCCGCACCACAATCTGTGTTTTCTTTTCTATTGCTAATAGTAACATAAAATGGAAGATAAGACAATACAAAAGAGTTCCTGACCTTATTATCACTCTACTGCTCCTGGTGTGTGCATATTCTTTCACCTGTTTTGTGGGATTCACGGATCATAACTGGATTGACATGATAATGTGAGAGAGCAACAGGGAAGGTTGAAGAACTCGAGGATATTCTTGTCCAAGGGCAACATTAACCAGGCCCACTATTCCAACTTTTACCACTTTTTTGGAAGTTTGCTGGAATGAAAGAGATGGTGGTTTCATCTAGTTCAGAAGCATTTGGCAGCTTCTTGTAGATCCATTATTGGTAACAATCAATTACATTATCTTCTTACCACAGGTGTCAATCCAGTGTTAATTTTGCACTAGAAAGGCTGAGGAATTGATTACATCATGTTTTATTTTAGTAGTTGGTGCTCATTTGGCTTCCTTGAAAGGGAATATCAGATGACCCCATGAGGAAGTACTTTGCAATTTGCTTTTGAATGTGGATGTGCAAATTCAATCATAACTAGTAGCATTACATGACCATTCTTTACCATTTTCCAATCTCCCATGATTGCTTGGTGGAGATGCCAAGACTGTTTTCTCTTTGTGCTGATGGTATATCAGTAGTATATGCACGCAAAAACTAACCCACAGGAATTATACAAGTGGTTTGAGACTCAGCTATTAAATACGAGCCTCTTCGTCAAAAATCAATGGAGCTTTAGTTTTTTCTTTCAATTTTCTTCTGATTTCGATCAACCGAGTTAAAATTCAACTCGAAACCCTCCTCATATTAGGTCTTGAGTTACGAGTTTTCCGAGTTTAACATACCTGTAACAGCTATGATTTGCAATAAAGTTATCATAATGATGGCAAGACATAAAAAGAAAATAGTACGCATAAGTTGTTGGTCCATAAAGTGTCCAAATTTATTAGCTCCATGATTGATTAATTGTGTAGGCTTTTCAGGGAACAATCTTCTACTAACCCCGTCTTGTTTCAAATGCCGTGTTGCTTTTAAGTCTATAATGGCCACTCATTTGAGGCAGGCAAATGGATATTGCCTTGGTCACTTGGCAATTAACAAGTCCTTAAAATGTTAACTCAAGCAATCTTCAGTCATAAGTAATAATGAATTTGATGAGTCGAACCGATTAAAGAAACACGAACTCACTAGCTACTTGCTCATTTTACCTTTAAGCCAAATGATTATGTCCACATTTGTCTGCAATAATTATGCTGTGTTTATTGCTTGGTGGGATAGACTGATGGATAATGAATGAATTACTCTGCACACGACCCTGTTAATGCCTTCTTTAGGCGTCATCATCCACCTTTTTGAAGGTTGGTTAATGCCCAGCTCGAATAAATCTATTAAGAGACTGTGTTTTTTTTTAATTTTTTTTTTTAACTTTAAGTTAATTTTTGTTTGATATTTTGAGATCATTTTGACATGTATTAATATTAAAATTATATTTTTTAAAAAATTATTTTAATAAATTTCTAAATAAAAAAATATTTTAAAAAATAATCATTCAGCCTCCCCTTATATCATCCCTGTATATCAAGTGTGGTGTTACTTACCTTTTATGTTATCTTTAATATCACAAAAAGATTATGAAATTTCTTTCCCATTTAAGTATAGATAACTTAATTAAGATTCAATCGAATTAATTATTAACGGTACATGAAGAACCGATCTAAGAAAATCTTAGAGGCTAAGCGCTCCCACCTAAAGAAGAAGAAAAAAATATATTGGGAAAACATCATAAAAGTGATTATACACGGGTTTGTTTTTTTTTTATATTTTAAAAGTATTTTTAATATTTTTAGTTTGATATTAAAATTAATTTTTAAAAAATAAAAAAATATTATTTTAATATATTTCTAAATAAAAAATAATTTAAAAAATAATCATTACTATGCTGTGATCTAATACATTTAATTTTGCCATTGAAAAGTCCCCCACCAACTAGTTTGTATGGTACGTAATTGTTGAAGGTACTCTTGGAATTGATAATGGTATCAAAGTATATGATGAAGAAGAAGAAGAAGGAGGAGATGATAGGCTGCCAGAAAGGGCAAAACCTATCATACCTCTACTCCAATGATCATCATCACAGAGAAAAAGATGTGTTTGTTGTATAAGCATATTTACATTAATAGCTTAGGAGGGAGACACTTGTCTAGACCATGCCATCTCTAATTAAAAACTACTTTAGTTTGCTATTTATGCTTTGTTTGGTTCTGGGTTTTTACCGACTAAATGTTCATTGCTTTTTATTTGGTAAAGTAACCTTCTTTTTTTTTGCAAGATTTTTCCGAAACATGTAACTTTATGTTTACGGATATAAGTTTTTATCTAATTATTATCGACTTATAATTTTTTTAAAAAAATTCTAGAAATTCTATCTTCTTTTATATATAGATTCAAATCTTCATAGCCATTTGAGAAGATCAAGGCTTCTGAAGTTATTTTTTGAGATTTGTCATGTTTTTCTAATTAATTTATAATTTTTTCCTATTTAATTTATATTTTTTTATTTTTATTTAGAACATTTTTATAGCACTTAAATGGCTTTAAAAACGATAAAATGGATTTTTGATATTTATATTATTAAAAGAAAATTATTTAGTAATGAAATTGTAAATTAAGGATTTTGTGTCATCCATTTTATCCAAAAAAAAATAAAATTTAATTCTTATTTCTCAAGAATTCAAATCCTAAAAGGATAAGAAAGATTACCCTAAGCTCAAGAAAAAAAATCATTAATTGAACTACAGTTTGATAAGATGAATTTTTATAACACAATATTGATCTTTATATATATATATATATATATATATAATTATAATAATAGAGTGTAGTAATCAACAGGTAGTCAATTAGACAATATTGATCATCTTTCATCAGGAAAAAAGAAGAAGAGTAAATGTAGTTAATGACTAGTACATAACTCGAAGGTAATATAATCCTAGTGTGAAAGCCTGATGGTTGTTTCTATGGAAAAAAAAGTTACCATGCCTCATAAATATTGGAAATATTCAGGTACAAGAATTCTCATATCTTCCATACAGATTTCAGCATTTGTAGTTGTCACACATGTGTCACCCACATGCTAAAAGGGCACAGCGGCAATGGAATTTGGAGTTTGCCGCAGCAGGATTTCTTTGTCTGAAATCTGGTGCTTAGTTATTTCTTCTAGTGGCAGATTCCATAATAGCAGATCTGTTTTTTTGTGCAGAAACACTGGTGCCTTTTTGGCCTTTTAGCAGGACCTTCTTTTTGCAGATGCCGAGCTCTAAGGGATCTTAAAGAAACAAAGCTATAAGCTCTTTTCTTCTTTCGTGCTTTAGTGGGAGACTTCAATGATTTGCAGCCTTAAATATTTGTGGTAAGGATTCCTGCTTCCCCTCTATTTGCATGCCTTGTAATGATGGTACATTTTTATTTTTTACTGTTAATTGTACTTAGCAGTGTTGAATGCTTAACTGAGATGATTAGGATCATCATTGTCATCACCATGATTATCTTCATAATTAGCACAAAAACTCACCTAAAAAAGCCTTACCAAATGTGTGAGTGTGTGTGTGGATCCACATTTATTATCTTGTTCAGAGGGGAAGGACTCCTGTTCATGTCTTGCCCTTGCCAAAGGGGATTCATTTGGGAAAAGAAAAAATTGAAGAGGTGTAATTTGTAAGGAATTTTCAAATACTTAAAGAACTTACTGTATAATTGTGATGGTTTAACCAATATTTAAGCATCAATTATTAGTGTTTAGTGGCCTGCAAGACCTCATCAAAACATACAAGGTATGCCCTCACTTTCATACACAACACTAATCTAATTATCATCTCCTGTTTCTCCATATATGAGCTATATTAGCTTGTGGACCTTCATCTCACAAGATAGACTACTGTTCTTTCTCTGCAATGTCGAAACCTAATCAATTCCCAGTTTTAGCTAACAGCATCAGCCAATTAAAGGACCAAAAGCATATTAATCATCAACCACCATGTTTATAGCATGACAGATACTGGAAGCTTGAAATTGAAAACCACGATTTTAAGTCCATTTTTTTAGCACACAAGCTTGCTTCACATCTTTCAAGATCGTCCCATTTAATAATGAATAAAGCTTTCCTGTCACCATCGATGTTTTCTAGTAATTTGAACTCTCAAATCAATACAATATCCCTCTCAAAATAAATAGGTAATTAATACATAAAAATATGCAATTCATCACAGAGGGTATCTAGATTGAAAAGGTCTAAATGAAACACAAAATCATCATAAAAAAAATGATGAACTTACCTGCTGTTCCATGTAGATCTTCAAGTCACCCCTGGCATTCTAGCTATAACACTAATCTAAGCTCCAAAAGACGAGCAATGAGCTTCACAGATCAATCAAATTGTATAGTAAGTCATAATTAGTTTTTGAAATCAAGTGACTTTCCTACAAGCAGGCATGCAGCTCTAGAGATGAAAACAAAAGTGGCTCCCAATGTAATTAATTTCTTGTGCTGCTGTCAAAAGTACTATATTTATTGATGGGATTTCAAGATAAAAATAAAAGATAAAGGCTAATGAAAAATATATGTACACAAACAAATCCTCCAAAAGATGGTAGCTGAAATTCCTTAACTTTTTATTAGGGAAAAACAAGCCAGTATCTGCCCTTTCATATTAAAACTGATGTATCCCTAACTACAGTGTATGATTAAAGCAAGAACACGAGAAATAAAGAAAATTAAGAACAGCATTTTCGCAACAGTTTTTATTCTTAAGTACACTTGAAAGCAAGCTCTACCACAAACTATAATCTCATTGTCATTGAAATATCACTGATATCCCATTGTTTTTCTGGTAGAAACATGATAGACCAAGGAATTAAAGAATATATATCTACACTTGGAACTAGAATATTTAGCAATCAAGGACAGAAATTAGCTGTCTATAAGGTGCTAAAACTTTGAATCCGATCTTCAGATGCCATAGTCATGATAAAAATGAGAAAAAAGAACTGAAGGAAATAAAATGGCAACAATCTAATCCATGTTATCACCCAATCACATCAATCGAAGTTGGTTTTTCATGGAAAAATCCAACCAAAACTACTAAATATTCCCTTTTCGACAAATTAATTGAACACCACCACTGCTTAATTTGGTAAATCAAATCTTTTAAATTAGTACATGAAGAATAAAGCCAAGAAATTACAACTGGAAGCATCTTTTGCAGGTATGAAGAGACTAAAAGCAAGTGGTCTCCCTGTCTTGACAACAACTTGAAGGGAAAAAGTCACACACTTGTCCATGATCACCAAAACTTGATATCAGTGATTAACTAACTTTTCATACAGCTGATATCAAAACATTACAATCCATTTTTATTTTACATAATTAAGATATGCCCTATGAGGCCTATATTCCTATCCCTTATATTCTTTAATTAACACCTACTAATAAAATTCAAGCGCTCTTTTATGTTGGTGCAATATTCATGATACAACTTATCCGTATCTTGGCCTGAAATTAGATATGTAGAGTTGGATATAAAAAACTTATTTCTCCATTTTATTTTGTTAGGTTACAAAATTAATTTTTACCAAAAGATTCCTAGCTATTATTTGAAGCAATAAATCTAAGCTTTTGTCTCCGTAAGACTACAAGATGTGTGCATGGCAATTAATGAGCTATACAACATCATGCCAATGAGCCTTGTTTTGGATTGAATCTTTTTGGAAACTATTGAGATACAGAATATTGAAGAATAAAAGGGAAAAACAACAATCTCACAGAAACTTCTGATGTTATGCTTGAATGTCTGATAAAGAGATTATTGAATCAGCAAAATGCTTATGAAGCATAAGTACTCCATAAAAATGCCCCAACTGCCACCTTATGTGGAAGTGCTGTTGGAGTACTAATTAATACTATGTGAGGAAACTCACTGCAATTTATAATCTGGGAAACCACAGAATGCTAATTATCCAACAGCTGAATGTAACATCCTGTGTAGGTTTGTCAATGTCTGTTCAGAATTGTGGGTCACCAACACCAAGCTGGACCCCTAACCGTGTGCAATTAAGGATGAAACCAAATTTGTACCACCTTTTGTCTCCTATTCAGTTTCACTCCCAAAATCAGTACAAAATTGTAAGGGTTAGGTGAGGCCAAAATTAATATAGTGAGAGACATGATGAAAAGATTGCAGAAACCAAGTATATATGCAATTATGAGAGCATTGGATTTACCACCATATACACAATATAAAAAATACATTAATATATACATTTTCTAATAGCTTGCCTTTCTTGTGTTTTGTGAATTTAATTTACATATTGATTCTTGATACTACCTGCAGCCCACTAGTAAAGACAAACATGGAAGCATCCAGCCATGCAGGCAGGAGAGATATGGATAATATATTGTCTTTCTTGGCATTTTTTAGTTGTTGTAAGAGATATAGCTGGATCTGAGTAGGTTAAAAAATCAACAATACACTGATTGGACAGGCAAATGTGTGAGTGTCTACTTGTGTATGTTTGCATATGCATAATTCTTGTGTTTGCAATAAAGGAAAGTAGAGGTGTTAATTATTGAGATCAAAATCACATCATAATCAACCTGAAATTGCAATTTCAATGGTAACTAATCCAGAGATAAACAATAAAAGAAACGGAAGGGAAGATGAAGCAAGAACCAAAGAATTGATCACCTGGTATGAAGCACTTGTGACTCTGTGAGAGCAAATTAGACCCCAGAAAAGCATGTTTCAGAATCTCTTCTGCTGTTTGTGAGTGAGTGATTGAAGCTGCAAGATGACCTGATGGAACCATATACTTTTATAGCTCTGAGTTCAAGCTAGTTTCTAATTAGGTTTCTACCCTTTTGCCTGGAAAATACATATACCATTTAGGTACAAGTTTACCTATGCGTCTTCCCTATTAGTGCAATTCCCTTTTCTCGACAATTTTACTGGGAAAAATCACCAGTATATTCTGTTTTCATTGCCAAAAAACTCACTAGCAATTGATCATCATAAGATCAAAAACATGCATCCTAAACTAGTAATACAAACCTACTTACCACGATTCAGTATATATCTTTGACAACATTAAATTTTTTCTACCTACAAATACTGCTATATGATTAATGTTAATATATATATAAATGAGAGTAACACGTTCATTACCAGATCATGCTGGCAGCTTCAACCTCTCAAACCAACATATTAGACAAATTGAAGGAAGAACCAAAACGGGGGGAGTGAGGTTTGGCCTTTTTTGGGAAATTTGGAAAACTAAGAGGTCTAATTTAAAGGGAAAGAAGCAGAAACTTAATTTCTCACCTAAAGATTGACAAAGGAGAGCACGAGCTGTGCATGTTTTAGGTAGGGGAATCCTCGTGACTCTCCCTCTCCATTTATATAAATGCACCTCTCTCTTCTTCCCCCACTCTGTTGTACTGTGTCATAGATGGAGTATTTAATGGTGAGTTTTGGCCCTTCCTTGTTACAGCTATTGACACAGACCTCTTGCCTCTCTTTCCTTCTCTCTTCTCACTACACAAGGTTACATGAATGAATATATCAATGAAAAGGGACCACCACTTGGTCCTCCTAACAATCAAAGAAACCTTGCTCTCAACTAAGATTAATTAATTTAATCTCTTACTGTTATATGTCAAATAAATTGAGTTGTTAAGGTCAAACTAGAAAGTGGTTGAATGAAAAATCAACTGAAAGTAACATGCATGATTAATTATACTTTTAACAAAAAAAAAAATAATATTGTTAATAATAATTTCTATGAATATATTGACAGCTAGGTTTGTAAATTAAATAATGAAATATTAGCGGGCATAAATCATTTTACCGTCTCGAGAAGCAAAGTAGGTGAAAAGAAGAAGACTCCTTGAAAAGACAATGAGATCAAAACCTTCAAGGAGTAAGAACATGGTAAATCTATAATCATGAGAAGATGCTAAAAATATTTAATTTTTATTTATTCAAATCTTCTTGGTACAAAGATATTATATATAAAAAAAAATAGAAAACCCAAATAATATTCAATAGGAAAAAAAATAGAAAAAATAGAAAATCAGAAAAAACTATTCATTTAAGTAAAAAAAACTAGAAAATACTAATAATACTATGTAAAAAGATAAAAATAATCAAGGGAAAATATTTTATTTTTCCATAAAGCTTATGCATCAAATGGTGTTTCTAATTTAGGAAGATGTCCTGATTAAGCATGCAATAGTTTATGTCGGGCAAATGATCGATAGTCTATGTGCACAACCATTTTATGTAAAAATAGAATGATTTTAGCAAGAAAAAAGGTTAGAAATCAAATGATGCCCTAGAGACACCAGCCAGTTAGAGTAAGGGCTAGCCTTTTGACCTATTCTAAGGGCAGGTTTTCTAATATAATTAATTAAGAGGGGGAGTTAAATACATAGCATGTGGATTTGTAAGAATAGGTTAATTGGAAGATGGGAAAGAAAAAGGGCAGCTAGCGCACGCTTGATTTGTCATGGATTATGTCTTTTACCCTATGGACTGCATGGCCTGAGTTTTTTTATATTTTTATATCTAAAATATTGCTGTGTGTTGCTAGCTAGCTAGAATGCAAATGGCTGTGATAAATAATCTTGGCATGATCAGCTAGGGTTTCTTCTGTTCATGACTACTCTCAGCATTAAGCATCGATCCCTAGCGACTAAAAAAAAGGGCAGTTGCCATGTGCTTAGTGAACTCTTTGGACCTACAGCAACACCATTACAATAAATACTGTTTCATTATTTATTTGAAGTGTATGTATTGGCCAGGTTGGTGGAATCAGTTGAGGGCATCCTTTTGTCTTTAGCTTTGGGTGGTTCTTCTGTCTTTGGTTGACAAACAATGACATGTAGACAAGCCCTAATGGAAGGCAAGGACCACACCTTTTTCTTTAATATTTAGATTAAATGGATAGGCCTCACATGGTTTTGCTTTGTGATTTAGCTCAAAGAGTTGAATCTTCATTTGATTAAGGTAGGTGTGGTGGTGGTTTGTGAATAAAGCAATATTGCGAGATTAGGGTTTTTTTTTCTCTCTCACTAATTTCATCGGTGTTCTCTTCTTTTCCCTATGTTTTTGGTCCCACTTTTGCTTGGCTATTCGTTTGTTCTTCCTTTGTAGATAGGGTTTGGAGATGCCTTTTGTTTGCCCCATGGTTATCATTTTCTGCCTGTCCGGGGTGGTCTGATGTCCATTATCTCTTAAAGTAGGTTTTGTGATCATAATAATTTGCTCCAAAAAATCTGGTTATGTATTTATTTCAAAGAGATCCATTGAGTAATTTCTCTTCTTTTTGCACCCTCCATTTCTAGTCTCTTCTTATCCTTTGCCTTTATTTTTATTTTGGGTAAAGCTCAAAGCTCAGTTGTTGGACAAAGACAGCACCATTAAAGCTGAGCTTTTAACCAGAAAGTTGGGACGCAGCTTCACTATTCACTATCCATTTAATCTAAGTAAGGATTTCAAATTATGACTGAGCTCTCCAAATCAAGCTGGCAGCACTTGTATAGGCCAAAACAAATCTATCCCTGTACCCCTTTTTTATTTTTTCTTCTTCTTTGAATTAGGGTACATGAAATGCTAGTGGAGCATATAGATAAATAAGATCGTTTTTGTCCTGTAATTTGTGGTTCGAAATGTATAATATTTTAAGTTTTAAATAAATGAAAAAAGAAGCAGGTGCCTAGGAAGATTAACTCTAAGAAGTAAAATCCCTCCATTGATATTGTTCTTTTCCTATAATTAATCGAGGTCAAGTAGCTAGCATCACATGGGATCAAGCGAGGTGACAACTTGTACCAACCAGAAGCTTTTTAGCCAGTCTTCCTTTGACCTTTCCACAGTTTTTTTCTTTTTAAATTCCTCCCTATATCTTTACATTTTACTCCTTGGAAAATGGATTTATGTATTGATTGTCCTATCTGTCTCATAACATGTGTAATTTGAACTTTAGCTTAACCTTGAGCTAAATACATAGGTCCATTGCTCATGGAATCTTTTTCCTTTCCTGTTCTGTAAAGTAAGAACAATTAAAAAGATTGATTGATTAATATGACTTGTTAACTGCTCATGCATTTCTATGACCTAAATCTTGGGAGATAGCTTTTTGGTTTCATGGAGCCATATCTAGGGTTTGTTAGGAGCTTCACAAACCTAATGTCACTTGTCCTTCATTAATTGGCATGGGACTGAGAGCAGCGGCTTCTTGAGAGTCCAGAACCATACCTTTTTTCTTTTTTTTTTTCTGATTCTTATATCATGCTCAACTCATCAAGAAGTGGAAAACAGTGTAAATCTAGTATCAACCTAAAATAGGAAAGTCGAAATTTGTGCTCCATATGTATTAACAATTTTTAGAGAACACTTCCCTAAAGAAAAGAAAAAAGTATTTAGAGAACACTTTTATTAAGATTAAATTTATAGAGAAAAAACTAATAGTGGTGAAGGGAAAAAATAAACATATAAATACGTAATCATTTTCAGACAATTATATAATGATTAGACAAACCTCATTATTAAAAAGCAAAATTAATCCGTAATACCATATTAGAAAAAAATCAAAGTTAAATCCATTATAATTAAGGGTGTGTTCGTTGTTTGTCTAAAATTTAGATTATTTTGATGTATTTATATTAAAAATAAATTTTAAAAAATAAAAAAATTAATAAACTTCTAAGAAAAAACACTTTGAAATACAATTTCTTCAAACATACACTAAATGTTATTAATATATCTAACAAGCACACCATCCAAGTCAAAACTCTCGTTTAATATATATATATATATATATATATATATATATATATATATATGCATGCTAGGCTAGATAGCTTGTTAGTAAAAAACATTAAGCATTGTAAATTGTGTATATATATAAATACTGTAATTTTTTGTGTGAAATAGTAAATACATATTTGAGATCGACACTGTTCTAAAAAGAAGTATAGACGTGTCTCTTGGAGAGCATGATTAATTAAGTTGGATTTTCTTGTCCAATTAAGCTGCTTGTGGGGGTCCTAGGCAATGTGATTGTGTTTCTATGTTTCCTATGCCGATCATGGTATAATCAAATTAATGTGTAATGATGCTTTCGATAATGACCATGGCAAACATGTTTAGTTCAAATCTACGTATAAGATAATGATTAAGATGCATTAACCATAGTGACAAGTGATACGTGTAAGAATAATAAACTATGAAAAAAAGCAAACTAAATTCTTTTTCTCGTAATTAGGCAGAACCGAAACCAATCCTTATAAAGATGCTTGACGAAATATGATTTGAATTCCATAGCTAAATAATATATATATGATGTAAAAGTCACCAACAAATGATATTATTAATATTAATTACGAATATAGAATCACAACTATTTATATGGTGGTAGAAATATTATTTATTTATTTTATTTGTAACCCTTCTTCGTTTATTTCATTTTGAGACCGACTGTCATTTCATTGGCTCCCATTTAAAGAAAATGTGTAGTGCCTTACTATTTTTTTCACAGATTAAGGTGCAGTCACCACAAATAATGGACTGAAGATTCTTTTGTGCATGTTAGTGTTCTAGAAGTATGCAAAGTCTTGGAGGAGAAGATGTGTCAAGGGTTGACAAGTCAAGGCACATCACTACGAGACTGAATCATAAAAGGAATTATTTGCTTTCTTTCCCGATCGGGTCTCAAATGTTTCGGGCAAAAGCTTGATTTGATAATATGAAAATATATATATAAATATATCCAGCCCAAAAGAATAGTATAAGAAAAGGTTAAAGTATAAAGTGTAAGTAAAATCATATTTTTTTAAGGAGAAAATAATTAAAATCTGTTTTTAAGAGATCGAATTGATGTGATAAATTAAAAAAAATTAGGGTTGACCCATAAAAAGAAGCATCCTCTTTTTCTTAGAATATATAATAGAATTAGTATTGGTTCAAAAGAGAAGAAAAAAATAATCCATTTGGCATCCTATTTTATCCCACAGACCCATATATACCACTTTTGTTAATAGCTATTTATTATGAACAAGAGCAACCGCTTTATAATGAGTGTCGACATGTATACCAAATGATCTTTTGTAGAGATTGTTAGAGATGGCAAATTGGCAATAACATATAAATCATTTGGTATTAATGTTTTTTGTTTCATATTACTAATACAGAATTATAGCAGATTGTTAAAGATATAAAAATTACTAAAACAGAATCAATTGATTAAAATGAAATAATCAATTTAGATGTAACAAATTATAGGTCTTGTATAGCTATTCATGTTAAGTCGGTTGTATTGAATTAATAAAATTAGGCTACCATCTAGACCCATAATGATCAACTTTTTATATTTTATAACCATTAATAATTTGTTATCTTTAATTATTTGACCTTGACATACTGGATCGAGTTGAATAATACAAATATTACTGATATATTTATTATTTTTAACACCCCTATTAAATACTCCAAGTTTAAAAGGGACTTTCCAAAATCTAACTTAACTCAAATCCTGCTCTGAAGTAACCAAAAGGGGAGTAGTCTAATTGGGAGAACCTTTATCTAAAATAGTTTCAATCATATTTTTATTTTGATACAAAATTCAAAGATTAATTAGACGGTAGTAAAATAAAATTAATTAGATGGGAGTAAAATATTATTCTAGTTATTATTGATCAACTTCATTTGTTTTAATAAATTATGTAAATTCTAATTTTATATTTAATTTAGTTAGAAATCAAATATTTTTTTTATCAATTTATATATTGTTACTAGATAAAAAAAAAAGGAAAATTAATGTAAAGTTAAAAGAAAATTAATAAATTTAAAGGTATAATTGATCCGGTTTTCCATATTTATATAGAAATACTAAATTTTTGTTATTAAATAAACAGAGTAGGTAATTAATTAGAAATATAAATCACACTAAAGTATTTGATAAATAACAACAATAATAACAACAATAACATGAAATTTCAATTCAACAAAAATTCATATTTGTTATTTAAAAAAAACATTAAAACAGTCTTTAAAGATTATTTAAAGAAATAAAATACATAAGTATATAATATTACGTAAAGAAAACTATTGTTATTAAATCATTCACTTGTAGTGTAATTTAATATTATTGTACAAAAATTATTGTGTTGCTCTCAAAGTATTATAATTATAATAAGTAAATCTAAAAGGTATTGGTAATTTACGATGTAAAATGTATTCTAGATCCCTTCATATAGTACTATGGACGGACTATTCATAGTGTGTTTTTTACCAAATTATAGGTCAATTTGTTAGGAAATTGTAGGGTTGAAAGATGGGGGATCAAAGTGAAAAACATGGAAGGAGTGGGTGGCTTTAATAAAGTTTGAGTGAAATGTTTATTGTAGTTCCTACACTTTTCAAATTATAAATATTAGGTCTTTTTCAGTTTTTAAAATTTAAAGGCAAATTAAATTTTGGTCTCAAAATTTATTTTTATTTTTATTTTTTGATTCCTTATTTGAGAGATTTGAGAAAAAATCACCAGGATCTAGTGTTAGAGAGAAAAAAAATTTATTGGCACTGATTATGAAAAAGGGTCAATATTGGTGTCAAATTGTTTATTTAATGAGAGGAGTTCACATTAGATGTTTTTTTTTCTTGAAATTGCCTAAAAAAATTTTAAACTCTGGTATGATTTTTTATTTTGGGATGGTTTATTGGGATTTTTGAGGCTATAAATGACTTTATCAAGTTGTTTAGGATATTTTCTAGGTGCTTTGTGTTAAAAACAGATTGAAAATGAGTTTTTGGATTGAAATATTTTATGTGTCTATTTTTATTATTATTTGATTAAATAAAAAATTAATTTTTATAAATAAAATTATTAAATAAAACTGTGTCAAATACTTGAGTTAGAGGCCAAATATCTTACTCTATACTCTCCTCTTAAGTTTTTAATTTTTATCTTTATTTATCGTTAATAAATTTTTATTTATTTATTTAACACATGGTTTTTTATTTATTTGATTAAATTTTTACACAAGATTTTCTTGAAATTTTTTTATATTAAAAAGTGTAAGAAAAGCATGCATATTCATTTATTTTTTTTTTTAGAAAAAAATCTGATTATCTGCCGCAGGTCAAATAGCCACCTAGTTAATTCTATTTCTACTTTACCTGACGGTCAAGCCCAATAAAACCATGCTTCGAAAAGATCTGAATATCAAATTTCTAATAAATGGGCTAAAGCCTAAAGTACTGCTGGTGGTTTTCAATTGTGAGAAGCTTGGTAACGGGACAACCACGACGGCCCAATCTACATAAGCGGGAAAGCACAGTGCAGACTAGACTTAAGGGAAGCTTTAGGCGGCCAACACCATAGATAGCCACTGCAAAGAATTGGAGAACCAAGCTCAACGGTCGAGGGTCTAGACCAGAAAGTGGAGCTATTAGTCCATTCGAAAATACTCCTTCAAGGCTCATGTAGTCTAAACATGCTTGGCACATTTCGCTTCTAGCTGGATGATCAGGTGATGCCCTAAACACCTTGTATAGGGCACCTGCCAATGTGTTCATGGTAGGTGCCACTTGCTGCGAACAAAAGCATTAATCATTTGTTAAAATCAGTGTCTTATATTATGTCGACAAGTTCATCAGGATTTTCATGGGCTTGTCTTACCTTACACAGGATGTAGAAGGACTGGGGATATTTGCGAAGGAAGATGTATCATTGAGTTGAGGTCGAAGAAGATCACGTAGTAGCACAATGTGTGATAGAGCCACAGTCATTCCTCCTCCAGTTAAATGCATCCCCCATTGGAGAAAGCTGGCATGCTTATGTCTGTCATTGTTTTTATGCCCCTTTGTCATTTGCAGAAATGAAAGCATCATGCAATTCAGGAGGGTCTGAGATATGTAATTTGCTTGATTTTTCTTATGAACCAGAAAAGCGAGAAGCAGATGCTGATTTCAAACATAAGAGATTTTCATTGCTTAGTAATATTCACATAAAAAATCGTTCGAATAAAATCTTAGTGACCTGGGGAGCTTTGGTATGCTTCAAACAGGGAGCCATTTCACCATTAGAAACGGAAGGCACTTTCTGTCCAGGAACATCTACCACGCAGCGAATCTCGGTGCTTCATGTCCATGATTTGCTCACGGAAGGTTGCAATTCTCCAGCACCAAGCTGACAAAACAGGTTGGAATATCAGCCTGCAGAATTAGCAGGGCCAATATGAAAGCTTCTTCCTGCAACATCTGAAAGAAAGTTCTCTAACGGATATGGTAGTTTGGCACTTTTCCCATCTTTAAAGATTGCATATCCAAGCATTCTTTCAGCATCAAAATCACTCACACAATCTGCAATTACACAAACATTACTTTAACATTCACTGTTAAAATTATGAATAGTTTTGTCACCAAAACTTTTAGTTGGTTCAACAGATATATTGAGGTTCTAGCTGGTCACCTTCATGGCCTAACCCAATTAATTTCAGGTAACCTCCAGGTTGTAGGAGTTCTCCAACAATTCTGCCAAGTCTCTTTCAATTTATTTCAGATAACCTCCAGGTTGTAAGAGTTCTTCAGGTCTGATTTTCTGAATTCAAATTTTGAGGACAATCTAAAACATTTATTAAATTTCCTTGACTAGATCAGACTAAGAAAAACTTTATCTTGATCAAAGCGTAAAGAAATTCAAGAATATCCTGTCCGAACTAACATATCTATTTACACACACATATAGTAACCTAACGAGGAAGAAGGCTATCAAGATCAACAACTATCAAAATAATTTCTGCTCTCCTCATATAAATATCTTCAAACCTATAACTTCCCTGTTTCCATCTCTAACCCCATTGATCACTTCCACATAAGCCTTACCACTTGCTTACCAATGGGATCAATGATTTCACGTACTTTTAATCTTAATCATTTGATTATACCAAGAGCTCATCTTTTCGTAGTTTTTTTCTTCTTTGCTATACTAGAAATTATTATTCAATTCAGAACATGTACCATTCTGATAGAACTGTTTCACGAAGGCAGGTCATATTAATAGGGGGGAAAAAGAAGAAAAAAAAATCATTGCAGGGATTGAAAATTATCAATTTGTAACTTAATTTAAAATGGGTTTGATCCATAATGAGATACGGGTGAAATAGCTCAGAGACGATGGTTTCAGGCACTCTTGGGCATAATTTTTTTTCTTTACAAGAATCAATCTTGACTAATTTCTATGTTTGGCCAGCCTTGATCTGCTTGTGACTTCACAAATTGAGCCAAGAGCTTAATCTCTTCATCCTGCAACCGTGGTCCAAATGTGCACTGTCCTCTTGGAGTGCAACTCTCACCGAATCCCTATTAGCATCGCAACACCTATGATCTCCTTGACCAAAATCAAGAAAAACAAATAACGATACTTTGATTTCAATGGAAAACTTACAGGCATTCTTCCTTTGCCAAAGTATGTTATGCGATAAATTTCTTCTTCAGTGTCTACTCCATTCCTGCGAGTGCCATCATTCAATTTGTTTCTACTTCTTTAGGGGAAAAAAACAAGTTTTTCAACTCTAAAAGACAGAAATTTAGTGTGCAAACCTAAATTATACAACGGAATTTGACGAGGAGATGGTATTTACGTTTGTATATTAATTTAAGTACCTTTGTAGGTCCTTTGTGAAGAGCGTTGCACCCTGAAATGAATATGAAACTGACAAGAATTAACAAGATATTGGAAAAGGAAAATTGAGAGATCGTGATGGGAAGTATCTACAATTTTAAAAGTTTTTTTAATTAAAAATATTATTTTAATTAAAAAACACTTTTAAAATTAAAAACATTATAGAGGATAAGCTTCCACCAAAAGACTCACGGGTTGAATTATGTTTCCACCAGCATCATGACAGCCAATGCAAGTGCGGCTAAACAATGAGGCTCCTCTTTGTACATCTAGGGTTTGTCCTAGTGACACTGCACAAACAAAAACATGGCCCAGAAGATTTAAAGCCCTATATTGTAAGAAAATCAAATAGTGTTAGAAAAAGTATCTACAATTTGTTTTTTTAATAAAGTTCGTAGATATTTAAGTTTAATTGCCCATGTCCTGCACTAATTAAAATAAATTTACACAAGATTTGCAATTATAAATACACTTTAATCTCGCATTTCACTGTTATCATGTTATTTAAGCTTAGCATCATTTATGTCACTTGCAGTGGCAATTACGATGACACGACTTGAGATACTGTTTATTATAATACGTACTTAATACTGTATTTTCCTTGAATGCTACTACAATTTTCTAAGGTGAAAAGCAAAGCCTAAAAATCACGATGGCATTATTGTGGCATTATGAAATAGAAGCAAGGGCAATTTAATCAATTGAGTATACGAAGGTAGCTAAAACTATAGAAGTAGATAAGAAGAAATCCTTTGTATGGCTGTAAGTTACCTGGGGTGTTGACAATGGGAGATAAGGCTACAAGGGCAGCCATTAAAGGTAGAGCCAAGCTCTTAACGAGCTTCACCTCCTTTTGCTTTAAAACAACTGGGTTTTGGCTTTCTCCTTGCTTTTCGTTCCCCTTCCAACGTGACATTCTCATTCTTAACAGCCCTCAGCAAGCTTGCAAATCGTGAGCAAAAACAAAAGGGAGAGATATAGATAAGTACCTTCATCAAGAGGGAGTTATAAGGTCCATGGCTGCAACAAGACATCACAGATGGAATCCACATCTTGGGGTTTGGCTTTAGATTGGTGGCAAGAGAGCGTAAATGGAGAAGGCGGTGGAGACAGGCGAGGGGGATGGTTGATGAATTATAGGCTACAAAATACATTGTCTCTCAATTTTTTACATTCAGTGTATGGACATTATACATTTATCTTTTAACCGTAGAATAAATCTAGTCTCGGTGAAATGGTGGTGGAGCCTCGACCCCTTAAAAAAAAACAGTTTACAATATGCCCCCTATAAAACTAGCAAAATTTAAAATTTCGCTCCCTTAAAAATATTTTTCTAGTTTTGAACCCCTTCTAAAAATAATTCATGGCTCCGCCCTTGTGGATACATATAAATTATTTGTACAATAATATATTTCATTTGAGAGTATGGTTGGAACACAGTTTTTTAAATTTTTTTAGCTTCAAGGTAATAGTTTTTTTTAAATTGTTTTGATAAACGGATATTAAAAATAAAAAAAAATATTATTTTAATATATTTTTAAATAAAAACACTTTAAAAAATATAATGTAATAGAACTCTAAACACCATTCTAACCAATTCAAAGAACAAATGAAGGAATAAATATGATATTCAGATATTATCTTATAAGCTCAAGCATATAATTAATGGTGGCTAAATCATCAAGATTCGAACTAAATTTAGGATTACAATTAATCAATAGGGACTAAATCGGATAACATCCAATTAATTGGGGGATTCAATGTGCAAATTATTTGTCCTTTTCTCCAAAAAATCTGGTGTTAGAAGCCGAATATTAAGAGCTAAATTGTCAGGTTCTAATTAGTCAACAAAAGAAAGTTGATTACATTACTCAAGAAAACGAGTTGATCATCTAACTCGGACTGATTTCTTTGACAACTTATGTCAAAGACAAAACGAACACCACAAGAAGATGATGGAGAACAATACGTTGTTCCTACGTTTACGAAATCCACAGATTCTCTGTACAAGTTTCTAGGAATGCAAGCAATAGTTTTCCAAAGGTTGGTGTGCAAGAACAATATCCTCGACTAAGTATATGATGTCAAGAGTAATTTCTATTTTATTAAAATGATTTTGTTTTTTTTTTTTAATTTTTTTTTAAATTAATTTAAACCTTGAACCGAGTTAATTAAATTATTAAAAAATAAATAAATTAATTGTATTTTATTAAACTAATATTTTTTATAATTCAACTTTAAAATTGATAGAAATCAAACTCTAAAATACAATTTTTTCAAGGTCAATCCACTAATACCAGGAAGTGTGGTTGCGGTTGTTTTATAAAGTGTTTTTAACTTGTAAAATACATGAAAATAATATATTTTTTTAAAAATTATTTTTGATATCAGTATATAAAAATAATTTAAAAACATAAAAAAATTAATTTTAAATAAATAAAAATTTAAATTTTTTCAAAAATATTTTTAAAACATAAAAACAAACAGCATAGGAGAGATTTAAAGCTACATGCATGATCCGGCAATGTTACCAGAAAAATTTACATTAGCTATAAATTAGTCACCCAATTATAGTAGGGATTTAAAAATTAAATCGAATGTAATGTATAAGACTCAATTTAAACGATGAACAATCGACATTACCTTGGGAAAGAATAATAAATTTGAGAATGGAGGATGTAACTGTAATATTGGTGTCAAAATCTAATTCATATTGTATTTTACCCTTTAATTTGAAAGGATTATCATCCAATTAAAATTTTCATCTCTCTTAATTTTGATATAAATAGCTTATGTGAATCAATTCCAAATCTAAACACGTAAAAATTAGTTTGAATAGACCATTTAATCATAAAACAAAATTATTATCCTTAATACTCAATTATCAATATTGCTTCGTCAACTTCATTGCTTGTGTATTATACAATAAAATACTTTATGTTATATAATAAAATCTTGTATTCATTATAATAACTTAATTTCCACGACATGTTTAACGCACTAGATATAATATTTTATTTAATATATATATATAGTAGATTGTTAGGGACATGAAAATTAGCAAAATCCATATTATTTGCAGAAAGAAATATTAATTAATTATATTAATAAGTCATTCGTCAATGGTAGTCGCCTTGATAAAATTGCAAAAATATTATAAAATTAGAAAATATTTAGTAGTTCGAGGACTGGCTTGTAATCATAGTTATCCACTTCCGTCTCTTACCGGCTAAAATCTCTCTCTCGCCTTCAGATCTCCGCTCTAAAAAGCCCCCAATCCACAAAATTTCAATTCAAATTCCCAATTATTCTCAACAAGAGCAGAAATTAGGGTGTCTGATCAATCAATCATGGCTATGTTACTAGAAGACATTGTTCGATCGGTGGAATTATGGCTACGCTTGATAAAAAAACCGCAACCTTATGTTGATCCGAATCTCGACCCGGTCCTTTTAGTCCCGGGTATCGCCGGTTCGATTCTAAAAGCGGTGGATAAGGAGAATGGTGATAAAGAAGAACGGGTTTGGATTCGGATTCTTGCTGCTGATTACACGTGCCGAACTAAGCTCTGGTCTCGGTTTGATCCTCAAACTGGTAAAAAAAAATAAAAAATTTTGATTTTCTAAGGGTTTTTATTTTGGTGATTTTGTGGTTAATCAATTGGGTTTTTTTTTTAATTAGCTGTTTTACGGTGGATTTGTTTTTTGTAAAATGGAAGGAAAAGTTGGGATTTTTGAGTGATTTTATGGGATTGTAGTTAAGGATGTGTTTGGTTGCTGAGAAACTGATGGAAAGTTAAGGAATTTAAGCATAAGCTTGGTTGATTAGAATCTGGGAAAACTTTAATTTACGGGAGGAAAAGGAAAAAACGGGGTAAGGTTTGAGGATTTATAGAGGTTTTTAAGTTTATGATCTTTGTGGAAATCATTAAATTAATATATATTTTGTGTTTGCAAAAGACAAATTCTGTTTTATTTGGGGTCAAATGATTTAATGCGCGTTTGGTTTGTCAATATTTCATCCTCATGCTTGGTGCTTAGATTTTGGGCAAAGTTTAGTGTAGTTAGAAAATGGGGGTAAAGTTTGAGAATTTCTAAAATTTGTTAATTTTATGATACTTTTGAGAATCAGGAAGCATTAAAAAAAAATTAAATAGAAATTGTATGATGAGAAATTGTGATGCTGAATAATAGTTTGCCTTTTACTTATGCTGTTAAATTAATGTGTTTATGGGAAACAGGAAGGTCTGTGACTTTAGATCCAAAGAGAAATATTGTGGTTCCAGAAGATAGATATGGATTGCATGCTATTGATGTGTTGGATCCTGACATGGTATGTTCTTCATCTTCGTATCTTTTATGCTTATCTTACATGGTATTTAGATTCAAAACCTTGCTATGGAGTAAAATTTTCCACTTTTAACTAGGTGGGTTGGGGGGGGGGGGGGCTATGATTCCGTTATATTTGCTTTATAATAGGAAGTTCTACTTTTTTCAATAACAATTGCAACAGAGAAAGTCAGCTCTAATTTGAATAATTGAAACATAAGCTCACAATTAAAGGACTTGTTAATGCTCTTGAGATAGGAGATGTTTTGGAGAACAACTTTACAGAAAGAAGAGTCCATTTTACTGGAAAATTCAAATGCATTATATTGGATGTTTTCTGATTTAATTTACAAGCTTTGTTCAACTAGAACTTCATTATAGTTTTGTTCATTTTAAACAATTCTTAAGTATATGCTACAACGTTCAAGTTACTTGATATCTCAAAATTCACCTTTAATCCAGTTCATCTCTAATGTCTCTCATGTATAAGAAGCTTTTTCTATTTTCCATTATATTGTAAAACGTCAAATTCATGGCTGATGCGGGTTGGTATGCAACTTGGTCTCAAATTTCTTCAGATATTAGTTTTATTGTGGAAAAGAGTGATAATCAGATGTTATCAAAATTGAATATATTGCTATAAAGGTTGGCTTTTAGTTCTCAATTAAATTTGCATGGAAGTTTCATACACATTATTTTGTTTCATGCAGATAATAGGACGTGACTGTGTTTATTATTTCCATGATATGATTGTTGAAATGATCAAGTGGGGTTTTCAAGAGGGAAAAACTCTTTTCGGGTTTGGGTATGATTTTCGGCAAAGCAACAGGTATGTATTAAACCAACCAGCTATCTCCAATACTGCTATAATTACCAAGTTCTTAGCCCCAAATCGTTTTTTTTTTTAAATGGAGTTGGCTTTACAATGTATGGAGCATTTCTTTTCCTTTTACTCTTCATGATTTAGGGCACTCGTGCTTTGCTTAATTTCTAGGTTGCCAGAGACATTAGAGCGCCTTGCTAAAAAGTTAGAGTCAGTGTATCAAGCATCAGGAGGGAAAAAGATAAACATCATAAGTCATTCAATGGGGGGTCTGCTAGTTAAATGCTTCATGTCCCTGCACAGTGATGTAAATTTCCCACATCGTCTCTTGGATCAATGTTCTGTTCTTATTTTCCTTATATTTGGATGATTAAGTTGCTATCTGATGCTTCTTTAGTATTTCTTTGATGAAAAACCTCAAATTTTATACCTTTTTTTTGGCAGATATTTGAGAAATATGTGAAGAATTGGATTGCCATTGCTGCCCCATTCCGGGGTAAGTGATTCTATTATATGTGTGTAATTGAAACCAGTTGGCCTTTGTACCTCCCATGGTCTGCATCTTCTAGTGCTATGTAAAAGTCTACACACATAAGAAACTGTATTTAGCTTAGATGCTGATGAATTGTGGGAAGCATGTGACTTTACCTTATTTAGATTTCGTTGTTGTGTATGGACAAAGACAATATTAGAAAAAATGCAGCTTATTTTTTGACAATTTATGATTGCAGTTGAATATGAACCAATTATCAAGTTTTTCAGTGATATAATTACATTTACCAAAATAGAACTTCTAATTTTATTAGCATACTAAAAATTCCATAACTACTTCCATTAATAATTATTCTTACAATTGGAATAACTGATGTACCCTGAAACAGGAGTCATTTCTTTGTTCCATATGAAAAAGGAAAGTATAGAAAATATTTTGGCTTATATCTGGCAGTTTAGATTTGCGTTTATATACAGACCAGTTGCCAAGTGCATATTTACATGTTACAAAGCAGAACTTCTAATTCTGTTAGGGTAATATAACTTTTCCAATTTACACATTTAATCAAACTTTGGAATTCAAATTTTATTATAGTTGTTTGTTCAGTCAGCTTTGTGCTTTTAGTTTCTGTTTCTGCTATTTCAGCTATTCCAAGGAAGGTTATCCTGATATGATTTTGGAACAGTGTTCAAATGAAAGCTATATGTGTTATTTGTCCAACAGGTGCACCTGGGTACGTTACATCTACCTTTCTAAATGGAATGTCCTTTGTTGAAGGGTGGGAGCAGAACTTTTTTATATCAAAATGGAGCATGCACCAGCTGGTAGGAGCCCATGTACTTTGGCATTTAATACATATCTATTAGCTTCCCTTTTTTATTGATCCATTTTGTGTTTCTCGAATTATGAGAATTATGAATGGTTTTCAAACTCAATTCTTTTAGAATGGCTTTTCTGAGTATTGTATACTGATTCTATGTGCAACGATTTTTCAGCTTATTGAATGTCCATCAATATATGAATTGATGGCTTGTCCACATTTTCATTGGCAACATCTTCCTGTTTTGGAAATCTGGAGAGAGAAGCAAGATAGCGATGAAAATTCTCAGATAATCCTAGAGTCATATTCCCCTGAAGAGAGCATCCAAATTTTCAAAGATGCTCTTTCAAGTAACACGGTGAGCTTAGAACATGTATTATGTAAATGCAGATTGGTGAAGTTTATCATCTTTTGATTAGAGTGCATTCCAATGTTTTTCATCATGATTAGTTGTTTCATTTCTCTCTCATATATTTTACTTTTCAGATTAAATAATTGATTAGGCTAAAAAAATGATGTTGCAAATCTGATTTATCCTCTTCTTTTTTGTAACTTTTCACGCTTTAAATTAAAAAGAAAACGATGTGCATAGTGTGCTCTTTTACTATCATGTTTTGATTATTTTAGTGATCTTTCTCCATGTATCATTTTGTTTGGATGGTAATCTCTGTATTTTCTCATTCCAGGTCAATTATGATGGAGAGGATATTCCATTACCTTTTAACTTACATATCTTGAAATGGGCTGATGAAACACAGAAGGTTTTGTCTCATGCTAAAGTTCCTCCTGGAGTTAAATTCTACAATATTTACGGGATCAGTCTGGAAACGCCTCACACTGTTTGGTAATGCTTCTAATGAGGTCTTTAGATAAAGCTTTGCACTTTATAACTGAATGCAAGCTAGTCGCATAAGATTGCAAACAACAAAAGCAACAACAAAAGTTGAACTAAACATCAAAGGAATATTTATGGTTTCATCTATATGTGGCAGGCTGGCCACTGGCGTCAAGTTCTTTTCTTGTCAATATGAAGTCTTATTTTAAGGTTTCCATACCTTAAAAGGTTTTGATATTTTTTTATTACATGTCAAACTCAAGGGCTATTTTGAGAAAAGGAATAGCTTTTTTCACAGTGAATGCTGAAGGCTACTGGTTTGATTTGATATGTGATGTTGAAAGTCAGTTCGAATATCCTATAATTGGCAGTAGTGCTGAATTGAGTTGACTAACAGCCCATGGGGTCTAGCCTTTGATGTAATTGTCTTTTTTAGTGTTTTAGGTTTTGTAGTCTAAGTATGAATTTTTTGTTTACTTGGAGTCCAGGTTCTTTTGTTGGAATAGCGAGAGTTTGTATATCTTGCTACACCATTTTTTACCATTATTTAGGTCTAACAGGAAAGCGTCGTTTTTTTTCCTGCTTTCTGACGTGAATTCCAGTAAAACTCCATGAGATTCAGCCACCATATCATTGTCATAACTAAATCTTTTCGGACTCAATTAATCCCTTAATCTCGGCCAAGGATTAACGAGATCCTTTGTCACACCTGTCCCTCTTGAAAAGGAGCTTTCTTTCACAATGCACCCCACCCACTTCCAAAACTTTTGAACTGTCAAAAAGCCAAAAAACATGCAAATAAGAAAAACCCTAAACTTCATTCTGCAACCCTAAATTCTAAACCCCCTGTCTCACTAGCATACTCTCTAAACATCTTAGCTCTGCGTTATCTGATGATGTCTTAACATTTCTTGCAATTTTATTTGTGTATATTGCCTCTTACACAAAGTACTGTTCTGCAGCTATGGAAGCGCAGAGGTACCTGTCGCTGATCTACCAGAATTGCAATTTTGTGAGGTCATTATCTCATACTCTCTTATTCTGATGATGTCATTTCTTATATGGGTAACTTGTGCAGTAGACATGGAATACTTGTGTTTGTCTTCTCTTGTATTTTAATTCTTTTTTATTAAAGAGTTGTGCTACACAATTCTTGTATGCATACTCGCATAATGCCCTAAGGTTAGAGAAATGTCTGATCATTGGGACTTTGTGGATCAGCTGATCAGATATTTCTCTGACTTGCTTCTATCTCTGGTTGATATCAGAGCAAACAGATAGTTCTTTTAGTAAATTGTGCATTTGTATGAACACTTTGTTGTGATTGTTGAATTGGTCAGAAAAGCTGATTTTTGTTCATATGTTTTCAGCCTAAATACATTTGTGTTGACGGTGATGGTACAGTTCCTGCTGAATCAGCCAAGGTTTGTGACTTGCTTTTCACTAACTCTCTGATTTACTAATTCACAAAAGTAACCACGCTAGGAATAAGCTTTTATTCACTGGCCACTGCTTTAGCTCATGTAAGCTATTGAAGGACAAGATGCTTACATTTTGAAATATGCTTCTTTCTAAACTTCTGTATTTTTCCTCATTTTTACTTTCTTCCAGGCTGATGGTCTCAATGCAGAAGCAAGGGTTGGAGTGCCTGGTGAGCACCGTGGAATTCTCAGCGACCATCATTTATTCAGGATTGTAAAGCATTGGCTGAAGGCAGATTCTGATCCTTTCTACAATCCAATAAATGATTACGTCATTCTACCCACTGCATTCGAAATGGAAAGGCACAAAGAGAGTGGATTACAATTTACTTCACTTAAAGAGGAGTGGGAAATCATTTCAGAAGAACAAGATGACCATGATAATATGGTTAATAGAAAACCTTTCGTGAGTTCAATTTGCATTTCTCAGGCAGGAGATGATCAATCTTCACCCACAGAGGCTTGTGCTACTGTAACTGTGCATCCTCAGAGTGAGGGGAAGCAGCACGTCGAGCTAAATGCCGTGAGTGTATCCGTCGATGCCTGAAGTTGAATCGAACGCTCTTCAGAAAGAGAAGAGTGCTACAATATTTAAACCATGTATGCATATTATGCTTCTCCAGATAGTAACCATGGTTGGTCAATGTGAACATGCATCTGTTTGTACATAAAACCCCTTAATAAAATCATATTCTTCCTGGGATTTGGTAAAATGCATCTTTGTATGTACTACGTTATTAAGAAGTCTTCAATTTCATTGATGTACTTAAGAAGTTGCAAAATCGCACCTGTCCGAGTGTGTGTGTGTGTGTCGTCCAACAGTACCTTGATCAGAACCATAATTTACTGGCGTCTGTGCCTGTGTTACAACCAACGTCATCCATTAATGAATTCTCTATTTTATCTTAAAGGTCAGCGTTGAGATTACCTTATTTTTCCTTGAAGTCACCAGGTAGGTTTTCTACACGTTATAGATCAAGTCCTTCCGTAAGTCATTGGGGAGACTATCTACAGACTTCAACATTATAGACTATAACACCACCACAACAACCAACATCTTTTCCTCTATTCTTACTACCTTCATCCTAGAACTTTAATCTTTTTTTTTTTTTTAAAAAAATTATCTTCCAAAACACATTTAAACAATAAAAATAACATTTTTTTAAATAAAAATGTTTTTCAATAATATTTGTTTCCAAACAAAAGCACCCCAAGTGATTATATGACAGGTATATTCATGAGAGATTTTTTAAAATTATGGTAAAGCAAAGCCATTTTAATGATCATTTGGCAGAAGTTCAAGGGAATGATTATGGAAATACAGAATTAAGATTCCTATCAGCATCATGGACCAACTTAAGTCAAAGATTTACTCTTTTGGGTTTTTGGGCAATCGTTGTACACATGACTGCAAGTTTGAGGTCATACAAAACATGTATTAACACAGAAAATCATTAATTAAAGAAGGTGGTCCTAACCTCTTCTTCTCTTTGTCCATAGTTTAGTCAAACTTGTCAAGTGATTCTATACTCTGTATACATTAATTGCATGATGGCCACAAAGTTGGCCATTAAACTGTTTTTATATTTTGCTGAAATTATTAAACTGCTAATCACCCATTGTTTGGCTCCCATGGTTTTTCTTTTAGGTCAAGCAAAGCATTTCATATTATAAAACCTGTTGTGATTTGACAGTTTGATTTAAAGTGTGAACTGATTTAATTTTAAAAAAAATATTTAAAAAGAAATTGACTCGATTAGAAGCTTTAGTTCACTCGAGATTCGGTCAATTTAATAAAATCCGGTCTAAAAAACTATTTTTTTAAATAATCTAGGTTAACTCTTTTAACTCAGGATATAAATCTTATACCAAGTCAGTTTTACATCAGGTTTAATAATTATGATATTAAGATACCAAAATTGTAGTTTTTACAAGTTTTAGGTCAAGCAAAACATCGACAAAGATACAAAACCTTAGTTTTTTAAAATAAGGCCCCCCAGAACGCCTGTTCAACCTGTTAACAGTGTAGTCAAAGTTAATGAAGGATTCTATACTTTGTATACATTGCAGGAGAGATTACAGGAGTTGGTCAATAAAATAAATTGTAACAATAATGTAATAAGGAAACTGCTAATCACCCCTTGTTTTGGCTCCCATGGTTTTATTTGAATGAAGTCATCTTGAGGTATATTTCAATGTAATTAATACCTAACAATTTTACAGAAAATGCCGAAAAAATTAGCTGTTTCGTAGGCCCTATAAAGGGCACAAGATCAGTCCTCCCATACTCATTGACTAGAAAGGAAAGGCAAAGTCTAGTAAGTAGTAACTGCAGCTTTCAGCCCTTGTTTTCTGATCAGTCTCTAGTAATGGAATATCAGAATCTATTGGGAGGAGTCATTGCTTCTGTTTTTGGTTTGGGGTTACTTTTAGTTTTTCATGCAAAAGGAAGGAAAAAGGTTAGAGTTTCAATGGATATTCCAAGGGACAGTACTTTGAAGAGCTCTGAAAATGGAATGAGCTGGGCATGCTATCCTGAAAGCGCAGATATAATCATTGTTGGTGCTGGTGTTGCCGGTTCAGCTCTTGCTTACACTCTTGGAAAGGTGACTTTCCATGACACTTGCTTCAGTTGAAATTACTAGAGGAGTGACTTGCAATCTCATTTTATTTTTCTACATATTGTAGGATGGTCGCAGAGTACACGTAATTGAAAGAGACTTGACACAGCCTGACAGAATTGTTGGAGAACTACTACAACCTGGAGGTTACCTGAAATTAATTGAATTGGGCCTTGAAGGTGAGCCAGAGCCTCAATATATCCTTAGAACCAGCTAAAATTTTCTATGTCAAAACTATTCATGATTTTAGCAGTAAGTGTTAAGAAAATGTTGTGTACCTGCAGACTGTGTGAGTGACATTGATGCTCAAAGAGTGCTTGGATATGCGATCTTCAAAGATGGGAAAAGTACCAAACTATCATATCCCTTAGAGAACTTTCCTTCAGATGTTGCTGGAAGAAGCTTTCATCATGGCCGTTTTATTCAGAAAATGCGAGAGAAAGCTGCAACTCTTTCCAAGTAATATTTTCTTCAGAATCATTTTACTTCTAATGTTCTATTTCAAAGTAGTATTCCAATCATGATCTTTCTGGGGGTATCAATAATATTTCCTTAAGCAATTTAAGTTCAATTTTCTTTCAACGTTTTGTCCAGTGTCAAACTGGAACAAGGAACTGTAACATCTCTGCTGAAAGAAAACGGAACTATCAAAGGAGTTCAGTACAAAACCAGGGTAGGTCACGAGTTGACAGCATATGCTCCATTAACAATAGTCTGCGATGGCTGTTTTTCAAATCTGCGGCAGTCCCTTTGCAATCCCAAGGTGATGATCACTCTTTACCGAATTGCGAAATGAATGACTTTTGGCATTTAAGATATAACATTTTTCACCGAATAGGTTCTTAGTACCTAAGTTAATTTGGCACTTGGACTCTTTAATCTTCATTGCCTGCTAAAATTAAGAGGGCCCTGCTAATTCTGCAGGTTGAAATCCCATCCTGTTTTGTTGGTTTGGTGCTGGAGAACTGCAACCTTCCATATGCAAATCATGGACATGTTGTTCTAGCCGACCCATCTCCAATCTTGTTTTATCCTATTAGTGATACAGAGATTCGCTGTTTGGTAGATGTTCCTGGACAGAAAGTACCTTCTGTTTCTAATGGCGAAATGTCTCACTATCTGAAAAATACAATAGCTCCTCAGGTATACAAATCTTGCTCTAAATAAATAAATAAATAAATTCTCTCTCATTCCAGCGATTTCTTAACAAGACTACGCAACTTGCACATTTCAGATTCCTCCTGAGCTGCATGATGCTTTCATTTCTGCAATTGACAAAGGGGGCATGAGAACAATGACAAACCGAAGCATGCCAGCTTCTCCTTACCCTACTCCAGGTGCACTTTTAATGGGAGATGCATTCAACATGAGGCATCCCTTAACTGGAGGAGGAATGACTGTGGCTCTATCAGACATTGTGCTAGTACGTGACCTTCTTCGACCTCTGAACAATCTCAATGATGCATCTTCCCTTTGCAAATATCTCGAGTCCTTCTACACACTGCGTAAGGTAAGACAAGCCAAACAAAATCCTAATAAACCTTGTCAACAGAAAACAAGAGACCGGTTTTAACCAATGATTCGTGGTTTTGTTTGCAGCCAGTGGCATCTACCATTAACACATTGGCAGGTGCCCTATACAAGGTGTTTAGCGCATCACCTGATCCAGCTAGAAACGAAATGCGCCAAGCATGTTTCGAATACTTGAGCCTTGGAGGAGTATTTTCGAATGGGCCAATAGCTCTACTCTCTGGTCTAGACCCTCGGCCGTTGAGCTTGGTTCTCCATTTCTTTGCAGTGGCTATCTATGGAGTCAGCCGCTTAATGCTTCCCTTACCATCTCCTAAACGGCTGTGGACCAGTGCTAGATTGATTTCGGTAGGTTTCTTTTGATACGACCTTTCTTTTCTTACAACTTCTTCCAAAAATTTCTGTTCGCCAAAATGATTTTCTAACATGGTTAACATCTGAATATCTTCAGGGGGCATCAGGAATCATCTTTCCTATAATAAAGGGGGAAGGGGTTAGACAAATGTTCTTCCCTGTAATGGTACCAGCATACCACAGATCTCCTCCAATGGCTTGACTAATAGGAAGCAGCATTCTTTTTTTTGTTCATCAACAGAAAGGAAACAACATGATTCCATTAAGAACTGAAACTAGCGTCCATTCTTGTAGAAACTATACCACTCTAGTTCTTTGAATTGCTCTCAACTTGGGAACAAGATTTCTTTCATGAATTTGTACACTTGCCTTCATTTATTAAATTTGTTATACCTTTGAAATCTACATTACTATACATTTTGAAAGTTCTCGTGTCTCCTTTATATATGTGCCAATTCAAGTCGTTAAATTAGCTATTTGTATTCTCAAAAACCTAGAATAAGATAAAAATATAATTTATATTATTACAAAACATAACTCTTTAAACCTGAAATTTAATTAATGTTATCTTGATTCTAAAAATATTAAAATATAATTTATATTATTTTTTAACATATATTTTCAAGTAAAAAATCTTTAAATTTAGAATTTATATCAAGGTAGTATTATGTATTATTAATTTATTTTAATTAGAAGCAAGTGAAATCCATTTGACCTTGAAGTTCTTACAAGTTCATCATTATCAAGATTCAAACTTTTGACTAGTTTATCATTTAAACTTTGATAAAAAAAAATTATTTTAATTTAAAAACTTAAATTATTTAATAAAATGTTAAGATATAATTTATATAATTATGTAAATTACTTATTGAGCAGGTTCGTATTGGGATTAGAATGCACTTGGGAGAAAAATATTAAAGAGCACGTAAATTTTTTTTAATAAATATTATTATGTGGATAAATAATACATATCACATGAAAAAAAAAGAATGATAATTTCCCACAAGAAAGAAACACAAGGGAGATAAATAAAAGCTATCACTCGTAGTCCCTAAAAGCACATGTCCAAGAGGCAGCAGCAACACAAGGCAGCACAACTGTGTCACAAAGGAAAATAAATAAATAAGTAAAAACTGTGAATACTTATTTAGATTCAAATTAATTAAGAGAAAGAAAATTAAAATTTTAATTACCATCCGCTGCAAAATCCATCACCCCTTTGCTTAGTTTCTGGAGGAGGAGGTGGCTGTTGGGGGTATTGAGGACCATTTTTCATAGGGTAACCCATCGGAGGTGGCGCAACGTAATGGCCTTGAGGGTACCCTTGGACCGGCGGTGGATAAGATTGTGGAGGAGGAGGATACACCTGGTGGTTTGGTGGATTATATGAACCTGGTGGTGGTGAAGCATACATACCTGAAAAGTCATCAATACAGTAACTATAAATTGATCAACTTTCTTGATAAATCACACAATCATAAAGGAAAGGCTAATTTTCAAAGATCTGAACATAAATTGAATCACCTCCAGGAGCTTGATACTGATTGTTGTAGTAACTCATTACTGAAATCAAAATCTGATTCCCTCTGGAAATACTTATTTGGTATATGAAGATTTATGTCTTCAGGACTTGGCTAGCTAGCTGCTTAAATTTTATAATGTAGACACGAAGCAGGAGGTAGGGTTGGTTAAAACAAGAACATATTTCACAATATTTTCGTCAATGGCGGCTTCTTACATGCATGGGAAGATTCCAAGACCTATCGTGCTGTGACATTTGGCATTTCTTTGAATAATTTGATCGATTTGTTCAACGAAGCAAAGGCTGTGACGAATTCAAAGTTCGACCCGCGATGTCAAAGTATTGGCATTTTCTCCCAGGAATTAAGATAAGGATTTCTCTCTTCTAGAAGCATCAATTTTTTTTAAAAAATATATTAAAATAAATATTATTTTATTTTTAATATTAACACATCAAAATAATTAAAATATAAAAAAATTAATTTTAAATAAAAAATAAATAATTTTAAGGACACTCCTGTAACGCAGTTTCAAATAGAGCTGGCCAAGCCTATCTCCTGAAGAATGGGATCTCACACGAATTGAAGTAATTGAAATTAATTAAAAATTAATCATTATAATTAAAGCTCTCTCCTCTAACCCATATTTATTAAGCCATTTCATCAAATTAATTAATGTATGGACTCCTATTATATGGATCTCTAGGCCCAAGTCCCATGGATTAAATCCTAGTTTGCCGTGTTTATGTGCCAATGCATTTTAAATAGTTTCTATGATATTTTTTTTGAGCTTTTACGTAATTATTAAAATAAATTTTTACGAAGGCTAATGTTTTGCAGAAAACTCACAAAAAAAAAAAAAGAGAAATACAAGGCTTGAAATTTTTTTTGGGATGTGTAAGCCAAACTAACGTTTAACAACCCAAGAAATTGCATTTTTTATGACAAATTTATGTGAGGCCCAACATAATCTTAAGACTTTTAAAACTTAGCCAGCCACGCGGGCTGGGCTCTGTAGCCGAAACCAAAACCAGCACATGCCTGGTCCGAAAGAAACGAATGGGCTTAAAAAAGCAAATAGCCCAGCCTTCCCTAAGCATAACATGCAGCCCACGTTGTTTTTTAAAAAGAAAAGTCTTAGAAAAGCCTGACCCATAAACAAATCTAAATACTCCTTTGTCTTTTTGAAAGATCAAAATGAAGAATCAAAATACTCTGCCTCTATCATACAAACCAGACCTGATATTGCCCAAGGAAACTTCATAGTAGCCAAACAAAGCATGCTCCCTACGTCATCATCTAGACTAGGAAGTAATTATTTGTATTATGAAAGCACAAAACAAAAATCATGCAACTCATGACCATGCCAAGTCGTTTTTTTCTTCCTTCAGGAATCTTTTATGATTGTGATTTAAAAAAAATAAATTTTTAAAAAATATAATTAATTAGATTTAGATATATATTTGATAAAAATTATAATTAAAATTTATGTGCAGCAAAAATTATGTTACTAGAATGTTTGTAGTTTTGTTTGGAAGTATGGTTGCAATTGCTTTTCAAAATGTTTTTTACTTGGAAATGTATTAAGATAATATTTTTTTTTATTTTTAAAAAATTATTTTTAATATCAGCGCATCAAAATGATTTGAAAACACAAAAAAATATTAATTTGATGCAAAGAAAAAAATAAAAAAAATTTAAATTTTTTCAAAAATATTTTTAAAATATAAAAATAAATAGGTTTTAAAAATATTTACAAAACTAAATTAAAAAATATATAAAAATTATTTTATAAAAACTACATTTCAAATTTAATTTTTTTAAATAATTCCGTAATATGACAATTTAATTTCTTACCAAACATTTTACTTTATTTGTTTCACTTCAAACACAAAAACCAGCAGAAAACAAAAGCAGCCTGACAGCTCACTGCTTAGCCAGACTAGACCTTCGTTGTGATAAAAATATCGTTTGTAGTCTTTCTAGGCAAGAAAAAAAAAGTCCGACCAAAATAAAAGGAGGTGTACGGGTAAATAATTACTGCCCCCACCATCCATTCCATGATTTCATTGTGTTATAACAATCATTAATGATTAAACATCAAAACGAAAAGCATTTAAAAATACAGAGAAGGAGCAGAATCATACCTGGACTAGACTGTGTTTGTTATTTCCTTGCTGCTACTACATCTTTCTATGGAAAAATGAGCTGTCACTTAAACATGAAGATTATTGATGCTTTATAGAGTTGATGTTATTTTAACCTAATAATTTAAATTGTTAATTAAAATTTTAAAATATAATTTATATTATTTTCTAATATATTTTTTTAAATAAAAATCCTATAGGTTTGAAACTTGTACAGACCCACATTACCTTGTACTTAATTTTTTATCAAATAAATAGGAATGATGAGATTCGAACCCGTGACCGCTTGGTCATCAAGGCTCTGATATCATATCAAATAATCATCTCAACCCAATAACTTAAACTGTTAGGTGAGGTTCTAAGACATGATTTATATTATTTTCTAACAGATATCAAGGTCTGGGTACAATATCATGGCTTCTCGGAGTCGTAGTTGTAGGTCTTATTAGAGCATATTATTTAGGTTCTTTTTTTTTTGTTTTTTTTCCGAAATAATTTTAAAAAATAGGCTGAAACACTCTTGATAATCATTTATATTGTCTTGGAAATAATGTTAACATCTTTATACCATTTTTAATTATACATATTGATTTAACACAACTGACAAAAACATAAAATTCACAGGTAATAATATAATGTACAGATTAATTTGAAAGAAAAACACCATTATTGTTGCATAGTTAATTGAAATAATTGAAATTCACATTACATGAAAAAGATAATATATTACATAAATGGATACCAAACAAATTAGGTCAATTTCCTACAAGGATTCCCAGAGATGTGATTTGAGTAATGATGAATCACGCTCATCAAAAAAAAATATTGGAGAGGCACTCGCAGCAACAACGCACACAACAACGCCAACTGTAGAGGCGCTTGCAGCAACCATACACACAACAACAACGCCAACTGTGTAAAAAAAAAGAACAAAAAAATCAGATACACATAATACATGTATGTATATATATATGTATATGTATGTATGCGTGCATGCTCATGTGTGTATGCACAATATTCATTTAGATCCACAATTAGAAGAGTAATTATGAAATGTTGAATTACTACCATTTACGCCTCTTTTTTTCGGCTGCAGGTGGTGCAACGTCTGGACCTTGATGATACCCTTGAGGAGGATGCGCCTGCTGGCTCGGTGGTGGATCGGAATATTGTGGTGGTGCCTGCTGGCTCGGTGGTGGACATGCTTCTGAAAGATCATCAGCAACCCATCCTTAATCGATGAACTTGATAAATTAATCATGTAAAAGGCTAGTAACTTAATTATGGAAAAATAACTTTACCTTGGGATTGGTAGGTATTGTGGTGACTCAGTATTTGAAATCTAGACCTCACAGTAAGTAACTTATACCTAGCTAGCTAGGAAAATGTATGTTATGGATAGCGTTGAAGATACTCTACATATTTTTGCTCCCTACTCTTCAGTTTATATAGCAGCATCCTTCCCCTCCATGTTCAGCACCTCGGCATCGTGTATGTGTGAATGCCCTTCGATCATGACAAGCTGTTCATCCTCCATGTGGGTCACCATATTCCTGGCCAATCAAGCAGGTGATGTTAGTGCGTGTGTGTGTGAAACACCATTAACAATTATTGTACTTAAGATATCTTTATTTCTGTGGTTGTGTTGTGTTTTGTGCATGGAGCCACTAGAAAAAGTTAGAAAAAGTAAGAAAAATCAGTTTTTATAATTGAGTTCTGTATATAATTGGGTTGTATGTACCTAATTTTAATCTCAATTACAACCTTTAAAACAAACGAATCCTAAGATTTTTAGATGTTTTACACAAAACCTAAGTCATTAATTTTAGTTTTGTTAATGTTGATGAATGCAAAAATTTTTTTTATTTCAATTTGGCCTATGTATTGTTGGAGATTATTCAATTTTAATGGTGTCTTCCTTGAAATTTTTGAAAAAAAACATGAAATCTTTTATTTTTCTGTACAACCTGAAATATATGGCTAATTCGGAATAATATTATCTTCCAAAAAGAGTACCTGTAGATCTTGATTCTTACTTTAGCTTGATTCTTCACTATCTCTTTTACTGGCTGGAGTCTTATAATCACCGGTCCACATATTCGAGGTATGATGTTCTAATTAATGCAAATGACATTAAATTTTGGTGTCTTGGACACTTAAAAAAAAATAAAATGAACTAAGCATATACACTTAGTTAATGGTGTCTTGGACAATTAAAAATAAAATAAAATTTAATATTGGTGTCTTGAACAGTTATATACAAAAATTAACTTTTAGTGTTTTTTTTTTTTCCAGATTCAAACTCAACATGTTAATATATATGAAGCATATACACTTATCAATTACCACCTAAGCTTATAGTTTTGAAACCCGACCCGGCCTGACTGGTTGACCCGGGACCCGATCGATCCGAGGCTGGAATCGAACCGGGTTTAAGAAAAAATAGAAAAAAAAACCCGAAGTGACCCGGTAAGAATCAGTAAAAAACCGGGTTGCAACTCTTTGACTTTTATTTTTTTTACTAAAACGATGTCGTTTTGATTTAAAAAAAAAATAAACCCAGATGACCTGGTCAACACCCGGAACCCAGATCTTGGACCGGACTGGGTTTAAAAACGACTAACACCTTTAACAGTACCTCTCTAATCTCCTCTAATTTAATTGCAATAAACACCTAGTATATAGCGCAACCCTTGAAAATAAATAAACAAATCTCAAAGAAATTAACCCACTGCTAAGAAATAGCTCAACCTTTAAAATTAAAAATAAAAAAATCCCAAAGATTGCATAGCATCACATTTGAGATTTCCATGCAGGAGGTTTTGATGTATTGATTTTGGACCGCGTGAAAAATTCAAGTGCAATTAAAATTAACACAAAAAATAAAAACATACAAAAAAAAATTAGAATTCTTATTAATCTATTTATTTTAAGTGCATGTTTTAACTTAAATACAAAAATATTATATATAAGCTAAACTAAAAATATTATTTTACTCTTAATAAATAAAACAAGATAAATATATTTCTTAACATCCATAACCTTAAATATTTGTGAAGTGAAGTGTGTTTGAGATTATAGTAAAATTTATATTTTAAAATATTTTTTTACTTGAAAATATATTAAAATAATATATATTTTTATTTTTAATATCAATATATCAAAATAATTTTAAAAAATAAAAAATAATGTAAAACTAATTTTTTTGAATGAATTTGTTTTTGTTTAAAATAATTTTTTTTATGTTTTCAGATCGTTTTGATGTGCTAATATCAAAAATAATTTTTTTAAAATAAAAAAAAAATTATTTTGATGTATTTTTAAGTGAAAAATATTTTAAACCACCACCGCCGTCACAATCCTAAACAAGCTTCGACAGTTTGTTGAACATAAGTTCTTTTGCTTTAGAGGCCCTTTGTGTCCCTGTTAATTTAGAGGTGGCAGTGGACAAGTATGTTAGTTTTCCTCTAGTTTCCTAAACATTCTTTTTTATCTATCCAGGTAGTGCTGGATGCTGTTAATAAGCCTCGATCGAAATATCACATATAAAGGACTTAATTACAGACTCGGTGACCGAGTAAGGACTTACCAAAGTTTCCCAACTAATGATGCATGTCTATATTTTTTTTTCCTATTGGTAGTCATATAAGTGCCATGCATGATCTTGAGGGGCAAAGTTTATTGTCCACCTTTAATTAGATGATAGATCAGATGTTAATTTCAAGGTGATCTCTATGGATTAATTGTATTTGTACTTGTTTTTATGAAGTAAATCCATCTACCTCTTTTCTGTAGACTAAAGTTAATTCTTTACACTATTGTTTTTGGTTTGCTTGTTAAAATTAAGATGATTATAAATATATTGGATGCAATAGCAATTGATTATGGTATCCAATTAAAATATATAATAGTGATAAAACAATGGAACAATAAAACAGTAGAGAAGGAATGTTGCAACCCAGAAAACCCTTGAGGTCTGCGTGTATTGTATTAGGGTTTTATAATACCTAAATGTCCACAATTAATGCCATAATAAATGCCTAAATACATGCCTAAGACTATTCACATTCCATAATAGGATAATATTACAATCAGCTCATCCCATATTTAGATATTCCATAATACCCCCCCTCAAGTTGGAGCATGAAGGTCTCGGATGCCCAACTTGCGCAATAAAAATTCATATTGTTGCTTTCCCAAGGCTTTTGTGAATATATCGGCAAGTTGTAATGACGACGTAACGAATTTAGTCGTAATACTCCCAGCCACAATGGCATCACGTATAAAGTGACAGTCAACCTCAATATGCTTAGTGCGCTCGTGAAACACGGGATTCTGCGACATATGAAGAGCCGATTGACTATCACAATGAAGGGACATAGGAGTCGAGATGAGACACGCCAAGACTTTCCAAGTAAAGCTTTAAGCCAAGTCGGCTCACACGTCGTCATGGCCATAGATCGGTATTCGCTTCGGCGGAGGAGCGGGAGACAATGTGTTGTTTCTTGGTTTTCCAAGATACCGGTGAATTACCAAGAAAAACTATCCAGCCAGTAAGTGATCGTCGAGTAAGGGGGCAACCGGCCCAATCGGCATCACACCACCCGTGTAGCCGTAGATCACTTTCACTACTAAGAAATACACCTTGACCCGGATTACCCTTAAGATACCGGACCACCCGCAAAAGCGGCTTCCCAGTGTTCCTCCGTGGGCATTGCATGAATTGGGATAGAATATGCACACTATAAGATAGTTCGGGTCGATTGAAGCAAAGATAAATCAATCGTCCTACCAAGCGACGATATTTTTCCGGATCGGCTAATGTTGTACTAGTGGACAAAGCAAGTCGATGATTTTGTTCTAAAGGAACAGCTGCTGGTCGAGCCCCTAGTAACCCGGCCTCCGAAATAATGTAAAGTGCATATTTGCGTTGACAAAGAACAAAACTAGCAGGATTGCGCGCCACTTCAATTCCCAAAAAATATTTTAGGCAGCCAAGATCTTTCATGTGAAAGCAAGCACTGAGATAATCTTTGAATGTCTGTATATCACCCGGAAGATTGCCAGCGATGATAAGATCATCAACATACACAAGAACACTAAGTTGTACTTCCCCCTGCAGATATGTGAATAATGAGTAGTCGGAATAAGATTGCTGGAAACCATAGCTCATCAAGGCGGTTGAGAGTTTAGCAAACCAGCACCGAGGAGCCTGTTTCAACCTATAAAGCGACTTTCGAAGTTTGCAAACTAGCCCAGGTGTCCCGACGCGAAAACCAGGCGGAAATTTCATGTAAACTTCCTCCTGAAGATCACCATGCAAAAATACATTATGAACATCCATCTGATGTACTGCCCAATTCTTCGCGGCGGCCACAACAAGAAATACCCGTACGGTAACCATTTTTGCGACGGCGCAAAGGTTTCCGTGTAATCAAGGCCTTGATCGATGATTGCCCAAAATGACTAGGCAAGCCTTCAATCGCTCAATAGTACCATCAGAATTATATTTGATCTTGTACACCCACTTGCATCCCAAAGCTTTCTTCCCAGTAGGTAGACTCGAACAACCCAGGTCTCATTATTTTCGAGTGCGGAAATTTCATGCTGCATGGCATCTCTCCAACCTTTGTTTCCGACTGCCTCCGAGTATGACACGGGTTCCCGCTCAGCTGTGATGACTGCAAGAAAATGTCCATGTCGCATAGAAAATTTGTCACAATTCACATAATGTGCTAAAGGATAGGGTGTACCTGAAGGATGCAGTGGGTCGAGTGGCGAGCGAGATGGACTCAGTTGAATGGTGTTGGTGACAAAATCATGGAGTCGGACGGAGGGATACCGCGGCGATGTCCTCTCCCCAATAGATTAACCTCTTCTTCTTCTAGATGAGGAGAAGTCGATGGGGCAATATTTGGAAGTGGCTCGAAGATGAATGATCTAACTCCAAAGATATCCTTGGGTATAAGATCGTGGGCCTCGTCGAAGTGGTGAGAGCCATATCGGTAGTGGAAGGCCCATCGTAGTTTGAGCAAAAGGAAAAACATCTTCTCGAGAACACAACATCCCGAGAGACAAAAAAATCCCTGTCTTTCCAAATCATACGAGCGCCATCCCTTCTTCCCATAGGGATAACCAACAAAAATACACCGACGACTTCTACTTGCCATTTTATCCCCGTCTTCTCATGTGCATAACACAAAGACCCCAAAACACGTAAGTGATTATAAGACGGTTCCACCCCATGTAAGACGCGATATGGTGTTTTTCCATCCAAGATCAAGGAAGGGGTCCTATTGAAGTACCCAGCAGTCAATACACACTCGCCCCAAAATTTAATTGGAAGAGAACCTTGAAATCGCAGAGCGCGAGCTACATTCAAAATATGTTGATGTTTTCTCTCCACACGCCCATTTTGTTGTGGAGTGCTCGTACAAGAAGTCCGAAAAATAATTCCTTGATCAAAGAAATATGATTTCGGACATGTAAATTTGTCCCGTTATCGCTTCGGAAAATTTTGACTTTCCGAGCAAATTGTCTCTCAACCATGGCAAAAAATCTTTTAAGCATACTAGATACCTCTTTCTTGTCAACAAGAGAAATCATCAACAATAGTTAAAAAATACGAAGCACCACATGAAGAAACTGTTCTATATGGTCCCCATAAATCACAATGAATCAGTTCAAAAATACCCAAGGTCTTATTTTCGCTAACAAAAAATTTATCTCTCCGCTGTTTTGCTCTTTGACAAACATCACAATTTTTATTCAAACTGGTGTTTCCTGGTTGCTAGAATAAACTTCGGGAACTAACTTTGTTATTTGTAGAGAAGGATGCCCCAGTCGCTGATGCCAGAGATCAAGAGACGCTTTATTACTGATCTTCATTGTATTAATCCGCGGTATCCCTTTGAAATAATAGAGTCCATCTCGTCTCTCACCCGCACCAATCAGCATCCTCGAAGTGTGGCCCTGTATAACACATAATTTTTTAGTGAATAGTACAAAACAATCATACTTGATCAATTAATTGCGACACGTAAATTAAATTGCAAGTAAGTCCTGGCACATAAAGGACATTTTCAAGACACAAATCTCCATCAAGAACGGTTGTTCCCTCTTTGACCGCCAAAGCACTACTTCCATCTGGTAATCCAACGGGACACTGATCGATTATTTTTAAATCATTAAGTTCCTCAATTGACCCTGTCATGTGGTTAGAAGCCCCGGTGTCCAATATCCACACCGAACCAGTCACTGTCCCATACAAGTTTTTAAGCTTACCGGTCATTTTATCAGTTATCTCCTTCGGCTCTCCCAAGATGGCCTTTAATTTTGCCCACTGCTCGTCGCTCAAACCTGGGAACGACAACCCTCCTCCTGTGGCTGCAATAGTGGCAGAACTGGACCCGATTGTGGTGAGAGCAGCGTTAGCACGGTGGGTTCCTCTGTGACCCCGACCTCCTCCTCTACCACCGGAGTACCTTTTTCCACGGCCAACCTCTCTTCTCTCGTCTCCCCTGGGTCTGTCACCCCACCATTCGGGGTATCCCGTTAGGGCAAAACAATTGTCTTCTCCATGCCCTGATTTATGGCAGTGCGAGCAAATCCCCTTCTCTTGCCCGTCGGTTCGAGTCATGGAACCCTGCTGTCGTCCGTCGGTTCGGGTGCGAGCAACAAAAGCCACAAATTCTCCTTGTTCTTCTCTGCCTCGAGTCATCCCCTTCACCTGTTCTTCTTGAGTGAGGATAGAGTATACCTTGTGCAACCCCGGTAATGGGTCTTGTGCCAAGATGTTAGATCGGGTTGTCCCGAACGCTTTGCTCATCGAGACCCATAAGAAACAGTGCACCTTCTCTTCCTCTCTTCTCTTTTCCAATTCTGAACCCAGATTGCATGTGCACTTTCCACACTTGCACGCCGGCAATTGCTCAAAATTGCCCAGCTCATCCCATAATTTTTTCAATTTCCCATAGTAATCCATGATAGTCATTCCTTTCGTTTGCAATCGGCCAATTGGGACCTTAATTTTTGAATCCGAGGTCCATTGGTGATGCTGAATCGGTCTTTGATGTCCAACCACAAATCCCGTGCAATCTCTACATGAGATATGGTTGATCGGAGTGTAGATTCGATAGTGTTTCGAATCCAGGACACCAACAATGAGTTGATGGTCCACCAGTCTTCCCAATCCTCTGATTCTTCACTGGGTTGTTCAATAGACCCGTCTGTTGCTACCCAATTTTTGACCCATATTTTGATAAATTTTCAAATAAAATAATAGATAAAAAAATAATAATAAGGGTTTACATGTGGCGATAACATAAATGAATCAAGGCTAATATCAAGGAAGCAATATGTCAAGGAGATAATTACTGAATCATATATAATTATTGCAATATAAAATACCATAGATATATGATTTGATTCGTCTTTGGTTATGGAAAATAATCAATGCAATATAAAATACTATATATATGGGATTTGTTGGTGATGGTTATAGAAGACAATCTCTGCAATAATTATTGCAGTATTTCCTTAAATAACACACATGTAGAGATTTTCTATATAAATGAACATCCGGTCATAATATAGAGGGGATATTTTCCAAGGGGGCAATTTTTTCTTCGAGAGAGGGGAGCCAAACACATAAAAAAACCAAAAGCCGTTTCTCTTCCTCAGCCATAGCCTCCTCTCTGATTTTTCTTTTTTTTTAAAAAAAACAAAGCAGACATCCCTCCTTCTTCTTCTTCTTCTAGGCTTCATCCCTCAGCCCTCTGCCACACCTAACACGAGCCGCCCCCCTACCTTCGAAAAAGAAAACAAAAAAGAGAGAGCCCCGGCACGCTCTTTGCCTATTTTTCCCCTCTGTTACACGGAGACCAGCCCCTCTCCTTTATCTGGCCGACTCTCCCTCACGAGCTCTCCTCTATTTAGCCAAACTAGAGAAAACGTTGCTTTGGCCTTTGAGAATTCTCGGTTTCCCTCTTCAGCCGGCCATTGATCAGCAGTCTCCTCTCTCAGTCGGCCAAAACCAGATCTCCTCCCTCACTTCTTCTTCCCCTACAGAACCTTTTTTTTGCCTTTTACCCATAGCCAAACACCTTCCCCGATTTCCTCATCTCACTCTTCCCGACAGCCCACTCATTTCCATTTCCTTCGGACAAGAACGAGAGAGAGAGAGCACCCAAAACCAGTCCCCATCCTAGCATTCCCTTCTCTCGGCCATTTCTTCCCCTGCACTTGAAGCAGCCCTCTCTGTCAACGTAGCCTCAGACCAGCCTCCACCGAGCCCACAGCAGCAGCAACCATTTCTTCTCAGTAGAGACAAGACAGACGTGAAATGAGATGAAGGACGAGCAGAAGGAAAGAAGATAAACAGATGAAAATCAGAGAGACGAACCAGCACGCCTTCGCCATCACCTTTGTCCCTTCATTCCGTCTCCAGTTTCTTCTCCTTTAGTGGTGCAACTTTTTTTCTCCTCCACAGGAACAGGTATTAATTAGCCGAAGCAACAGCCTAGTAATGAGATCAGTTCCATCCCGGTCGACGCCATCCACCAGCTTCATTCTCAAAAACCAGCTTCGTCCCTGCACCAGGTAAGCTCTTCTCGTCCTTATGCATGCATGCATGAATTCAATTCACCCTGTTATTGTACATGTGAATTTTAATTCACCAGTAACTGTTCACGCGGGTCTCCTGCTGGCCGAAAAGAAAAAAAGAAGTTTATGTTTGGCTTCGAGGGGTCTGCTTCGAGGGGTCATCCTTGATTTTTTGGACTGTTCAGTTTACTTGCAAATTTTGAGAATATATACGCAGTTTGTTGTCTTTAATTGCAATTAAATGTGATTTTTTTTTTGACCAAAAAAAAATTATTTTTATGTGTTGCATACGGCCAATACCCTAACATCTTTTTAAATTTCTTCTTAAAAAAAAAGACAAATATTTGAAGTTTTGAAAATGTGTTTTCGCATGGATTTCTTAAACACAAAAATTATTTTCTTGCATTTCTGGATTTTACAACATGTTTGTAAAACTCCAAAGGGTATTAGCCAATATTCCAAAAAATATAAAAATCTTATTTTTTGGGGGAATTCATCTATTATTCACCGTTAATATTTGGATAAAGAAATCCCAAAGGGATGAATATCCAAAATATTATTGGGAATAATTTATCTATTATTCACCGTTAATGTTTGGATAATGAAATCCCAAAGGGATGAATATCCAAAATATTATTGGGAATAACTTGCTATTATTCGCTGTTAATGTTTGGATAAAGAAACCCTAAGTGGTTAATATCCAAAATATTTTTCTAGGAATAATAAGTCATCACACATCCTTGAAAGAAGCCTTAATTATAATTGAGGACATTTCAATTTTTGACTCAGTTACGAGCCGTGAGAGTATGAAATACTAAGGGAAAAATGAGCTTTTAAAGCACATGGAATCTCCTTGGATTTCTATCTTAATAAATTTAATTTGAATCAAACACAGATTTCAAGAGATCTCGCATTGGTTCTCCTTGGTACTTTGTAGACATATCTAAGGGTGTGATCAACATTGACCAAGGGTTCTTTCTTTTTAGACTTTCAAGTCCAAGTTTGTTCATCATAGCAAAACGTATCCTAGGAAAACACCAACACCATAGCTATTATAAGGCAAACCAAACACCAAGCAGCTTACCTTAGGTAGGGCGTACTAGGGGTGCTAATACCTTCCCTTTACGCAACCAGTCCCTTGCCTTAGAATCTCTGAAAGACCAGTTAGGTTTCCTAGTGACCATAATACTAGGTGGCGACTCCACTTTACACAAAAACAAAAAAGACCGCGAAATCAATCGATGGTCGCCAGGACGCCGCGCTCCGCTCGCGAGGGTGCGACTCCACTGGGGACCCTTGGACTAAGCTTGGTAATTGTTTTTTTTATTATGCTATGTGTTGTTTTTTTTACTATGAATGATAATTTGTTTAAAAGCTTTAGCATGCATCTTTACATCCTGTCATACATGATGTAGTCATTCATCACTTTATTATTATTTTCTTTTTGGAGAGCACACATTAAATTTTAAGTTAAGTGGGGGACTAGCAGCTTGCCTTATGACTTGAGTCAAGGTTTAAGTTTGTGTAAACCCCAACTCTTTGCCTGAGTGTTTAGACTGATAGTGATTGGTATATGTGCCATCCCACTATCTGCTGAACCCCCATATTGCCTTTACGAGGGTGATCACTAGGACAGCAAGAGACCCTCTTTAGAGACCAAGTAGTAAACCTACACAATGTCTCACATAAAGGAAATAGAACCTATCCTTAGGATGTATGCTCCATAATATCTTTTTACATCCAAACAAGCCTAAGCTCAAAGCATTTTGAATCTCAAGACCTTCATTCAAAAGCTAGCAAAGGGAGAGAGATGTTCCAGAATTGGGAGACCCAAGAAGCTCTATTGGTGTTCAAAATTTAATCAACAATGCTTGTTTGATCATGATATTGTGTTGTTTGCCTTTTTCACCTTTTTAAATCGAGTTTTCAAATGTCAATTGGATTTTATCCTTTTTTTTTTTAGCTAAACTTTTCCTTTTAATGAGATCATGCATTTTCAAAAGTTCATCTTTATGTTTTTACTATGCATTTACACATCACTTTCCGCTCGTAAAAACCCTGAAAGCGGATCTTCCATAACAAACACCTGCACTTTACACTGAGAATGAATGGCCGAACTTTAAAGAATACATATTAGTTGTAGAAGAAGAAGAATGAGAGGGAAATAACATTACGGGATTCACAAAAATTAATAAGAACATGAACAAGCTTGGAAACCCGCTAAAGAGGAATTTGAAACCATAGATGTGGGCAATGAAAAAATCAAGAGAGAGTTGAAGATAAGGATTTTGATCACCCCTAAAAGAAGGAGAAAAGTTAATTGCACTACTCCAAGATTATATAAATATTTTTTTTTTCTGGTCCTACAAGGATATGCCTGGTTTGTATAGGATACCACTAGTAGAAGGATGCAAATCGGTTAAGCAAAGGTTAAGAAGGACCAATCTGAATGACTTGATCAAGGTAAAGACATAAATTGAAAAGTAGTGGAATGCTGGTTTTCTAGAAGCAGTCAAGTATCCACGACGTGTGTCCAACATAGTGGTAGTACCTAAAAAAGAAGATAAAATCAGAGTTTGTGTGGACTTTATGGACTTAAATCGAACTAACCCTAAAGACAATTTTCCTCTATCACTCCTAGATATCTTTGGTTGACAATGCAACTCGTAACCCTATATATTCCTTTATGGACGGGTTTTCGGGCTACAATAAGATAAAATGGCGCAAGAGGATAAGGAGAAGAAACCTTTGTAACACTATGGGGAACCTTTTGCTACAAGGTCATGTCATTTAGGTTAAAGAATGTTGGGGCCACCTACCAAAGGGCCATGATGGCTCTATTTCACGACATGATGCAAAAAGAGATTAAAGTATACGTGGATGACATGATTGCTAAATCTAGAGAGAGAGAGAATCATGTCCAAATATTGAAGGAATTATTTGAAAGACTAAGGAAGTACAAGTTGAGGCTTAGCCATGCAAGGTGTTCATTCGGGGTGAAATCTAGGAAGTTGTTGGGATTTATGATGAGTGACAAAGGGATGGAAGTGGACCCTAGTTAAGTAAAGGCTATTTAATCTATGCCAACTCCCAAGACTGAGAAGGATGTAAGGAGGTTCTTGGGAAGGTTGAATTACATTGCTCCGTTTATATCTCAATTAACCACGACTTATGACCTCATCTTTAATTGTTAAGGAAGAAGAGTCTCGGAATTTGGAATAAGAGTGTGAAGAAGCTTTCGCGAAAATCAAGCAGTACCTACTCCACCCCTATCTATCAAGCTGAATTGCAAAATGGCAAGTTCTACTAGCTAAGTACGACATAGTATATATGACAAGAAAAACCATGAAAGTCATCGCCGATCACCTAGCTGACCATCTTTGTGGAAGATTATGAGCCGTTAAAATTTCATTTTTCTGATAAATATGTGCTTTTAGTCAAGGAAGGGAAATTAGATTGGTGGATTATGTACTTTGATGGTGCTGTGGTAACAGAGTGGGGGCAGTGCTAATCTCTCCTAATAAGAAACAATATCCGGTTTCAGTTAAGTCGTGGTTTGAGTGCAATAACAACATAGGAGTATGAAGCTTGCATTCTCGTTTTAGAGGTGGCATTGGAGCTGAATATTAGAAAGATAGATGTGTATGGAGACTCAATTTTGATTATTTGCCAAGTGAAAGGAAAAGGGCAAGCCAAGGACGAGAAGTTGAGACCTTACCAACAATACCTGTCTAAATTGGCTAGAGAATTTGAGGAAATAAGGTTCACCTATCTAGGAAGGGAAGGAAACCATTTTGTTGACACTTTGGTCACGCTAGCTTCTATGGCTAGAATAGATTTTGGGCATAAGGTATATTCGGTACACATTGATACTAGAAATAACCCAACTCATTATTGCTTAGTTGAAAGAGAAATAAATGGAAACCCTTGGTACTATGATATCAAGAATTTCATCCAAAACCAGACATATCCCATGGGGGCATCCACAATCGACAAGAAGACTTTGAGGAGGTTGGCAATGGATTTCTATCTTGATGGGGAAACTTTGTATAAGAAATCATCTGACAAAACTTTGTTGAGATGTTTGGATGACGTGGAGGCAAAAGGTGGTAAAGAAATTTATGGAAAGAGATTTGATCTGTCAATATGTCCATTAGAAAATATTATAACTAATAATGTCCAAAACTTCAATAGCAAGATGATAATAGAACTCTACGCTAAATGGAAAATCAAGCATTCTAATTCCTCGCCACATAGGTCAAAGATGAATGGTCCAATAGAAGCTGCTAACAAAAATGTCAAGAAGATTATTTAGAAGATAGTGGCCACCTACAAGGATTGGCATGAGACGTTGCCATTTGCCCTTCATGTGTACCACACCGCAATTCAAACTTTAATAGGAGCCACCCTGTACACTTTGGTATATAGAATGGAGGCGGTGATGCCTTTAGAAGTGGAAACCCCCTTATTAAGAGTATTGGTAGACTTTGAGTTTAGAAGAGGTGGAATGGGTAAAAATTAGATATGAATAGTTGAATCTGATCAGTAAAAAGAGGATAGCTGCAATCTGTCATCATCACGGATGACCAAATCATATGATAAGAAGGTCCGACCTTGAGGATTCCATGAAGGAGATCTTGTACTGAAAAAAATATAGCCTTTACTAGGAGAAGATCAGAGTAAATGGACGTCAAACAAAAAGGGCCCTTACATGGTAAAGAAAGTGTTCTCGGGAGGAGCTTTATTGTTATCTAGAATGGATGGAGAAGATCTAGTTAGACCCGTGAATGCCGACTCTATAAAGAAATACTATGCTTCCCGATCCATAAAATAAAGTTCGGCCGTGACTTCTCTCTATAAAGAACCTTTTTCTTCATAAAGCGCATGATCTCACAAAGCATTCAAAATCTTTTACTTAAAAGAATTGTTTTTACACATGACTAAGAAGATGACTCCATCAATTCTCAAATTGAAGGGATCCAAACCAAATTTAAACCTGATAGGTATTGCACACCACACCAGGGGGCAAAAAGTGCATCTAAGGGTCTATAGTGAACCAAAGCCAAAAGGGGTATCATCATAGAACTTCTGAAACACTTTTTATGATAGTTGCTTAAAAAAAAAAACAAAATATGATGATTGCATTGAAAGTTTTAGTTTTCATGAACAAAACCAAATTTTTGAGTTTTCCTTTTAAAAATAATTTCTCAAAAAATGGAAAAGGGAATTAAAACATCGGCAAAAGTATCATACAAAGCAACGTTTAATGGAGCAAGAAAGGGCCCCATAAGAAACTGGAGATCTCTTCATCCAGCATGAAAATGATAGGAAATATAGCGCGTGGAGCATATTTCAGTTCAAGAGGATAGGTCGAACAAACAAATGGAAATAGGAGCTCGAAGAAGTCCACAACGAAAAGAGGAGACCTATGTTTCCAAAAATAGGTAACAAAAACACGCATGATATATTGTCATAACACCAACCTGATAGGAAAGGTGTGACGAAAGCTCAATAGTTTCAAGTTTTTGGGACTCGCTGAGATACAGAATCTTAGGTCAACAGAACTACGGAAAAGAATATGAATTGTGAACCAACACTGCTTCATTCCTCGAGGTAAGATAATTTCTTTTGAAGTTCAAAACGGTCAGGTCACCCGATATTGAGACCATTTTCTGAAGAAAAAAAAACAGCATGAGTTTTTCTAAAAATTTTAAAATAGAAAGGTCATCCGATTTTGAGACCATTCCCTAGAAAAAGCATGGAGTTTTTCTAAATAATAATAATAATAATAATAAAATACAAAAATAAAACAGGCAGGTCTCCAGATATTGAGACCCCTTTCTAAAATCCTTTTCTCTTACACCTGGGTAGGTCACCCATCATAATGAGACCATCATTTTTTCTGGGTAGGTCACCCATTAGAATGAGACCATTCTCCATTTTTTTTTTACCTGGGTTGGTCACCCATTATAATGAGGCCATTCTTCCCCCTGGGTAGGTCACCCATAAGAATGAGACCACTCTTTCCCTTTTCCATTTGGGTAGGTCACCCATCACAATGAGACCATTTTTTCTGGGTAGGTCACCCATTAGAATGAGACCATTCTCCATCTTTTTTTTACCTGGGTAGGTCACCCATTATAATGAGGCCACTCTTCCCCCTGGGTAGGTCACCCATAAGAATGAGACCACTCTTCCCCCTTTCCACTTGGGTAGGTCACCCATCATAATGAGACCATTTTTTCGGGTAGGTCACCCATTAGAATGAGACCATTCTCCATCTTTTTTTACCTGGGTAGGTCACCCATTATAGTGAGGCCATTCTTCCCCCTGGGTAGGTCACCCATAAGAATGAGACCACTCTTCCCCTTTTCCACTTGGGTAGGTCACCCATCATAATGAGACCATTTTTTGGGTAGGTCACCCATTAGAATGAGACCATTCTCCATTTTTTTTTACCTGGGTAGGTCACCCATTATAATGAGGCCATTCTTCCCCCCTGGGTAGGTCACCCATAAGAATGAGACCACTCTTCCTCTTTTCCACCTGGGTAGGTCACCCATCACAATGAGACCATTTTTTGGGTAGGTCACCCATTAGAATGAGACCATTCTCCATTTTTTTTTACCTGGGTAGGTCACCCATTATAATGAGGCCATTCTTCCCCTGGGTAGGTCACCCATAAGAATGAGACCACTCTTCCCTTCTCTCCACTTGGGTAGGTCACCCATCACAATGAGACCATCTTGCATTTGGGTAGGTCACCCGTTAAAATGAGACCATCTTGTATTTGGGTAGGTCACCTCTCATAATAAGATCATCTTTCATTTGGGTAGGTCACCCGTCATAATAAGACCACACACACATTTTTGTATTGGTTTTGGTTAAAGGAGATCGCCAGATGGGATCTCAAGGTTAACCCAACCACACACGAGTTTAGCTTTGGTTAAAGGGAATCACCGAGATGGGATTTCAAGGTTGACCGAGCTACACACCGACTTTACTTCGGGTTAAAGGAGATCGCCAAATGGGATCTTAGGTTAACCCGTGAAAATAGACCAGCGTGAGTATGTGGGCAGGTCGCCCCTGAAAATAGACTAGGTTAGAGTGTGCGTGGGCAAGTTGCCCGTAAAAATAGACCAATTTTCTTTTTTAAAAAAAAGGGACAGGTCACCCATGATAACGAGACCATTTTCTTTTAAAAAGTGAAGTCCTTGGATGAGTGGATCACTCAGCAAGCAAGGAAGATTTTTTTTCTTTCTTTACAAAGCTTACTATGCAAAACATTGAGGAATTTTGCTTCGTAAGCATTGTAAAGAGGGGGCATCTGTTGCTACCCAATTTTTGACCCATATTTTGATAAATTTTCAAATAAAATAATAGATAAAAAAATAATAATAAGGGTTTACATGTGGCGATAACATAAATGAATCAAGGCTAATATCAAGGAAGCAATATGTCAAGGAGATAATTACTGAATCATATATAATTATTGCAATATAAAATACCATAGATATATGATTTGATTCGTGTCTTGGTTATGGAAAATAATCAATGCAATATAAAATACTATATATATGGGATTTGTTGGTGATGGTTATAGAAGACAATCTCTCGCAATAATTATTGCAGTATTTCCTTAAATAACACACATGTAGAGATTTTCTATATAAATGAACATCCGGTCATAATATAGAGGGGATATTTTCCAAGGGGGCAATTTTTTCTTCGAGAGAGGGGAGCCAAACACATAAAAAAACCAAAAGCCGTTTCTCTTCCTCAGCCATAGCCTCCTCTCTCGATTTTTCTTTTTTTTTAAAAAAAACAAAGCAGACATCCCTCCTTCTTCTTCTTCTTCTAGGCTTCATCCCTCGGCCCTCCGCCACACCTAACACGAGCCGCCCCCCCCTACCTTCGAAAAAGAAAACAAAAAAGAGAGAGCCCCGGCACGCTCTTTGCCTATTTTCCCCTCTCGTTACACGGAGACCAGCCCCTCTCCTTTATCTGGCCGACTCTCCCTCACGAGCTCTCCTCTATTTAGCCAAACTAGAGAAAACGTTGCTTTGGCCTTTGAGAATTCTCGGTTTCCCTCTTCAGCCGGCCATTGATCGCAGTCTCCTCTCTCGTCGGCCAAAACCAGATCTCCTCCCTCACTTCTTCTTCCCCTACAGAACCTTTTTTTTGCCTTTTACCCATAGCCAAACACCTTCCCCGATTTCCTCATCTCACTCTTCCCGACAGCCCACTCATTTCCATTTCCTTCGGACAAGAACGAGAGAGAGAGAGAGCACCCAAAACCAGTCCCCATCCTAGCATTCCCTTCTCTCGGCCATTTCTTCCCCGCACTTGAAGGCCCTCTCTCGTCAACGTAGCCTCGAGACCGGCCTCCACCGAGCCCACAAAGAAGAAGCAACCATTTCTTCTCGGTAGAGACAAGACAGACGTGAAATGAGATGAAGGACGAGCGAGAAGGAAAGAAGATAAACAAGATGAAAATCGAGAGATGAACCAAGACGCCTTCGCCATCACCTTTGTCCCTTCATTCCGTCTCCAGTTTCTTCTCCTTTAGTGGTGCAACTTTTTTTTCTCCTCCACAGAATGGGTATTAATTAGCCGAAGCAAATGACCTAGTAATGAGATCGGTTCCATCCCGGCCGACGCCATCCACCAGCTTCATTCTCAAAAACCAGCTTCGTCCCCGCACCAGGTAAGCTCTTCTCGTCCTTATGCATGCATGCATGAATTCAATTCACCCTGTTATTGTACATGTGAATTTTAATTCACCAAGAATCGTTCACGCGGGTCTCCTCGCGGCCGAAAAGAAAAAAGAAGTTTATGTTTGGCTTCGAGGGGTCTCGCTTCGAGGGGTCATCCTTGATTTTTTTGGACTGTTCAGTTTACTTGCAAATTTTGAGAATATATACGCAGCTTGTTGTCTTTAATTGCAATTAAATGTGATTTTTTTTTTGACCAAAAAAAAATTATTTTTATGTGTTGCATACGACCAATACCCTAACATCTTTTTAAATTTCTTCTTAAAAAAAAAAGACAAATATTTGAAGTTTTGAAAATGTGTTTTCGCATGGATTTCTTAAACACAAAAATTATTTTCTTGCATTTCTGGATTTTACAACATGTTTGTAAAACTCCAAAGGGTATTGGCCAATATTCCAAAAAATATAAAAATCTTATTTTTTGGGGGAATTCATCTATTATTCACCGTTAATATTTGGATAAAGAAATCCCAAAGGGATGAATATCCAAAATATTATTGGGAATAATTTATCTATTATTCACCGTTAATGTTTGGATAATGAAATCCCAAAGGGATGAATATCCAAAATATTATTGGGAATAACTTGCTATTATTCGGCGTTAATGTTTGGATAAAGAAACCCTAAGTGGTTAATATCCAAAATATTTTTCTAGGAATAATAAGTCATCACACATCCTTGAAAGAAGCCTTAATTATAATTGAGGACATTTCAATTTTTGACTCAGTTTACGAGCCGTGAGAGTATGAAATACTAAGGGAAAAATGAGCTTTTAAAGCACATGGAATCTCCTTGGATTTCTATCTTAATAAATTTAATTTGAATCAAACACTGATTTCAAGAGATCCGCATTGGTTCTCCTTGGTACTTTGTAGACATATCTAAGGGTGTGATCAACATTGACCAAGGGTTCTTTCTTTTTAGACTTTCAAGTCCAAGTTTGTTCATCATAGCAAAACGTATCCTAGGAAAACACCAACACCATAGCTATTATAAGGCAAACCAAACACCAAGCGGCTTACCTTAGGTAGGGCGTACTAGGGGTGCTAATACCTTCCCTTTACGCAACCAGTCCCTTGCCTTAGAATCTCGAAAGACCAGTTAGGTTTCCTAGTGACCATAATACTAGGTGGCGACTCCACTTTACACAAAAACAAAAAAGACCGCGAAATCAATCGATGGTCGCCGCGACGCCGCGCTCCGCTCGCGAGGGTGCGTCACAAGCTTGGAGGCCCGCTAAAGAGGAACTCGAAACCATAAATGTGGGTAATGAAGAAATCAAGAGAGAGCTGAAAATAGGGACTTTGATCACCCCCGAAGAGAAAGAAGAATTGATTGCACTTGCTCCGAGATTACGTAGATGTCTTTGCCTGGTCCTACGAGGATATGCCTGGTTTGGATACGAATATCGTAGTACATAGGATACCACTTGGTGGAAGGATGCAAACCGATTAAGCGAAGTTGAGGAGAACTCATCCGGAGGTCTTAATCAAAGTAAAAGCAGAAATTGAAAAACAATGGAATCTATGGCACCTCCCGGATCGAGAAGGATGTGAGAGGTTTCTTAGGAAGGTTGAATTACATTGCTCGGTTTATATCCCAATTAACCACGACTTGTGACCCGATCTTTCGTTTGTTAAGGAAGAAGAACCCTGGAATTTGGAATGAAGAGTGCGAAGAGGCTTTTGAGAAAATCAAGCAAGTACTTGTTGAATCCACCCCCGCTTGTTCCTCCGTACCGTAAAGGCCATTAATATTGTACCTAACAAGAATGCAAACAAAGCAATGGGATGTGTGCTTGGGCAACACGATGAAACCGGAAAGAAGGAAAGGGCCATTTATTACCCGAGCAAGAAGTTCACGGAATGTGAGTCTAGGTATACTGTGATTGAGAAGTGTGTTGCGCACCTTGACATGGGCCGCAAAGAGATTACGTCAAGTATATGTTGTATCACACTACGTGGTTAATTTCCAAATTAGACCCGTTGAGGTACATTTGTGAAAAGCCCTATTTATCGAGCCGAATTGCAAGATGGCAAGTTCTATTGGCTGAGTATGACATAGTATATATGACAAGGAAAGCCGTAAAAGGGAGTATTATTGCCGATCACCTGGCTGACCATGCTATGGAAGATTATGAATCATTAAACTTTGAATTTCCCGATGAAGATGTGCTTGCAATTGAGGAAGAGAAATCAGATTGGTGGATTATGTACTTTGATGGTGCTTGTAAATGTATGTGGTAACGGAGCGGGTGCGGTGATAATCTCTCCGATAAGAAGCAATATCGGTTTCGGTTAAGCTACAGTTCGGGTGCACCAACAACACGGCGGAGTATGAAGCTTGCATTCTCGGTTTGGAGGTCGCATTGGAGCTAAACATCGAAAGATAGATGTATATGGAGACTCAATGCCGATCATTTGCCAAGTAAAAGGAGAATGGCAAACCAAGGAAGAGAAGTTAAGGCCTTACCAAGAATACTGTCTAAACCGGGCCGGAGAATTTGAGGAAATAGAGTTCACCCATCTAGGAAGGGAAGGAAACCGGTTTGCGGATGCTTTGGCTACACTAGCATCTATGGCCAAAATAGACTTTGGGCACAAGGTACAACCAAGTACACATCAATATCGAAATAACCCAGCTCATTGTTGCTCAGTCGAAAGAGAAGTGGATGGAAACCCTTGGTACTATGATGTCAAGAATTTCATCCAAAACCAGGCATATCCCATGGGGGCATCCAAAATCGATAAGAAGACCTTGAGGAGGTTGGCAATGGATTTTTATCTTGATGGGGAGATTTTGTATAAGAAATCATCCGACGGGACTTTGTTGAGATGTTTGGATGAATTTGAGGCAAAAAGCGCGTTACGAGAAGTCCATGAAGGGATTTGCTCAACCCATGCTAATGGACACGTGATGGCTAGGAAGATACAAAGAGCCGGTTACTTCGGATGACATTAGAAAAGGATTGCATCGACTATGTCCGAAAATGTCATAAGTGCCAAGTATACAAAGTGACAAAATCAACGCCCCTCCAACTCCTCTATTTAACTTGACATCTCCATGGCCCTTCGCGATGTGGGGAATTGATGTGATTGGACCCGTAAACCCAAAAGCCAGCAATGGTCATAGGTTTATTCTCGTGGCTATCGACTACTTTACAAAATGGGTAGAAGCCGGGTCATTTGCTCATGTGACGCAAAAAGTAGTGAAGAAATTTATTGAGAGAGATCTGATTTGTCGATATGGTCCACCAGAAAAGATTATAACTGATAATGCCCGAATTTCAATGGCAAGATGATAATAGAACTCTGCGCTAAGTGGAAAATCAAGCATTCCAACTCTTCGCCGTATAGACCAAAGATGAATGGTGCGGTAGAAGCCGCTAACAAGAATGTCAAAAAGATTATTCAGAAGATGGTAGTCACCTATAAGGATTGGCATGAGATGTTGCCATTTGCCCTTCATGCGTATCGCACCGCGATCCGAACCTCAACAGAGCCACCCCGTACACGTTGGTATATGGAATGGAGGCGATTATGCCTTTAGAAGTGGAAATCCCCTCATTGAGAGTACTGGTAGACTCTGAGCTGAAAGAGGTAGAATGGGCAAAAGTTAGATATGAACAGCTGAATCTGATCAGTGAAAAGAGGATAGCCGCAATCTGTCATCATCAACTTTACCAAAGAAGGATGGCCAAATCATACGACAAAAAGGTTCGACCTCGAGGATTCCACGAAGGAGATCTTGTACTGAAGAAAATATTGCCTTTACCAGGAGAAGATCAGAGTAAATGGGCGCCGAACTATGAGGGCCCTTACGTGGTGAAGAAAGCATTCTCGGGAGGAGCTTTGCTGTTATCTAGAATGGATGGAGAAGATCTAGTTAGGCCAGTGAATTTCGACTGTAAGGAAATATTACGCTTGATGTATTCCGTAATCTCCCAATCAATAAAATAAAGTTTGGCCATGAATTTTCTCTATATATATATAAAAAAAAAAACCTTTCTTCATAAAAAGCATGATCTCATAGCATTTGAAATCTTTCACTTAAACAAACTCTTTTCTTACACATGACTAAGTAAATGACTCCATCAATTGGAGGGAAGCAAATAAAATCTAAACTTGGCATATTTATGCATACCACATGGGGGCAAGAAGTGTACTAAGAGCACATTGGGGTCTATAGTGAACCAAAGCCCAAAGGGGTATCATCATAAGAACTTCTACAAAAGCATCTTTTTATGAGAATTGCCAATTGCATTGAAAGTTTCAGTTTTCATGAACAAAACCAAATCTTTTGAGTTTTCCTTTTAAAATGATAATAAAAGACAATACTCAATGGAGCAAAAAAGGGCCCCATAAGGAACCAAAGATCTCTTCACCAAGAGGATATGAAGTATAGTGTGCAGAGCATATTCCGATTCAAGAGAAAAGGTTGGACAAACAAATGGAAACAAGAGCTCGAAGAAGTTTACAATGAAAGGGGGACCTATGTTTCCAAAGATAGGTAACAAAAACATGCATGCTATATTGTCATAACACTAACATGGCGGGGAAAGGTGGGACGAAAGCCAAATTAGTTCCAAGTTTTTGGGAATCACTAAGAGACAGAGTCTTAAGTCAACGTAGCTACGGAAAAGAATATGAATTATGAACCAAGACTGTTTCATTTCCTCGAGGTAAGATGTTTTCTTTTGAAATTCAAAACGGGCAGGTCATCCGATGTTGAGACCATTCCCTAGAAAAAGCATGGAGTTTTTCTAAATAATAATAATAAAAAAAATAAAAATAAAATAAAACGGGCAGGTCTCCGAATATAGAGACCCCTTTCTAAAATCATTTTCTCTTACATCTGGGTAGGTCACCCATCATAATGAGACCATCATTTTCCACTTGGGTAGGTCACCCATCACAATGAGACCATTTTTTCTGTAGAATGGTCCACCAGTCTTCCCAATCCTCTGATTCTTCACTGGGTTGTTCAATAGACCCGTCGATGAACCCGAATTTCTTTCGGGCTCTCAAGGCCGTTCGGAACGAACGTTCCCACTCTTCATAGTTGTCCCCCTTCAGTTGGACCTGAGTAATCGTAAACCCAGGATTATCAAGAGATGTAATATCGTATGGCGAAATCGTTTTTCGATTCTCACTAGATACACTCTTGCTCCCGGACATGGATTCTGCCATGTATTCTGCTTGATTGTGTGTCTTATTTCAATTGTTTTATAGCTCTGATACCATGATAAAACAATGGAACAATAAAACAGTAGAGAAGGAATGTTGCAACCCAAAAAACCCTTGAGGTCTGCGTGTATTGTATTAGGGTTTTATAATACCTAAATGTCCACAATTAATGCCATAATAAATGCCTAAATACATGCCTAAGACTATTCACATTCCATAATAGGATAATATTACAATCAGCTCATCCCATATTTAGATATTCCATAATAAATAGAAAAAGAATCTTTGAGCCAGCTTCAGAACTTCCATCAAATGCCCCCTAAAAATGTTTTGATTTTCTTGCCTACTTGTAGTCAAATTGATTTTTTAATCCTGCTGAGTAGTCAAGTGATCAAGAATCAGAAGGTGGATCTCTCGTGTTTTGGATGCTGTAAATCCTTCAAGTGATCAAGTATCTACTGAGTATTCTCAATATCAAAATATTTGAATCTTATAAAAGTATTTAGTGATTAACAGTCATGTCCTCAAATTAAAGATTGTTGTTGCCTTCTTCCTTTCTCTTGGATCTTATCTTCTGATGCTGTCGCAGTCGTTAACAGGAGCTGATGACTTGGTCGGTTTTGTGTTGTTATGAACGTAGGAGATAAAGACACGAGTGCTGGTGTTTTTGTGACTTCTCATCTGAGACCAGTATTGTTGCAGCTGCTATGGAAGGAGGAGTTGAAGATGTTGGAACCAGTGCCGGACTGAGAAGATAAAACTTGTGCTGTGAGTGTCGGTTAAAACCTCTGATATGTCTAAGCCATGCTCCCATTCTTTAAGCAAGTAATTTCATACGGAAGGAAGAAAACTTGCTGCTACTGGTGGCGGTGAAGTAAGGTGGTTACTCGGTGCAGCTGTGGTTGGACTGCGTTCTACCACAAGAACGGACAAGGTGAAGCTGTTGTCTGCTAGACCGAGATGCTGCCAGAGCTGGAACCAGCTGCGCTAGACTGATCACGGTGTTGCACAAGAGAAGATGAAGTGCTGGTGGAGGTCACGATGCATGCTGCTTCCATGGAGGAATGGAGGTTGGGAGAGAAATGTTGATTCACTTTTGCTTGTTACGGGTTTTGGTGTGTTTTTGGGAGGTTGGAGGAACTTTATTGTGTTCCTTTTCTTTTGGTCCTGGCGTGATGGTGGATAAGAGAGTATTTTCATGTCTCTGTGATTTTTTTTCTATCCAATTCTCTTTTACAATCCCTCTTCTCATGAAATTCTCTCCTGAAATCTCTTATTCTCTGTGTGTAACCATTTATTTATATTGGTGGAAATTTTCAGGTGTAATTTATATTGTCTTGGAATTAATGTTAACATACATATATAACGCATTAGACAAAAATAATAATGATAATAACATAAAATTCACTGCAGGTACTAATATTTAGTACAGATTAATTTGAAAGAAAAACATCATTATTATTGCATATTTAATTGAAATAATTGAAATTCACATTACATGAAAAAGATAATATATTACATAAATGGATACCAAACAAATTAGGTCATTTTTCCACAAGAATTCCCAGAGAAGTGATTGAGTAATGATGACTCACTCATCAGAATCAAATACCAGTGAGGCACACGCAGCAACAACGCACGCAACAACACAGACAACGACGCCAACTGTATAAAAAAATAAAAATAAATTAGATACATATGCACGCTCGTAAATTAAATATTTTTTTTAATTTAGTTATTATGTTTCTAATTTTTTTTATTTATCATGTATTTTATTTTTAATCACTAATAAATTCATGTACCATAATTTTTCATATAAAAATTATAACAAAATACATATCAATTTATCAAATTCATATCCATTAGCATATAATATTACCCATACACATATTAATTTAAAAATTCATAAATTATTATAAACCCAATATTTTTAATAATTAATTGTAAATAAATAAAACTAAAATTAAATAATAAAACAAATAGAAAAGATGAAGAAAACTTACCTAAAGTATAAAGTATAAAAAATTACTTGTTTAATTAATTAATAGTTTAGAGCTTGAAAACAATTTTTGTAAAAAAAAGAAAGGCATGAACAGTAGTAAAAAAAAGAAGAGTTTTGATCGATTAGTAGGAAAATTAATCCTATAAAGATATTATATTAATATTTTAATATAAAAAAATAATTTGAAAAAAAAATTAAAGGGGCAATTGCCCTTTTTGCTTAATTGTGGCCCCGCCACTGTATATATATGTATATGTATACGTGTATGTATGGATTCGTGCATGCTGGTTTGCGTGCACAATATTCATTTAGATCCAGAATTAGGAGAGTTATGAAATGTTGAATTACTACCATTTATGCTTCTTTTTTTCAGGAGGTGGTGGCTGTTGAGCACCGTTATTCATAGGGTGACTAGCTGCAGGTGGTGCAACATAAGGACCTTGAGGATACCCTTGAGCTGGTGGTGGATAGGAATATTGTGGTGGAGGAGGAGGAGGATGCGCCTGCTGGCTCGGTGGTGGATATGCTCCTGAAAGATCATTAGCAACCCATCCTTAATCGATGAACTTGATAAATTAATCATGTAAAAGACTAGTCACTTAATTGTGGAAAAATAACTTTACCTTGAGGTTGGTAGGTATTGTGGTGACTCATTATTTGAAATCTAGACCTCACAATAAGTGACTTATTAAGCACCTTAATTATACCTAGCTAGGAAAATGTATGTTATGGAAGATACTCTACACATACTTGTGCCCATTGCTGCTACTCAGTTTATATAGCAGCATTCTTCCCCTCCATGTTCAGCAGCTCGGCATCATGTATGTGTGAATGCCCTTCATGACAAGCTGTTCATCCTCCATGTGCTTCGCCATATTCCTCGCCAATCAAGCTGGTGATGTTAGTGTGTGTGAACACCGACACTATTAACAACTATTGTCAACCTAGGATATGGTTATTTTTGTGTATAATGTCACTAAAATAGTTAGAAAAAACAAGAAAAATTAATTTTTATAATTAAATTTTGTGTATAATTAGGTTCTACTCAATCTCAACCTCAATCACAACCATTAAATCAAATACACCCTAGATGTTTTACACAAAACCTAAGACATTAATTTTAGTTTTGTTAATGTTAATGAATCTAAATAATTTTTTTTTTCATTTTGGTATATATATAGTTGAAGATTATTCAAATTTAATGACGTCTTACTGGAAATTTTTGAAAAATAGCATGAAAGCTTTTATCTTTATGCACAACTTGGAATATATGACTAGTTCAAAATAATATTATCTTCGAAGAGGGTACTATAAATCTTGATTCTTCTTTTAGCTTGATCCTTCACTGTCTCTCTTGCTAGTTAAAGTCTCATCAATTTGTATATTCGAGATTTGATCTTATAATCAATACAGATGACATTAAATTTTAGACAAATTAATATAGAATTTACTGATATTTTGATTTGTTTTGTCCGTTTTTCTTTTTCATATCTCAATATAAGTTTTCTCATTTTCTTTTTATGACTATATATTGCCTAAACACTAATCAATACAGTGTTTGTGTGTGTGTTTATATATATATATATATATATATATATATATATATATATATATATATATCAGATTCAAACTTCAAACTCAACATGTTAATACATATGAAGCATACACACTTATGAATTACCACCTAAGCTAACACCTTAGCACCTCAAAGATTCGACCATATGTAGTCTATATATTTCTTTCCATGCATTTGGTTTTCAGCTTTCGCATTTTATGATTTTTATTTTTCTTTCCAACTTGACATTACAATTACGAGTTAATGATATCCGGAAAATCCAAGTTATTTAAAAATACGAAATAAAGTCAATCTTAAGACCGAGTCCAAGAGTGGTTGGATCTATGACGCGTCTAAATCCATGATTTTTTAACAAGAGTTAAAAATGAGCTCGAGCTTTATTAATTTATATTTTATTTTGGAGACCAATAAATCGTGATCCGTCAGGAGTGTACGTAAGCAAGCATGACGCATACACACAGCTTCAGTCAGTTCTCATCTAGCCCGGGATGGGTTTATAAGAAGCATAAAATATAAATTATATAATGGTTATGAAAAAAACGTGAGGGTTTGCATATATTATTATATTGTTAATTAATTCTTGTGAAAACATTTTATTTCCTCTCCCTTTTATTTCTTATTGAAACTAGTTGAGGGGTCAACGCGTACACGCTGTTTCTGTTTGATTCCGCATTGACTCAGGTTATATAACAATTTCTTAGATAAATCTAATAATTTTGAATAGAAAAAAATATAAAATCTTTAAACTAAATAAAAATAACTAAAAGCATATTTATATTTTTTTTTATAAAAAAAACTCCTGCATAGCGTATGATCCATCTTTTGATTAAAAAAAATGCTATTTATGGTGCCACACATGCTAATTCATTGTCTCTTTAGCACCATCGTGGAAAAATACACTCCTACGACGTATCTTGGGTACGTAGCTACCAGGAAACAACCAAAATGTCTAGTCTTCTTCTTCTTCTTCTTCTTACTTTTGTGTTGCCAGGAAACCTCATTTTAGTTGAATAAGCTTCGAGCTCGTATACGTAAGAATTCTTGGTAATCTGTAGACTGATGAACTGCGACCTCCTGAAATTCAACACATGGCTGATGGTTCTAAGCTATATATATATATATTAACCAAAGTTATTTGGATTTGAACGTCAAACATTGATCTGCTGATCACCAGAAACAAATGTGCCCAAGAGCCTGAAAATCTCTTATATGTTGGGGAATCCGACCAGTGGTGTACTGATATTTGCTCATCGGAGGGTAAGCACACTGAGACACAATATTTTACGTGGTTCGGCAAATCCGCCTACATCCACGGGAGATGTCCATTTTATTAGATATAGAGATACGTGGAGGAGGAGTATTACATTTCTTTGCTCTTTACCGCTGCAATGGCAATGGCAGCAAGGCTGCTGCCATTGCAGCTCTCTCTTTCTCTCTACTCACACTCACGTTTTCTCACTCTCTTCAAAACCCTCTCTCAATGCTCTCAAATAATTATGCCTCTTTTATAGGCATTAAATGGTGAGATAAGATCCACAAAATAAGGCACTAATTATACTCCACTATCTACCAAGTGGGAGTGGGGTATTTGCCACAATAATGGCAATTTCCTAACAATCACCCCCTTCGCCATTTATGTGGCAATTGTCCTCTTGCTTCTTCAGCACAAGCTTGCATTCTGTAGCTCTTTCAAGCTTACCATTCTGAGAGCGTCTTCAACACAACATTCCCCTTCGAGTGTATCAATCATGCTCGGTCTGGAATGATTTTTCAAGCCTTACACCAAGGCTTAGAATACCCCCTCAAACAAATATTCCCAAGTACGACGATCATTATCTGAGTATCGTAATGTGATCACGAGCTCACCACTCTTCCAAGAGTCTACTCATCCAGGAGTTGCGCCTGCCCTCTGTTCCATCCTAGGAACCACGCCTTACTTCTCCGTGAGTCTCCCGCTCTTAGTCTTAAGAGTCCAGGTAGCTCTCCACCTTTAACCATGGGAGCAACCCATTAAAGGTTGATTCATATCTGTCTTCATACTCTGAGTATTACAATGCCATTTCTGAGCTCACCACCTTGACAAGAGTCAACTTGTTCCCGAAACCTGCGCATGCCCACTGCTTATTCTTAGCAGTCGCATCTTAATGCTCCACAAGTCATCCACTTATTGTCCAAGGCAAATGTCCACTTGTATCTAGCCATCACATCGGCTTTGGGGCGTTCTGAACTGGGCTCATATCATGGCTCACACACCTTCTCCTCAGGTGTCTCCGCTCATCGTCATGCGGCGGTCTGAAATGGGGCTCCTATCGCGGCCCTCACACCTTCTCTAAGGTGTCTTCACCCGTTGTCATGGGGCAGTCTGATCTTGGGCTCATATCAAGGCCCTTACACCTTCTCTAAGGTGTCTTCGCCCGTTGTCATGGGGCAGTCGCATCCTCTTTCAGCTGAGATGCTTCAAAGTGGCTCTAAAATTCTCTACCACCATGTGCACTATGGGAAAGATTACTGCCATCGACTACATAGAAAGAGAAAGTTGCGGTATACTCCTCGCAATCCTCCACCTCGATTTCTATGTTTGGAGCTTCTACGCCTTTTTGCTTGACAACTCCACCTACACCAACTCTCTTTGGTGTCTTCGCCTTTCATCATAGGCGGTCGCCTTTTATCACAGGCGTTTGCACCCCCTCAATTAGGTGCCTCCCGCAACGGCTCTCTTTCCATCCTTGCATGCATTGGAAAGGTCTTCGCTGTTGTCTTCATTAAGAGCACAAGAGACTTCCTGTTATACAAACTTTAACCGTCTCTCGCTCCGAGCTTCATCTCGGGAACACTTCTTCTCCTTGCACCTGTTGTCTCATTACAGTACCTCGTTGGATCCTCCGGGTACTCCCCGCATAATCTCCGTATGCCCTCGTGCAATTTCTGTTCTCTAGATTTTTCCCTATTCCTTGCTTATGTTTGACAGCAGCTCATCCTGTCATAACACCTGTCCAAGTCAAAATAGGGTGCCAATCTTTATCCCCTTGCTATATTCCTCTTCCATTATCAGGGTCTTCATGAATTCTTCCCTTGAGAAATCACAGTCACCGAATCTAACTTCTTTGGAGAAATCACCACTTCATCAGATCCTTGATCATACAGAATCCAACTGTTCTCTTGTGCCGTCATCCTGCTAGTCTTCAACCGTTTCATTACAAACCGCTATATATACGAAAATAGTACCGTATGGATAATCTTTCCACTAAGCAAGTTCCCAAGAAAGATTGGAGGGGTCACTTGGGTCCCGCTTTAAGACCCAATCTCCTAGAGAACTTCTTAGGCCATATCTATCCATCGTCTTGTCTTTCCGTATATACAACCATTTACTAGCTTTATTGCGGCTTTCCTTTACAAGTGATTTGGAATATACTGGTTTAATACATCATTTCTCAACATCTGGCGAGACTACCGATGCTTAGATTCGTCAAGATTGGTCTTCGTCAATTTTGACTCTACACCTCTAATTGTCCACTTGATCGGGTGTCCAGAGTGTCCCAATTTTGCCTTCACATAAGGTAATTAAAATTTCCTATTTAGCAGTTCAACACATGCAATTGGTTAAACATGTGCACCTTCTTCTTCTTAATCTCCATCGACCACCATGATGCCCTTCAGATGCCTCATAATCGGGCAATCTCTTTTGTTAATTCACCACCACCACTTTCGGTCACAAATCTCAATGATCGGACCGTACCATTGCATCCGGAATGATCAAATTAGCTGGAAACAAGTCTGAAATCGTCCAAATCGCACTTCAGACGGCTAAGATTTGATCAAAACAATTCTGGCCTGATGAGCGGTCCAGATTCAATATCAGATCCGGTTGCACGTAGACTCTGCTGCACAGAATCTTCTCCCTCGGCTCAACTCGGCTCGGCTCATTCCGGCTCGGGGCTGATGACATGGCATGTGGGTCCCACAGAACTGACATGGCATGCTGACTGGACGCTGACATGGCATGCTGACTGGACGTTGACGTGTCTACTGACTGGCTGATGACAGGGCATGCTGACTGTGTATACTGGCGTCATGATTACGTCATGATGACATCATCCTTATCCAGGTCCGACACTTGGGTCGGGTCGTCTGACATCATCCTTATCCTCATCCGGGTGAAGCAGACGCGTGGCGCGCGTGGGCAGTCTCCTCGCCGGCGCGTGATGACGCGTGTGTCGATTTTCGACGTCCAATTTCGACGCGGTTTTCAACAGTGGCTTCGTCTCTTCCTCCTCTACACAGTGTTATAGTCAAAGCACAATTTTGACAAATTTTATTTTTGAGCAAAATCAAACACCCCTTTAAACCATGTGCTATGATATCAATTGTTGGGGAATCCGACCGGTGGTGTACTGATATTTGCTCATCGGAGGGTAAGCACACTGAGACAAAATATTTTACGTGGTTCGGCAAATCCGCCTACATCCATGGGAGATATCCATTTTATTAGATATAGAGATACGTGGAGGAGGAGTATTACATTTGCTGCTCTTACAACCGCCGCCATTGCAACTCTCTCTTTCTCTCTACTCACACTCACGTTTTCTCACTCTCTTCAAAACCCTCTCTCAATGCTCTCAAATAATTATGCCTCTTTTATAGGCATTAAATGGTGAGACAAGATCCACAAAATAAGGCACTAATTATGCTCCACTATCTACCAAGTGGGAGTGGGGTATTTGCCACAATAATGGCAATTTCCTAACATTATAGTATGTGTCAAGATTACATAAAAAATCGCAATAACATATCAGTATTTCACCTCTCTAATCTGCTCTCATTGAATTGTATTATAGGATGTACTTATATAGGAAATATTGTATATAGGAAATATTGTAGATATACTCTTGTGTGGTAACCTCCACCATTACTATTGTATATTTCCCTATATATATATATAGAAAAGGTTGGCTAACCATTAGGTTAAACCTCCCAATTATTCTCATCTTAGTATAAGAGTTTTCTGCCATCAGAACTCTTTTCTCCCTTCCTCCCTTTGCAGCCGACCCTCTCTTTACTTTCTCTACATGGATTCTACTATTGCCACCGACTTCTCCCTCTCCACAGGTGGTGCAGCAGAGCCGGCCAGCCATCCCTTAGCTACTGCCGCTGGTGCCTTTTCTTCCCCACAGCAGCCTCCACTTGCAGAGGTTGTCTCTGATTCTTCCTCCCAAGTCCCTACCGTTCCTTTACCTCTCATGGGAACCCACACTACAGCTATTGTTCCTTTAGCGAACACTCACCAAGTTGTTTCGCTAAAACTTACGAACACAAATTATCTCTATTGGAGAATGCATATGAAGCCATATCTCCTTGGTCAAGGTGTTTTTCACTTTGTTAACAGCTCAGTGCGGTGTCCTCCATCTCATATTTTTGATAGCTCTGTTGGTTCTTCCTCTATCATCAGCAATTGTGTGGGCAATTGTCCTCTTGCTCTTCAGCACATGCTTGTATCTTGCAGCTCTTCTAAACTTACCATTCTGAGAGCGTCTTCGGCTAAGTTTACAGGTGCTTGCCATACCTTTCAATCACCAGAGTCATCAAAGCACACCCTTGCTCACATCAAAGGTCACTTCAATCAGATGGTTAGTCACATCACATCTGAAGAGTGTTAACGCTTGTCTCTGGGAAAACATTCCCCTTCGAGCGTATCAACCATGTTCTGTCCGGAATGATTTTTCAAGGTCTCACATCAAGGCTTACAACACCCCCTCAAACCAAAATTTTTATTTCTAAGTGCGACAATCATTATCTGAGATCTCAATATGGTCATGAGCTTACCACTCTTCCAAGAGTCTACTCATCTCGGAGTTGCTCCTGCTCTCTATTCCATCCTAGGAACCACGCCTTACTTCTCCGTGAGTCTCCCGCTCTTAGTCTTAAGAGTCCAGGTAGCTCTCCACCTTTAACCATGGGAGCAACCCATTAAAGGTTGATTCATATCGTCTTCATACTACGAGTATTACAATGCCATTTCGAGCTCACCACCTTGACAAGAGTCAACTTGTTCCCGAAACCTGCGCATGCCCACTGCTTATTCTTAGCAGTCGCATCTTAATGCTCCACAAGTCATCCACTTATTGTCCAAGGCAAATGTCTTCTAGCTCATTGATCTTTAGCATGGGGGCAATATCCATGAAAGTCAATCCTGCATTTGTCTTCATACTCATCATAGCCACTTCATTGGCTATCCATACACCTGTCCACTTGTATCTAGCCATCACATTGGCTTTGGGGCGTTCTGAACTGGGCTTCTATCATGGCCATCACACCTTCTTTAAGGTGTCTTTGCTCGTTGTCATGGGGTGGTCTGAACTTGGGCTCATATCGTGGCCCTCACACACCTTCACCTTCCATCTAAGGTGTCTTCGCCTTTCATAGATGGTCACATCTTCCTTCAGCTGAGATGCTTTAAAGTGGGTCTAAAATTCTCTACCGCTATGTGGATTACGGGAGAGATAACTGCTGTTGTTACCCAATTTTTGACCCCACCTTTTTGATAAAGTTTTCAGAAAATCCAAAAATAGTGAAAAATAACAAAAATCAAAAAAATATGTTTTTAATATATTTGCATCGTTTTTATCATTTTCAACGTCGTCTAAAAAAGAATTTAAAATTTCAAAAGTCTTTCAAACGCATTTGACTTTTCAAAAAATTATTGATTTTTCTCATTGAGTCAACATTGATATTGCTCGCTTCAAAAAATACAAGAAAAATCAAAATTTATAAAAAAGAAAGAAAGTTGAGGGACCAATTTTAAGACCCATAAGCAATATTTTACCTATAAATATGGGTCCATAACTCACACAAAGGAGGGGGAAGAGGGCAATTTTGAGATAAAAAAAGAAAACCTAAACCTATCTCTTTCATACCAAGCCGCTGCTCCCCAGGATCCAAAAACCTTTTCTTCTCCCTCCCCTAAGCGGCTGACTTTCCAGCTGCCAAAAAAAAACAACGGCCGCCCCCTTCCCTCTGCATACAAGCCTCCCTTCTTCCCATACTCTCCTCTCATCTCACCAGGGCTGCTCCTTCACAGCCGGTATTCCTTCAGCCACTGTGAACGCCACCTCCGGCCATAACCCCCATTTCCACAGATCTTCCCTCAACAGCTGTTCCCATCTTCACTGCAACTTCAGCGGCCACAGCCGTTTTTCACCGCCAGCAGCAGCAGCGCCGTCCTCACCAGTGAGCCAGCAGCCTACACACGGTAGCGCCTGGACCACACTCTTCATCTTCTCCTTTCGGCAACGCCCGCAGACGCAACAGCCTCTAGCGGCAGCCCGAACACTACAGCGCCGCTGCGAGACCAAAGAACCGGATCCCATGCCTCCTCTTTGCTGACAGTGCCTGAAGCAGAGGAGAAGACGGAAACCGCAGATCCAAAAAAAGAGACCGAAATAGATCTCAAAAGAAAGAAATAAAATCAACTGCCGTTTGTGTGTTTTTCTCCTTTTGCAGGTTGTTGTAACCCATTTTGGGCCCCCCTATAAAAATAAAAATAAAAATAAATATAATAATATATAGCCGAAAGAAATTAGAAAAATAATAAGAGGTGGGTGCGCTCAGAAAAGGATCAGAAAAATTGATTAAGGAGGTTCAAAAATACAAGGAGTGAAATTTTTTACAGTATATACTTGAATGAGGAGAGCCCTGTTGGAAAAGAAAATTTAATTTGAAGAGAAAAGTCCAAAATTGGATGTTTATGGACTCAATTGGATTTTATTGAAGGTTTAATTGAATTTATAGAAGGTTTGATTGCAAGGAAAATTGATTTTTAAGTCAATTTAGGCTTTAATTGGAAGAAATTAAAGTTCTGGGGTCAAATTATAATTTTTGAGAGTTGATTTGGTTAAATCAGGGACTTAATTGCATAAATATTAAAGTTTAATGACCAATTAGGGACTTAATTGAAGAAATCCAAAACCAAGAATCAAATTGGAAAAGGCGCGTAAATATAGGGGCTGTAGTTAACGAAATTAGGGGCCAAATTGAAGAAATTGGAAGTTTATTGATCAATTGATGGTCAAATTGCATAAATCAGAGACAAAGGACCAAAGTGAAAAAGGCGGCCAACTATTAGGGCGGCAACCAAAATTGGCAGGGATGCAATTGAATTAATTTTTAAAATTAAAATTACATTTAAGGACCTAATAGAATAAAGGATAAATTGAGGGCTGCTTTGCAATTGACGCGTTTTGGCGCCTTGTTGGATTTAAATGAAACGACACGTTTTGCCTAAAACGATGCCGTTTCATGTTAAATAAGTAAAAAAAAAAGAGAAGATCGGAACAGTGTCGTTTTGAACGACACTTGTCGCACGTCAAAATTCGCGCGGCGTCTGCTGGCGATTTTTTTTTATTATTTGTGTTTTGCTTGGTTCGTTGGAGTCGCCACCTAGTATTATGGTCACTAGGAACCTATGGTCGCGAGTCGAGTAAGGGACTGGTTGTGCAAGGGGAAGACGCATCACCCCCGAGTGCACCCTACCTAAGGTAAGCTGCATTGTTGTTTGATTATTTTTCTAGGTCAAGTTTCTATTCGTTGGTCTTTTCTAAGGTTCAAGGCGAGATCTCCCTTCATGAGGGAGTCTCTACCTTATTGGGTTAAATCCTAACCATTCTAAAGTCTGAATTTTAAAATTGCTTTTATTTACACCTTGTATCTTTAATACCCGAGGGTGTACTTTATCGTGTAATTTTACACCCCACAAATATTAAAGTCTACATCTGGATCCTAGAAGAAAAGTTGAAATAAAAGTTTGACATTTTGGCCAAACCCTAACAGATGATCATAAACTAGTTATGATATCTATTTTTTAAAGATTTTTAAAACATGAGAAAGATGCAATTTTTTTATTATTTTTTTGAAAACAAACATGCTTGGAAAATTATTTAGGACCTGGCCGTTAAATATTTTTTTTCTTTTTGAAATTTTTCTTCTTTTGTTTTGAAATATTTCGGAGAAAACCGGGTATTTTAATACCGGACTTGTATCTTACAATGTAAGTATACAACCCAATATCAAGCAAACTTGGTAGAAAAATATTTAAGAAAATCACAAATTTTTTGTTAAATGATTTTTAAAATTTGTTTTTGAATTTTTGAAATTATTTAAAAAAAACAGATATAGTATACTGCATGAACAGTAGACATGAATTATAATTCACGTCTACTGTTCATGCGTGAACAGTCTACTGTTCACTCAGCAGAGACGGCGAAGAAGAAGGGAAAGGGGAGCGGACCACCTGGCGTGGCGGCGATGGCTGGCTGGAAGAGAAGGACCTGAAGCTGGTGGTGGAGACGGCGGTGGAGTTGGCCGGAGCGGCTGCAGCTGGAAGAGGAAGAAAAGAAGAAAATCTGCAGCAGGAAAAGGGAGGAAGGCTGGTTTGTTGGCTTACTTTGGACCCGATTTTCTCCTCCCTCAGGCCACGAAATGCGCCCCTATTTATAGGAAATGGAAGAGGGTAATCTTGTCTTCACTGGGGAAAAAAAGTCAGCCCTTGATTCAACTCGAGGAATATAAGCTGTCGGTTCAAAGTGTGCACCTCGAGCTGCCAAATTTGGCAGCTCCAGGCTGTGAACTGCCCGAGGTGGCCACTTTGAGCCACTCAACGGAGCAGTTTCGATGTTTACAGGCTCGATAGGACAATTCGCGAGGATAGAGGGGTTTCAGGTGGCCATTTCGGTGTATGATTTGTCAATTTTGGGGAACAAACGAGGCAGAAAATGCGCCTGGAAGTCTGCTACTCGGGCAGCTTCACGGGGAAGATGATGAACAGTGACTTTTTTTTTTTTTTTTGCAAAAACTTGGTAAAAATTAAATTTGGTCTTTCAAAATTCCAATCTGTCAATTAAGTCCAAATTAGGTCTCCAAACTTTAATTTTTCAACGATTAAGCCCTCAAATTAATTTTGACCCGCTTAAAGTGTATTTAAGTCCTTGCACTTAATTAAATCCTTCAATTGGACCCAAATTAATTCTTAAACATAATTAAAATTTAATTTGGCCCATGATTAAATCAAATTGGCCCATTAAAAATTTAATTATGTCATTGGACTTAATTTTTATGCAAATTCGTCCAATACTCATTTAATTTGACCTTTGAATTTGCATTTTTCTATTTTTGGGCATAATGGGATACAATTAGGCCTTGATTTTTCTCCGAAAATTGCAGCTTGATTTTTACCTATTTTTGCAGCTTTTCTTGGTCAGCTTTCTCCGCATTACCAGCCTTTATTTTATTTTTTGATTTTGATTTTTTTATTTTATTTTGGAAAAAAAGTGAATTTTGGGGAATCACCCAAAATTGGGTGATGACAGTGGCCCCCCTCTTTACAATGCTTATGGTAGAAAGTCTCGTAAGAGACTTTAGATAGTAAGCGTTGTAAAGAAGAAAAAAGGATGAGAGATGATTGACTCATCTTGTTGAGGAATGATGAATCCTCTTGAGGGTTAGAAAGCGCACTCGAAAGGAGGTAGGGTTAGAAAGACACACTACCTAAAAGGTTAGGACTCGAAGGAGATCTTAAAAAGAGGCAGGGTTGGACAACGCACTACCTAAGAGGTGAGGGCTCGAAGGCACATTCAAAAGAGGAGGCAGGGTTAGAAAACTCACTACCTAAGGCGGTTGGTGGCTCTAAGGCGCACTAAAAAGGAGGTATGGTTGGAAAACACACTACCTAAGGTGGTTGATGGCTCTAAGGCGCACTCAAAAAGGAGGTATGGTTGGAAAACACACTACCTAAGGTGTGATGGCTCAAAGGCACATTAAAAAGGAGGTATGGTTGGAAAACACACTACCTAAGATGTGAGGGCTCGAAAGCCCACTAAAAAGGAGGTAAGGTTGGAAAACACACTACCTAAGGTGTGAGGGCTCGAAGGCCCACTAAAAAGGAGGTATGGTTGGAAAACACGCTACCTAAGGTGTGAGGGCTCGAAGGCCCACTAAAAGGAGGTATGGTTGGAAAACACGCTACCTAAGGTGTGATGGCTCGAAGGCACATTAACAAGGAGGTATGGTTGGAAAACATACTACCTAAGATGTGATGGCTCGAAGGCACATTAGTGATGGCTCGAAGGCACAATAAAAAGGAGGTATGGTTGGAAAACACACTACCTAAGATGTGAGGGCTCGAAAGCCCACTAAAAAGGAGGTAAGGTTGGAAAACACACTACCTAAGGTGTGAGGGCTCGAAGGCCCACTAAAAAGGAGGTATGGTTGGAAAACACACTACCTAGGGTGTGAGGGCTCGAAAGCCCACTCAAAAAAGAGGTATGGTTGGAAAACACACTACCTAAGATGTGAGGGCTCGAAAGCCCACTAAAAAATGGAGGCATGGTTAGAAAACACACTACCTAAAATGTGAGGGCACGAAGGCCTACTCGAAAATGGAGGCGGATAGGGCTAGAAAGCATACTATCTAAAATATGAGGGCACGAAGGCCTACTCGAAAATGGAGGCGGATAGGGCTAGAAAGCATACTATCTAAATGGTGAGGGCTTAACAGCCCGCTCAAAAGGAGGCAGGGTTAGAGAACACACTACCTAAGAGGTGAGGGCACGAAAGCCCACTCAAAAAGGATGATTGTAAGACACCGATCTGTCAAGATGAAAGTAATGCATCATGATCAATATGCATGTATACTTACCTCGAGAAATGTAGGTCCCCTTTTCTTCATGGAGTTTTCATTTTCTCAAAAGTTTGAGTCTCTGATAGTAAGCTTCAATGGCTCTTTTCGCTCTTGCTTACTCGAGTCATCTCTTGTCATATTGACCCCTGGGAAAGACTTGATATCATCATACTTCTTTGTCCTCCACTCCTTTATCTCAAGAGTTGCCAATTTTGCCCAACATTTTTCCTAGAAAGGGAAAAGGGAATCATAGAGCCGGCTCTACCAGATGTTTTTGATTGCCCCTAGCTTGATCATGCCCCAAAGTATTCAAATCAGGTTTGGGGATGAGGCTATGTGAAGGAAGATTTGGCTATTTACAAGGAGTTGTTTTCATGCAGAAATTTTGGAATTTCAAAGCTATTCCAGACACACGAAATCATTTTGATGTTTGTTCAAAGCAAACTCATTCTCGAAGAAATTCAAGTGATTCCTATGGAGAGGTTTTCGAAGTGATGAAAACTTTTGGTTTTGATTTTGGTGAAAAACATGAAGTGACATTTGGTTGGTCACAAAAGATTGAGATTTCAATTTGAGGGTTATTGAGAACCGTCTTTCGACGAAAATGTGAAGAACATAGGGTGACATCTGGTTGGTCACAAAACGTTGAAATTTCAATTTGAGGGTTATTGAGAACCGTCTTTCAAAGCATTTATTTTATTTGCATGAATAATGATTTGGCTTGCATGAGAAAGCACTGCCTACCGATCCAGATTGCTTGCCTTTGATTAGAAAGGGCTTGATTAGGCACGTAATGTAGGCTTGGGCTCTTGGCTATGAAGAAAAGGATATTTGTAGGCTCAAAAGGTGTTTAAGGGACTTTAAGACTAAGGATCACTAGTGCTTCTATCCCAAACTCTTTTGTTCATACATTTCTGGACCTTGAATTTGATTTGTAAAATGGTCCACGGTGCCCCCCAGTCTTGGGTTTGGGCTCTTTTCTTTGTTTTTTCTTCATTTGATTTTGAGCATTATTGCATTGGCTTTTTTTGCTCAAAATTTTTGGATCCTTTGGATTTTTCTTTATGCCCCCCAGCTTTGTACGGGCACCTTCGATTGATTGAGAATTTTCTTTTATGCCCCCTAGTATTGTTCGGGCACTTTCAATCGTTGAGGTTTGTCATGCCCTCAAGAGTTATTTGGGCACTTTCAATCATTGAGGATTTTTTTGCACTTGCCCCCAGTGTGTGGGGTGTGATCCTAGCCAAGGTTATTTCAAGAAAAATGCATTAGGCTCAAAAGGGGACTTCAAAGGATATATTTTAGCCTTGTGAAAGGATTATCAAAGATGGCCTTTCTTCATCTCAAATGCATGCATTTAGGATCGGTAAGCCTTGCTTTCATGCGAGTATGTAGAGTGATTTCTCATTATTCATGCAAATAAAACCCAGCTTTTGGAGTCAATTCATGGTTTTTTTTCTGGGTTTTCTTGGTGTATGGTTACCTCTCTAAGGAATCACCTGAATTTTCAAAACTTGTTTGTTTGAACAAACACCAATATGATTTCTGTTTTTTGTACTAAACTTTGATTTCCCAAAAATCCTTGTGAAAACATGGGGTCACGCTTGGTTTTGGGAAAAAGGGAAAACACCAATGAATTCTTGGCGCAATGGTTTTGTAAGTACAAAGGTGTGCTCAATATGTTATTTGCATGAACACATCATAAACACAAAAAAACACATGATTTTATTTACGGGGAAAGGCTCATTTGAGAGAAAATCTTGTGGCATTTTGAGCCAAATTACCGACAAAAATTGGAATAGGTTGAAAAAAATCAAGAAATTTTTTGCAAGCATGATCGAGTAGAGGTTGTTTTTTGGCAGAACAAGAACAGGCTCCATTCTGCGATAGTGGTGCGATTCCCCTTCAGATTGTGTTGAGGCTTTTGACCATGTTTGCCCCCAGTTTCTTTGGATTAAGTTGTTGTTGGGGTTTGAACAAAGATGATAGGTCAACTGGAAGGAATTTCCCTAGAGATATTTTTTGATATTTGCTCGAGTAAGCCAGAGGCGAGTCAAGCTTTTGTTCAGAGACTCCAACTTTTTTGAAAATGGGTGATGCGGCGAGCACACTCTGTATCCCCAATGTTTTGCTCAAAAAATGGGTGTTGTAGACTCGGAGGGGACCTACTTTTCATTCTGGTGCATGCAGGACAAAATGTATGAACATGCAATCTATATGATGAACTTGCCCTTCGAGGGGTGACATATGATTGTCACTTTTGTATGATGAAACAAGAATATTGATTCTTGCTCAAGAAGGGTTGGACTGACGATCATTCTGTCACCCACAAGTCTTGAATTCAAGATGCTTCAAGAAGGGTTCGCCCCGATGCAAATAAATGGTAGAACATACTGATAGCACATACAACCTCAGGACAAGTTCTATTTATTATGTGAACATGGGTGGGTTTTCTACCTGGTCTCAAAAGGGTCTACGAACTGTCTAGTGACCACCTCGCATGAAGGCAGTATAGGGGTTTACAAGGAATGGTTGGGACACATTGTGACCGCCATTACCGAGTAAACACTCAGTTCATAGTTGGATGTTTCATGAATCTGAACCTCGACTGAAAGTCATGAGGCAGACCGCTACTCCCCACTTAACCTAGAATTGGGTTTATTCGCAAAATTAAAATGCATGCTAAAGCAGTAAAAAATGCGAGCTAAAATTAAAGACCAACAAAAGGAAAACAATCAAACAATCAATGCTTAGTCCGACCAGACATGGCTTTCCCCAGTGGAGTCGCCATTCTGTCGCACGTCAAAATTCGCGCGGCGTCTGCTGGCGATTTTTTTTTATTATTTGTGTTTTGCTTGGTTCGTTGGAGTCGCCACCTAGTATTATGGTCACTAGGAATCTATGGTCTGCGAGAGTCTGAGTAAGGGACTGGTTGTGCAAGGGGAAGACGCATCACCCGAGTGCACCCTACCTAAGGTAAGCCTGCATTGTTGTTTGATTATTTTTCTAGGTCAAGTTTCTATTCGTTGGTCTTTTCTAAGGTTCAAGGCGGATTTCCCTTCATGAGGGAGTCTCTACCTTATTGGGTTAAATCCTAACCATTCTAAAGTCTGAATTTTAAAATTGCTTTTATTTACACCTTGTATCTTTAATACCCGAGGGTGTACTTTATCGTGTAATTTTACACCCCACAAATATTAAAGTCTACATCGGATCCTAGAAAAAAAGTTGAAATAAAAGTTTGACATTTTGGCCAAACCCTAACAGATGATCATAAACTAGTTATGATATCTATTTTTTAAAGATTTTTAAAACATGAGAAAGATGCGGTTTTTTATTATTTTTTTTGAAAACAAACATGCTTGGAAAATTATTTAGGACCCGCCGTAAAATTTTTTTTTTCTTTTTGAAATTTTTCTTCTTTTTTTTTGAAATATTTCGGAGCAAACGGGTATTTTAATACCGGACTTGTATCTTACAATGTAAGTATACAACCCAATATCAAGCAAACTTGGTAGAAAAATATTTAAGAAAATCACAAATTTTTTGTTAAATGATTTTTAAAATTTGTTTTTGAATTTTTGAAATTATTTAAAAAAAACAGATATAGTATCTTGCATGAACAGTAGACATGAATTATAATTCACGTCTCTTGTTCATGCGTGAACATCTTTGTTCACTCCAGAGACGGCGAAGAAGAAGGGGAAAGGGGAGCGGACCACCCGGCGTGGCGGCGATGGCGGGCTGGAAGAGAAGGACCTGAAGCTGGTGGTGGAGACGGCGGTGGAGTTGGCCGGAGCGCGCTGCAATGGAAGAGGAAGAAAAGAAGAAAATCTGCAGCGGGAAAAGGGAGGAAGGCTGGTTTTTTGGCTTACTTTGGACCCGATTTTCTCCTCCCTCAGGCCACTAAATGCGCCCCTATTTATAGGAAAGGGAAGAGGGTAATCGTTTCTTCACTGGGGAAAAAATTTCAGCCCTTGATTCAACTCGAGGAATCTACGCTGTCGGTTCAAAGTGTGCACCTCGAGCTGCCAAATTTGGCAGCTCCACGCTGTGAACTGCCCGAGGTGGCCACTTTGAGCCACTCAACGGAGCGGGTTCGATGTTTACAGGCTCGATAGGACAATTCTCGAGGATAGAGAGGTTTCAGGTGGAAATTGCGGTGTATGATTTGTCAATTGTGGGGAACAAACGAGGCAGCAAATGCGTCTGGAAGTCTGCTACTCGGGCAGCTTCACGGGGAAGATGATGAACAGTGACCCGTTTTTTTTTTTTTTTTTTTTTGCAAAAACTTGGTAAAAATTAAATTTGGTCTTTCAAAATTCCAATCTTTCAATTAAGTCCAAATTAGGCCTCCAAACTTTAATTTTTCAACGATTAAGCCCTCAAATTAATTTTGACCCGCTTAAAGTGTATTTAAGTCCTTGCACTTAATTAAATCCTTCAATTGGACCCAAATTAATTCTTAAACATAATTAAAATTTAATTTGGCCCATGATTAAATCAAATTGGCCCATTAAAAATTTAATTATGTCATTGGACTTAATTTTTATGCAAATTCGTCCAATACTCATTTAATTTGACCTTTGAATTTGCACTTTTCTATTTTTGGGCATAATGGGATACAATTTGGCCTTGATTTTTCTCCGAAAATTGCAGCTTGATTTTTACCTATTTTTGCAGCTTTTCTTGGTCAGCTTTCTCCGCATTACCAGCCTTTATTTTATTTTTTGATTTTGATTTTTTTATTTTATTTTGGAAAAAAAGTGAATTTTGGGGAATCACCCAAAATTGGGTGATGACAACACTGTTCCTCTTTCTTCCTCCCCTGGACGTGCAGTAGGGGAAGAAAGAAAAATTGTTTGTTTTTCCTCTTCTTTAAGTTTCTTTGCCCCTCTCTCCTGCCGCATGCCTTGACAAGACCGAGGGAGCCGCGCCTTGCCAGCCACACCCACTGGCTGACCACCCAACGCATGCCCTGCCAGAAAACCGGGGGTGTCGTACCTTGACAGTTGCGCCCAATGGCCGACCAGCCGCAGCGTGACCTGCTCCCCATGCGCAACAGTAAAAAGCCCCCCTCACTTGGCTCTATAAATAGCACCCAACGCAACAGTTAGAAAGGGGGAAAAAGAGAAAGAAGGGAACACAAAAAGGGGAAAGAACCAAAGAGAGAGAGGAAAAGCTAAAGAGAAAGGAGAACAAACCAAAGAGGGGGGAAGAAACGAAAAAATGAGGGAACCGGGTTGAGAGAGAGTGAACCGAAGCAAAAAAAACCATTAGGAAACCCAAACGAAGAGGAAGGAAAAGCTTGAAGCAGGGGATGAAATAAAAAAAACAGAACAAAAGGAAGAGGAAATGCAGCAGCAGAAGAAGAGGAAAGGAAACAGAGGAGAAGGAAAGAGGAAGAATCCCTCTCTCTGCCGCTTGAGACAGCAGCGCCGCTGCTTAGAGTCGCCGCCTGTGAGCCGCGACACCGCCATTAGCCTCCACTGCAGCACCGCCAGTAAAGCCGCCAGACTAGCAACCACCGCCTCCTCCGAGCCAGGTAAAATCTTCCTCCCCCTCCTTTTATTTTTTGGCGTGCATTTCCTCCTACATGCAAACAATCATTCTGCATGCAGGAGGATGGGGGGAAAATAATTCCCCCCGTTCGTTTCTTGTGCTGGGCCAGATTGGTTCCGGCCCAAGACTGTGGATCTCTTTCTCTAGGCCAGCTGGTTCCGGCCCAACTAGTTTTGTTCTTTGGGCCGGCCTTTCGGCCTGGGTCTGGCCCAGAAAAGAATACCAGACTTTGTTGGGCTGAGATCGGCCCAATCCATTTTTGGGCCGAAATCGACCCAACTCTTTTGGGGCTGAGTCCGGCCCAGTTGGTTGGGCCGGCCCAGCCCAGCCCACTTGATATTATATATTATATATATTATATTATATTGTTTTGTATTATTTATATATAGATATGTTTTAAAACAAGAAAAAAATAAAAAAATTCTTCAAAAATCATTTCAAAAAATATGTGATTTTCTGTAATTTTATTACAGTATTTTGATCAATATCGGTTTGTATTTTTATACTGTAAAGATACAAATCCGGTATTAAAATACCCGGTTTTTGTCAAGTCTTCAAAAAAAAAGAAAAAAAGAAAAAAGAAAAATGTTTTGTTTTCATGCATACGGCCTAGTCTCTCCAATATATATATATATAAATATTATAACATCATATTTTCACACAACAAAGGAAATTTCAAAACAATATATATATTAGCATGCATTTTGGCTTTAATAACTAGTTTATTCAAGCCATGAGAACTAGGCTAATATTTCAAAAATTCCAAAAAAATTATTTTGTTTTCTTTTAATATATGGGGTTACGATCTTATACGTAAGATTTATGCCGAATATTAAATTCTTTTGTTAATATCAGAATTACCTAATAAGATAAGAATTTTTTTTTGTTAACATTGATGAGACAAGAAAGCTATAAAACCAATTATGTCACAAAATATGTTTCCACTGGATATAGTGGTGGGGGTATTGCCATAATGGCAATTGCCTAACAGTATCCAATTAAAATATACAACAGAAAAAGAATCTTTGAGCCAGCTTCAGAACTTCCATCAAATGCCCCCTAAAAATGTTTTGATTTTCTTGCCTACTTGTAGTCAAACTGCTTTTTTAATCCTGCTGAGTAGTCAAGTGATCAAGAATCAGAAGGTGGATCTCTCGTGTTTTGGATGCTATAAATCCTTCAAGTGATCAAGTATCTACTGAGTATTCTCAATATCAAAATATTTGAATCTTATAAAAGTATTTAGTGATTAATAGTCATGTCCTCAAATTAAAGATTGTTGTTGCCTTCTTCCTTTCTGTTGGATCTTATCTTCTGATGCTGTCGCTGTCGTTAAAAGGAGCTGATGACTTGGTCGGTTTTGTGTTGTTATGAACGTAGGAGATAAAGACACGAGTGCTGGTGTTTTTGTGACTTCTCATCTGAGACCAGTATTGTTGCAGCTGCTATGGAAGGAGGAGTTGAAGATGTTGGAACCAGTGCCGGACTGAGAAGATAAAACTTGTTCTGTGAGTGTCGGTTAAAACCTCTGATATGTCTAAGCCATGCTCCCATTCTTTAAGCAAGTAATTTCATACGGAAGGAAGAAAACTTGCTGCTACTGGTGGCGGTGAAGTAAGGTGGTTACTCGGTGCTGCTGTGGTTGGACTGCGTTCTACCACAAGAACGGACAAGGTGAAGCTGCATGTCTGCTAGACCGAGATGCTGCCAGAGCTGGAACCAGCTGCGCTAGACTGATCACGGTGTTGCACAAGAGAAGATGAAGTGCTGGTGGAGGTCACGATGCATGCTGCTTCCATGGAGGAATGGAGGTTGGGAGAGAAATGTTGATTCACTTTTGCTTGTTACGGGTTTTGGTGTGTTTTTGGGAGGTTGGAGGAACTTTATTGTGTTCCTTTTCTTTTGGTCCGGGCGTGATGGTGGATAAGAGAGTATTTTCATGTCTCTGTGATTTTTTTTTTCTATCCAATTCTCTTTTACAATCCCTCTTCTCATGAAATTCTCTCCTGAAATCTCTTATTCTCTGTGTGTAACCATTTATTTATATTGGTGGAAATTTTGAGGTGTAATTTATATTGTCTTGGAATTAATGTTAACATCTTTATACCATTTTTAATTGTAACATAAAATTCACACGTACTAATATAAAGTACAGATTAATTTGAAAGAAAAACACCATTATTGTTGCATATTTAATTTAAATAATTAAAATTCAGATTACATGAAAAATATAATATATTACATAAATTAGGTCCATTTTCCACAAGAATTCCCAGAGATGTGATTGAGTAATGATGACTCACACTCATCAAAATCAAATACTGGAGAAGCACTCGCAGCAACAATCCAGACAACAACACAGACAACGACGCCAACTGTGTAAGAAAAAAAAAGATTAAAAAAATCAGATATATATGCATGTAGTATTAATGTATGTATATGTATATGTATGTATGCTCGCATGCTCGTGTGTGTGCACAATATTCATTTAGATCCAGAATTAGGAGAGTTATGAAATGTTGAATTACTACCATTTATGCTTCTTTTTTTCAGGAGGTGGTGGCTGTTGAGCACCGTTATTCATAGGGTGACTAGCTGCAGGTGGTGCAACATAAGGACCTTGAGGATACCCTTGAGCTGGTGGTGGATAGGAATATTGTGGTGGAGGAGGAGGAGGAGGAGGATGCGCCTGCTGGCTCGGTGGTGGATACGCTCCTGAAAGATCATTAGCAACCCATCCTTAATTGATGAACTTGATAAATTAATCATGTAAAAGACTAGTAACTTAATTATGGAAAAGTAACTTTACCTTGAGGTTGGTAGGTATTGTGGTGACTCATTATTTGAAATCTAGACCTCACAATAAGTGACTTATGAAGCATACACACTTATAGCAGCATAGCTACTCTTCAGTTTATATAGCAGCATTCTTCCCCTCCCATGCTCAGCACCTCGGCGCCATCATGTATGTGTGAATGGCCTTCATGACAAGCTGTTCATCCTCCATGTGCTTCGCCATATTCCTCGCTCGCCAATCAAGCTGGTGATGTTAGTGTGTGTGTGAACACCGACAGTATTAACCACTATTGTCAACTTAGGATATGGTTATTTTTGTGGTTGAGGTTGGGTTTTGTGCATATACTCACTAAAAAAGTTAGAAAAAACAAGAAAAAATAATTTTTATAATTAAGTTTGTGTATAATTTAGTTGTATTCAATCTCAACCTCAATCACAACCATTAAATCAAATACACCCTAGATGTTTTACACAAAACCTAAGACATTAATTTTAGTTTTGTTAATGTTGATGAATCCAAAGATTTTTTTTTTCATTTTGGCATATGTATAGTTGAAGATTATTCAATTTTAATGATGTCTTACCGGAAATTTTTTAAAAAGAGCATGGAAGCTTTTATCCTTCTGCACAACCTGGAATATATGGCTAGTTCAGAATAATATTATCTTCCAAAAGAGTACTGTAAATCTTGATTCTTGCTTTATCTTAATTCTTCATTGTCTCTCTTACTAGCTAAAATCTCATCAATTTATATATTCGAGATCTGATCTTCTAATCAATACAGATGACATTAAATTTTAGACAAATCAATATAGAATTTACTGATGTTTTGATTTGTTTTGTCTTTTTTCTTTTTCATATCTCAATGTAAGTTTTATCGTCTTCTTTTTATGGCTATATATTGCCTAAATAACCATGTTTTTATGATAAAATTAATGATTATAAAAAATTATAAAATTTAATGGTATATTAGACAATTATATATAAAAAATATCTTTTAGTGTTTGTGTGTGTTTATATATATATATATATATATATATATCAGATTCAAACTTCAAACTCAACATGTTAATATATATGAAGCATACACACTTATGAATTACCACCTAAGCTAACACCTTAACACCTCAAAGATTCGACCATATGTAGTCTATTTCTTTCCATGCATTTGGTTTTCAGCTTTCGCATTTTATGATTTTTATTTTTCTTTCCAACTTGACATTACAATTACGAGTTAATGATATCCGGAAAATCCAAGTTATTTAAAAATACGAAATAAAGTCAATCTTAAGACCGAGTCCAAGAGTGGTTGGATCTATGACGCGTCTAAATCCATGATTTTTTAACAAGAGTTAAAAATGAGCTCGAGCTTTATTAATTTATATTTTATTTTGGAGACCAATAAATCGTGATCCGTCAGGAGTGTACGTAAGCAAGCATGACGCATACACACAGCTTCAGTCAGTTCTCATCTAGCCCGGGATGGGTTTATAAGAAGCATAAAATATAAATTATATAATGGTTACGAAAAAAACGTGAGGGTTTGCATATATTATTATATTGTTAATTAATTCTTGTGAAAACATTTTCTTTCCTCTCCCTTTTATTTCTTATTGAAACTAGTTGAGGGGTCAACGCGTACACGCTGTTTCTGTTTGATTCCTTTCAATTGTGATCGTTTGTTTAACTTTCTAGTCTTCTTCTTCTTCTTCTTCTTCTTCTTCTTCATCATCATCTTTGTGTTGCCAGGAAACCTCATTTTAATTAGTTGAATAAGCTTCGAGTTCGTACGTAAGAATTCCTGGTAATCTGTAGACTGATGAACTGCGACCTCCTGAAATTCAGCACATGGCTGATGGTTCTAAGCTATATATATATATATATAGCTTAGAACCATTGATCTACTGATCACCAGAAAGAAATGTACCCAAGAGTCTGAAAATCTCTTATAGTATGTGTCAAGATTAATTGCAATAACACGTAGTAGCGCAACCCTTGAAAATAAATAAACAAATCTCAAAGAAATTAACCCACTACTAAGAAATAGCTCAACCTTAAAATTAAGAATAAAAAAATAGCAAAGATTGCATAGCATCACATTTGAGATTTCCATGCAGGAGGTTTTGATGTACTTTATAGTATTTAACATCGTATTTCTTTTTATTTTTGAGTTTAAATATATTATTATGAATATGTTTATTTTGATAAATAAATAAATGCAAATACACAATCAATTTATATTACCTGAAAATTTAATTTTAAAAAATCAATAATCAAAAGAGAACAAGAATCGACAACGGCAACGAAAATATACTCGAGCAATTTATATATTGAAAGGGTGGTTAATATATAAATTATTAAATTCTTACATCCTTGTCTCTGATCCTCAACTAATATTGAACGACGTGTATCGCATCAGGAACGAAACACCACTCCATCTCTAACAACGTTCAATCCGACGTTAGATTCTTAGTAAAAACTGACACAACAGGATTTCACAGATACTTCAGAACCTCTGGCACAAACACAAGTACTCCATTATTGGCATTGAAATGAGCAGGTCCCTAGTGTTTTCCACAAACATTCCCCTTAAGTTTTCCCAAAAACCCAGATCATTTTCTCTCTTTCATCACTCAAAACTTTGTGTTCCACAAAGATTTAGTGAGAATTCTCAATGTGGGCTTCAAAGATTTCAGCTTTTGAGCATGAAACTAGCAAGAAATGTGTGTACAAAGGCTGCTTTATCAGAGATGAAGTATCCTAAAGTGGCTGCTTCATCAACTGGGCCTATACCTCCCAGTCAGCTTATTCAAGTTGTTGAGACTGCTGCTAAGACTGGTGTTGAGGTTTGGTTTCTCCCCTTTTAGCTTTTCTTGTGTAGATTTTTTAACTTTGACAGAGGCGCTTTGATGGTGTTTCTCTGTGTTTAATTCGAACTTGATTTGTTTATTTATAAGCTGATTGGAATGTGAAATTTATGAGCTTTTGTTGTATTTTTGTTCAATTTCTTAGCAATAATAACTTTATTTCTTCTGAAAATTATTTGTTGTTTTAATTAATCTGGAATGCCTGAGTTATGTTCTACTAAAATTAAGGCTCTTTATATATATATATATATATATATATATACATGTTCATCATGCTTTATATCTCTCAAGGATGTGTTGAGTAAATTTTATTGAAAATTAAGGTTTTTTATTTTGTTCTATTATTCGTATGTATTAGACATTAAACATCTATGGCTCAATGATTGACTATTGTACATATATCATGTATGAGTAAACTGAACCAAGACTATTATGGCTCCGTTAGCAGTTTGTTGAACATAAGTTCTTTTGCTTTAGAGGCCCTTTGTGTCCCTGTTAATTTAGAGGTGGCTGTGGACAAGTATGTTAGTTTTCCTGTAGTTTCCTAAACATTCCTTTTTATCTATCCAGGTAGTGATGGATGCTGTTAATAAGCCTCGATAAATCACATATAAAGGACTTACAGACTTGGTGACCGAGTAAGGACTTATCAAAGTTTCCCAACTAATGATGTATGTCTATATTTTTTTTTCCTATTCGTAGTCATAGTGTCATGATCTTGAGGGGCAAAGTTTATTGTCCACCTTTAATTAGATGATAGATCAGATGTTTCAAGGTGATCTCTATGGATTAATTGTATTTGTACTTGTTTTTATGAAGTAAATTCATCTACCTCTTTTCTGTAGACTAAAGTTAATTCTTTACACTATTGTTTTTGGTTTGCTTGTTAAAAGATGATTATAATTATATTGGATGTATTGCAATAGCAACTGATTATGGTATCCAATTAAAATATATAACAGAAAAAAAAAAAAGAATCTTTGAGCCAGCTTCAGAACTTCCATCAAATGCCCCCTAAAAATGTTTTGATTTTCTTGCCTACTTGTAGTCAAATTCCTTTTTAATCCTGCTGAGTAGTCAAGTGATCAAGAATCAGAAGGTGGATCTCTCGTGTTTTGGATGCTGTAAATCCTTCAAGTGGATAAAGTGAAGCTTTGAACCTCAATTTGACCTTGTATCTACTGAGTATTCTCAATATCAAAATATTCGAATCTTATAAAAGTATGTAGTGATTAACAGTCATGTCCTCAAATTTGCTTCTAGCCTCTAGAGGCTAGGAGATGTTTTTCCACAAACCTTTCTCCTCCTTCCCTTTCCCCACAGATGGTTAACTCTCATATACACCCGCACACAAACACATTTTGCTCCCAAATACATAGCCATACAGGTCTCTAGAATGGATACATTTTAAATGGGATGCCTTGGAAGGGCTTTCTTCTAAACGAAAAGTAAGTATATCTAGTTAGAAGCTTTCATCAATAACTGCAATCCATTTCCTTAGCAAGAATTATGACCATGTGATCGTGCCATTCAAGTTCAGTGTATAGTCATTTTACCATTTACAGTCCATAAAAATGATGCATGTATTGACTATTGGGTTTCTTTCCTAAATATTCATGGAAAGATTTTCTTCTATATGGGTCATTAAAATGCTTTTCAGTTAAAGATTTTCTGAAGGACCTGATATGTTGGTTTACATTCTTAACTGATCAAATTCTGGAACAAACCATGCCAATTTTCACTCTACTTGGCAAAATTTACTCGCAGCACAGACAAAATGAGTGAGGCTGCTATCTTAGAAGTTGTTAGAAGGAATTTTGGAGATCACCTCATTCTTGGGGAGGAGGGAGGAATCATAGGAGATACATTATCTGATTATCTATGGTGCATTGATCCTCTAGGTTTGTCTCTTTCAGCTCCTGGTTCATTATTCTTGTTTTGCTTTTTACTTGTTTTTTTTTCCTCCCTTTTTGAAGGTTTTTGTCCCCCTTTCCTGTATCTTTTCTTTGCTGGGTGTTGAAATTACAGTTATAGCATTTCAGAATTCAGTTTTAATTATCAATTATGCCATCATTAATAGTATAATGATCAGCAGCTTTTCTGGACATGTATTGGAAAACTTTCGCATGAATAGATCTCATTGTCATTTTTTCCATGTTAAATGACTTGAAGTTATCAAACCTTGATATTTGTGTAGATGGAACAACAAATTTTGCTCATGGTTATCCTAGCTTTGCGGTTTCTGTGGGAGTTCTTTTTCAAGGAAATCCTGCGGCTGCTTCGGTGGTACTGATCAAACTTAACCTTTTCTTATAAGATAATGAAGCGAAACAAGGTCTATTTCTTTTTTGACATAAAAGAAAGATGAAAACATAATCACAGGAGACAGAAATCACTTGACATTAAACAGCTGAAAAAAAAGGAAGCTGACAATTTACCATTTGTTTTTAGGTGGAGTTTGTTGGTGGTCCTATGGCTTGGAACACACGCACATTTTCTGCAACTGCCGGTAAGAAATTTTTGTGTTAACTTGTAATTTTCTTTATTTAATTGCCTCACTCATTTTGTTCATCTATGGATGAAACTACCATCAATCATGACAGGTGGAGGAGCATTTTGTAATGGCCAAAAAATTCACGCAAGTCCAACTGCTCAGGTAAGTGATCATGTATTGATCAAGATCTTTTTCACACATTATCAAATCATCTAATATGAATATATTGATTAGAAAAACCATTTGCCCTTCAATTATCATCTAGAAGTATGTTTAAATCTGCATTGATACATGCTGAAACATTAAGCATTCCTTACTAGTGAGTTGAACTCTCTCTTAAAGAGTAAACTCATCATGGAGAGTTAGTTGACTTGCATTATTTTTTCTACATATGAAATTATCATGCTGCGTCATATCTTTTCTAGAATGAAAAGGTAAATGCATAAGTAAACAAATGACATAAATTAATCATTTTAACTTTATTAGCAAGGTAGATTATAACTCACAAGTTCATGGTTTTTAAATTGCATCTCATTTCTATTGGTTCTCCTTGCCCTTTTTGTTTTTTTAGGTTGAGCAGTCTCCTCTTGTGACTGGTTTTGGATATGAACATGATGATCCATGGGCCACTAACATTGAACTATTCAAGGAGTTTACTGATGTCAGCAGGGTATTGCCATTTTCCTCTTAAATTGTTTCTTATCTGATAGGCTATTGTTTTTTCTTTTTTAACATAACATATTCCTTTTTGTATTTCTTCTTATGCTCTCTAATAATGTATAGGGTGTTCGAAGGCTTGGTGCTGCTGCTGTTGACATGTGTCATGTGGCTCTTGGGATTGTAGAAGCATATTGGGAATATCGTCTTAAGCCATGGGATATGGCTGCTGGTGTTCTGGTAAAATTCTGTTTTTACAAATGCTTTTACTTGATATGAAATTAGACTTTATTTCTATGTTTGAGATTGTGGACTTTATTAATGGAGTGAATAATGACCTCTTAGTGTATTGGTGTCTGTTATATCCCATATAACAAGCTAAACAACCCAACTTACCTTTAGTTGTGTATTGTGGCAAGGCTTCCTGACTGAGTTTTCTGCTTTGGTGAATATCTAATTCTTTGCCAATCTGTGTAATGGATTCCTATGTTGGTTTCCACATAGAAATTACTTAAATTACTCCAAAAAAGATGGAGAAGGTAATACTTGCGAGGGATTGAGTAAGTATCAATTGAATTTACCATTTGAGTTATTGACTTATTGCTGTCCCCCAAAGATCCATGGTGACTTCAACCATAAGCTTCACAGTGAATTTAGTGGCACTGTTCTAGGAAATATGTTTATTTCTCTCACTAGCCACTTGTTCAACTTGCTAATATCACAACCACCATCCTTGGCATTCCCCAGCTAACATAAACAGGCCTTTTCAAATCATATTTGTTGAATATGGACACAATTTTGTTAGTAATGAGGGTCAGTTCTAAATATTTCAATATTAACGTTTTCCTTTCCCTTTCAAGCAGATAGTTGAAGAGGCTGGGGGGACAGTATCTCGCATGGATGGTGGAAAGTTTTGTGTATTTGATAGATCTGTTTTGGTGTCTAATGGTATGTTGCATGCCAAGGTTAGACTTCACTTGTTTTCTGTGAAAAAATCAAACACCTTTTTGTTCTTTCTCTGTTTTCCCCAATCTTTAATTGCAGACATAAGACAACTGGCATGAAAAATTTCACCAATGGCATTAACTATAAACATAGCTTCTAATGTCACATTTTTGAATAGCTAATTGCTGGGCCCTTTTGTTGTAATTGGAAAATATCTAGTACCCATTTATGAGGGAGCTTGTTCTTCCTACCATCAGAAAAGATGAGAAGGAAATTGCTAGGGCAAGTTGCTTTTGTTGAAAGGAAAACATTGTTCCGAATCCCCCTGATGGATGGGAGTCAAAATCCACTTCACTCTAAAATAAATAAATCAAATAATCTATCTGATGGATGGGAGTCAAAATCCACTTCACTGTAAATTATGCTATGTGAACCTTGACTCTTTGGGTTGTTTCATGATTTCACATTTTGTGCCTAATTCTTTAGTGTGCTTTGTGATCTTGTTTGAACCAGATGATAGATTTGATAGTCTTTATAATGCAGCTTTTGGAGAGGATTGCACCTGCCACTGAGAAACTGAAAAGCAAAGGAATTGATTTCTCATTGTGGTATAAGCCAGAAAATTACCGCACTGATCTTTGAATTGACCTAGCATTTATTCTCATTCGGAGCTTTGCTGCAGCAAGCAGGTGTTGCATATCATGCCCTAACTTGTTTTTTATTTTTTGAATTTATCTTATAATATAGGCTTCAATCCTCATTTATAAGATTGTTTTGCACTTTTAATTGTACCAGCTCCTTTTCATGTTACCTGATCAGTGACATGGATTCTTCCTTATCACCATGTTCATTCTGCAAAAATAATAAAAAAAAAAGAATTAGTTTTATGCAATCTCTTCCATGGTCATGATCTTTACAATTGAGCTGTGAAAGAAGCAATTTAGTGTTTAGATGATCGTTTTGTGTGGGCCAAAATGCAACATGCGAAATGTTAACGCAATCATTTTTCAAATTGTAAAACGAACTTATTTAATAAGTAAAACAAATTTATCTTCATTCATCAACTGAAAATCCAGTATTTTCCGCAGAAATTAGGGGATCCACATGCTCGTGAATCTCTGTTTGATTATTCATTGCATGGTGAATTGGCTATCCTCTGCATATTTGAAGGACATTATAGATAATTCTTTAGTTCATTTCTGTCTGGATAGTAAATGTTGTATCATTCTTAGTGCAAGCTCAAGTTTTTGGTCGAATGACAATCCATTTGATGACAAGGCACCTCTTCTATTCTCTGCCTTCATATTCATGCACACCGATTCCTCAACATTTTCAGGTGAAGTTATGAACTCGCTATTTGGGACGTCTACTCATTGTTCTCTGGCTTTTGTTTGCAACTTTTCTTTTGGTTCTTGCTTGTTTCCATTTGGGATAACTAGTGAGACATTCACTGGAACTCCCCATCCATAATATGGGTCTTTCAACTTTACCACAAGCACAGCCTCCTACAAAATATCCCGGGAGAGCATTCTGCTGTTGAATTTCTTATATATTTCCAGCCAGCAGGCATCAAATAGCTCCGTCACATCCACAGAAACATCACTTTCATAAGAGAACTCATGGTTAGGACTTGGGAAGAATGAACTCTCCTGGAAATAAAGTTGACATGAACTTTGAAGATTACTAGGTAAATGCATTATGCATATCAGACTAGGCACACACAGAAACTACTTACCCCCCCTCCTCAATGATAGACAGAAAAAACAATGATATAATTAAGGTGATGGAAATGAGACTTGCCTTTCTCTTTTGGTTCAAGAAAACTCCAGTGTTGAGTTGATCATACAGTTAGTCCACTGAGGACCTTTGAATTGGAGAGTCTGCATCTCTTAATATGGCTTCACAGCTATGTGGTAACTTAACTTCTGTCACTGTCTTCACTTTGGCATCATTTAGTGGCTTAGAACCTGCTGCTTTCTCCTGTACTCCCACTCGGGCCTTTACTTTCTGCTTCTTTCGCCGCTCTCTTCAACTTGGTTTCACCCAGTTTTGCTTCTGTTGATGTCTCTTCGATGTGCATAGGCTGAGAATAGCTAGTTTCTTCCCTTGTCTGTTGCGGCTGTGAAACGTCATCCTGTGACCACCCTGCCCCCTTCACTTCATAACCATCACTTTCTCACAAACTACTGTTTTTATAACATGGTGAGGTTAAATAATCATCTTGTGCACTAGAAGGTCCAATTAGTCATAAATTACTCCGCGAAAATGTGTTGGCTCTTGATCTAGCCGTCCACTGTTGGATCATTAATCAAGTCTCCAGGCTGTAATCACTTGATCAAGTGTGTTGAGTTATTAATGTATTGAGTTGCATCATCCATCAAATTAAATAAGATGCCTTGTGGGCTAGAGAATATGTATTTTTTTCAATGGTCAAGGTATTTTTTTTGCTAGTTTTCGCTCATATGAGATTCAAGTTCCTCTCCAATAATGTCTTAGGCAAACCATTCGCGTCCATGCATTCAAAAGTGCTTTGGATTAGACAGAATATGTATTGCTTATCTGAGTGCTAACACCCACTCGCACAAACACACACTCAGACTACGACGAAAGCTCTTAAGTGTGTGAGATTACAACTTGTTGATGATGCACAGGTTGTTTTCATCAACATTCATCAATCAAAGAAAGTAAAAAGATACATATTGCATACAATATAAAAGAAAAAGTACTTATTCTGTGATAAAGCATCCATTAAAGTTATATTCCCTGAATGCAAATTGGTTTTTGGACTTCTGAGAATATAAAAAGAGAATCCTGGATTACTTTTATGCAATATGGAGCTTGTTCTGCCTGCCAAATCCTTGTCAGAGGACTTGACACCAATAAGAGTCATTTTCATTTTTTGTTGTCAAACAACACAGCTCATCAAAAAGAAAATAAAAGAAAAACATAAAATTAGCCTAAATTACCAGATTTAGAACTCTTGCAAAAAAAAAAAAAAAAAAAAAAAAATCCCCCCTATTAACCTTCTTTTGGCCTAATCTTGATACCTGCAAGAACCACGCTACCCTTCCACCACTCACTTTCAACTTCAAACATACCAAATTCTACTACTCCAGCTGCGTTCTTTGAAACTGTAAATTCGCCACCGCAAATCTCATGCCACACATCGTGTTTCTCCTTGTAAGAATCAAGTACAAAGTTTTTCACCGTCTCTTGTCCATTGAGTCTTACCTTGAACTTGATTGGAACAGAATGCCAACCAAATGCATCAACCTGAAATTTCATGACATAATATACTTCGTATTTTGTAGTTGAAGCAACATTGAACATAGTTGTGGGCAATTTCCCAGTGACCTCAATCCAGTTAACTTGAAGGAGCCTTGCACCTTCGTCGAAACCAACTGACCTGAAAAATTCAAACACATTATAAAATGAAGTATAGCTGCTGCTATCACTCGAAAATGAAAGATTAAGATATCTACATGATTAAATGCTAATTTGAATGGCTTACCTTGTTTCCACTTCTGAAAGTTTGATCCATTGCCAAAACCGGGGATCATTGCCCCATATAATATTTAGAGCCTTGGCTGGCACTCTGCATGTTGCAGGACATGCTTTATCTGACGATATTGAAGAGCCATCCTATAAATTAAACATTAATTTTATCAAAAAAACATAATTCATGATAAAATAAAAGAGATTAATTATCTACATGGTTACTGTTAGCGATAATAAAATGAATGTCGTTTTCTGAGAATAAGATCAATTTATTCTATCATACCACCTTTCCCTCCCTTTTTCATGGATGGCAATTAAGACTACTAAAAGCTTAAGCCATCACTTTGGAGAATCAGAAACTTTATTCTGAAAATGAAATAAGACACTGCCAGACTCAATCTTAATATATCACCAGATCTTAAAATAGTTCTTTACATTTTCCAGCATAAGTTCCTACACTATGACTTGAGCATGTTCTGACGGATATGAGTAACCAGAGAACAAGAGTATGAAAATGTAAACAAAAAGAGGAAAAAATCACTTACACCCTTCCAGTGAGGGCCAGAGAGAGCCTCTGATCTTTGGTCGTAATCCATATCGTAGTTCAAAGTTCTATGCACTGCAAAACTAAAAAGAAAGTATATATATAAGCACTAGCATTCCAGCTAACAGAATTCTTATTACCCTCAAGTTGCAAGCTAACATCCGATTTAACTGTGGTGACACGGAAGAAAAACATCTAATGCCCATACCTTTACTTGAGTCTCAGCTCTCTCAGCTTCTTTGTTTTTTCCCTTTTGCTTTTCTGCCTACCCTGTTGTTATCTAGCTTCCATTCATTAATTAAGCTTCTTTTGAACAAGTCAAGGATTTATTAGTATGACAAATAATGGTTTGGCCTAGAATTTGCAACTAAGAAAGTTGAAGAATTGCTTCAAGAAATCGGAATATGTACGAGGACGAATACAAATGGAACAAGGAAAGTAATTTCTTGATTCAGTAGTGCTGTGCAAGATATGAACATGTACGGATAGGATTACAGTGTAAAGTTATGACACAGTACAATGGCATAGTTAAAGGTGAGGGAACAAAATCCTTTCCTAAATCACACGCCATTTAAAGTTGTTTCTTGTGAAACTCATGATTCTGAATTACTTGCAGTAAGAAAATTAGAGTTTTCCACAGCTAATCTGCAAATGGTCTTTGGATTCTGTCCTTAAGTCTCAAAATTTTCACCCCCACTGTGTACTTTAGTCGCTCCTCTTCCTATACATATAACCTAACATAACACACTTCATGCACAATTAAACAGAAGTGTAAAGATCTACAAATACAATTTATAAACAGAGAAGGAAACTTGAATTATGCTTTAAATATGGTGATAAATTTGTACCTGAACATAAACGTAGTGTTAAAGGGATTCATTTGATTGAGGGAAGGGGGGATGAAAAGGAGGAATTCTTAGAAGCAGAAGAAGAGGATGGAGTGGATGTCATGAAAGATATTAGAAATGAAGAGTATGGGATGTCACTGAATGCCTTTGCTGATTGTTATGCCTATAACACCATTCAGATAAGAGGGTGTTGTCAGGGAAGGGATTTGATCATCTTAATTGATAGTGGAAGCACTCATAGTTTCATAGATGAGAAGGTGATTAAAGGACTCAAAGCTGTCATTGTTAAAACCACAGTTCTGACAGTCATAGTGGCTAATGGTAACATTATGAAATGTGATGCGTATAACCTAAAATTCAAGTGGTTCATATAGGGGCATGAATTTCAAGCTAATTCGAGGTTATTAAAGTTGAGAAGGTGTGATATAGTAGTATTGGGAGTTGATTGCTTGAGGATATTCTCACCAATATTATTTGACTTTTACAAGATGAAACTGTCTTTTAAGAAGGATGGAAGGATGATCGAGTCAAAAGGAATTGCAGAGGATGCCAGTTTATAAATGGTATCGATTATATGAAGATACATAAGAGTTTTAAGGAGGTTGTTTATGATTACATTGGTCAGTTCTTTTCCTTAGAAGTTCAAGAAGAGAGGAACCAGAGAATAACAGTGGTTGAAGTAGAGGCTATACTAAAGGAATCCCAGGCAGTGTTCCAAGAAACTAAACACTTACCATCAAAGAGATCTATAGACCACAGAATCCCTCTCATTCCAGGTGCTAAGCCAGTAAATATAAGGCCTTATAGGAGTTCTTTCTTACATAAGGAAAAAATTGAAAATATGGTAAAAGAAATTTTGCAGAATGGAGTTGTACAACCTAGCTGTAGTCCTTCAGCTTCACCAATTTTGTTAGTAAAGAAAAAGACAACACGTGGAGATTTTATATAGACTACAGGCAACCATAAAAAAATTCCTAATTTCTTTGATCGATGAACTGTTGGATGAACTACATGGCTCGCAGTTTTTCTCAAAATTGGACTTGAGGTCTGGATACCATCAAGTGAGAATCCATGATAGTGACATAGAAAAAACGACATTCAGGACTCACCATAGGTATTATGAATTCAGAGTAACGCCATTTGGCTTGACTAATGCCCCTATAACTTTTCAAGCTATGATGAATCATATTCTGGAGCCTTTTATAACGAGATTTGTATTAATTTTCTTTGATGATATCTTAGTGTATAGTTCAACATTTGATCTGCACCTTAGTCATCTAAGAAATACGCTAGAGACACTCGGGAGTAATCAATTGTTTGTGAAGCAAATCTAAATACTTTTTTTGTGAACAAAAAGTAGAATATCTAGGACACATCATTTCACCTGAAGGAGTTGCTACTGACCCAAAAAAGACAACAACTATCAAGGAGTGGCTAGTACCTAAGTCTGTAAAAGAATTGAGAGGATTCTTGGATATTCCCGGATCATTTTTATAAGTTTCATGGTCTCTTCTAGCTTCTATAGTCACTGACAGGGGCAAGATTTTTACCAGTCTGTTCCGGAAGGAATTACTCAGATTATTGGGGGTTAAAATGCTTATGAGCCCTTCCTACCATCCACAAATGGATGGTTAGTCTGGACGAGTTAATCAATGCTTGGAAACCTACCTTTGATGTATGACTGTGCATAATCCCTAGTGGCACCACCGGTTGTCTTTAGCACAATGGTGGTAAAATTCGACTTATCATTCATCAATAAAGACGAGTCCCTTATAAGCATTATATGGGTATTTTCCTCCAGCTAAAGAACTGGTTACATAGGAAAAAACTAATGTACCAAATGTGGATCACAAGTTAAAGGAAAGAACAGATATGGGTCAAGTTCTGAAGAAGCAGTTGGAGGCTGCTAGACACAGGATGAAATAGATTACAGATAAAAGCAGGACTGAAAGGGAAATATAAGTTGAAGATCAAGTGTTTCTTAAGCTACAACCTTAAAGACAAATGAGTGTAGCCTTAAAGGAGAAATTCTATTAACAGAAAAAATAAAATAAAATGACCGAACCTGAGCACCTGCTGGCGATATTTTACATAATAGAAATGATAGCAATTCTATTAACAGGAAATATCCTTAAGCTGTGATATTTTTCCTTATTAGTACACCCTTAAGCTTCCCTCTGGCATCTTGATAGGTTTATTTCTTTTTATATGATTTTCCAGGTGCATTTTTTTATCATTATTTTTTAGCCAGTTCTGCAAATTTGGCAGAATTTGTGCATGTTTTTCTTTCACCTTGCTTGGCCTTTGGCCTTCTTGGTGTTTCGTAACTTGTCAAAAAGAGAAAAGAAAAGAAAAGAGAAGCAATTCTCATCATATAGCTAGAAAGCAATCATCAAAGTAAGTTTAGTTGAAGATATAAGAAGTACACGAGGCAGTCAATTATTTGATGTTAGAACAGCAGCACATAAATCTTAAGGACACCACACAACAGATAAAGCTTGGTAAAACTAGACAGGTCTCATTATTGCGTTACATCTAAAATAGGATTGTAAGAGACTGGTTGATTTGAACCAAATCTCAAGGTTTCACTTCTTCAACTATGGCCTGGTGAATTTGCAAACCTCCCTTCCATTTGCCTGTCCACACTTCATACAAACCAAAATAGAGCTTGTTATCCTCCGTTCCTTTACTAACATCAATGTCAAAGTCCGAGGTAACTGGTGACTTGTTTGTGCCTACTTTTGATAGGTCGATTTTGCTCCATCTGTACCTTCCCTTCCTCCCTAACTTGGCCATCATAAAAACAGGACAACCATCCCAACCTAATGCATCTGTTTTCTTCGATACTTCGAATTTAATTTTGTACTTCCCTTCTTTTAAGGATTTGTTTGTTGTACCCGTTACTTCAAGCCAACACACTTGCACTAGCTCTGCTGGTGTTTCATCCGGGCTGCGATATTGAAGCTCAAAGTTTAAAGTTTGCACATCACATGCTGCAAAACTAAGTTTCCTTTGCTGCTAAAACTAAATATAGAGAACATGGATTCTTACCTTGACTGATCAGGCAAGTTCCAGTAGCGTCTGTCATTTCCCCATATGATGCTTAACCCCCTCGGCTTAAACGTCCAGCGGTTGTTTCCCTGTAAACACGAAGAGGAATTCTCATAATGAAAAAAACTTTCAACTTGAATTAATGTGATAGCCTTAGATACAGTTGCCTTGTATAACGGTTAACATTCAAAATACTATGCTTGAAAAACTCACTTTCCATTATCGTTTTGGTTTGAATTTAGCAAGCTGGTTAACAAAATGTTCAGTTGAAGGATTATAATTCGGAGGCCTAATCTATGAACAAACACCGATGAAAGATAATAGCAATCTGACCTCTTCATAAAACACTTTGTTAATATCGGCATCGTAATGTGGTTTATTTGAAGAAGACATCTTGAGAGCAAATAAATTCTAGTGTTAGTTTGGAGAGAGAAAAGATGATATATTTGTTGATCCACAAAGAGCCCTTTTTATGCAGCCCCAAAGAAGCGTTCATTGATTATGTCAGCTTCCAAGAAATGAACATCAAAAAGATACTCAACCACAGAAAGAAAAAAAGAATGGAATAAAACTTGGGACGGAAAAAGGATCAAGTAAATGTGCTCTACTTTATCAGAACGAGTGGATCCTAACCTTTTCTTTTCTTTTGTGTCTTGATGCTCCATGTATGATCAAGAAAAGAATCAATTCGCTTGGCAGCAAGAGTTGTACAAACATAATTTTCCAGCTTCCTAACCACGAAATTGAAACATATATGATGTGAACGTGTTGCACGATACATTTATGAAAAGGATTGATTCGTTGTAAACATATATGATATTATAAACAAAATTCTATAGAAGGGTTGATTCGGTGTAATCAGTCGAGGTTTGGAAGACTCTCAAATTAAGTTATTTTTGTTATTTTAATTATTTTTTCTAATTAATTTTAGATTTTATTTATTTTCTATTTAGATTTGGATTTTTTTTGGTTAGATCGGTTTTAAACTCTATATAAACAATTTGTGTGTTATTGTTTTGATTAGATTATTGAATTATAAAATTTTCAAAAAATTAGAATTTCCTCTCTATTTTTAATCTTAAAGGTTGAAAACCATATTTTTTTTATTCACGTGATGTATCACGCAGAATATAAAAATAAAAAATTGAGCAAATTTTGCATAGGAAAGAGTTGAATAGGAATCCTGCAGTACAGTATTTTTAACCTTATCTTGATAAGGATACTTTCTTTGAATCCGAATAATGCCCACCATTCCCAGCTTTTTCAATTTGAATTCAATGGACGGCTGAAACTATGAGCAAATTAATTAGGCATTTCTGTGTGGCGTTGTGAAACTATGAGAAATCAAAATTATAGTCCGCCGATGTTTTCATGTTCTGAATCACTTCCGGTGATTGCTATCAGAAAAAGGAAAGTAAAAGAATGGATTCCAACAATTTGATACCAAAATGCTTTTGCACTCTGCTTGCGTGGTTGGCTGCTTCTCATCGGTAGAGAATCTAACCAAAGGGTTGTCTTACAGCGTCTCCGCCTCTGAACACCTCAATTTAGAGAGATATCTGAAAATCCATGATCTGTGATAAGTCAAAACTATATAAAAAAATCAATAACATGACAAAAAAAAAAAACTATTACAATCTTTTATATTAAAACACTAAAAAACCCTACTTAATAGAAAAAATAAAATTAAAAAAAAAAACTAGAAAAACCTAATGATACTAAATAGAAAAAAATAAAATTTCTAAACTACATATGAATAATAAAAATAACTAAGAAAATATTTAATTTTATTCATCAAAATCTACTTGACAAAAAGCTATTAATACAATCCTTTGAGTAGAAAGAAAAAACTAGAAAACTCTAATAATAATAAATAAAAAAAATAAAATAGAAAAACTATCTTCTTTAAATTGGAAAACTAAAAAAACCTAATATTACTGAAATGGAAAATAAAAAAAATATTTATTTTAAATAGAAAAACATGAAAAGCTTAATAATAATGAACATGAAAAAATAAAGTTTCCAAAGTGAACAAGAAGAAATAAAAATAATAAAGAAAATATTTATATTGCCAGAAAGCTCATGCATCATTTATGTCCAAAATTTTAATCATGTATGGTATTTAAACAAGATTATTTTCTTTCAAATCCCAGATTAAGATTAAATAATATTCGATTACAGAAAAACAAGCTATTTGACACATTAAATCAAGCAATTTTTCCGATCTTGGTAAGCAAAATTAAGAACAAGCTGTTATAGCTAGCATTAATAAATTCATGTCACTACAACATTATCCAGTTTTACCGACGGACTAATTCCGTCGGTAACAGCAAAGAATGCAATCCGTCGGTAAAAATAATACCGACGGACACCGTCCGTCGGTCAAACAGTCGTCGGTAAATCCCAATTCCGTCGCTAATTCGGTCGCAAATAAAAAAACAACCTACCGACGGAAACACCGACGATTTACAGACGGATACACGCGCGCGCCAAAAAAAATTTCCCGCGGGAACAATACCGACGGATTTATTCCGTCGGTAATTTCAAGGGTAATTACCGACGGCATTACCGACGTATTGTCCGTCGGTAATTATGGCATTGCTGGTAATTTTGTTGCAACTCTCTGTGTAATACCGACGGATTATATCCGTCGGTGATTCCGTCGGTAATTATGGCATGGATGGTAATTATTCGGCAACTCTCTGTTAAATACCGACGGATACTATCCGTCGGTAGGTATTTAAAATATATATAAAAAAATAATTTATTAATTGTAAAAAACCTTAATAAACAAATAGAAATGCATTAAACATTAAAAATGTAAAAGTAATGTTAAATAATATTCATTACAAATTTAATGTGTTTAAAAAACAAAATTAAACTAGAATAGCGGCGGAGCTGGAGGAGGAGGCGGAGGAGGAGGAGGCTGGTTGTTCCGGGACCATACGGCCAAAAGGAAGCCGCACAAGTATCGTCACCCATCTTTGATCTCATCTCCATGACTATTTGACGGAGCTCATCATAATTCGTCGAGAGTTGTTGATATTGTTGTTTCAACGCAATGAACTCCTCGGACCTGGGTGTTCGATGCGATGGAGAGCTTCCAACGGTTGAGACACTACGAGTCGAACGCAAGTTGTCGGCCGTAGTGTTGGAGAGCCCGTAGACCCTATTTTTATCGGGTCCACCAGACGATCCCGCCTCCATCCACAAATCCGGATCGAAATCCGGATGGGTCGACGGATTGTCCCCATATCTCTCCCTCAACCGGCTATTATAGGTCTCCCGAAAATTCCATCGGTAAAAAAAATCATCAAATGCAATTCAAGATGCAATTCAAGAAAATAATAACTTACAAAATAAAATGAATGGACGAACATACCACGAAGTGCCGAGCACGGTTGTCCACGAACCGCTGCACCCCCTTTTGGCGGTCTTGACTCCGCACATGCGTCTCTAGAAACAGCTCCATTGGACTCGGTTCACGTCCAAGAGACGCGCCTGTAAGGAAAAAATAGATTGAAAGTTAAATATATTATAAGGAATGACAAATTAATTAACGATATATTTCATTAAAATTAATCTTACCATCCGCTTTGCATGTGCGCTGAATGGGACGGATCCACCAGTGTGCGTGGTCACCGAACCATAAATTTGCCGGTTCCGGTTGTCGGCGCCAGACTGTGAGCGCCGTGAGAACCGCTCTGAGGTCACGTGCTCAATATATGCCGTCCATATTTCCCCCGAGATGAATGGCGGTTTGAATTCCTGCCAAACCGCCACCTCATTCCATCCTTCAAGACCGTTATCCCTCGCATGTCTTTTGATTTTTTTTGGGTGTCATACCAAAAATCACGCAACCTACTTCCATAGTAACAAATTAGAATTTAAAAAATAAAATTATAAAACAAAAATAAATATTATTTTTGATGTTACCTAGTTGCCGCGTGATTCTCCCATACCCTCCTCACAACATTGTTGTCCGCCCTATCCCACTCAAATTTGTTCCGTGTATATAAATAATTCATATAAAATAAAAATAGTACAAGATATAAAATTATAAAAATCATTTATTAAATTCAAGCTGGAAATTAAAAATTAACACCGACCCGAAATCGCTTAAACCATGCATCGATATTAGGTTTCCACTCAGGATGTTTGGAAACCGGGCTCCATTGAAACAATGGAATCTCCATCGACGATTTAAACGCCAATGTTATAGTCCTTGCAGCCTCAATGTTTGTGAACCTGAAATTAAATAAAAGTAGTAATTAATATTAATTAGTTGTTCATAAATTATGTTATAAGTATTGTTGCTACCCAATTTTTGACCCATGTTTTGATAATTTTTCAGGAAAAAAACCAAAAATAGCAAAAAAACAATGAAAACCCAAAAAATACATTTTTGATATATTTATATCGTTTTTAGCATTTTCAACGTCATCTCAAAAGAATTTAAATTTTCAAAGGTATTTGGAACGCGTTCAACTTTTAACGCGTAAATTTTATGATCACTGATTTTTCTTGTTGAGTTGATGTTGATATTGCTCGCTTTCAAAAATACAAAAAAAATAAGAAAAATCAAAATTTACAAAAAAATAGAGGAAAAGAGAAGGAAAAAAAAGTTAAGGGACTAGTTTGAAAACCTAGCAAAACTTCTCCTATAAATACTATGCTACGGAGAAAAAAAAAGAGGGGGAGAAATTTACACGGGGAGAGAAATTTACGAATAAGGGGGCATCGGCTACGGCTAAACACAAAAAAAAACCCTAAAAAACCTAATCTTCTTCCCTGAGCCGCCAGCCACGGTCACTTCCCTTGGCCAAAAAACAGAGAGACGAGAGAGCCGCCATCCCCCTGGCCTTGAAAGCAGACCAAATAACCCCCTCGACCTTTCTCTTCGGAGGCGGCCCATACCATCTCCCGGGGTCTATCCATTTTCTTGGCGAGGAGAGAACCAAAAGCCAACCGGCCAACTCCCTCTTTGGTGGGGTCCCTCACTCTCCAGAACCCAAGCCAAACCGCCACTCTCCCAACTCCCAGCCGGCTCCTCCCTTTGAGAAAACCGGAGAGCCCCTCTCCCGCCATTGGGGTCTTCTCCCCGTTTCCCTACACACAAGACTCTCCCGGCCAAGCCAAGGAGAAAGAAGGCGCCATCCCCTCTTGTTTTTGGGCCAAAACCGAAGCCTCCATTTATCTCCCAAAGCCGCACCCCTTCACCATATCATCCTTCTCAACTCGGCCGCCGGCCGCCCCTCCCATCTCCTGTTGGTCTCTCAATCTTCTTGGCAGAGGAAAGAACCAAACAGACCGGCCCCCTTCCCTCACTTTCCCTCTTTACCCAGCCACAACTCCCTGTCTTCCCTCTCAGTTGCGGGAGCAACACGCAACCGGACAGAGACCCGGCTCTCTCTCTTTCCCTCCATGAGCCTCCTGGACGGCAGCAGGAAGCCCAAGCACGGCTGCTACCAACAGGAGTGAAGACCATCAGCCAGACCGGCCTCCACCGAACCCCTTCCATTCGGCCTCCAATAGCAGCGGCCAAAACACCAGCCACAACAGCTCTGCCATTACTGGAGACCCAGCAGCCTACAGACCGCGTCTATTGTCTCACCGTCGACCACAACGACGGACCAGCCACGACGTCCCTCGCCCCGTGCAGCGGCGTCTCTTTCCCCTTTACAGCAACGCCGCCACTCCTCTCAGCGTTGGTTTCTCCACAGCAGATCTACCACCGGAAGGACAGGGAAAGAACAGCAAACCAAGAAAGACCCGAAAGAAGCAGATCTGAGAGGAGAAAACAAAATAAAAACAACTGCTTATGCGTTTTCTTTTGTTGCAGGTCACGAAGAAAGCCACCATGGGCGGGGAAGAGAAGAGAGGAGGAAAACATTCCGAGCTCCCTGTTCGTTGGTCTTTCCGGTTCACGCGCCGCTAGTGTCTCCACGCGCCGCACTTGTTCCTACGCACCCTGTAATTCCTAGATTTTTAGGGGTTTGTTTTTTTTGTAATTTTTACATGATAGGATATGTATTTAAATTACTGTTTTTTTATGTTATGTTGTAAATGTATGACCATGAGTAAAAGATAATGAGGAGGTAATGAACAGTGATGTGTGCGTGGAGGTAATGAACAAGTGATGTGTGCGTGCTTGTATTATTTTGTGCATGATATAAAATTATAAAATCAAAAAGACAAAATTAATTGTTTAATTTGAATATGGTTAAATATCTCAAGGATAAATAAAATTATGTTATATTTTCCATGAAAGTGTAAGAACATGTTTCTACACATATTCGGGGATTTAATAACTGATTTATTAAAACCTTAGAATTTAATTAATATTTTAAATTTTCAAATCACATCAAAGCCACGAAGCAGCTTACCTTAGGTAGGGTGTGTTAGGGGTGCTAATACCTTCCCTAACCACAATCAGTCCCTTATCCTCGGATCTCGATGATGACCTAGAATTCGGGTTTCCTAGTAACCTTCAATCCAATACTAGGTGGCGACTCTCAAAGAACAAATCCAGCAAACATAACGAAAAATCGCCACCGACGCCGCGTGGATTTTTTGACGTGCGGCAGAATGGCGACTCCAATCGGGGAAAGGTATTGTTTTCAACTTTATTGGACTAAGCTTTGTGTTTTTGATGTGTTTAAATTTTTTGCTTTTTGTCTTATTTTTTTTTCATGCATTGTGTAGAATTGTCTCATGCATCACATGTTTTAATTTTTGAAAGCACACACAAGCTTCGGGTTAGGTGGGGGACTAGCGGCTTGCCTTATGACTTGAGTCAAGGTTTAAGTTTGTGTAAACCCCAACTCTTTGCTGAGTGTTTAGACTGATAGTGATTGGTACATGTGCCATCCCACTATCTGCTGAACCCCCATATTGCCTTTACAAGGGCGATCACTGGGACAGCGAGAGACCCTTTTAGAGACCAAGTAGTAAACCTACCTCTTGTCTCACTTAAAAAGATTAGAACCCGCCGTTAGGATGTATGCTTCGTAAATAGTTGTTTTGCATCGAGCAAGCCCTTTTTGAAGCATCTTGAATTCAGGACTTGTGGGTGACCCAATGGCCGTCACTCAGAAAATTTTCATTGTAGAGTTTGGGCAAGAATGAGATTCTTGTTTCATCATACAAGAGTTATGACCATATGTCACCCCTCGAAGGGCGAGTTCTTCATATAGATTACATGTTCATATATTTATCATGCATGTACCATGAGGAAAAATAGGTTCCCCGTCCGAGCTTTGCTACACCCGATTGAACAAAGATGATGGGAAATGAAGAAAGGGGTCAGAGAGAGGCTCATTATCAAAAGAAAGTTGAAAGCATTAAAGAGGAAGTAGCTAGGCTCAGATATGCTTGAGCAAGTGTTGAGCTTCAAATGGAAAGGGAATGTCTACATAGTCTTCGGTGGGAATGTCTACACAGTCTTCGGTGGAAACACTGCTTGTCCATGTCTCTTTGAAGTTACACCTCCTCTTGTCAGTCATGAATAATTGCAGCAATGCCTTCAGTCATCAGCTAATGACAACCTTTGTTCCTGTTCAGTTGCATTGATAATTATTCATCGCCTCCGTATCTGCTAATGGAACCAAATAACTACTAGCTTCTGTGCATGGTGCATTAGCCTTCTTTGAAGTTACCCCAACTGTGAGCTCAATTCCAGTTTAGCAGCACAAGATGTAATAACCATGATTAGACATTGAACTTCTACGTTGCAGAGCTCTCTCTGTAGAGATTTGTTTGTGGATCTGCCAGTGGGGAATGCAAGAGGGGGTGTAGTAGTTTCATATGCTTTGAAACTTTCTCCCACCAAGTGGCACCAAGCAAAACATTGTAGTAGGGCGAAGAGTCGACCTGGTCCGAAAATATTAGTCGTCAAACTTCAAGGTGGCAGAGCTCTCTCTACAAAAATCCGTTTATGGCTATGCAAGTTGGGAATGCAAGAGGGGATTTATTAGTTGCATATGCTATAAAAATATCTCATCAGTTTCAGCACAAAGACACCGTGGTAGGTTGAAGAGCCAAAACTGGTCCGAAAAACATGAACAAGACATCAAACTTCTATGTTGCGAGCTCTCTCTGTAGAGATTTGTTTGGAGATCTCGCTAGTGGGGCATGCAAGAGGGGATGCAGTACTTTCACACGCCACAAAAATTTGTCTCATCGGTTTCAGCACCGAAACACTGGAGTAGGCCGAAGAGTCAGACCTAGTCTGAAAACATGAGCAGTCATCGAACTTTGACGTGGCAGAGCTCACTCCATGAAAACCCGTTTGTGGCTCTGCAAGTGGGGAATGTAAGAGGGGATGTAGTAGCTTCAGACCATGTGAAAATTTACGCCACCAGTTTCAGCATCGAAACACTATAGTAGGCAGAAAAGCTAGACTTGAGCTAGAAAACAGGAGCAAATATAGAACTTCACCATGGCAGAGCTCTCTCTGCAGAAATCTGTTTGTGGCTCTGCAAGTGGAGAATCCAAGAAGGGATGCAGTAGTTTCTGATCATCTATAATTTTCTCTCATCAGTGTTAGCTTGAAAATGCAAAAGTAGGAAAAAGAGACAGACCTCGATTGAAAAATAGAAAGAAGATTGAACTTCAACAGAGCAGAGCTCCCTTTACAGGTGTTTGTTTGCTGCACTGTCAGTGAGGGATCGAAGAGGAGACAAAGGAGTTTCAGATTCATCAGTTTCTCCTCCAATAAAAACAATGCATCATTTCACACATTGACAGTGATAGCGCTGCATGATTGTAGGCGCTGCCAAGATTACCTAGTTGGTGGAAGTTTTCCAACAACCCTCAAACGATGACAACAACATGGGAAGAATGACATGATGTTGTGAAGATCATCGAAAGAATTGATCGAGCTATGAAGAAGTGAAGGATTGAAGGTTTTGCCATGGATTCCAGAACTGTGAAGAGAGTTGAATCAGAAGATGACTCTCAATTGAGAAACCTCAGTTATTTTGCCTAGTCAAGTCTCGCTCAAGCATCAACTACTCCAATGTCTTTGCCAAAGATAGACATTCCTTTGCCATGTGGGCTTATTTACCAGCATCTGCCAGATTCCAGACTTTTGCCTAACTCTGACAGATCCCATGCAACCACCGTTTTCAAGGTGGTATAATCCAGACAAGAGATGTGATGTCATGGTGGGGTCCTCAGCCATTTCAATTGAACAATAGCAAGAATCGAGTCTGGAAGTTGGAGAGCAAAAGACGAGAGGAATCCGTGAAGGAGCTTGTCATCGATCATTTTGTCGCCAGAACATCCTCAGAATGACGAGTGATCATAATTGCTTGGCAAAACAGAGATATTGCCAAAGAGGTTGATCTAAGAAGGGGTTAAACTGTCAATCATTTTTGTTATGGATTTTGCCATCTTGCATTTTGTTTTGGGATCACATCTCATCCTTGAACGAAACATGTCTTTCCTTTGTCTTCCGTTGTTTTGAAATCAAGAGATGCTTCTTTCAAAGGGTATTTTTACAAAATATTTTGATCAAGCTCCAACATGCGATTAAGATTAATCAATCCTAAAAATTAAAAGTATTTTGATTACGTAAATAACTCGATGCTTGAAAATGACATGAGGTGACCAAACAATTTTGAACTCATACCTCCTGAAACCTGAACCACACATCATATAGCTAAGTTTTAGCGGTATGCATAATGACATGTAGTGGATTCGATAGTTATGGACTCGTGAATCATTATTCTTACAAGTCCCAATCATTACCTTGGATGGGGTCAAAATTTATCGGTTCTAACCGACCTTGCTTGAAATGAGAAAAGGCCATCTTTGATAACCCTTCACTTTCTAAAGATTATATCCTTGCAGTCCCATTTTGAGCCTGGTAAAATATTTTCTTTCAAAAAGAAACCTTGACTAGGATCACACCCCACACCTGGGGGCAATGAGAGATATGTTATTAGGAAGGACGAAGACACGATAGAATCAATGATAAAAGAAAGGCTTAGAATAAAAGCCCAATGATTGAGAAAGGGAGAACAAGAAAAGCCATAGATTGAGGGCCATCCAAGAAAACTTTGAGGAAGGTTATGTAAAAGCAAAAAAAGTGGAAATGAAGGAGAATGCCTATCAATTCTAAGAGGGGCAAAAGAGGTTTCAATGGAAGAAAGACACAACAAATGCCAAAAGTCAACACCAAAAAAATCAAGTTTCATGTCTTTTGGTGTGTGATAAAGACTTTAGTATCTTCAAAATTTTTTAGATTCATTATTCATCAGAGAAAAAGTTGGATTAGCATTATGACCTATGTTAAGAGAATTCTGAATTTGATATTAACAAGGTTATATGTCACTTTCTCTATAATGACAATAAGAGAAAGAGAGTTTATGAATAGTTGATGTTGATCCTAGGTCTTTGAAACCCTCAAACACCTTTTGAGCCTGAATTTTCCTTTCTTTCATAAGCCATGAACCATAGCTTGCATTACGTGCTTTTAAAAGCCCTTTTTGATCAAGTAAGCAATTTGAACCGATAAATGGCGATCTCAAAACTTGAAGAGCTTTTCCATAAGAGTCGTGGCTTCATGGATTAAGTTACTTGTTATTATGCATGCTAATAAAATTGGTGCTAAAAAAGAAAACAATCTTTCTTGATGAATCCTCAAGTTTTGACTTTGAGTCTTTTGTTTTCCTTGAAATTAACAGAAGGTCACCTCATCACAGATCATCAAAAGATATACCCAAGATCAAAGATTAAAACGATACAAAGAACTATGAAAAAAAAGTCATTTTAATCTCACAACGGGTCATTTCTGTTTTCAAAATACAAGACAGTCAAAAGATTACATTGAATAGCGTGTGTTGGGTCTTTGACCAAAGAAGCTTGATTTCGAAAAATACTTTCAAAAATTGACATCTCTTTGATTTCATTTCAACAACTAGACTTTGAATAGACATGATCTTTGAAGTATGAGAGTTGATTCGAGAATAGAAAGATTGTCAAACAAGAAGAATATCGATTGAGTTTGCAAAATCCTTGACAAGAATGACATCAACACTTTTCGACACTCCTTGAAAGGTTGAGCCACCTGGGGGCCATACAGTGGATCCTAAAAGGGAAACAAGCAGTATTCAGATCAGCTAGGGGGCAATGAAAGATGATTAAATGATGAATCAGTGTATGAAGACAATGGTGTTCAAAGAAAGATAATCAATGAACGAGCACATTCAGATCATATTGGGGGCAATGTTGTTCAAAGATAGTCCATGATCTAGTGAACCCCGTCAACAATCGGGAAACCAAAGATGTACCTGAAGGACACTTTCATAGCATCATCTTTTGAAACATGGCTAGCAATCGATGAGGATACATGAATAAATGTAATTGAATGGTGAAAAGATGCACACCACCAAGATTGATTGTGGAACAATGCTGTACTTGAAGGATAACGTCATATTATCATCTCCAACATGGCTATGACTTTTGAACGATGTTATCGCATAGTTGTATTTGAATGAATATTGGAAGGATGCACTCACCAAGACTGACTGTGGGACCATCTTGTTTTGAAGCTCGAAGGCGCACTTCATCGCATGAATATGGGTGATAAAATGAACGTCATTGATGATGCCACTGCATTTATTTTCACAATCTGATTAGAAGAGCTAAGGGGAATCTATTGAGAATAACACTGAGCATACAACCATGAGCCTTTGTACTGCAAGCTATGAGATGCATGTCCGGATGACTTGGACAGTTCCAAGAAGGTGGTGATAACATATACTTGAAAAGTATTGCTTCAATTGGAGGCAAGTTCATGATGGTTGACCATCTTGATGGGTGTTGGCATGATGCACACAACCAATCAAAAGATAATTTTCGAAGAATCCAGGAGAGAAAATCCTTCATGATGAATCAAGCAACACCACACTTGGGGGCGAGTCAAGCTTGATAAACAACAAGAGCAAGAATGCCGTCGAAGACAGCCCGGGATGGGCACTACACTTACAACCGAGTGGATGGCTAGCACATGAATGAGCCAATGCATCGAAAGAACCAATAAAGCTTTGGAATGCAAACAAAGGCACCCTATGACGACGGATCATCAAAGGGGGGGACCTATATTTCGAATCAGGTAAGGATGCATGCATGTCATCTAACGTTAAAACATTACACATATTTTTTATTTTGTTTTGTTGCAAGAAAAATCCTCAATGTAGTTCGACAAGATTGGGGACCAAAAAAAAAAAGAAGAAAAAAAAGGGAGAATCATTGAGCTGATAATAACAGAGGATCATGGTTGTGACCTTGAAACGGGAAGAAGATGAGATAAACCTTACTTGTTAGGAAAATCTCAAAGAAATGAAAAGATCAACCTTGCAATCAGGAAGCATCGAGTTTTCAAACCCTGCGATCAAGAATTATCAAGAAGCACCAAGTTTTCCGGCCCTTCTTCTATCATCCCTTCGGGACTTCGCCGGGTAAGTCCCATTTTTCACACTTGTCACATCACATCTTTCATTTGGGTAGGTCACCCATAACAATGAGACCATTTCACATTTTTTCTATCCTCCACTTGGGTAGGTCACCCATAACAATGAGACCACTTCATATTTTTTCTATCCTCCACCTGGGTAGGTCACCCATAACAATGAGACCACTTCATATTTGTTCTATCTTCCACTTGGGTGGGTCGCCCATTATAATGAGACCACCTTTCATCATTTTTCTGGGCAGGTCACCCATCACAATAAGACCATCATTTTTTGGGTAGGTCACCCATAACAATGAGACCACTTCATATTTTTTCTATCTTCCATCCGGGTAGGTCACCCATTATAATGAGACCGCACTTCACATTCTTTCCATTTGGGTAGGTCACCCATCATAATGAGACCGTTTTTCACATTTTTTCCACCGGGTAGGTCACCCAATACAATGAGACCACTTTTTACACATTTTTTAGTCTTGATTTAATGAGGTCACCAGATGGGATCTCATGTAGCTTTGGTTAAAGGGAATCGCCAGATGGGATTTCAGGTTGACCAAGTTACGCACTTTTTTAGTTTTGATTGGATGAGGTCGCCAGATGGGATCTCATGTAGCTTTGGTTAAAGGAAATCACCAGATGGGATTTCAGGTTGACCGAGTTACACATTTTTTAGTTTTGATTTAATGAGGTCGCCAGATGGGATCTCATGTAGCTTTGGTTAAAGGGAATCGCCAGATGGGATTTCAGGTTGACCGAGTTACACTTTTTTTAGTTTTGATTTAATGAGGTCGCCAGATGGGATCTCATGTAGCTTTGGTTAAAGGAAATCGCCGGATGGGATTTCAGGTTGACCGAGTTACACATTTTTTAGTTTTGATTTAATGAGGTCGCGAGATGGGATCTCATGTAGCTTTGGTTAAAGGAAATCGCCGGATGGGATTTCGGGTTGACCGAGTTACACATTTTTTAGTTTTGGTTTAATGAGGTCGCGGATGGGATCTCATGTAGCTTTGGTTAAAGGGAATCGCCAGATGAGATTTCGGGTTGACCGAGTTACACATTTTTTAGTTTTGATTTAATGAGGTCGCGGATGGGATCTCATGTAGCTTTGGTTAAAGGGAATCACCAGATGAGATTTCGGGTTGACCAAGTTACGCACTTTTTAGTTTGATTTAATGAGGTCGCCGGATGGGATCTCATGTAGCTTTGGTTAAAGGGAATCGCCGAGATGGGATTTCGAGTTGACCAAGTTACGCACTTTTTTTAGTTTTGATTGGATGAGGTCGCCGGATGGGATCTCATGTAGCTTTGGTTAAAGGAAATCGCCAGATGGGATTTCAGGTTGACCGAGTTACACATTTTTTAGTTCCAGTTTAATGAGGTCGCTAGATGGGATCTCATGTGGCTTTGGTTAAAGGGAATCTCCATATGGGATTTTAGGTTGACCGAGCTACACACATTCTTTGGTTTTGGGAAAGGAGATCGCCAGATGGGATCTCAAGTTAACGAGAGAAAGAAAGAAAGAAAGAAGAGAGAAAAAGAGAGAAAAAAAAAAAAAGAGAAAAGAGAAGGAAGAGAGAACAGAGAAAAAGAGCAAGGTCTGTCTTTAGATGAGTGGATATTGAGCAAGTTAAGCGAGACGGAAAGACAAGTTTTTCTTTACAAAGCTTACTATGCAAAACATTGAGGAGTCTTGCTTCGTAAGCATTGTAAAGAGGGGGCATCTGTTGCTACCCAATTTTTGACCCATGTTTTGATAATTTTTCAGGAAAAAAACCAAAAATAGCAAAAAAACAATGAAAACCCAAAAAATACATTTTTGATATATTTATATCGTTTTTAGCATTTTCAACGTCATCTCAAAAGAATTTAAATTTTCAAAGGTATTTGGAACGCGTTCAACTTTTAACGCGTAAATTTTATGATCACCGATTTTTCTTGTTGAGTTGATGTTGATATTGCTCGCTTTCAAAAATACAAAAAAAATAAGAAAAATCAAAATTTACAAAAAAATAGAGGAAAAGAGAAGGAAAAAAAAGTTAAGGGACTAGTTTGAAAACCTAGCAAAACTTCTCCTATAAATACTATGCTACGGAGAAAAAAAAGAGGGGGGAGAAATTTACACGGGGAGAGAAATTTACGAATAAGGGGGGCATCAGCTCTGAGCTAAACACAAAAAAAAACCCTAAAAAACCTAATCTTCTTCCCTGAGCCGCCAGCCACGGTCACTTCCCTTGGCCAAAAAATAGAGAGACGAGAGAGCCGCCATCCCCCTGGCCTTGAAAGCAGACCAAATAACCCCTGACCTTTCTCTTCTGGAGGCGGCCCATACCATCTCCTGGGGTCTATCCATTTTCTTGGCAGAGGAGAGAACCAAAAGCCAACCGGCCAACTCCCTCTTTGGTGGGGTCCCTCACTCTCCAGAACCCAAGCCAAACCGCCACTCTCCCAACTCCCAGCCGGCTCCTCCCTTTGAGAAAACCAGAGAGCCCCTCTCTGCCATTGGGGTCTTCTCCCCGTTTCCCTACACACAAGACTCTCCCAGCCAAGCCAAGGAGAAAGAAGGCGCCATCCCCTCTTGTTTTTGGGCCAAAACCAGAAGCCTCCATTTATCTCCCAAAGCCGGCACCCCTTCACCATATCATCCTTCTCAACTCGGCCGCCGGCCGCCCCTCCCATCTCCCCTGTTGGTCTCTCAATCTTCTTGGCGGAGGAAAGAACCAAACGAGACCGGCCCCCTTCCCTCACTTTCCCTCTTTACCCGGCCACAACTCCCTGTCTTCCCTCTCGTTGCGGGAGCAACACGCAACCGGACAGAGACCCGGCTCTCTCTCTTTCCCTCCATGAGCCTCCCGGACGGCGGCGGGAAGCCCAAGCACGGCCGCTACCAACGGAGTGAAGACCATCGCCCGGACCGGCCTCCACCGAACCCCTTCCATTCGGCCTCCAATAGCGGCGGCCAAAACACCGGCCACAACGGCTCGCCGACGCGGAGACCCGGCGGCCTACGGACCGCGTCTATTGTCTCACCGTCGACCACAACGACGGACCCGGCCACGACGTCCCTCGCCGTGCGGCGGCGTCTCTTTCCCCTTTTACGGCAACGCCGCCACTCCTCTCGGCGTTGGTTTCTCCACAGCAGATCTACCACCGGAAGGAAGGGGGAAAGAACAAGCAAACCAAGAAAGACCCGAAAGAAGCGAGATCGAGAGGAGAAAACAAAATAAAAACAAGCTGCTTATGCGTTTTCTTTTGTTGCAGGTCACGAAGAAAGCCACCATGGGCAGGGAAGAGAAGAGAGGAGGAAAACATTCCAGAGCTCCCCTGTTCGTTGGTCTTTCCTGGTTCACGCGCCGCTAGTGTCTCCACGCGCCGCACTGTTCCTACAGACCCTGTAATTCCTAGATTTTTAGGGGTTTGTTTTTTTTGTAATTTTTACATGATAGGATATGTATTTAAATTACTGTTTTTTTATGTTATGTTGTAAATGTATGACCATGAGTAAAAGATAATGAGGAGGTAATGAACAGTGATGTGTGCGTGGAGGTAATGAACGGTGATGTGTGCGTGCTTGTATTATTTTGTGCATGATATAAAATTATAAAATCAAAAAGACAAAATTAATTGTTTAATTTGAATATGGTTAAATATCTCAAGGATAAATAAAATTATGTTATATTTTCCATGAAAGTGTAAGAACATGTTTCTACACATATTCGGGGATTTAATAAGCGATTTATTAAAACCTTAGAATTTAATTAATATTTTAAATTTTCAAATCACATCAAACTGCAAAGCAGCTTACCTCAGGTAGGGTGTGCTAGGGGTGCTAATACCTTCCCTAGCCACAATCAGTCCCTTATCCTCGGATCTCCGATGATGACCGGTAAATTCGGGTTTCCTAGTAACCTTCAATCCAATACTAGGTGGCGACTCTCAAAGAACAAATCCAGCAAACATAACGAAAAATCGCCGGCCCGACGCCGCGTGGATTTTTTGACGTGCGACAGAATGGCGACTCCACTGGGGAAAGGTATTGTTTTCAACTTTATTGGACTAAGCTTTGTGTTTTTGATGTGTTTAAATTTTTTGCTTTTTGTCTTATTTTTTTTTCATGCATTGTGTAGAATTGTCTCATGCATCACATGTTTTAATTTTTGAAAGCACACACAAGCTTCGGGTTAGGTGGGGGACTAGCGGCTTGCCTTATGACTTGAGTCAAGGTTTAAGTTTGTGTAAACCCCAACTCTTTCTTGAGTGTTTAGACCGATAGTGATTGGTACATGTGCCATCCCACTATCTCGTTGAACCCCCATATTGCCTTTACAAGGGCGATCACTGGGACGACGAGAGACCCTTTTTAGAGACCAAGTAGTAAACCTACCTCTTGTCTCACTTAAAAAGATTAGAACTGCCGTTAGGATGTATGCTTCGTAAATAGTTGTTTTGCATCCGAGCAAGCCCTTTTTGAAGCATCTTGAATTCGGGACTTGTGGGTGACCCAATGGCCGTCACTCGAGAAAATTTTCATTGTAGAGTTTGGGCAAGAATGAGATTCTTGTTTCATCATACAAGAGTTATGACCATATGTCACCCCTCGAAGGGCGAGTTCTTCATATAGATTACATGTTCATATATTTATCATGCATGTACCATGAGGAAAAATAGGTTCCCCTGTCCGAGCTTTGCTACACCGATTGAACAAAGATGATGGGAAATGAAGAAAGGGGGTCGAGAGAGGCTCATTATCAAAAGAAAGTTGAAAGCATTAAAGAGGAAGTAGCTAGGCTCGAGATATGCTTGAGCAAGTGTTGAGCTTCAAATGGAAAGGGAATGTCTACATAGTCTTCGGTGGGAATGTCTACACGGTCTTCGGTGGAAACACTTGCTTGTCCATGTCTCTTTGAAGTTACACCTCCTCTTGTCGAGTCATGAATAATTGCGGCAATGCCTTCAGTCATCGGCTAATGACAACCTTTGTTCTGTTCGAGTTGCATTGATAATTATTCATCGCCTCACGTATCTGCTAATGGAACCAAATAACTACTAGCTTCCGTGCATGGTGCATTAGCCTTCTTTGAAGTTACCCCAAGTGTGAGCTCAATTCCGGTTTAGCGGCACAAGATGTAATAACCATGATTAGACATTGAAATTCTACGTTGCAGAGCTCTCTCTGTAGAGATTTGTTTGTGGATCTGCCAGTGGGGAATGCAAGAGGGGGTGTAGTAGTTTCATATGCTTTGAAACTTTCTCCCACCAGTGGCACCAGCAAAACATTGTAGTAGGCAGAAGAGTCAGACCTGGTCTGAAAATATTAGCGATCGTCAAACTTCAAGGTGGCGAGCTCTCTCTACAAAAATCCGTTTATGGCTATGCAAGTTGGGAATGCAAGAGGGGATTTATTAGTTGCATATGCTATAAAAATCTCTCATCGGTTTCAGCACAAAGACACGTGGTAGGTTGAAGAGCCAAACCTGGTCTGAAAAACATGAACAGACATCAAACTTCTATGTTGCAGAGCTCTCTCTGTAGAGATTTGTTTGGAGATCTGCTAGTGGGGCATGCAAGAGGGGATGCAGTACTTTCACACGCCACAAAAATTTGTCTCATCAGTTTCAGCACCGAAACACTGGGGTAGGCCGAAGAGTCAGACCTAGTCTGAAAACATGAGCAGTCATCGAACTTTGACGTGGCAGAGCTCACTCCATGAAAACCCGTTTGTGGCTCTGCAAGTGGGGAATGTAAGAGGGGATGTAGTAGCTTCAGACCATGTGAAAATTTACGCCACCGGTTTCAGCATCGAAACACTATAGTAGGCGGAAAAGCTAGACTTGAGCTAGAAAACGGGAGCAAATATAGAACTTCACCATGGCAGAGCTCTCTGCCAGAAATCATTTGTGGCTCGCAAGTGGAGAATCCAAGAAGGGATGCGGTAGTTTCGATCATCTATAATTTTCTCTCATCGGTGTTAGCTTGAAAATGCAAAAGTAGGAAAAAGAGACAGACCTCGATTGAAAAATAGAAAGAAGATTGAACTTCAACGGAGCGAGCTCCCTTTACGGGTGTTTGTTTGTCTGACTTGTCGGTGAGGGATCGAAGAGGAGACAAAGGAGTTTCAGATTCATCGGTTTCTCCTCCAATAAAAACAATGCATCATTTCACACATTGACAAGTGATAGCGCCTGCATGATTGTAGGCGCCAAGATTACCTAGTTGGTGGAAGTTTTCCAACAACCCTCAAACGATGACAACAACATGGGAAGAATGACATGATGTTGTGAAGATCATCGAAAGAATTGATCGAGCTATGAAGAAGTGAAGGATTGAAGGTTTTGCCATGGATTCGAAGCTGTGAAGAGAGTTGAATCGGAAGATGACTCTCAATTGAGAAACCTCGGTTATTTTGCCTAGTCAAGTCTCGCTCAAGCATCAACTACTCCAATGTCTTTGCCAAAGATAGACATTCCTTTGCCATGTGGGCTTATTTACCAGGCATCGCGGATTCCGGACTTTTGCCTAACTCGACGGATCCCATGCAACCACCGTTTTCAAGGTGGTATAATCCGAACAAGAGATGTGATGTCATGGTGGGGTCCTCGGCCATTTCAATTGAACAATAGCAAGAATCGAGTGCGGAAGTTGGAGAGCAAAAGACGAGAGGAATCCGTGAAGGAGCTTGTCATCGATCATTTTGTCGCGAACATCCTCGAATGACGAGTGATCATAATTGCTTGGCAAAACGAGAGATATTGCCAAAGAGGTTGATCTAAGAAGGGGTTAAACTGTCAATCATTTTTGTTATGGATTTTGCCATCTTGCATTTTGTTTTGGGATCACATCTCATCCTTGAACGAAACATGTCTTTCCTTTGTCTTCTGTTGTTTTGAAATCAAGAGATGCTTCTTTCAAAGGGTATTTTTACAAAATATTTTGATCAAGCTCCAACATGCGATTAAGATTAATCAATCCTAAAAATTAAAAGTATTTTGATTACAGAAATAACTCGATGCTTGAAAATGACATGAGGTGACCAAACAATTTTGAACTCATACCTCCTGAAACTGAACCACACATCATATAGCTAAGTTTTAGCAGTATGCATAATGACATGTAGTGGATTCGATAGTTATGGACTCGTGAATCATTATTCTTACAAGTCCCAATCATTACACTGGATGGGGTCAAAATTTATCGGTTCTAACCGACCTTGCTTGAAATGAGAAAAGGCCATCTTTGATAACCCTTCACTTTCTAAAGATTATATCCTTGCGGTCCCATTTTGAGCCTGGTAAAATATTTTCTTTCAAAAAGAAACCTTGACTAGGATCACACCCCACACCGGGGGCAATGAGAGATATGTTATTAGGAAGGACGAAGACACGATAGAATCAATGATAAAAGAAAGGCTTAGAATAAAAGCCCAATGATTGAGAAAGGGAGAACAAGAAAAGCCATAGATTGAGGGCCATCCAAGAAAACTTTGAGGAAGGTTATGTAAAAGCAAAAAAAGTGGAAATGAAGGAGAATGCCTATCAATTCTAAGAGGGGCAAAAGAGGTTTCAATGGAAGAAAGACACAACAAATGCCAAAAGTCAACACCAAAAAAATCAAGTTTCATGTCTTTTGGTGTGTGATAAAGCCTTTAGTATCTTCAAAATTTTTTAGATTCATTATTCATCAGAGAAAAAGTTGGATTAGCATTATGACCTATGTTAAGAGAATTCTGAATTTGATATTAACAAGGTTATATGTCACTTTCTCTATAATGACAATAAGAGAAAGAGAGTTTATGAATAGTTGATGTTGATCCTAGGTCTTTGAAACCCTCAAACACCTTTTGAGCCTGAATTTTCCTTTCTTTCATAAGCCATGAACCATAGCTTGCATTACGTGCTTTTAAAAGCCCTTTTTGATCAAGTAAGCAATTTGAACCGATAAATGGCGATCTCAAAACTTGAAGAGCTTTTCCATAAGAGTCGTGGCTTCATGGATTAAGCTACTTGTTATTATGCATGCTAATAAAATTGGTGCTAAAAAAGAAAACAATCTTTCTTGATGAATCCTCAAGTTTTGACTTTGAGTCTTTTGTTTTCCTTGAAATTAACGGAAGGTCACCTCATCACAGATCATCAAAAGATATACCCAAGATCAAAGATTAAAACTGATACAAAGAACTATGAAAAAAAAGTCATTTTAATCTTACAACGGGTCATTTCTGTTTTCAAAATACAAGACAGTCAAAAGATTACATTGAATAGCGTGTGTTGGGTCTTTGACCAAAGAAGCTTGATTTCGAAAAATACTTTCAAAAATTGACATCTCTTTGATTTCATTTCAACAACTAGACTTTGAATAGACATGATCTTTGAAGTATGAGAGTTGATTCCAGAATAGAAAGATTGTCAAACAAGAAGAATATCGATTGAGTTTGCAAAATCCTTGACAAGAATGACATCAACACTTTTCGACACTCCTTGAAAGGTTGAGCCACCTGGGGGCCATACGAGTGGATCCTAAAAGGGAAACAAGCAAGTATTCGGATCGGCTAGGGGGCAATGAAAGATGATTAAATGATGAATCGATTGTACGAAGACAATGGTGTTCAAAGAAAGATAATCAATGAACGAGCACATTCGGATCATATTGGGGGCAATGTTGTTCAAAGATAGTCCATGATCTAGTGAACCCCGTCAACAATCGGGAAACCAAAGATGTACCGAAGGACACTTTCATAGCATCATCTTTTGAAACATGGCTAGCAATCGATGAGGATACATGAATAAATGTAATTGAATGGTGAAAAGATGCACACCACCAAGATTGATTGTGGAACAATGCTGTACTTGAAGGATAACGTCATATTATCATCTCCAACATGGCTATGACTTTTGAACGATGTTATCGCATAGTTGTATTTGAATGAATATTGGAAGGATGCACTCACCAAGACCGACTGTGGGACCATCTTGTTTTGAAGCTCGAAGGCGCACTTCATCGCATGAATATGGGTGATAAAATGAACGTCATTGATGATGCCACTTGCATTTATTTTCACAATCGATTAGAAGAGCTAAGGGGAATCTATTGAGAATAACACCGAGCATACAACCATGAGCCTTTGTACCGCAAGCTATGAGATGCATGTCCGGATGACTTGACAGTTCCAAGAAGAATTTGGTGATAACATATACTTGAAAAGTATTGCTTCAATTGGAGGCAAGTTCATGATGGTTGACCATCTTGATGGGTGTTGGCATGATGCACACAACCAATCAAAAGATAATTTTCGGAAGAATCCAGGAGAGAAAATCCTTCATGATGAATCAAGCAACACCACACTTGGGGGCGAGTCAAGCTTGATAAACAACAAGAGCAAGAATCAGTCGAAGACTGACCCGGGATGGGCACTACACTTACAACCGAGTGGATGGCTAGCACATGAATGAGCCAATGCATCGAAAGAACCAATAAAGCTTTGGAATGCAAACAAAGGCACCCTATGACGACGGATCATCAAAGGGGGGACCTATATTTCGAATCAGGTAAGGATGCATGCATGTCATCTAACGTTAAAACATTACACATATTTTTTATTTTGTTTTGTTGCAAGAAAAATCCTCAATGTAGTTCGGCAAGATTGGGGACCAAAAAAAAAAGAAGAAAAAAAAGGGAGAATCATTGAGCCGATAATAACGAGAGGATCATGGTTGTGACCTTGAAACGGGAAGAAGATGAGATAAACCTTACTGTTAGGAAAATCTCAAAGAAATGAAAAGATCAACCTTGCAATCGGGAAGCATCGAGTTTTCAAACCCCGCGATCAAGAATTATCAAGAAGCACCAAGTTTTCCGGCCCTTCTTCTATCATCCCTTCGGGACTTCGCCGGGTAAGTCCCATTTTTCACACTTGTCACATCACATCTTTCATTTGGGTAGGTCACCCATAACAATGAGACCATTTCACATTTTTTCTATCCTCCACTTGGGTAGGTCACCCATAACAATGAGACCACTTCATATTTTTTCTATCCTCCACCTGGGTAGGTCACCCATAACAATGAGACCACTTCATATTTGTTCTATCTTCCACTTGGGTGGGTCGCCCATTATAATGAGACCACCTTTCATCATTTTTCTGGGCAGGTCACCCATCACAATAAGACCATCATTTTTTGGGTAGGTCACCCATAACAATGAGACCACTTCATATTTTTTCTATCTTCCATCTGGGTAGGTCACCCATTATAATGAGACCGCACTTCACATTCTTTCCATTTGGGTAGGTCACCCATCATAATGAGACCGTTTTTCACATTTTTTCCACCTGGGTAGGTCACCCAATACAATGAGACCACTTTTTACACATTTTTTAGTCTTGATTTAATGAGGTCACCGAGATGGGATCTCATGTAGCTTTGGTTAAAGGGAATCGCCGGATGGGATTTCGAGTTGACCAAGTTACGCACTTTTTTAGTTTTGATTGGATGAGGTCGCGAGATGGGATCTCATGTAGCTTTGGTTAAAGGAAATCACCGGATGGGATTTCGGGTTGACCGAGTTACACATTTTTTAGTTTTGATTTAATGAGGTCGCCGGATGGGATCTCATGTAGCTTTGGTTAAAGGGAATCGCCGGATGGGATTTCGGAGTTGACCGAGTTACACTTTTTTTAGTTTTGATTTAATGAGGTCGCCGGATGGGATCTCATGTAGCTTTGGTTAAAGGAAATCGTCGGATGGGATTTCGGGTTGACCGAGTTACACATTTTTTAGTTTTGATTTAATGAGGTCGCGGATGGGATCTCATGTAGCTTTGGTTAAAGGAAATCGCCGGATGGGATTTCGGGTTGACCGAGTTACACATTTTTTAGTTTTGGTTTAATGAGGTCGCCGGATGGGATCTCATGTAGCTTTGGTTAAAGGGAATCGCCAGATGAGATTTCGAGTTGACCGAGTTACACATTTTTTAGTTTTGATTTAATGAGGTCGCGAGATGGGATCTCATGTAGCTTTGGTTAAAGGGAATCACCGGATGAGATTTCGGGTTGACCAAGTTACGCACTTTTTAGTTTGATTTAATGAGGTCGCGGATGGGATCTCATGTAGCTTTGGTTAAAGGGAATCGCCGGATGGGATTTCGGAGTTGACCAAGTTACGCACTTTTTTTAGTTTTGATTGGATGAGGTCGCGGATGGGATCTCATGTAGCTTTGGTTAAAGGAAATCGCCGGATGGGATTTCGGGTTGACCGAGTTACACATTTTTTAGTTCCAGTTTAATGAGGTCGCTAGATGGGATCTCATGTGGCTTTGGTTAAAGGGAATCTCCATATGGGATTTTAGGTTGACCGAGCTACACACATTCTTTGGTTTTGGGAAAGGAGATCGCCGAGATGGGATCTCAAGTTAACGAGAGAAAGAAAGAAAGAAAGAAGAGAGAAAAAGAGAGAAAAAAAAAAAAAGAAAAGAGAAGGAAGAGAGAACAGAGAAAAAGAGCAAGGTCTCGTCTTTAGATGAGTGGATATTGAGCAAGTTAAGCGGAGACGGAAAGACAAGTTTTTCTTTACAAAGCTTACTATGCAAAACATTGAGGAGTCTTGCTTCGTAAGCATTGTAAAGAGGGGGCATCTGTTGCTACCCAATTTTTGACCCATGTTTTGATAATTTTTCGGAAAAAAACCAAAAATAGCAAAAAAACAATGAAAACCCAAAAAATACATTTTTGATATATTTATATCGTTTTTAGCATTTTCAACGTCATCTCAAAAGAATTTAAATTTTCAAAGGTATTTGGAACGCGTTCAACTTTTAACGCGTAAATTTTATGATCACCGATTTTTCTTGTTGAGTTGATGTTGATATTGCTCGCTTTCAAAAATACAAAAAAAATAAGAAAAATCAAAAATTACAAAAAAATAGAGGAAAAGAGAAGGAAAAAAAAGTTAAGGGACTAGTTTGAAAACCTAGCAAAACTTCTCCTATAAATACTATGCTACGGAGAAAAAAAAGAGGGGGAGAAATTTACACGGGGGAGAGAAATTTACGAATAAGGGGGGCATCGCCTACGCCTAAACACAAAAAAAAACCCTAAAAAACCTAATCTTCTTCCCCGAGCCGCTTGACCACGGTCACTTCCCTTGGCCAAAAAATAGAGAGACGAGAGAGCCGCCATCCCCCTGGCCTTGAAAGCAGACCAAATAACCCCTGACCTTTCTCTTCTGGAGGCGGCCCATACCATCTCCCCGGGGTCTATCCATTTTCTTGGCAGAGGAGAGAACCAAAAGCCAACCGGCCAACTCCCTCTTTGGTGGGGTCCCTCACTCTCCAGAACCCAAGCCAAACCGCCACTCTCCCAACTCCCAGCCGGCTCCTCCCTTTGAGAAAACCAGAGAGCCCCTCTCTGCCATTGGGGTCTTCTCCCCGTTTCCCTACACACAAGACTCTCCCAGCCAAGCCAAGGAGAAAGAAAGCGCCATCCCCTCTTGTTTTTGGGCCAAAACCAGAAGCCTCCATTTATCTCCCAAAGCCAGCACCCCTTCACCATATCATCCTTCTCAACTCGGCCGCCGGCCGCCCCTCCCATCTCCTGTTGGTCTCTCAATCTTCTTGGCGGAGGAAAGAACCAAAAAAGACCGGCCCCCTTCCCTCACTTTCCCTCTTTACCCAGCCCACAACTCCTCGTCTTCCCTCTCGTCTGCGGGAGCAACACGCAACCGGGAGAGACCCGGCTCTCTCTCTTTCCCTCCATGAGCCTCCCGGACGGCGGGGAAGCCCAAGCACGGCTGCTACCAACAAGGAGTGAAGACCATCGCCGAGGACCGGCCTCCACCGAACCCCTTCCATTCGGCCTCCAATAGCGGCGGCCAAAACACCGGCCACAACGGCTCCGCCATTGCGGAGACCCGGCGGCCTACGGACCGCGTCTATTGTCTCACCGTCGACCACAACGACGGACCCGGCCCACGACGTCCCTCGCCCCGTGCAGCGGCGTCTCTTTCCCCTTTACAGCAACGCCGCCACTCCTCTCGGCATTGGTTTCTCCACGAGCGGATCTACCACCGGAAGGACGGGGAAAGAACGACAAACCAAGAAAGACCCGAAAGAAGCGATCGAGAGGAGAAAACAAAATAAAAACAACCGCTTATGCGTTTTCTTTTGTTGCGGAGTCACGAAGAAAGCCACCATGGGCGAGGGGAAGAGAAGAGAGGAGGAAAACATTCCAGAGCTCCCCTGTTCGTTGGTCTTTCCTGGTTCACGCGCCGCTAGTGTCTCCACGCGCCGCACCTTGTTCCTCTGAGCACTCGTAATTCCTAGATTTTTAGGGGTTTGTTTTTTTTGTAATTTTTACATGATAGGATATGTATTTAAATTACTGTTTTTTTATGTTATGTTGTAAATGTATGACCATGAGTAAAAGATAATGAGGAGGTAATGAACGGTGATGTGTGCGTGGAGGTAATGAACGGTGATGTGTGCGTGCTTGTATTATTTTGTGCATGATATAAAATTATAAAATCAAAAAGACAAAATTAATTGTTTAATTTGAATATGGTTAAATATCTCAAGGATAAATAAAATTATGTTATATTTTCCATGAAAGTGTAAGAACATGTTTCTACACATATTCGGGGATTTAATAAGCGATTTATTAAAACCTTAGAATTTAATTAATATTTTAAATTTTCAAATCACATCAAACGCAAAGCGGCTTACCTCGGAGTAGGGTGTGCTAGGGGTGCTAATACCTTCCCTAGCCACAATCGGTCCCTTATCCTCGGATCTCGATGATGACCGATAAATTCGGGTTTCCTAGTAACCTTCAATCCAATACTAGGTGGCGACTCTCAAAGAACAAATCCAGCAAACATAACGAAAAATCGCCAGCCGACGCCGCGTGGATTTTTTAACGTGCGACAAGTATATATAAAAAAACTAAAACCTAAACAAACTTACATTGAGAGGTCATCCTTCCATTGTGCCTGGTACTTGCGGGTGAATTGACCTCGTTGTGAAGGCACACCGCTCGTATTTGTGAAACCGCGCTAGAAGAGGCAACATCACAAGTTGGCGTAGATTCCTCGCCGTGATCGCACCTAAGGATACATCCTCCTCGCTGCTAGAAGAACTAGCCGCAACCGTCTTCCCGACAACGTCTTTGTAGATTTCATTCTACGCATCTACATAAATGTATACGAATAATTACATAATTAACTTCGATTATTTAAAAAAATTCGACGAGTCTCCCCATCTTTGGGGGTCCCAAGTTGTCGACAAAATCATATTACACTTCCAATTTTATTTCACATCCCGATCCAATCATCCGGATCTCAACCCAACTCATCATCATCAACACAACATTTTTTTTCAATAACATCATATAGAATTACAACTATGAACATTCATTGTTAAATTGGTACTTAGAGTTACAAACATTAGATTAAAGTCATACATTCAAATTTACGGATTAATATAACATTTTAAACATAAATTCAACAATAACAATTATAGCAATACAAACAATAATATCCTAAATTAAGATAAACTAATTAAAAAGCAATTCTATATATATAAATTAACATTTTTAAAATAAATCAACAATAACAATTATATATATAAATTAACATTTTAAACATAAATTCAACAATAACAATTATAGCAATACAAACAATAATATCCTAAATTAAGATAAACTAATTAAAAAGCAATTCTATATATATAAATTAACATTTTTAAAATAAATCAACAATAACAATTATATATATAAATTAACATTTTTAACATAAATTCAACAATAACAATTATAGCAATACAAACAATAATATCCTAAATTAAGATAAACTAATTAAAAAGCAATTCTATATATATAAATTAACATTTTTAAAATAAATCAACAATAACAATTATATATATAAATTAACATTTTTAACATAAATTCAACAATAACAATTATAGCAATACAAACAATAATATCAAAACTAAAAAACTAAAATTAATAAATAAAATTAAAAAACTAAAAAACACTACACAACACACAACATAAACACAAAACAAACAATACACAAAACAAAAATACATTATATCAATTCAAAATAAATTTGGGAATAAAAAATGCTTACCTTAATAATGTGTTGAATTTAAGATGTTATCTACAAACAATATACAAAACAAAGAACACCAAAAACAATAATCATAATTAAAATAAAAAAATAAAAAAGATAAAGAAAAAAATATACATACCTTTTAAAACTACCACCAAAACAATAAAATCCTTCTAAAAGCTAAATATAAATGAGAGAAGAAGAGCAACGGAGAAGAGAAAGGGAGAAGAGGAGAAGAGAAGAAGAGATCGAAAGGGAGAAGAGGAGAAAGGGAGAAGAGGAGAAGGGGAGAAAATGACCAAAGTCGGGTGCTTATAAAGCAATATTTCCGACGGCATTTCCGACGGAATTTAATTCTTTGTCGGTGCAATTAATTTCTGTTGGTAATTCCGTCGGAAATTAATTGAAATTCGCACCGAAAAGTTTGGAAAATCCCGCCAAACTTTTCGATCCGTCGGCAATGCCGTCGGAAATTCCGTCGGTAAACGAGCACGCGGACACGTGTCAGACATGCGTGATCCGTCGGTAATGCCGTCGGTATTGGATGTCGGAAATTCCGTCGGTAATCGTGCGGACGGACACGTGTCAGCCATGCGTGATCCGTCGGTAATGCCGTCGGTATTGGATGTCGGAAATTCCGTCGGTAATCGTGCGGACGGACACGTGTCCGCCATGCGTGCGGCAACCCGTCGGTGATTCCGTCGGAAAAACCGTCGGAAAGCCATCGGTGAATGTGGCAAAATCCCGTAATTTATTTTGCAACTCTCTGTGAAATACCGACGGATTATATTCCGTCGGTATTGTCGCACGTCAAAAAAAAATCCGCGCGGCGTCGGCTGGCGATTTTTCGTTAGTTCGTTTTGATTTGATTGGTTCGTTGGGAGTCGCCACCTAGTAATTTATTGAAGGCTACTAGGAAACCCAGGTACTGGTCTTATCAGAGATTTACGGGTAAGGGACTGGTTGTGGTTAGGGAAGGTATTAGCACCCCTAACGCACCCTACCTGAGGTAAGCTGCTTCGTGGACTTGATGTGTTAAAGAAGTTTTAAAAATTCTGTTCTTTCATCGAATTTTAGAAATACGACTTACATGTAAGTTCATAATTCTTTATCCGTGATCAAATCAAAATATTAAATTCTTCTTTATTCTTACAATTTTATCATACAAAAAAAAAACATTCATAAACAAAATACAAATCACACATTTCCTTTTCACTATACTTTTCTTTTCTTTCTTTTCCTTTTCTTTTTTTGTTCTTTTTATACATCACATTACAAAATTATAAAAAATTAAACACTAAACAAAAATTACATTACATAATTTAAAATTTCAGAATAGTCCCTAAAACTCCAGAAATTGCAGGGAAGGACTTCTGCAAGCCGGAACAGTGCCGCAGGAACAGTGGCGGCGCGTGGGTTCACGCGCCGCCGCTGGAAACTCCAAAAAACAGGGGATCTGGAATGCCTTCTTCCCCTGTCTTCCTAAACCGGCGGTGACCTGCAAAAACACCAAAAAACGCAACAAACAAGTCTGTTTTGGCTTTGTTTTCAGATCGGCTCCTCTTCCTTCTCCTTGTTCAGATCTGCTGCTCTCTCTGCAAGTTTTTTTTTGTTTCCTCTTCTTCTGCTTCTGCTTCAGGTGGCCGGTGGCACGACCAAAGGGCTGCCGGTCTGTGGGCGCTGCTGGGTTGCTGTGGAGCTGTTGTTGCCGTGGGACTGAGAGAAGGCTGGGAAGAAGACAGTGGGGCTGCCGCTGTGTTCGGCTTGAGGAAGCAAGGAGCTGCTGCAGGGCTGGTCTCCTGTGTCAGTGACCGTTGCTGTTTAGGAAACAAAAGGGGAAGCAGACGTTGCTGATGGGGAAGGAGACGCTGCTGCTGGAGGTTTGGGTTTCAGTGGAGGCCGGTTTGTGTGAGCGGCTGGGGAAGGGAATAGCAGGGAGATGGAGATGGAAATGACGGCCAGGTGCTGGGAGAAGGGAATCCGAAAGCTAGGAGCGGCCACGGTTTCTGGCTCTCTGTTTTTTTTAGGGAAGGGGGCAAACCGGTTTTTGGGAGGAAACGAAAAAAATCAAAGAAGATAGGGGCGGCGGCTGCCTTCTTTTTTTTTCAAAGGCTGATGGCTTTTTTGGCTGGGAGTTCAACTGGTTTGTCTTTGGCCAGGCAAAGGGGGAAGAATGGTGCTGGTTTAGGTGGGAGCTGCCGAAATGGGGGAAGGTCTGTGTGGCTGTTTTGGGGCTGCAACCGAGAGAGGGATGAGGCAGAGGGGAAGTGGCCTTGTGTAGGGGAGCTGTGAAGAGGGGCAGGAAATGGTGGAACCAGCCGGCTGTCCTGGTTGAGGGAGAAGAGAAAAATAATTCTGGAGGGGGCTAGAGCCGGCCCTTTTTCTCTGCTGAGGGAGAAGAGAAGAAAAAAATCAAGGGGAGGGGGGGGCGGCTGCCTAGGGTGCAGGAGAGGAAAAAATGTTCAGCCCTTAGGGTTTTTTTTGTTGCCTTCTTTAATTGCAAAATTGCCCCCCCTCCTTTTGTTTGAGTTGTGGACCAGTATTTATAGGTAAAATGTTGCATGGATCTCAAAATTGGTCCCTCAACTTTCTTTCTTTTTTTGTAAATTTGACTTTTCTTAATTTTTTTTGTATTTTTGAAAACGAGCAATATCAACGTTGACTCAATGAAGAAATCAATGATTTTAAAAATAACGCGTTAAAAGTTGAACGCGTTCCAAATGTCTTTGAAAATTTAAATTCTTTTGAGACGATGCTAAAAATGCTAAAAACGATGCAAATGTATTAAAAATGTATTTTTTTGGATTTTTCAATGTTTTTCGCTATTTTTGATTTTTTCTGAAAATTTATCAAAACATGGGTCAAAAATTGGGTAGCAACAGGTATATCCGTCGGTGAATGTGGTAAATTTTTCTTATTTTTTTTATGTAACCCTCTCAAAAAATCTTAAATTGAAATCTTACAAAGACACACAACACAATAACAGAGGTGACCCTTAAAGAAGAATAAATATTTCATGTTTCAAATTATTACATTATAAAAATAAGGCTTTATAACATGTTTAGTTAGTCGGAATTTTCATCTTCGTCCTCTATTGAATTGTTATCATCGCCTTCATCGCACTCTTCAATTTCGTTATCATCTTCTTCAACAACATTCTTTTTTCCACTAGTAGATCTCGAACAACATTCAACTCCTCTGCGTCAACATCAACAAGACTATCGTTGAAAACACGAAAATTCGAATTTTCTTCTAAGTCAATCGACGGAGCAACTCGGTATGGTTCAACCAACTCACTAGCTTGAAAGACTTCATCTATCACACTTGTGTCTTCGTTCTCATCCGAACAACCTCGACACGACCCTTGGGTTTTGTTTTTAAAACGGATAACCAATCAACTCTTGATCGGTCCTTTCTAAAGGAAGGGGTGCATGTGTAATAAACTTGTTGGCATTGCTTTGCGAAAACAAAGACGTCGTTTACGTTGCGGTGTCTAGCTTTTGAGTTGATTTCAACGAGACCATAGTGAGGATCTACTCGATTCCTCGGTCGGTTGTGTCATACCAATAGCATTTGAATAAAAACACTCTATTTTGCTCGCTATGATATTGCGGTTCGATGACCTCTTCCAATCTACCGTAGTAGTCAACTTCAAACTCACTAGAAGTCGATCCCTTAATACAAACACCGTTGTAGTATGTTTTTCTTCCATGCCCGTATTCTTCAAGTATGAAAGACATATCCATTGACAAAATATCCATTATAGCACTTGACTTTTCTTTCGGGGCCCGGACATAGTAAAGACAATGAAATAGCAAAGACTACCTCCCATTTGATAAACCTAGCTTGTAAATTAAATACAACAATAATCAATAAACGGATATTATGTAACATTGACTACAATTAATTACATTGCAAGAGATAATGAGTTTGTGATAGGACTTACATGTGTTCTAAACCATGTGGCAAATTGTTCATCTTGTAATTGAAAGATCGGGATTCGGTCACTGTGAGTTATTGGACAGAGTAAGTATCGTCGATGTTGCCTGCAAGGTTGTTCCAAAGTATATGAGTGTATAGTATCACAAAACATAAATCGTACACTCTTGACAAAGTTTAAGTCGAACATCTACTTACTTAATAAAAGGTCTCAGCTCATCACGGTTAAATAGGACATAATTGTGTGCTTGTCTCGAACTCTATTTCGGACAAATATCTTCCCCTCACGGCATTTTTAGGTGTGGGTCGTCCGAGATTGGAGAATATTGACAAGTTCCCACTTGAATGCACTTCACCACCATCATCATGCCGTGGAACACGGTTTATCCTCGTTCTCAAATGAGGTTCAAAATAGTATGAGATAAATGTTGAGATCTCCTCAACAATATACGCCTCACATATTGACGCCTCAACATGCGCCTTGTTCTTAACCTTTTTTTTAAGATTGAACAAGTACCGCATATATATATATATATATATTAATAAAAAATTATCAATTAAAAACATTAAAATAAAAATAAAAACATTTAATTATAAATGTCATAGCAACTGTAATATCTAACCTCTCGAATGGATACATCCATCCGTGCTGGACCGGTCCTCCAACTTTTACCTCAAACGGTAAATGTACGGGTAGATGCTCCATTGAGTCAAAAAATGATGGAGGGAATATCATCTCAAGTTTGCATATTGTCTCGACGATATTCTTTTCAAGCCTTTCAATGTGATCAACATTCAACTTGCTAGAGCATATGTCTCGAAGAAATGACTAATCTCCGTTAGTGCATCCCATATCCCCTTTGGCAACAAATCACGAAAAGCTAATGGGATGAGTGTTTGCATAAACACATGGCAGTCATGACTCTTCATTCCATATAATCTGCATTCCTCCGTATTAACCCAGCCTCGATATGTTCGAGGCATGTCCATCGGGGAAACGCAGACTCTTAAGCCATTTGTAGACTAGTAGTTGTGCGTTTTTCTCTAGCACGAAGCTTGCTCTTGGTTTTGCGACCCGTGACCCATCACAAACCAACTCCATATTTTTACGGTTACTGAACGTGCTACATCCAATCTAGCCTTGATGTTGTCCTTTGTCTTCCCCTTCACATCCATGACGGTGTTGAAAATGTTCTCAAACACGTTCTTTTCAATGTGCATGACGTCAAGGTTATGGCGGAGAAGATTGGTCTTCCAATAAAGAAGCTCCCAAAATATACTTCGCTTCACCCAATTATGGGTCAAACCAAAACCAGGAAACTTCGCTTACCCGATTGGAGACCAAACACAATTTCACCGTACTCGACACAACATCAAGCAATTCTTCACCGGAAAGACGCGGGGTGCAACATCATTTTCAACTCGCCAACAAAGAAATCCTTTCTGTTCTTTACGTACTGTGGTTATGTGGCAAGAAACGACGGTGACGAGTCAAAAAAAGAAGCTTTACCCCCGTTTGTTAGCGTGAATGCCTTGTTGTTCTCCATACAATATGGACATGCTAGCTTTCCATGCGTGCTCCAACCGAGAAACCATTCCATAAGGCGGGAAATCATTGATAGTCCACATCAAAGCCGCTCTCATAACAAAATTTTGTTTCCTCGAGATGTCATAAGTCAAAGCTCCAGAGGACCACAACTGCATCAACTCATCAATCAACGGACGAAGACAAACATCTATATTCCGCCCGGATCGCTCGAACCTGGTATGACCATAGATAAAAACATGAACTCCGGCCTCATACACATCCCCGGTGGCAAGTTATAAATCGTCGGTATGACCGGCCAACAAGAATAAGGAGCGACAAATGACCCGAAGGGGTTGAATCCGTCTCGTACACAACCCAAGACGCACGTTCCTTGATTCAATTTGAAAAGGGAGGATGCATCTTGTTAAAGTGTTTCCGGGCTTCACCGTCGGAAGGATGAACCATCACTCCATCAACCGCGTGGTGTGATTGGTGCCATGTCATGTGCTCGGCAGTCCTTGGTGACATGAATAACCTCTGCAGTCTAGGTGTGATTGGGAAGTATCTAAGTTTTTTATATGCCACGAGAGTCTTCCCTCTACCAGTTACGGGTTTGTAACGGGAATGCCCGCATGTCATGCACTCGGTCATCTCAAAGCATTTTCAAGGTAGTATAACATGCGAAGTTAGGGCATATATCAATTTTCGGTATCCTAAACCGAGGGGTTTCATCATGGACTTGGCGAGATAGAAGTTCTCTTTCGGCCTATTCCCTTCGGGTAAAACGCTTCTCGCCCATTCAATAATCTTGTCATAACCGGCCTCACTCAACCCATGATCGACTTGATGGTGAACACACGTGTACTACGGTGATAATTTACTATGGTTCGTGCGGCCATCCCATAATGGTTCGTCGGGAATCTCTCAACAGATCAAAAAACCTTTGCTGCATCCGCATTAGGTTCTTCTTCTACGATTGGACATTCCACGACATTACCTTCACTCATTCTCATTGCATCCATAACCATATTCCGTAAGGATTATCTTGTTCTCATTTCCAACTTCATGCATGTTGCTAGCACTAGAAGTTGACCCAACCGCCTGTTCTTCCATGCTCTCATCAGGAACAAATAGTTCTCCATGAGCATACCAACACAGGTAATCTTCCATGAACCCTTTGGTTAGAAGATGCATCATTACAACATCTTGATGCGAAACTTTAAATTTTTACACTTCCCGCATGGACACCTAATACCGCCATCGGTAAAATTCCTCGGAATAGATGTTGCGAAATTAATAAAACCCCGGACACCGTTACAATAATCCATCCTCCGCAATCCTTGGGGTGAGTCCCGATACATCCATGAACGATCATCCATGACTTCTATTGAACCTCTATAAAACATAACAAAAATATTGGTTTTCCCCGACATTATCCAACAAACTAAAACAACACTTATGTTAAATATTCATTATCAATTATCAACTATCAACGTTCATACATACATACAAATTTATACATATATAAATTTACGAAATCACAACTTCCAAATATAATTGATAACAATTAAACAAGACACTTAAACAAGCTATTAATTATTTATTTCATCACAACGACACATTTAATTCGGTGTAATTCAAACAAAATTTCAACAATTTACAAACAAATATAATTTGATAAAATCTAAAACAAACTATAACAACTACAAAAATATTATACAATATTCATACTACAAGTTTCTTTGATAAATAACAATTAAACAAGTACAAACGTTAACAAAATACATATACTAAAACAATAATAAAATTCACAATTAAATATTAAAACTAAAAAGGATAGATTTACTTACAAAAAAAATGATAAAATCTACAAGAAACGGATATTGTGACCACGTACAAGATATAAGAAACACGAGTGCTCGTGTTGAGAATAGTGGAGAGTTTGGGATGGGTGTTTGGCTGCGGTTTGGGAGGGGAGAGGTGGGATGGGAAAGAAGAAGAAGGAGAAACGAGAGGAAGAAGAGAGTGTCGGCGAGATGGGTCATATAGTCAGTTTTTTCGACGGAATCACCGACGGATTACGTCCGTCGGTGATTCCGTCGGTTATGCCGTCGATGAATGCGCCACGTCACTGTACGGCTATCTCAGTTTGAATCCGTTGGTAATTTCCGTCGGTAAAATCGCCTGACGTCACCACGCCGTTGCATTTTTCCAGACGAACTGTATACCCCGTCGGTAATTCCGTTGGTATTTACCGGCAGATTTTGAGACGGAAATAGTTCCGTCGGTATAAATTACCGACGGAAAAATTCCGTCGGTAATTCCGTTGCTTTTCTCCGGTTTTCTGGTAGTGTGTCCTGTAGAACTGTTGCTTCCTGAACTACATGGCCTCATGAATTAGCAGACCACCCTTCCAATTTGCCAGTTTATCCACACTTTTCTAATTACAAGCCAAAACGTACATAGCTTAATTTGGATTTATAATTTTGAACTCTTTCTGATTCTTCTCAGCAGGAATTTCCTCCGGCTCCTCTCCTAGCTATTAATTATTGGTTTATTTTTAAACATGAGCATCTTCCCTCTCTTCCTATCCTAGCCATCATCAAAACAGGAGTATCAGTCCAAGAAAATGCGTTGTTTTTCATGAATAACTTGAAGTTAATTACTAACTTCAAACCTCTTCCCTTTCGTTACATGATCTGTTACTTCAAACCAACACACCAGTAGCAGCTCTTCAGGACCATCATTAGCTAAACTCACCACAATTCAGCATCTGCAGATTCACACAAAACTATTCCTTTAGGACCCTCTCTAGCTAAACTCTCGAAATGAAGTGAGAATGGTTTAGAAAATAGCAAATACTCTCAAGAGGACTGCCACCTTTGATTAAATTCTGGACTTCCACATACAGGTCACAGATTCAAATTATTTAGAGATAGGCGTGTCAGGGTTTTGTAGATGAGGGACGTGAGTCATCCCTGTAATGTAAACCAAAGTCCACTCGACTTTGCTCGTAAACTCCTGAAAACTTAGGACTACAGACTCTTTCATATTTCAATAGCAGAATTTTATTCCGGTGCTACAGATTTTTCCTTGGATTTATAAAATATTTCACAGGAAAAAAAAGAAAAAAAACTCACTGAGGTTACATTTATCCATAACTCATCAAGGATAGTACAAGAGTGATTAATTTGAACGGAAGCTCAATCTGGCATTTCTTCAACTACAGCCTCATGAATTTGTAAACCTTCCTTCCATTTTCCAGTCCACAATTCGTAGAGTCCGAAATAGAGCCTGGTATCTTCAGCCTTTTTCGGAACTTCAAACCGAAGCTTCCCATAAGGAATTTCGATTATGTTGCCGATTCTCATATCTCCTAAATTGATTTTTTCCCATTTGGCAATTCCTTTCTTCCCTACCTTAGCTAGCATGAAAACAGGACCTTCCTTCCAAACAGAATCTTGTTTTGTCATAGATATTTTGAAGCTCAGTGCATACCCCTTCCCTTTGGATAGGGGTTCCGAAGTTGAGCTGTCTATTTCAAGCCAGCATACCTCCAGCAACTCTGCAGGACCATCCGTCCTGAAATTTATGTGTAGAACTTAAGCATCCAAGGAGCTCTATGTCAGAAAATTATTATTTTATGATAGTTTGTGTCTATATCATTTGATTATTTACAATACTTGAAGCTTTGAAACGATATAATCTGATTAAAGGGATAATTCTCTGTACCCTTTCTCAGGCATCTTCCAATATCTTGAATTACTACTCCATGTGATGTGCAATCCCCTTGGTTTAAACTGTAAGGACTATGGACACCACCTATCTCCACATTGGTATGATATTGTCCACTTTGGGCCTAAGCCCTCATGGATTTGCTCTTGGGTTATACCCAAAAGGCCTCATACCAATGGAGATATTTGTCCATCCTTATATACCCATGATCCTCCCCACTTCTAGCCAATGTGGGACTTTGGTTGTATACCCAACAATCCTCCCCTCAAACAAAGGACCACCGAGCCTCCCCTTAAACCGATCATTCATCCGTCCACTCTTTACCAACCAGGATTCTTCATTCTCTACTTCACCGTGTTGGGGTCGGGACACGTCCATGAAGCATCCGGAGAGCACTACCGACTTGATAGTTTTTGCTCTTTCTAGGTCAACTCCTCTTCACCGTGTTGGGACCAGGACACGTCCATGAAGCATCCGGAGCACACCGCCTATCCAATAGAGCCGATCCATGGACTACATCGTGATTGGGGGCCCACCACCTTTTGTTCGGCATTCCGAGGATTCATCCATCATGGCTAACTCGGGGCTTGGCTCGATACCACTTGTAAGGACTATGGACACCACCTATCTCCACATTGGTATGATATTGTCCACTTTGGGCCTAAGCCCTCATGGATTTGCTCTTGGGTTATACCCAAAAGGCCTCATACCAATGGAGATATTTGTCCATCCTTATATACCCATGATCCTCCCCACTTCTAGCCAATGTGGGACTTTGGTTGTATACCCAACATAAACCTCCACCTACCTTCATCCTGTAAGCATAAAAATAATTCCAGCTCATCATTAACAACCTCATTTTTACTCATAAAAGATAGATGAACAATATTCTCAGAAACCTTCTAATATCAAACTAAAACCCAAGTTTGTTTATATATATAAAATTGGGACTACAACAAACAAATAGTAGTGCAGAAAGTGGTACTAAAATAGCTAATAATATATCCAACCTTATCGTGTTCCACTTCTGCAGGATCAGCTGCCTCAGACATCTTGAGAGCAAATCAAGTCTATATATTATATTATTAGTTTTGACAGACTGCAATGCATGATGTATATGAATCCTTATTGAGCCTTTTATATCAAGGGAAAGTTTTTTTCTTTGTTCATCAATATGTTCGTGTCAAGACAAGGACATTGAGAGAAAATCAACCACAAAAAGAAAAACAAATCGATCCAACGTAGTTTTGAAACAAAGGAATCATGTAAATTGTGTTCGATTATATCAGAAAGAATGGCATCTAGATATTTTTGTTATCAATTAGTGGTCCATATATGGTCAAGTAAAGAATTGATCCATTTTGCTAAGTGGTAACTAGATTCATTCTATGAGCATATATAGACCCACATTAATTGCCACCAAGAGAAAGTTCAATTATGAAGAAGAAAAAGGAGTTTTTGCTGTGCAGAGAATTTTCCTTAAGCTAGATATATTTCTAAATCCAATAAACCCACCAACAACTTCAATAAAATTAGTGAATTAGAGGAACTCATTTATTTATTTTCCTTTAAGATTGTAATTAATTTTGAGGTCTAAATTTAACAAACCATTTTATTTTTAAAACTTTGATATTTGTTGTTTTAATTAAAAAAAATCTTTTTTTTAAAGGATCAATACCAAAAAGTTTACAAACAATCAAATCAACATGTCTAAGGATCAACGTCAATTTTTTTCAGTAATCAATTAATGTAGTTGATTGAAGAAAAAGGATCTTGCAAATGATGCTGTCGAGGATGGAACCAATTAATGTTTAAGGAAACGGGGAGGGCAAAAATTGACTTAGCGAAAGCTTTTCAATTTTTCAAAAACAAATCAAATAATATTCCTTGCTTATTCTTCTTCCTAATTTCCTTACTAACCAAAGTGCTTATAAGAAAAAAAAAACATTTTTCAATTGATCACCGAGTAATTGGGACAAATTGATAAACTTACATTGTTTAATAGCGCAATGTAGACGTTCAAACAACATGAAGGATCAATCAAGACAGACAAAATAAATTACAATTCAATGCGGTGCTTCCCCCCCCCCCTATCAGTATTAATATTTAGTTTAGCTTTTTCTTATTTACTTAGTTATTAAGTTTAATATTTTTTTTATAAATAGAAAACCAATATCTTTGTTTTTCTTTGCTATCTCAATACACATATTTTTATTTATAAATATATCTTCAAAGCTATAATTTATCATTTTTTTCCTTTTTTCTCTATGCTTTACCTCTATGTTTTTTTTAATTAAGCTGCTGTTTTTATTACTTCATTTACAAATTTATTTTTTTATATATTTTTTAAAATCTTTCCATTTACTTGAATTTTTTCAAACTTTAATATTTTATTTGATATCTTTTAATATAATTTATTTTCTTTTATTTTGATACGTAAATGTAGAATCCACATCAAATTTTGCAGTGTCAAATTTAGAAGATCCAAAGACACACCCAGAATGACAGGAGTACGTACCATCAGGAAAGGAGAAGTGTCATTTGTGTATCCTAGTTAGCTACCCTAAGCTTTAAAAACTTCAAAAATGAAAGCACATGCAAGCAAGAGATTACTGAAATTAACAATAAATATCAAGCCATTTTGTACTTTTTTTTAATTTGTCAAGCAATATAAATAGCTCTTTAGCAGTAAGATCACACCTGCTTAAAAAACTTTCTTAATCAGTTCACACCCAGAGGACTATTGGATGTTGACGCAGCAAATCACAAGGCAAACACAAAAGCTCTGGAGAAAGAGTCTTTAAGTCTATATATAGTTTATTCAATCCATAACTAAATAACTGGGGTCTTAACATTGTATAATATAAGTTTGCCATAGTTGCGCTGGCTAATAAAATCAAAATAACTTGAAATATGACACTTAAGAAAACAGATAAATAGTCAGATGGAAATCCGGATTAGAAATCAATCTGCTCTGCAGATCAAATTAATCACTGAAAATACCTGGAAGTAGGCATTGGAAATGGATTTTGACCCTCAAGCAAAGCAGATTTGTTGGCTTCACATGTGTTCCCACGTTACAAAGCTCTAAATCAATTTTTGATATTGGGATTTCGGATCCAATCAGACACTCGATTTAAAGTCTTCTGTCTTTAACTTTATTTTTTTAGCCTTCCAAGTTAACTTTTGGGGCTTCTGTTTTTCACCTTTTTTTTTTTTTTTTTTTTTTATGATAATCGAGCAATATTATTGATGATAACTAGCCATATAGTAGATGTAGAGATTCTGTTTATCACTTATCTTCTAGAGATTCCTTCGAGTCATAGAACACATCTTCTAGATTTTCCACACGAGACGGGGCCGCAAAATAATTAACATGATTAGTAGATGTACAGGCCGAATCGTGAACTGTTATTTTCTGAGCTCATGGGGAGGAGCTGGCCGTACTTGCTTATTTATGGACATGTCCGGAGGGTTTTCAGATGCTGAAGTAGACTTGTCAGCTGTTCCTTCTTGCACATTGGAGTCGTCCGAACGGGTATTAGATGTAGAAGCAGAATCCTCAGCTGTTAATTCCCGAACTATGGCCTCATGGATCCGTAGACCACCCTTCCAGTTGTTAGTCCACACTTCATACAAGCCAAAATAGAGTGTTTTCTTATTATTTTCAGCGTTTTCACCACTTCTAAACTCAACCCGACACTTCTCCGCCGGAAATTCCTCTTCTTTCAGGCCTAACTTCGATAGATCTATTTTTACGCGCTTATACTCTCCCTCCTCTCCTATCCTTGCCATCACATAAACAGGATCTTCCCAGCCAAAGGAATTCTCTTCATTCATGGATAATATGAAGCTAATTTCATACGCCTTCCCTTTGGTAGCAGGCATTGAAACAGTTACATCAAGCCAACACACCTCTAGCAGCTCTGCAGTACCATCCCTATAGCTTGCAAAGAGCAAATTAATAGAATCGTATTGACATAAACAAAATAGTCTCAACAAAAACTGCAGCACAAAAGGTAGTGACACAGTTCCATCATGATGGTAAACCATTGGTCTCTAGTTTAATATACTCACTCCTAAAATCCAATCCTGGCAAGTAAAGAAATAAATCAAAAAACTTTTTTTTATGGTCTCGAACAAAAATGAAAGGAAACAACAGGAAGAAACTATAACTAAAAGTATGGCGGGAACTTTGTATATTGATTTTTTTTATATATATATAATGAATACATGCAAGAATATTCACCAAAGATTTTGATTTTAATTTAATGATGTGGAATAATTAGCCGGGATTTTATGGATCACATCGACAAACAAAAACGGTTAAAGAAATTATTAATCAATCAGGAAATTTGACTCAAAATAGTTAATCCAACTGTTAGATTAAGCTCAAATTTTATTGGTGAATTCTGATAGAAAATTGAGCTTATACTAAGCTTCCTTTCACACTCCAAGCCTGTTCTGTTGTAACCCATTTTTGGGTCCCCACAAAAATAAAAAAAAAATTAAAAAGAAAAAAAACCCAAAATAGTATAGACACCGTTCCCCCCATGTGCATGCCGCTGCCCGAGACCCTCAGGAGTGGGGAGCGGCGCGGGCGTGGGAGCAGCGCAGCCGCCTGGCTTGGTGTCCCCGCTCCCCATGCGCATGCGACACGGCCCGCTCCACTTGTGTACCGCTCACAATTAATTAACAAAAGGAGAGGTGGGGGAGAAGAGTTTTTTAAAAAGGGGAGAGGGCTGGAAAACTAAAAGGGGGGAAAGTTTTGAACGAAAGAAAAATGGCAGTTAAAGGAGGAAAATAGAGGGGAAGAGAAGGACGGTAACCTCTCTCTCGCTCACTCCCTCCACTTGTTTGGAAGCACACCGCCACCTTCTTGACCACCGTGAGGCATCGTCGGCTTCCTCCCAACACCACCGAGATTCTCCCCCACGATCCGAGCTTCCCCGGACCGACCTCATCACCTTCCCCGAACTCCCACGGCGGCGAAGCAACCATTTTCTTCTCGGTAGAGCCAAGACGGGAAGCACGGGGAAGAAAACCGAGAACAAACAATCGAGGAAGGACACAATAGGGACGAGCAGAAGAAAAAAAGATAAGCAGAAGAAAACACAGAAGGACCAACCAGCACGCCCTCGCCATCGCCTTTGCCTTTTGTTTTGTCTCCGTAGTTTTCTTCTCCTCCGGCGGTGCAACGAAACAAGCGGCCCACGGGAAAACAGAGAAGGAGCAAGAAAAACACGAGAGGGAAGAACATCCATTCCGCAGCCGCCATCGTCGGCTCATTATTTCCTTCGTGCCCCCTGCACAAACCGGGAGGAAGAGCGGCCGCAGCCACGCCCACCTCTTTCCTCAGCTCATCATCTTCATCCCACCTGGCGCTGCACCATTGGAAGAAAAGGCAGCGACTGCACCTCCATGAAGCTGGCTGTAGAGAGGGAAGAACAGCGTTGACGAGAGGGAACAAAGGAAACCAAGAGGAGAAGCAACACCTCTGCGAGAGGGGAAGAGAAAAGCATTTCTTGTCCCCGGTTTCCACGACCACCGACCACCATCTTCATCCCGGCCATTCCCTACCACCCGCACCTCCATGAAGCTGCTGTAGAGAGGGAAGAACGGCGTTGATAGAGGGAACAAAGGAAACCAAGAGGAGAAGCAACACCTCTGCGGAGGGGAAGAGAAAACATTTCTTGTCCCGGTTTCCTGACCCACCGACCACCATCTTCATCCCAGCCATTCCCTACCACCCGCACCTCCATTGAAGCGGCTGTAGAGAGGGAAGAACGGTTGTTGACAGAGATGGAGAAAAGGAAACAAAAAGAAGAAGCAAGTGCGAAAAAACGGGGAGGAGGAAGAAGGCCGCGAGCAACGCCACCGCCAAACCGGCCACCGGCACCACCTGTCGGCCCATCTATCCAAGCTCATCATCTCGGGTAACCCTTTCCCTTATTACCGTTTAGGGTCATCTTCTTGCATGCGGGAATGTGCACTCGCACGTTCGAAAGCGAAAAATAATTAGCCGATTCTTGTGCATGCACAAGAACAGCTAATTAATTAATGTGCGTGCTCAGTAACCCGGTTACTATGCGATGCGTGTACAACAACCCGGTTACTGTACTCATGTACAGTACCAGGTTCTTGTTTGTTTCGGTGGAATATCGGCCCACCCATCTTGTTAAGTGGGTCGAGTCCAACCCTATAGAAAGTCGACCCATGTTGTTGGGGTGATTTCGGCCCATTTTATTTTTGGGCCGGGTCCGGCCCATTCAGAAAGTTTTCTTCAAAGATGTATTTAAAAAATCTGTGATTTTTACGCAAGGTTGTATTTTTGTACTATAAAGATACAAGTCCGATATGAAAGTACCCGGTTTTCGTCAAGACATCAAAAAATATAAAATGAAAAATGTTTTGTTTTCCTGCATACGGCCAATACCCTAACATTGTTTTTATGTTTTTTTTATATAAAAAACAAATATTTGAAGTTTTGAAAATGTGTTTTCGCATGGATTTCTTAAACACGGCAAAAATCATTTTTCTTGCATTTCCGGATTTTACAACATGTTTGTAAAACTCCAAAGGGTATTGGCCAATATTCCAAAAAATATAAAAATCTTATTTTGGGAGAATTCATCTATTATTCACCGCTAATGTTTGGATAAAGAAATCCTTAAAGGATGAATATCCAAAATATTATTGGGAATAATTTGTTATTATTCACTGTTAATATTTGGATAAAGAAACCCGGAGTGGTAAATATCCAAAATAATTTTCTAGGAATAATAAATCCGCACAAATCCTTGAAAGAAGCCTTGATTATAATTGAGGACATTTCAATTTTTTTTCTCCACGGTTTACGAGACAAAAATAGGTTTTTAAAGCGCCCTAGATTTTGTTCATCGAGCGAGACTTATCCTAGGAAACTGATGGGATTAGAGAACATCAACACCATAACGGTTATAAGGCAAATCAAACACCAAGCAAGCTTACCTTAGGTAGGGCGTACTAGGGGTGCTAAAACCTTCCCTTTACGCAACCGAGTCCCTTGCCTTAGAATCTCTCGAAAGACCAGTTAGGTTTCCTAGTGACCATAATACTAGGTGGCGACTCCCTTTTTCACAACGAAAGACCCCAACATCGAATCCCCGCTACGGAGGAAGTGTCGCCGCGACGTCGAGCTCTCGGGAGGGTGCGACACGTTCGATGCTCATATTCGCCAAATCTCACTCCAAAGGCCCTCAAAGTTCCAGTCCATATTTTATACTTTTTCCTTCTAAATTTTGGATTTTAGCTTTATTATTTTTCTTGATTAGCTGTTTCCTAGTTATTTGAGGTATTTAAACCAATCTTTTCAGATTTCATGGCACTTTTGTTGAATAAAATATAAACTTTTACAACTTTAGTAGTATTTTTGTCTAGCCTTAGGGTTTTAGACGTGTGTTAAACTCGAACCCATAGTTTTCTGTGTCTCATTTAATAATTCTAATTTTACTTCTATTAACAAAATACTTGTAACATAACAGCAGATGATGAACCACACCAAAATTTGTAACACGTACCCTTCTCAATATACTCTCGAAGATTATCAAAAAAAGAAAAAGAAAATAGGTATATATTATCCTCACCTTTCAGAAATTGTCCAATCTTGACTTTCTTCCTCCGAAATGTTGCTAAAAAGATCCTTTGGTTTAAACGTGGTTATACCATCAACGCCCTATAAAACATGTCAAACAATAGAATTTCCAAATTGTTATCATGAAACCATCTCATTTGACCCCTGATCATCACGAACTGATGATTAATTACCATTCATTAGTATTCTCACCTGTGAGAGGGCCGGTTCTGTATCCGTCTCTGGATTTTCATTATTTGGAGATGGTTGTTGAGAGTCGCTACTTGCCTTACTGCTGTTAATATTTGTCGAAATCTTCTTAATATCAAATAACGAAAGGAGTTCTGAATTTAATACAAAACTATTGAAAAGTAAATTAATATTACGCAGCATGTTTTACTCTATTGTTCATCAAGTTGAAAATGTCACTTAAAACTTTTTTGTTTTTATATTAACGTGGATGTCTGGGCGAGCTTGTGCGCACCTCGACTAATCTTATAGATTTTAAAATTAACGATAATATAAGCATGCAGTGACCCTGAGAGGACTCGAACTCGTGACTATTAGTTATACGGGTAGTTGCCTCACTAGAAGTTCAGACGATATATAAATTTGGGTGTTTAATTTCTTATTGGCCGGACTAATAAATTAGTGAACTTTGTTAAGCACCTCTCCAAATTGAAAAAAAAAAAATAGAGAGAAAGAATGAAGGAATATGGAGAACAAAAATAAAAGCGAGAAATTTTTGGAGATATTAATTTTCGTTATTTTATTTTTATTTTCACAAACCTGTAATGTTAAAAAATAATATAAATCATATTCTGGGACCTTACCCAACAACTTAAACTTTTAGGTTGAGATGATTCTTTGACATGTAACATCACAATAGATCAACCTTTTTTCTTTTTATTCCCTTAAACACTAAATTTGCACATCGCCCTCATATGGCTGGCTGACCTTTCGAAATAGAAAAGAATAATGGACCTCATGCCACTTTCCATGTGCAGATCATACACCAAAAATAAACTGATTAATAAACGGTGTTGAAACTACTGCAGACAAGCTTGCTCATAGAAACTGCTAATAAAAAGAAACAAGCATATTCTTACCCTCTAAAAATCTTCTGTAAGGGACTTTCTATCTTAGAGGGGAAGCTGTAAAAGACTGATCCTTTTGATGAAGCATAAAGTTAAGGTACGAATCAGTGCTGTTCTTCGATAAAGCAGGCCAATATCTTGAGGTTTATGTTAAGCCAGCTAAGCATTGTTGGCAAAGTCAATAATGTTGGGCACCAATTTGGTGCTGCTTGAAGCACCAATTGATACCCCTTGTCTTTTACATGGATATTTGCCTATAAATAAGTAATGCATCTATGCTTAAAGATGCACCACAAGGGAAAAAAAAAAAAAGAAGGACAGTAAAAGATGAAAAGTGATCCCACAAAATTGTGAAGAATATGTGAGAAAGTAAGTGAGGTATTGTCTCCTATTAATAGATAGGTTTCAGTTCTTCTCTTATTAGTAGAGAGAGGTTGTAATTCCAACATTACTTAGTAAAATTCTTCTATACTTGCCCGTAGATGTAGCCAAATTGGTTGAACCACGTAAATTCTTGTGTGTCATTTCTCATTTTATCATATCCCTTGTCTTTTATCTTGTCAGATTTACATGCTAGTATCCTAACAGTTTAGCCTTTTTTGCGATGTTTTATTTTGAATTTGAAACTAAAAAACAGGTTAAGTTTCAATTTACCCTATGAGATTTGAAATGAGTCCATTTTCATTCCCTAAGGTTTCAATTCCAGAAAGAAAACACTTAGTCCTAAAAGTTGACAGAAACAAACTTTTATGAAATGATTTGACGAGAATTAATATTTCATTTTCAGTTATACATCAAAATAAGATTTATATGCAAAGAGAGAGTTTAACTATTTGAACTGCATCTTGAGGTCACCGAGAAAATAAAGAAATAAATATAAATTAAATCATTTATTCCTGAAGGAATTAAGGCGCATATTCTCACCCTTCAGACCTTTTCGCGAAGAGATTTTTCATCTTGGAGGGGATGATGGAAATCGATGATCCTTCAGCACCCTTTGAAACATGCTAAACAACAACAAAAAATCCAAATTGTCATATCATTTGACCCCTGATCATCACGAACTGATGATTAATTACCATTCATTAGTATTCTCACCTGTGAGAGGGCCGGTTCTGTATCCGTCTCTGGATTTTCATTATTTGGAGATGGTTGTTGAGAGTCGCTACTTGCCTTACTGCTGTTAATATTTGTCGAAATCTTCTTAATATCAAATAACGAAAGGAGTTCTGAATTAATTTAATACACAACTATTGAAAAGTAAATTAATATTACGCAGCATGTATTACTCTATTGTTGATCAAGTTGAAAATGTCACTTAAAACTCTTTTTTTTTTTTTATATTAACGTGGATGTCTGGGCGAGCTTGTGCGCACCACGACTAATTCTGTAGATTTTATATAAGCATGTAGCGACCCTGAGATGACTCGAACTCGTGACCATTAGTTGTACGGGTAATGGCCTAACTAGAAGTTCAGACGATATCTAAATTTGGGTGTTTAATTTTTTATTGGCCGGACTAATAAATTAGTGAACTTTGTGAAGCACCTCTCCAAATTGAAAAAAAAAATAAGAAGAAAGAATGAAGGAATATGGAGAACAAAAATAAAACGAGAAATTAATTTTAGGAGATATTAATTTTCGTGATTTTATTTTTATTTTCACAAACCTGTAATGTTAGAAAATAATATAAATCATATTCTGGGACCTCACCTAACAGGTTAAGCTATTGGGCTGAGATGGTTCTTTGACATGGTATCAGAGCCTTAATGACCAAGCGGTCACGATTTCGAATCTCACCATCCCCATTTATTTGATAAAAATTAAGCATAAGGTAAACTTTCACTTGAGGGGGCGTGTTAGAGAATATTATAAATCATATCCTGAGACCTCACCTAACAGGTTGAGATGGTTCTTTGACATGTAACATCACAATAGATCAATCTTTTTTCTTTTTATCCCCTTAAACACTAAATTTTCACATCGCCCTCATATGGCTGGCTGACCTTCCGAAATAGAAAAGAATAATGGACCTCATGCCACTTTCCATGTGCAGATCATATACCATAAATAAACTGATTAATAAACGGTGTTGAAACTACTGCAGACAAGCATGCTCATAGAAACTGCTAATAAAAAGATACAAGCATATTCTTACCCTCTAAAAATCTTCTGTGAGGGACTTTCTATCTTAGAGGGGAAGCTGTAAAATACTGATCCTTTTGATGAAGCATAAAGTTAAGGTACGAATCAGTGCTGTTCTTTGATAAAGCTGGCCAATATCTTGAGGTTTAGCCTTTTTTGCAATGTTTTATTTTGAATTTGAAAATAAAAAACGGGTTAAGTTTCAGTTTACCCTATGAGATTTGAAATGAGTCCATTTTCATTCCCTAAGTTTTCAATCCCAGAAAGAAAACACTTAGTCCGAAAAGTTGACAGAAACAAACTTTTATGAAATGATTTGACGAGAATTAATATTTTATTTTCAGTTATACATCAAAATAAGATTTATATGCAAAGAGAGAGTTTAACTATTTGAACTGCATCTTGAGGTCACCGAGAAAATAAAGAAATAAATATAAATTAAATCATTTATTCATGAAGGAAGGCGCATATTCTCACCCTTCAGACCTTTTCGCGAAGAGATTTTTCATCTTGGAGGGGATGATGGAAAGCGATGATCCTTCAGCACCCTTTGAAACATGCTAAACAACAACAAAAAATCCAAATTGTCATATCATTTGGCCCCTGATCATCACGTACTGATGATTAATTACCATTCATTAGTATTCTCACCTGTGAGAGGGCCGGTTCTGTATCCGTCTCTGGATTTTCATTATTTGGAGATGGTTGTTGAGAGTCGCTACTTGCCTTACTGCTGTTAATATTTGTCGAAATCTTCTTAATATCAAATAACGAAAGGAGTTCTGAATTTAATACACAACTATTGAAAAGTAAATCAATATTAGGCAGCATGTTTTACTCTATTGTTGATCAAGTTGAAAATGTCACTTAAAACTATTTTTTTTATATATTAACGTGGATGTCCGGGGCGAGCTTGTGCGCACCTCGAGTAATCCTATAGATTTTAAAATTAATAACCATATAAGCATGGAGTGACCCCGAGATGACTCGAACTCGTGACCATTAGTTGTACGGGTAATGGCCTAATTAACTAGAAGTTCGACGATATCTAAATTTGGGTGTTTAATTTTTTATTGGCCGGACTAATAAATTAGTGAACTTCGTGAAGCACCTCTCCAAATTGAAAAAAAAAATAAGAAGAAAGAATGAAGGAATATGGAGAACAAAAATAAAAGCGAGAAATTGTTGGAGATATTAATTTTCGTGATTTCATTTTTATTTTCACAAACCTGTAATGTTAGAAAATAATATAAATCATATCCTGGAACCTCACCTAACAGGTTAAGCTATTGGGCTGAGATGGTTCTTTGACATGGTATCAGAGCCTTAATGACCAAGCGGTCACGATTTCGAATCTCACCATCCCCATTTATTTGATAAAAATTAAGCACAAGGTAAACTTTCACTTGAGACCTCATATCCTAAGAATATTATAAATCATATCCTGATACCTCACCTAACAGGTTAAGCTATTGGGTTGAAATGGTTCTTTGACACGTAACATCACAATAGATCAATCTTTTTTCTTTTTATCCCCTTAAACACTAAATTTTCACATCGCCCTCATATGGCTGGCTGACCTTCCGAAATAGAAAAGAATAATGGACCTCATGCCACTTTCCATGTGCAGATCATATACCATAAATAAACTGATTAATAAACGGTGTTGAAACTACTGCAGACAAGCATGCTCATAGAAACTGCTAATAAAAAGATACAAGCATATTCTTACCCTCTAAAAATCTTCTGTGAGGGACTTTCTATCTTAGAGGGGAAGCTGTAGAATAATGATCCTTTTGATGAAGCATAAAGTTAAGGTACGAATCAGTGCTGTTCTTTGATAAAGCTGGCCAATATCTTGAGGTTTAGCCTTTTTTGCAATGTTTTATTTTGAATTTGAAAATAAAAAACGGGTTAAGTTTCAATTTACCCTATGAGATTTGAAATGAGTCCATTTTCATTCCCTAAGTTTTCAATCCCAGAATGAAAACACTAAGTCCGAAAAGTTGACAGAAACAAACTTTTATGAAATGATTTGACGAGAATTAATATTTTATTTTCAGTTATACATCCAAATAAGATTTATATGCAAAGAGAGAGTTTAACTATTTGAACTGCATCTTGAGGTCACCGAGAAAATAAAGAAATAAATATAAATTAAATCATTTATTCATGAAGGAAGGCGCATATTCTCACCCTTCAGACCATTTCGCGAAGAGATTTTTCATCTTGGAGGGGATGATGGAAAGCGATGATCCTTCAGCACCCTTTGAAACATGCTAAACAACAACAAAAAAATCCAAATTGTCATATCATTTGACCCCTGATCATCACGAACTGATGATTAATTACCGTTCATTAGTATTCTCACCTGTGAGAGGGCCGGTTCTGTATCCGTCTCTGGATTTTCATTATTTGGAGATGGTTGTTGAGAGTCGCTACTTGCCTTACTGCTGTTAATATTTGTCGAAATCTTCTTAATATCAAATAACGAAAGGAGTTCTGAATTTAATACACAACTATTGAAAAGTAAATTAATATTAGGCAGCATGTTTTACTCTATTGTTGATCAAGTTGAAAATGTCACTTAAAACTCTTTTTTTTATATATTAACGTGGATGTCTCGGGGCGAGCTTGTGCGCACCTCGAGTAATCCTATAGATTTTAAAATTAATAACCATATAAGCACGCAGTGACCCCGAGATGACTCGAACTCGTGACCATTACTTGTACGGGTAATGGCCTAATTAACTTGAAGTTCAGACCATATCTAAATTTGGGTGTTTCATTTTTTATTGGCCGGACTAATAAATTAGTGAACTTTGTTAAGCACCTCTCCAAATTGAAAAAAAAAAAACAGAGAGAAAGAATGAAGGAATATGGAGAACAAAAATAAAAGCAAGAAATTTTAGGAGATATTAATTTTCGTGATTTCATTTTTATTTTCACAAACCTGTAATGTTAAAGAATAATATAAATCATATCCTGCGATCTCACCCAACAACTTAAGCTATTGAGTTGAGATAGTTCTTTGACATGTAACATCACAATAGATCAACCTTTTTTCTTTTTATCCCCTTAAACACTAAATTTTCACATCGCCCTCAAATGGCTGGCTGACCTTCCGAAATAGAAAAGAATAATGGACCTCATGCCACTTTCCATGTGCAGATCATACACCAAAAATAAACTGATTAATAAACGGTGTTGAAACTACTGCAAACAAGCATGCTCATAGAAACTTCTAATAAAAAGATAAAAGCATATTCTTACCCTCTAAAAATGTTCGGTAAGGGACTTTCTATCTTAGAGGGGAAGCTGTAAAACACTGATCCTTTTGATGAAGCATAAAGTTAAGGTACGAATCAGTGCTGTTCTTTGATAAAGCTGGCCAATATCTTGAGGTTTAGCCTTTTTTGCAATGTTTTATTTTGAATTTGAGACTAAAAAACGGGTTATTTTCATTCCCTAAGGTTTCAATCCCAGAAAGAAAACACCTAGTCCTAAATGTTGACAGAAACAACCTTTTATGAAATGATTTGACGAGAATTAATATTTTATTTTCAGTTATACATCAAAATAAGATTTATATGCAAAGAGAGAGTTTAACTATTTGAACTGCATCTTGAGGTCACCGAGAAAATAAAGAAATAAATATAAATTAAATCATTTATTCATGAAGGAAGGCGCATATTCTCACCCTTCAGACCTTTTCGCGAAGAGATTTTTCATCTTGGAGGGGATGATGGAAAGCGATGATCCTTCAGCACCCTTTGAAACATGCTAAACAACAACAAAAAATCCAAATTGTCATATCATTTGACCCCTGATCATCACGTACTGATGATTAATTACCATTCATTAGTATTCTCACCTGTGAGAGGGCCGGTTCTGTATCCGTCTCTGGATTTTCATTATTTGGAGATGGTTGTTGAGAGTCGCTACTTGCCTTACTGCTGTTAATATTTGTCGAAATCTTCTTAATATCAAATAACGAAAGGAGTTCTGAATTTAATACACAACTATTGAAAAGTAAATTAATATTAGGCAGCATGTTTTACTCTATTGTTGATCAAGTTGAAAATGTCACTTAAAACTATTTTTTTTATATATTAACGTGGATGTCTGGGCGAGCTTGTGCGCACCTCGAGTAATCCTATAGATTTTAAAATTAATAACCATATAAGCATGGAGTGACCCTGAGATGACTCGAACTCGTGACCATTAGTTGTACGGGTAATGGCCTAATTAACTAGAAGTTCAGACGATATCTAAATTTGGGTGTTTAATTTTTTATTGGCCGGACTAATAAATTAGTGAACTTCGTGAAGCACCTCTCCAAATTGAAAAAAAAAATAAGAAGAAAGAATGAAGGAATATGGAGAACAAAAATAAAAGCGAGAAATTGTTGGAGATATTAATTTTCGTGATTTCATTTTTATTTTCACAAACCTGTAATGTTAGAAAATAATATAAATCATATCCTGGAACCTCACCTAACGAGGTTAAGCTATTGGGCTGAGATGGTTCTTTGACATGGTATCAGAGCCTTAATGACCAAGCGGTCACGATTTCGAATCTCACCATCCCCATTTATTTGATAAAATTAAGCACAAGGTAAACTTTCACTTGAGACCTCATATCCACGAGAATATTATAAATCATATCCCGATACCTCACCTAACAGGTTAAGCTATTGGGTTGAAATGGTTCTTTGACACGTAACATCACAATAGATCAATCTTTTTTCTTTTTATCCCCTTAAACACTAAATTTTCACATCGCCCTCATATGGCTGGCTGACCTTCCGAAATAGAAAAGAATAATGGACCTCATGCCACTTTCCATGTGCAGATCATATACCATAAATAAACTGATTAATAAACGGTGTTGAAACTACTGCAGACAAGCATGCTCATAGAAACTGCTAATAAAAAGATACAAGCATATTCTTACCCTCTAAAAATCTTCTGTGAGGGACTTTCTATCTTAGAGGGGAAGCTGTAGAATAATGATCCTTTTGATGAAGCATAAAGTTAAGGTACGAATCAGTGCTGTTCTTTGATAAAGCTGGCCAATATCTTGAGGTTTAGCCTTTTTTGCAATGTTTTATTTTGAATTTGAAAATAAAAAACGGGTTAAGTTTCAATTTACCCTATGAGATTTGAAATGAGTCCATTTTCATTCCCTAAGTTTTCAATCCCAGAATGAAAACACTAAGTCCGAAAAGTTGACAGAAACAAACTTTTATGAAATGATTTGACGAGAATTAATATTTTATTTTCAGTTATACATCCAAATAAGATTTATATGCAAAGAGAGAGTTTAACTATTTGAACTGCATCTTGAGGTCACCGAGAAAATAAAGAAATAAATATAAATTAAATCATTTATTCATGAAGGAAGGCGCATATTCTCACCCTTCAGACCATTTCGCGAAGAGATTTTTCATCTTGGAGGGGATGATGGAAAGCGATGATCCTTCAGCACCCTTTGAAACATGCTAAACAACAACAAAAAATCCAAATTGTCATATCATTTGACCCCTGATCATCACGAACTGATGATTAATTACCGTTCATTAGTATTCTCACCTGTGAGAGGGCCGGTTCTGTATCCGTCTCTGGATTTTCATTATTTGGAGATGGTTGTTGAGAGTCGCTACTTGCCTTACTGCTGTTAATATTTGTCGAAATCTTCTTAATATCAAATAACGAAAGGAGTTCTGAATTTAATACACAACTATTGAAAAGTAAATTAATATTAGGCAGCATGTTTTACTCTATTGTTGATCAAGTTGAAAATGTCACTTAAAACTATTTTTTTTATATATTAACGTGGATGTCCGGGCGAGCTTGTGCACTTTTCGAGTAATCCTATAGATTTTAAAATTAATAACCATATAAGCATGGAGTGACCCTGAGATGACTCGAACTCGTGACCATTAGTTGTACGGGTAATGGCCTAATTAACTAGAAGTTCAGACGATATCTAAATTTGGGTGTTTAATTTTTTATTGGCCGGACTAATAAATTAGTGAACTTCGTGAAGCACCTCTCCAAATTGAAAAAAAAAATAAGAAGAAAGAATGAAGGAATATGGAGAACAAAAATAAAAGCGAGAAATTGTTGGAGATATTAATTTTCGTGATTTCATTTTTATTTTCACAAACCTGTAATGTTAGAAAATAATATAAATCATATCCTAGAACCTCACCTAACAGGTTAAGCTATTGGGCTGAGATGGTTCTTTGACGTAGTATCAGAGCCTTAATGACCAAGCGGTCACGAGTTCGAATCTCACCATCCCCATTTATTTGATAAAAATTAAGCACAAGGTAAACTTTCACTTGAGGGGGCGTGTTAGAGAATATTATAAATCATATCCTGAGACCCCACCTAACAGGTTAAGCTATTGGGTTGAGATGGTTCTTTGACATGTAACATCACAATAGATCAATCTTTTTTCTTTTTATCCCCTTAAACACTAAATTTTCACATCGCCCTCATATGGCTGGCTGACCTTCCGAAATAGAAAAGAATAATGGACCTCATGCCACTTTCCATGTGCAGATCATATACCATAAATAAACTGATTAATAAACGGTGTTGAAACTACTGCAGACAAGCATGCTCATAGAAACTGCTAATAAAAAGGTACAAGCATATTCTTACCCTCTAAAAATCTTCTGTGAGGGACTTTCTATCTTAGAGGGGAAGCTGTAAAATACTGATCCTTTTGATGAAGCATAATGTTAAGGTACGAATCAGTGCTGTTCTTTGATAAAGCTGGCCAATATCTTGAGGTTTAGCCTTTTTTGCAATGTTTTATTTTGAATTTGAAAATAAAAAACGGGTTAAGTTTCAATTTACCCTATGAGATTTGAAATGAGTCCATTTTCATTCCCTAAGTTTTCAATCCCAGAAAGAAAACACTAGTCCTAAAAGTTGACAGAAACAAACTTTTATGAAATGATTTGAACAGAATTAATATTTTATTTTCAGTTATACATCAAAATAAGATTTATATGCAAAGAGAGAGTTTAACTATTTGAACTGCATCTTGAGGTCACCGAGAAAATAAAGAAATAAATATAAATTAAATCATTTATTCATGAAGGAAGGCGCATATTCTCACCCTTCAGACCTTTTCGCGAAGGGATTTTTCATCTTGGAGGGGATGATGGAAAGCGATGATCCTGTACCTTTAGCACCCTTTGAAACATGCTGAACAACAACAAAAAAAAATCCAAATTGTCATATTATTTAAACATTTCGTTTGCTCCCCTGATCATTACGAACTGAATACCGTAGAAGAAATAGTATTCTGACCTTTGAAGGCGATGCTTTAGAGCCTTTGGAAGCCCCGGCCCGTGGCTAGAACTCTTGGAAAGAAAAATATTCACGATGATCTGGATGCTAAAGAGTTTTCAAGGAACTAGCTAGGTGGTACAAAGTTCAAACAATGATGGGAGATATGTTGTTTGTGAGTATCTATTTCCACGATCTAATATTCTAAACCCAAATCCATGTATGGTCCAGAAATTCACCTCACTGTTTTTAAAATCTCTCTCCTTCCTAAAAATAATCGTCTACTTCTAGTATTTTCTTATGATAAAAATCTTTTTCGATCAACTTTCGTTTATCAAATCTAAACTTGTTTTCATTACTAGTGTCTTGACGAGACCTTCCACATTTTAAATTATGCATTTAAAAAATAAAAAATGTTTTCATACCACGCCATCTAAGATTCTAATCTTTAAATAATATATAATAGGATGCATGTGTTCACAACCTTCGCGATGTGATACACTTTTATGTATGTATGTATGTATGTGTAAATAATAGATTAATAATAGATTAAGAGGTTTCTATGGAAAGAAAATTTGGAATTACTACGATCATATATAGGAATAGCATTGCAGATTGTGACATTCGAACTTTGATGCGTGTAGAACCTGGGATTGCAAAGATTTTAGCATGTGTTTTGTGAAGGAAATAGTCTTGTTGATTATTTGGTAAAATCAGGTGCAAAAATGAGTGGATCTCTTCATGTCCGGCAATTTCGGGGGTGTTTGATAGTGTATTAATGGTTGGTTTTAAAAGTTTTTTTTATTTCAAAATATTTTAAAATAATATTTTTTTTATTTTTTAAAATTTATTTTTGACATCAACATATAAAAATGATCCAAAAATACTAAAAAGATTAATTTGAAGCAAAAAAACAATTTTAAATTTTGATAAAAAAAAACAGGTTAAAACTCAATTATATCCAACAAACACTTTAAAATGAAACACCTACCACGCTCTCAAATAAGCTTCTAAACAAGTTTTAAATTCTAACAGTCCTCGTTATTTTCAAAGGACTGATAACAATTTGTTTTCTAAAACAAAAACCAAGTGGTCAGTTTAACATGGTAGCTTGCCCTTGTGTTTTAGTCAATTTAAAAAAATAATTTACTTAATAGCCTTATGTGGGGGGGAGTGATGAAGCAAACTTTGAGGCATATTGATCATGGTTTAAAAACGAAAATTGAATTCTACAAGATCGAATCTTGTGCTGTGTTGTTTCCCAGTAGCTCAACGGTAGAGCCAGTAGGCTTTATGTAGCGCTTCAAATTCGATGTGACCCTAACAAAGTAAAAAATGAAAAAAAAATAATCAAAACAAAAATTATAATATTAATATAAGAAAAAGAAGAGAAGGAATAATAAATAAATAAATCTTTGTTCGAGATCGAGAAATTCATTTACTCAAAAAAATTCACTGTGAGACATATAATCCAAATCCACCACCGACAAGCCTGTAACTTCTCCCAAGTCCCATCACCTAGTGTCCCTAATGGAGCGGAAAAAATTCACTGTAAGATTTTTTTTCTTTCAATTTCTCAATAAAACCCTATTACAATGGGTATTTTTAAACAATGTTCTCGCTTCTCCTTTAATTATTAATTAAGAAATAATCTAAAAAGTTGTCACTATCCAGGAATAGTGAATGAAAATAATAATAATAAAAAAAGGACTGAAACCAAAGTCAAGCTATTAATGGAAATTTCAAAGCAAGAGCTGCACATGTGTATTCTCGCAAACACATGATATGTCAATTGTTAGCGTCCATGTTAATGATTAATTAATTAACAACAAATAATATAAAATGCAAGGTTTTTTTTTTCACCGGACACTGTTTCCTTAGCTAAATAAAAGATTGCACGATCCCAGTCAACTCTACTATATTTTTTTTTATTTGTTTTTTTTGTCTTGCTTCAGGAGGCTGGTCCGTCATCGGAAGCACAAAAATATAATTTTAACTTAACTATCACAAACAAAATAAATTTATAGTATGATCGTGAAAATCAGGTCGAACCCAAAAGAAATTTCGTTTAATCTTCTTACAGTATACCGAATGAGAAAGAATGGGGGATTTGGATGAAAATTTCAAGAAACAATAATTCTGAAAATAATAAATTGATGTCGTTAAATCAGTTCAAGGGTTCACATATCCATTTCTATAAATCTATTGATCATCGAAGTAAAATAAATATTCCTTCACGTCAAATAAATTTGATATCCCTTAAAGCTGAGGGAAATTGATGAGATTACAAGTACATTAATTAGAAAAAGCTCTCTAATCAATTTCTTACCATCAAACGAATGTAATATTGAAAGCAATTTTCGTTCACTCGACAGTAGTCTTAGGAATCAAATCTATGCATTTATTATAAGCAAACGTTCAAAAGCTTGACAATTTTAACTTAGTTTATTCTTTCCTAATAAATCAAGATGAGAGTTGCAGCAATCAAATTAATTCTTTTACTTCTTATTCTAGTCCCTAACAACAATTACGGATTGAAAGAAATTAGAAAGCACGCATGCTATCTCAAAACAATTCAATAAGCTTGAATAACAATCAATAGCATAATTCTGAACAAGGAAAAAAAAATACTTGAATCTAAAAGAATTACAATAGTAACGTTACTTCTCACAACATGCTAATGGAGATGGTGTGTGTCCCTCTTGAACTGAATTCAGGAGTCTAGTTCATTGTTGCTGGAAAATTGACAAAAGCGAGAAAATAAATGAATGTTTTTTTACCCCTGTTTCAGCTGTGTTCTGCTCTCTTTATCCTAACCCTTTGCTGCAAAAATCTTCAGGATTCTTAGACTAATTAGGAGTCTTCATGATGCTAAATTCATTCCTTCTTTATCTGGTCCTTAAGGTTGGATAAATATCTTAGAATTTGTGTTGAAAACTGATTCTGCTGCTGTAACAATTCTGCTGTAATTCCAACTCTGCTGCAACTTAGACTTTGTTCCTGACTTGGTTTCTTGCAATATTTGACTGTCACAACTGTATTCATTCATTCATGGTGTGTTAGATGCTTGATATGCATCTTTCATGGGTCCTGTCGCACGTGTGCGGCGTCGCGGCGATCGTCCACCCTCAAGGCAAAATTGGTAATGGTCTATCTAGCAAATATGGAGAGACAAGGAATTCTTGTCTCTTATCAGTGGAAAATTTGAATGGGAGTCGCCACCTAGTATTCTGGTCACTAGGAACCCTAACTGGTCTTAGAGATCGGGTACGGAGACTGGTTGCGTAAAGGGAAGGTATTAGCACCCCAACTACGCCCTACCTAAAGTAAGCTGCATTGTTTTGTTGTCTGATAAAATCTAAAGTCTTGTTGTGGTTTCCCAATGTCGGTCTGTCTATGGTTCAAGAAAAGCCCTCCTCAATAAGGAGGTTCTTATCTTAATGGAGTAAAACCTAACCGTTCTACGTCAAAAAAAAAAACATAATTTAATATCCAGAATATGTATTACGTGTAATGTCGTACCCCGGATACTAAAAAACAAACAAAATAAAATTTTTGTTGTTTTTTAAAATTTTGGCTAGTGTTCTCTTGACTTTAATAAACTGGTTATTAAAGCCAAAATGCATGCTAAAACATTGTTTTTTGGTGTATGAAAAAACACAATATGATTTTTTAGCTTTGAGACACTTGGCCGTATGCACAAAAACATTTTTTTCTTTTCTAATTTTTTTTGTATTTTTTGGAAGTTTTGACAAAAACCGGGTATTTTAATACTGGATTCGTATTGTTGAAATGACAAAAGATAGATCGAGATTAAACAAAAGACAATAAAAAAGTGGGGAAATCACAAATATTAAACAATATATATTTTTTTGGAAATGGGCCGGACCCGGCCCAAATGCATGGGCGGGGCCGAACCTGGCCCAACTACGTGGGCTGGGCTTAGCCAGCCCGTGTGAACAGTGCCCTCCACTGTTCACATGCTACGTGAACAATGGAGGGCAGGCAGGGATGAAGCCGGAGAAACAAAAGGGAAGAAGGGATGACCTGCGGTGGTTGCTGTCGTTGGCGGAGCTGCTGGAGTCGACAGGCAGCGGCGCTGGTGGTTCGCGGCGGCCGGCGGTGCTGCTCCTTCTTCTTCCTCTCCCTCCTCTGTTTTTCGTTCTTTTATCTGCTTCTTCTTCTTCTTTTTTCGGCCTTCCCCCTCTCTTTTCTCTTCTTTCTCTTCTCTTCTTTGCCCTCTCTCTTCTGTTTTCTCTCTTTTTTTTTCTTCTCCTCCCCTGTTTTTATAGGCAAAAACAGGGGAGAGAACATGGTTAGGGCGGCCACTGTGCTGCCGCCCCTCCAACACGTGGAAAGTGGTCGGCTTCTTTTTGGAAGGAGTCGGTGGCGGTGACAGAGGAAGAAAAAATCTTCTTCTTCCCCTGCTTCGCGCGTCCAGGGGAACAAGAAGACCCACAGTCTTTGTTCAAAATGGCACCATTTCAGCCTCTTCTTTTTTTTTTGGTGAACAGTAGATGAAACGACGCTGTTTTCCCCAAAACACGTTGTTTCATTTAAATGGGAATTGGCTCCAAAAACGTGTCAGATTCAAAATCAGGACTTCAATTTGCGCGTGTTTTGTATTTTGGTCCTTGGTCTCAAATTCTTCAATTAAGTCTCTAATTGGCCATCAAACTTCAATATTTATGCAATTAAGCCCCTGATTTGACCAAATTAACTCTAAAAAATTATATTTTGACCACAGAACTTTAATTTCTTCCAATTAAAGCCCAAATTAACTCCAAAATCAATTTTTCTTGCAATCAAAACCTCTATAAATTCAATTAAACCTTCAATAAAATTTAATTGAGTCCATAAACATCTGATTTTGGACTTTTCTTCCTCAAATTGAATTTTCTTTGTCAGCGGGGCTCTCATCGATCAACAAAATACGCCAAATTTTAATCTTTGTAATTTTAAACCTCCTCAACCAATTTTTGACCATTTTCTGAGCATTCTGGCATCCTTTTTTCACTGTTATATTTTTTTGCTAATATTTTTTTTATTTTCTATTTTATTTTTTTTTATATTTATTTTTTTGTGCGGGGACCCAAAAATGGGTTACAACAATTGCCCCCCTCTTTACAATGCTTACGGAGCAAAGATTTTGCGTATTAAGTGTTGTAAAGATAAAGAAAACTGGTCTTCTCAACATTTGGTTGACTTGAAACGTCAACCGGACCCAAAGTCCTGTGTGTGGTTGGGCTAAACTGAGATCCCTTTCGCCAATCCCCATTAACTAGAACCAAAATCGGGTGTGGTTGGGCTAAACTGAGATTCCTTTCACCAATCCCCTTTAACCAGAACCAAAAATCTTGTGTGGTTGGGCTAAACTGAGATTCCTTTCGCCAATCCCCTTTAACCGAACCAAAATCCAAAATCTGGTGTGTGGTTGGGCTAAACTGAGATTCCTTTCGCCAATCCCCTTTAACCAAAACCAAAAATCCTGTGTGGTTGGGCTAAACTGAGATTCCTTTCGCCAATCCCCATTAACCAGAACCAAAATCGGGTGTGGTTGGGCTAAAGCGAGATTCCTTTCACCAATCCCCTTTAACCAGAACCAAAATCCAAAATCCGGTGTGTGGTTGGGCTAAACCGAGATTCCTTTCGCCAATCCACTTTAACCGAACCAAAAATCCTATGTGGTTGGGCTAAACCGAGATTTCTTTCGCCAATCCCCATTAACCGAACCAAAATCGGGTGTGGTTGGGTTAAACCGAGATTCCTTTCACCAATCCCCTTTAACCAGAACAAAAAAATCCTGTGTGGTTGGGCTAAACTGAGATTCCTTTTGCCAATTCCCTTTAACCAGAACCAAAAATCATGTGTCCAAACCCTTTGTTTTTTAAATAAAGAAGGTCTATTTTCACGAGCGACCAACCCACACACTCACACTTACCCTGGTCTATTTTCATGGGCGACCTGCCCACACATACTCAAAGTGGTCTATTTTCAGGGGCGACCAGCCCACACACTCACGCTTACCCTGGTCTATTTTCATGGGCGACCTGCCCAAGTAGAAAAAGAAAGAGTGGTCTCATTGTAATGGGTGACCTACCCAGGTGAAAGAATGGTCTCATTATAATGGGTGACCTACCCAGATAAAAAAAACATGGAGAATGGTCGAGTTGTAATGGGTGACCTTCCCAAGTGGAAAAAAAGGAAGAGTGGTCGTGTTATAATGGTGACCTACCAAGTGGAGGAATGATCTCATTGTAATGGGTGACCTACCCGAGATAAAAAAACATGAAGAATGGTCGAGTTGTAATTGGTGACCTACCCAAATGGAAAAAATGAAGAGTGGTCGTGTTGTAATGGGTGACCTACCCAAGTGGAGGAATGGTCGCATTGTAATGGGTGACCTACCCAGATAAAAAAACATGGAGAATGGTCGAGTTGTAATGGGTGACCTACCCAAATAGAAAAAAAGGAAGAGTGGTCGTGTGGTAATGGGTGACCTACTCTTAAACACTAAATTTGCACATCGCCAATCCCCTTTAACCAGAACCAAAATCCAAAATCTGGTGTGTGGTTGGGCTAAACTGAGATTCCTTTCGCCAATCCCCATTAACCAGAACCAAAATCGGGTGTGGTTGGGCTAAACTGAGATTCCTTTCACCAATCCCCTTTAACCAGAACCAAAATCCAAAATCCGGTGTGTGGTTGGGCTAAACTGAGATTCCTTTCGCCAATCCACTTTAACCAGAACCAAAAATCCTATGTGGTTGGGCTAAACTGAGATTTCTTTCGCCAATCCCCATTAACCAGAACCAAAATCGGGTGTGGTTGGGTTAAACTGAGATTCCTTTCACCAATCCCCTTTAACCAGAACAAAAAAATCCTGTGTGGTTGGGCTAAACTGAGATTCCTTTTGCCAATTCCCTTTAACCGAGAACCAAAAATCATGTGTCCAAACCCTTTGTTTTTTAAATAAAGAAGGTCTATTTTCACGAGCGACCAACCCACACACTCACACTTACCCCTGGTCTATTTTCATGGGCGACCCGCCCACACATACTCAAAGTGGTCTATTTTCGGGGCGACCAGCCCACACACTCACGCTTACCCTGGTCTATTTTCATGGGCGACCCGCCCAAGTAGAAAAAGAAAGAGTGGTCTCATTGTAATGGGTGACCTACCCAGGTGAAAGAATGGTCTCATTATAATGGGTGACCTACCCAGATAAAAAAAACATGGAGAATGGTCGAGTTGTAATGGGTGACCTTCCCAACTGGAAAAAAGGAAGAGTGGTCGTGTTATAATGGTGACCTACCCAAGTGGAGGAATGATCTCATTGTAATGGGTGACCTACCCAGATAAAAAAACATGAAGAATGGTCGAGTTGTAATTGGTGACCTACCCAAATGGAAAAAATGAAGAGTGGTCGTGTTGTAATGGGTGACCTACCCAAGTGGAGGAATGGTCGCATTGTAATGGGTGACCTACCCAGATAAAAAAACATGGAGAATGGTCGAGTTGTAATGGGTGACCTACCCAAATAGAAAAAAGGAAGAGTGGTCGTGTGGTAATGGGTGACCTACCCAAATGGAGGAATGGTCGCATTGTAATGGGTGACCTACCCAGATAAAAAAACATGAAGAATGGTCGAGTTGTAATTGGTGACCTACCCAAATGGAAAAAATGAAGAGTGGTCGTGTTGTAATGGGTGACCTACCCAAGTGGTGAGGGCTCAAAGGCGCACTCAAAAGGAAAAAGGTAGGGTTAGCAAACGCACTACCTAAGAGTTTGATGATGGATTAACAATTTGTTGAAATGTTGAAAACAATGCATTATGATTGATATGCATGTATACTTACCTGAGAAATATAGGCCTTCATTTCTTCATGGTGTCTTTCTTTTCTCAAAAGTTGGCGTGTTGGTAGTAAACTTCGATGGCTTTTTCATTCTTGCTTACTCAAGTCACATCTTGTGATCTTGACCTCTGGGAAGGGTTTGATGTCGTCATACTTTTTTGTCCTCCACCTTTTATCTCAAGGGTTGCCAATTTTGCCCGACATTTTCCTTAGAATAAAGAATCATGGAGTCAGCCCTACCATGTGTTTTTGGACTGCCCCCCAGCTTGAATCATGCCCCCCAAGTGTTCCAATTAGGTTTACTTTGGGGTGAGGATATGTGAAAGTAAGTTTGGGTTTTTTGTACAAGGAAATGTTTTCATGCAAAAATTTTGGAACTTCCAAGTTATTCCAATCACAAAAAATCATGTTGACATTAGTTCAAAATAAACTTGTTCTAAAGAATTCAAGCGATTCCTATAGACAGGTTTCTTGAAGTGATGAAAGCTTTTTGCTTTTGATTTAAAGATGAAGTGACATCTGGTTGGTCACAAAAGGTTTAAATTTCAATTTGAGGGTTATTGAGAACCAAATCGCACTACCAGAAAATTGATAAATACCAACGGAAATACGAGGGAATATTTCCGTCGGTAAATTTCCGAGGGATTTTACCGACGGAAATATTCCCTCATTATATACCGAGGGAATTACCGTGGGAAAAAAATTAAAACAAAGCAAAAAAAAATGATGACGTGTCATTTTTACCGACGGAATTACCGACGGTATTTATTCCGTCGGTAAATTTGTTGGTAAAAAGTGAACACTGTTCATCATGTTAATTACAAAGGGAATCAACGATGAATATTCCGTCGGTATTTTCCGGAAGAGTAAATCACCGACGGATTGAAAAGTCGTCGGTGTTATTTAGTGATTTTCTGAAAAAATTCAATTAATTTAAAATTTTCATTTAAATATTACAGACGGAATCACCGACGGATTGAAAAATCGTCGGTTATTTTTTGGCGGTTTCTGAAAAAATTTTACGAAATTGAAAAAATACCGATGGAATTACCGACGGAATAATTAAAAAATATTAATATGTAAAAAAGCCTAAATGCCCTTATTTCACAAGAGACAGAGCCGTTTCTTATTATTCTTCTTCTTGTTGTTGTTCTTCTACTTCTTGTTGTTCTTCTACTTCTTCTTCTTCTTCACTATATGTAAAAAACATCATTAAGGTATGTCTTCTTCTTCTTCTTCACTTTATGTAAAAAACATCATTTCTTATCTATTTCTTTCTCTTCTTTTCTCTCCTCATCTCCTTCTCTTTTCCTCCATGATTGGGTATGTCTTCTTCTTCTTTCTTCTTTTATCCTCTTAGTTTTTTTTTTAATTAATATGCTTAATGAAATTTTTTCTCTCTCCTTAGCTTCACTTGCAACTACATTAAGGTAAGATTTTTCTTTTTTCTTCCTTTTTCATGATTTTTTTCACTATATTTGTTTTTTATTTTATTTTTAATTGTTTTTGTTCTTAATAATTGTATAAATGTTGTTGTGAGATTTTTTTTTCATATGAGATCAATTTTTAGTAGATTTATTTATAGGATTTTTAAATTTTTAGCAATTGCAACTTCATTTTTTTCATATGAATTAAGTTTTTAGTTGAATTTATTTTTTTATTTTATTTATTTGTTGCAAATTTGTTTGAATTGATTTTCTTATTCTTTTTTCCAAGCATTTTGAGTATATATTATACGGTGTTAATTTATGTTAATTTAATTATTTTATAATTTTATAAAATGATTTTTTTTTAAATGTTTTTCAATAATTACCGACGGAATTTCCGTCGGTAATTCCGTCGGTAAATCCATCGGTAATAAAAAAATTATTACCGACGCGTCTGTTCCGTCAGTAAATCCGTCGGTAATTATATTACCAACGGATTTACCGACGGACAAAACATTACCGACGAACGATTCACCGACGGATCATTTCCGTCTTTGATTCCGTCAGTAATATAATTACCGATGGAATATGTGTCTTACACCGACGGAAAAATTCCGTCGGTAAAATTGTTAAATCTTGTAGTGTCGGTTCAAAGCTTTATTTTATTTGCATAAATAATGATTTGACCCGCACGAGAAAGCACTGCCTACCGATCCAGATTGCTTGCCTTTGATCAGAAAGGGCTTTATCAGGTACGTAATAAGCACCGCCTACCGATCCAGATTGCTTACCTTTGATCAGAAAGGGCTTTATCAGGTGCGTAATGTAGGCTTTGGCTATTGATAGTGTATTAATGCTTGGTTTTAAAAGTTTTTTTTATTTCAAAATATTTTAAAATAATATTTTTTTTATTTTTAAAATTTATTTTTGACATCAACATATAAAAATGATCCAAAAATACTAAAAAGATTAATTTGAAGCAAAAAAACAATTTTAAATTTTGATAAAAAAAAACAGGTTAAAACTCAATTATATCCAACAAACACTTTAAAATGAAACACCTACCACGCTCTCAAATAAGCTTCTAAACAAGTTTTAAATTCTAACAGTCCTCGTTATTTTCAAAGGACTGATAACAATTTGTTTTCTAAAACAAAAACCAAGTGGTCAGTTTAACATGGTAGCTTGCCCTTGTGTTTTAGTCAATTTAAAAAAATAATTTACTTAATAGCCTTATGTGGGGGGGAGTGATGAAGCAAACTTTGAGGCATATTGATCATGGTTTAAAAACGAAAATTGAATTCTACAAGATCGAATCTTGTGCTGTGTTGTTTCCCAGTAGCTCAACGGTAGAGCCAGTAGGCTTTATGTAGCGCTTCAAATTCGATGTGACCCTAACAAAGTAAAAAATGAAAAAAAAAAAAATCAAAACAAAAATTATAATATTAATATAAGAAAAGAAGAGAAGGAATAATAAATAAATAAATCTTTGTTCGAGATCGAGAAATTCATTTACTCAAAAAAATTCATCACTGTGAGACATATAATCCAAATCCACCACCGACAAGCCTGTAACTTCTTCCAAGTCCCATCACCTAGTGTCCCTAATGGAGCGGAAAATATTGAACAAATGGGGTAATTAGCACACAAACGGCGAATATTGACTTAGCGGCAAAAAAAATAATTTCGCGGAATAGCATAGATTTGAATGTTGTAATTCTAAATTATGACATTTGATTTAATATTGCATTTTTAAAACATAACATTAATTAAATTCAGAATTAATCAATCGATTGGTTCATAATGATCAGTTAAACCCGTCAACTAATTATGAAAATAACAAGAAAAATCACAAAACTGTCAAAATAAAATATGAAAAGTAATGTAAAAAATTGAGTGTGATCCAATGATCGGATCAAGAGTTACGATTTTTTTTAGTCATCATTCTAGTCTGGCGCGACTAGACCTCTTTTTGGGCCTAAACCGATCTCACTAATCCGTAAATACTTCTTCTAGGTCATTCATGTAATCTGTTTAGGGCATATTCTTATCTAGTTATGGCAGACCCACATCTGATTGATAAAAGCATCAGTTATTGCAAGTCTAACTACATTATTGACACATATTTGAAAGAAAAGATGCATAAAAATTATGGTTTTTATGTGAAATAGTCAATTGGTTCATACATCTGGATCAAACTAGTCGACCAGTTGAGTAAATGATTATCATTGAGGAGGCTACTTGCTAAGTTGTTGCGTTTCAAAAGCGCGACTTGTTTAAATGTTGTTATGAAGGTCCAATTAAGCTCCAACAAGAATATATATATATATATATATATATATATATATATATATATATATATATATATAAAGGCACATCTTGCTCAGCCAAGACTCTACTTTATTGTAGTCGTGTTTACGAACTGGTCGTGTTTAAGAACTAGAGTATGATTTTTATAAGTTAACTCATATTGATCTTGATCAATATAAAATAATATTATTTTTAATTTCATCCTTAATTATTTTATAACTCTTCATCATATTTAGTTTGAATTTTCATTAGTATGGTAGTTTTTTAATAATAAAGTTCAATTACGAAAGATTAGAATATTTCATTATATATGTTGCTTTTTTTTTCCAATAGGAGATGAATTAGAAGGACTTTTAAGATTTTTTTTCTTTCAATTTCTCAATAAAACCCTATTACAATGGGTATTTTTAAACAATGTTCTCGCTTCTCCTTTAATTATTAATTAAGAAATAATCTAAAAAGTTGTCACTATCCAGGAATAGTGAATGAAAATAATAATAAAAAAAAAGACTAAAACCAAAGTCAAGCTATTAATGGAAATTTCAAAGCAAGAGCTGCACATGTGTATTCTCGAAAACACATGATATGTCAATTGTTAGCGTCCATGTTACTGATTAATTAATTAACAACAAATAATATAAAATGCAAGGTTTTTTTTTTTCACCGGACACTGTTTCTTGAAATATAATATATAAAATAAATAAAATTTTATAATATATAAAATAATTAGTTACACCTGTGCATTGTTAACTACGTCATGCTATTGTTATTTTTCATTTCTTAGAACATGTGCATTGTTGAAAAAACATGCAAGATATTGATTAATAAATAATCTAAAATCAAAGGTATATGTCATGTAATAAGTTAATGAAAGTTTTTTTCGTTGTTCCCGTAACGATGCTTTCACTTTATTCATTAATTAATATAAAATAAGTTATATCTTCCATCTACAGATGCATCATTGCCTTTTCTTTTCTTTTTTTCTTTTCTTTTTTTTATGGAGAACTCAACATGTTTTAAAATTAAATCACACTCTATTGCCAAAAATTAAGTTCTATAGTATTAAAATCATTATGAAACACTTACTTAGTGATTTTAATTGCATTTTTTTTTTTAAAAAAGAAAAAAATTAAGGGGGCAAACACTCTTACGAGGATTTCTACCCAATTTTAAAACTGGCTGCTAAGATACATACACGAGGTTAGCCAAATTAACCTATTTCCTGAGCTAAATAAAAGATTGCACGATCCCAGTCAACTCTTCCACTATTTTTTTATTTGTTAATTTTTTGTCTTGCTTCAGGAGGCCATTTTTTTTTTCCGGGGAAGGTGTGAGCAGAAGGGGACAGGTTATAAAGTGATCAATCCTTTTCTAAAGCTGTAACGTCGCAGAATTTATCAGGATTCAAAAGTCTGTGGGACTAGAAGATTAATAAGGAGAGGAAAGCCAGAGGCGCAAAGAAGCGAACCTGACGATTCGACATTGTGAAGGATAGGCTGAGCTAGGTAAGAATATATACTTCCTCCTAACTTGTTTAAATCCCTTCGTCAATGCATTCTCTGAGTGAAGATTTTCTCTAGTAAAGCCGTGTGTTTTTATGCTCTGTGTTAAGGTTTTCCCTTTCATTTGTAGCTGTGCTTATAACTATGATGATCGATACGGAATTATATGGTTGCTTTTTTTCCTGCATGCTTCACTACTTTCCTTTTTATGCTATGTTAAACAGTGCATGGTTGGTGTTCCTTGTTTTCTCTTGTGCCATTTAATCAATCATATGGTAAAATCTAGACCTTCCCCTATTCATTCAGCTTCAGTTTTGACTTACGTGATCTATTGTGGTGTCGGATGAGAGTTAGAGCCCGATTTGTATTGTGATAGTGATTGTTTTGTAAAGTATATTTTGCTTGGAAATATATTGAAATAATATTTATTTTAAAAAAAAATCTATTTTTGATATTATCATGTCAAAACAATAAGAAGAAGAAAAAATTATAAATGTAAATTGAAAACCTTATGCAAACATCTAATTAAATAAATTGAGAAATATTTGTGTAAATAAATTAATAAAAAGTCATTAATAATAACTAAAAACAAAACTTAAAAAATCAAGACACACATGTAGATCAAGATATTTGATCTCACAACATAGAACATTTACCTGGTTGTGTTTACTGAATTTATTTATTAAAATTATTTTTTTATTCAATCAAATGATAATGAAAATAGACACACTTTTGGAATTGATTGAATAAGATAAAAGAGACAAACAAACTATGCAAGGCTAGACATATTAGAAATATTATCTACAAATAAATATTTTTTTTTAAAACAAAGTTCATCTATATAAAATATATAAAAATTCATAGAAGAATTAGTATCTTCAAAGATTAAATACATACAAAATAATTTTTAAAAATATATTTATTAAAAAGAAGATAAATAAGCAAAATAAAAAATCCACAAACCATGGATTAACCTGCAAAACTTGTTATCCAGGTCATGAGATTGGAATAACTCCATCGAAAATAAAATTAAAGAGAATCACAAAGCCAATCTTAAAAAAAAGCTAATGTTGAACAATGAAATAAAAAAAAAGCTAAAAAAAGATGTCGACTCACATTAACTTTTCAAATCTGTGAATTAGATTATTAGACCGAAAACACCATACATGGAAAAACCGCGAAGTCCAATCCCTAACAAATCAAATGTTGAAGGATAAAATCAGGAAAAAAAATCAATAACACAAAATGATATGAAGTAAAAAAAATGGTAATTAAAAGAATGAGGGTGAAAATTGAATTAAAAAATTAGAGGACAACAAAATTTTTTTTGATTGGAGGGTTAAATTGAAAAGAAAAATAAGTTTAATAAATTGAAAAAATAATATATAACAAATTGAAATTGAAGGAATAAATTGAAAATAATTTTTTTTAAAAGGGCAAAAAATAAATAAAAAACAAAAAGAATAAGGATTGAAATTGAAAAACTAAAAAAAAAATCCACCAGCAACAAACCACCCCATCTTCGTCGTCATGCATCGCACCAAGAGAAAGAGGATGTGACGGTGCCTTCAACAACATAATAGAAGGGTAAGTTTGGTCATCGAGCGCTGCACACGTCGATCAAAGGGTGCAAGCACCTATACTGCATGCACTAACAACTTTTAGATTTAAATATTAATTTATCAAGCGAAAAAAACCAAATTGCCCTCCATGTTTATGAAATTAACAAAAAAAACATATGTGAAAGGAAAAAAATACCCCTGGATGCATGGCTTTTATATTTAAACTTTTTTGAACTTTTTTGTATTTTTTATATTTACTATAATGGTATAGAAATGGAACCATTTGATACTAAAATTAATACTTTTCATGATCAGTTTAATCGATATCAATTAGCCACTTTCTCTCTCTTTATTATTTTTAGGCGAGTTTTTAGGAATTGACAAGTTCTTTTTAAGAATTTCGTTGTATTAACTTGGTCACGATCTTTCTTTTTAAGATTAGAGGTCGAGTAAGATATTGGCACTTGGTGAGGAGTCTTACAGAGTACTTAACGAATGGATTAATTGATTGTCAATAAATTTTGAAACATCCTCAGTAAATTGCTTAGCACTCAATTTATAGATGTTAATCCGCCTAGCCCTCCGCCCTTACCAGTCTTCTAAATTATTTGTTTTTTGTTTACTTAATGTTTTCAATGAAGAGTTTGCTGGAACCAAGAACGTACGTAGCATTACGAGTTCGCTCCTAATTATTAATGAATGCAATTGCAGAGAACTTTAAGGTAGACAAAAAATGAAGAGAGAAGGCCAAATGGGGACATATATAACTGTAGCGAAGGATGTCTACCTAGCAGCCTTGGAAGAAGACTGGGATAGGATGATACGTGCTTGCAGTGGCAGCAGTGATATGTACGTGATGTCTCCAGTAACGGTTTCGGAAGATACTCCATTGCACCTGGCAGTGTATAGCAAAAAAGTTTGGCCGCTTCAAGATCTACTTCATATTGCCGATAAAAATCCAAAGCTCGGGAATCCATGTACAAAAGAGAACGCGTATAGAAATACAGTTCTTCATGAAGCAGTTTTTGCTGGAAATATGGAAGCAGTAAAGCACTTACTCCAGTTTACCCCTAAAGAACAGGGTGAATATGATCCTTCAATGCAACTTCAGACTAAAAACGCGCTTGGGGAGACTCCATTGTATAGAGCTGCTGCATGTGGTAAGAAAGAAATAGTGGAGTATTTAGCTGGACAAACGGGCCAAATCTCAGAGGGAAAGCTATCAGAGGATCACCGCAAGAGAGAAGATTCAAAGCCGATTCTTCATGCTGCCATCCAAGGACAACACTTTGGTTTTGTTCTTAATCCTTTTATTCTCTCTCAAACGAGACTCTTAAGACATCTAGCACACACATTCATCCCCAAACACTTTAGGTACAACTTAAATCTACAATTTATTAGGAAAAAAAGAAAGTAAAATGACATTATACTTTCTAAATGCAGACACTGCTCTGACGTTGCTGAAACTGGATCCATCACTTTATGAAATGAAGGACAATCAGGGAATGACCTGTCTTCATGTCCTTGCTGGGATGCCTAGTGCTTTCAAGAGTGGACATGCACTGCGCCCAATTACCATTACAAACTTGTTCTACCGTTGTATGTTTGATGCAACATTTTTTCTTCTATTTATTTATTTATATGATCAGCGTTAATAAGCTAACCCCAGCTCGAACATCTGCTCTCAAGGCAAGCTGTTTAAACGGCTGATTAAACACTGCTTTTCGAGTTTTAATTTCTTTTCTTGGAGCATGTTAAATTGCTTACACTACTTTAAATCCCAGAAGGTTTGATTTGACTTAAGTTGTGAGTTTTTTGCAGGCCTTTCCGCCGCAAAGGGTGATGGCGACCAGAGCCGGAGTAAAAAAGGTACTGAAGATAAACTATTTTGCCATCTTGGACAGCCTAACTATTAAATTGATAATAATAATTTTCCACTGATGATGCTCCCTGGTTCTTGTGGTTTTGAAATCGAGCAAGTATAAACAACAACCACACTGCTCATGCAACAAAATCCTCAGTAAATGCCGACAGGAATTCGTCGAGGGACGAAATTTCCTGCTGCCAAGCAAGAAATATAATCGGCCTTATACTTAGAGATTGGTAGGTAGACCGCACGAGCTGGCCTGATGGATTGTTCCAGTCTCGAGCTTGGGTTTAGCGTTTCCCTATGGGGCTAGTACTGTCCACCCGAATATATATAACTAAAATAAGAACTGCCATATAATCTTTCTAACAAGCTTTTGAAAATGTTGACATTAATCCTTTCAAGAACACATGCTTGTGCTTGGGAAATTGTTGAAAAGATAGGAGAGAAGCTAGCTGTCACGGGGTAATTTTTCGCTCCGCGAATAAACTCGTGTGGCAGCCTAGTCCCTCACTAGACTCAGCCTTTCCTCGCCAATGTCACTCGTGTTTACCTAGCAACTTGTTTCACTCACCCAAGAGGTTTCCCACACTTTCTCTCATTACGTAGACAAGCGGAATACACAAGTAGATTGGACACCACAAAGCACACCGAGAATACAAGAAGAACTCTCAACCTTTATTTATCTCGTCAACAAAGGATTACACAATGTGTACTATGCACAGAATTCGCATGCTACACAGCCAAGCTTACACACGTTATTTCCTCTCTATGCATCCTCTCTACAACTAAGAGCAACAACAACTATTTATAGCCAAGTATGTGAGCTGCAAGGCTCACCCATGATCTCCTATTTTTCAGGACATAGTGGGGCACTTTCTCCCCCATGTTCTCCATGATCTCAGCAGCTTGGAGAGCACCCCAGTTATGCTCCCACGTTCTGCCCCCATGATGCTGCCACTTCACCCACGTTCTGCATGCCCACCTGGCAGCCCCATCTGCCGCTCTTCTCTTGCTGCGTCAGCTGTTGAGTCACTCGTATGCCTTGGACAATCTTTCGTCCAAGTTTCAGATAGTGCCAAGTCGAACCCATGACTTGCACAAGCAGTTGCGCGCTGTCGAATTCGCATTTGTGTGCGGGCTGCCAATGTTTGCGCTGTCGAATTCCTCGACAACCCCTGTTCTCGTCAGCCTATACCCTTGACGAGTTTTCCTGCCTGGCCTGGACATTCCAGCGTCCAGCCCATGTTCGTCAACAATCTGCGCTGCCGATTTTCCTTTGACGAACCTACGGCCCAGCAGATAAATCTAATTTGCCGATTTATCCCACTGTTGGCATAGCTGCCAGTAACCTTAGGCACTATTTTGGACAGCCTGCCAAAGCGTGCACCTCGTGCACTTTTGACACTGTTACACTAGCCTACAGTATGATCACAGTATGGATAGAACATTAGAAAATATCTTTAAAAAAAAAAAACACATCTTTTTCTCCTTTCTGAGAGTCACTTGAACGGAGGGAGTACTCTTTGACCTCGCCGACTTGGGAGGTTTTCCTTGTCTAAATGGGTTTCCTAGTTTCAAAAGATAAAATATTAAATTTTTCTGATCCGATTAGACTAAAAGAAAATGGATCTTGTTATGGTTATATTTGTAAAGATCCGAGTTGCCGAGCTAAAAAGGCTCCATTCTCTTTTTTCTAGACCTAGGAATTTCAGCCTCTTCTCTTCCTCTTCTATGATGTGATAATTTCACGGTCATGTATCTCACTATGAATCCAGTTTTTCAAGCTAAATTGATTTTCCCTTTTTCCGTGATATGGTCACTCGTACAGAGATCTAGGATCAGTTCATATCATTTGATGATCAAATTGTTGATGTGCTTACCAGACCTCATTCATCTACGCGCTCTGCATTCCATCGATCTTATTTGAATGTGGTGCCTTCTCCATATTCAACTTGCAAAGGCATGTTGAGGAATAAAATCATCTGACAGAATAGGAGAAGCCAGAACAGAAATCCTTTTGTGATACTAATGAGACATACATACATACATACATATAGGAAGCAACAGTCAGCAGCTGCTGTGTGAATGATTTTTCCGCAGCCTTCTATTTGGGAAACTCCGGAAAAGTGACATAGGAGTAGAAACTTGTACACTTCTCACCAAAGTTGAACTTTTGTATTTTTTCCGGTATACTCCTCTGTTCATATTTGCAGAAAATTCATTATCTAGCTCTGTCGGTGTATATCTCACATATGAAGAAACATGATAGGATGGCCAGTGGTGGAAAGAATCCAGAAAGAAAAGCACAAGCATGAATCTGCATTGGAACTTGCCCAGGAGCTTATCAAAAAGAACCAGCGTAAATGGTGGCAATCTATCAAAGTGAAGCCTACCAAAGTTAATATCGAGACCCCTGGTCAAGGAGGCAGAGGAGGACAAAGTGAAAGGCAAGGAGGGGGCGGAATCCCGGGAGTAGGAGGCGAAGGACAAGAGGGGGCACGAGTAGGAGTGGACACAGGAAAAGGAGGGGGAGGAGGAGAGGTAGAAAATAATGAAAATGTTCAACCAAAGATTGAAGAAAATAGAAGACAAGAGAGGCCTCCTTCACCTCCAAACCCGTTGTTTATAGCAACTAGTAATGGAATAGTGGAGATTGCTGAAGAGATACTTGATAAATTTCCTCAGGGTATTGAGCTTGTTAATGATGAGGGGCAGAACATATTGCATGTGGCCGTGATGCATCGACGGCGGGAGATTTTCGGTCTTGTAAAGAAAAAGAATATACTAGTGACCAGGCTGAGTTCGAGCGTAGATAATAATGGCTTCACATTGTTGCACCAAGTTGCACACGTGAAGCACTACAGCGGAGGAGCCAAGCCCGGCCCTGCTCTCCAGCTACAAGAAGAAATAAAATGGTTTAAGGTGAGCTAGCTACTCTTAGTACAATCGTAACCCATGCCATATTTTTATGAAATGCAGTTCTTTATTCCAAGCTTTAAGTAATATCTGTTCGTTAATTACAGAGTTTTCAATTTGCCTATATTTCAATTTACTTGAAAATCAGTGAAAGGCAGCTCTTTATGCCTCGCAATAAGTAAAGTAAGATTGTACTTTAATGCACAATCTGTTGCTTTAATAGAAGAAAAAAGAGAATATGTGCCAATGAAAGGGAAACCCATTTACCTATAATAAATGACTTTACCGACACTGATGAATTTGTTTCCATGTTCTCTGTCCGTGCAGCGAGTGCAGATGGTGGTTCCACCTTCTCTGTCCGAGCAGCGGGTACGGTGGGTGCTTCCGAATGAAAAGAATGACAAACTCATGACTGCATTCGAGCTCTTCCAAGAGGAGCATAAAGGTCAACTCAAGTTGGCGCAAGATTGGATCGAGAAAACCTCTCAGTCATGCTCAGCAGTAGCCGTTCTTTTGGCCACCGTTGTCTTTGCTGCCGCTTACACTATACCTGGAGGTTCTGACGATCGTGGCTTTCCCATTTTCCTTCACAATCGTTTCTTCATAGCTTTCACTGTCTTGGATGTTACCGCCTTAGCGAGCTCCTTGACCTCAGTTGTGATGTTCCTTTCTATCCTCACCACTCCTTTTGAATGCGAGAAATTCTATCACAATATTCCTCGGAAACTGATATGTGGCTTTACTTTGCTCTTCTTCTCAGTGATGACAACCATGCTTGCTTTTTCCTGCACTCTTCTTTTAGTCGTTCGCTTGAAGAAGCAATGGACCACAGGTCTGATGTCCATTGCTGCTTTCCTTCCCGTGTCAGTATTTGCAGTAATGCAGTTCCCTTTATATGTCGCATTTATGACTACTATGAAGGACTTCTTTAAGGAAGTCGTGAAGTTTCTACCTTGGATCCACCTCCCTTTCCGCTCCCATTTCAGGCAAGGGAAGGCCAGAAGAAGATGATTGGCATTTTGAAAAAGTACCTGTTTGCTTCAATATGTGTCTGGAGACCTACCATCGTCTTCAGTTAAGTATTTACTTGTTTTTTCCTTGTAACAAACCCTTCTTTATGGGAGTCAGTCAGTGCCTCTGTCATTTTCTCTTATGATCAGGAAACTAAATGAAAAATTAAATATTTGTGATCCAATCTGAAGCAGGGCCGAATCATTCTGGCAATGAGAAATTCCATCATTGATTATCTTAATCACCATCATTATATATTTAAGGTGTTTTGGAAATTTCTCGGCAACCACCACTTAGTTTTTGTTTTGAGAGTTTTCGTGAATTAATAAATCATGCTGTCCCTGTTATCTTACGTGTCACATTCTCTCTCTCTTCTTTTTCTTCTTCCCCAAGTGATAAAGGATTTACCGATACTCCTTTGGCCTTAAAACATTCTCCATTAACATGCTCTAACGATCATAATTACCATCAAAGCATGGATAACAAAATTATCTGAAGCCTTGATTTATTTTTTGTGTTGGAATCGCTACTGCCGTAGAAGTTCCTTATTGCTACCAGTATTTGCTAATTTCAGACGCTCTTTTTCCGCTGCGATTGGAGGCTGATTTTCCTCTGCCACTTTTTGAGGTTGATTAAAAATTGCTGCTTTTGTGCTTACCGCTGCTTTTTTTTTTTAAGGCATTATTTTACATTGTAATAGCCATGTTTTTTAAATTGTTTTTTATTTAAAAATATTTTAGAATAATATTTTTTATTTTTTAAAATTTATTTATAATATCAACTTATTAAAACAATCCAAAAATATAAAAAAAATATTTTGAAGCAAAAACAAAATCAGCTTTTGAATTAAAAAAAATATGGTGTCACCGGAGAAACAAAGACTATCTGCTGCTGCTGCTGTTTTGGCTACTCCTGCTGCTGCGCAAACCTTCTGCTGTTGTAACTTGGAAGCTGTTGTTACGTGAGGAAGCGGCATCTTTGCTGCTGCTTCTCTTCCCATTTTTGTTACACGACGAAATTACAATAATACTCTTAAATTTTTATTTTTATTTTTATTTTTTAAAAAAAAAAACCTCATTCTACGTGGCCTTGGTGTTTTCACTTTTTTTCGAAATGAAAAACTAAATTACCTTTAAAATAAATAAATAAAATGATGAAATTTATTGTCAATTTTTTTTGTTTGTATTTTTATCATGTTTATTTTTATATTTAATTTGAATGAAGAACAAATTAGTCTTTTAAAAATAAAAATATTATCAAAACACACGCCAGCAAATAAACGCTGGCAACTAGATTCATTTTCATTTGAATGAATCCAATATTTATGATCCATTTTGCTAAGTGGTAATTACTAGATTCATTCTATGAGCATATATAGACCCACATTAATGGCCACCAAGAGAAAGTTCAATTATGAAGAAGAAAAAGGAATTTTTGCTGTGCAGAGACTTTTCCCTAAGCTAGATATATTTCTAAATCCAATAAACCCATCAATAACTTCAATAAAATTAGTGAATTAGAGGAACTCATTTATTTATTTTCCTTTACGTTGTAATAAATTTTGAAGTCTAAATTTAACAAATCATTTTAGCTATTGTAGGTGTATGTATTTCAGACATCAATGATGTTGTGATTAGCCAAGTATTTAAAATTATCTTTAGACTAAGTATAACTATGTATTAAAAGTCTATACAAGAAGGCCATACAAGAAGAAGAAAAGAGCAGACTCTTCATAAAGGAGATGAAAAAGGGTAGAACCTTTAATTTTAGTCTTTTTTGATAAGTCTTTTATTTTTAGAACTCTGATATCAAAAGTTGTTGTTTTGATTAAAAACAAAATTCTCCTCCTTTCAGGGATCAATGCCAAAGATTTTATAAACGACTCGGCCAACACGTCTTCTATTTTTGAGGATAGACATCTTTTTCTTTTCTTTTTTGCAATCAATTAATGTAGTTGATATGAAGAAAAAAGGATCTTGCAAATGATGCTGTCGGGATGGAACCAATTAATGTTCAAGGAAACGGGGAGCACAAAAATTGACTTAGCGAAAGTTTTTTGATTTTTCAAATATATTTAGGTATTGTTTGGAATGGTGGATAATAATGGTTCAGGCATGATAAATGTTTTTTGTGTTATTTGGCACACCTTTGAACAGTATAAAAATTAAATTTTGTCATGTTTAGAGCTGTTCTGGTGGAGAAGTTTTTGTCCAACAAGCTTGTTCAATTTTCTATACAAAGGTTAATCAGGTTAATTTAGTCAATTTTAGTCAACTTAATTAAAAATAAAAATGATTGTTATTATAGTTTTAAAACTTGATCAGGGGCTGACCCGGTTCAACGTAAGGATAAAATAAAGTTAATATCATAGTTTTAAAACCTGATTCGGGGGTCGAACCAGAGCCAGACTTAGATCACGGGTTGAGTTGATCATTGACCTGAATCAACGTAAGTATAAAAATGATTATTAATGTAGTTTTAAAACTCGACTCAGGGATTGATTCATTGACCTGGATCAACATATAGATAAAAATGATTATTAATATATTTCTAAAACTCAACTCGGGATTCGATCCAGGGCTAGGTCCAAGTCACAGTCGAGTTGACCATTAACCCAGGTCAACGTAATGATAAAAATGATTATCATCATAATTTTAAAACTCAACTCGGGAATCAACAAGGGGCAAGAACTGAGTCACAAGTCGGGTTGACGATTGACCTGGGTCAACATAATAATAAAAATCATTATTATTTTATTTTGAATATATATATATATATATATATATATATATATATATATATATATATATATATATATATATATATATATATATATATATATAGTCTAGCCACTTAAGCCAAGCTTCCAAGCCATTAGCTGCACTGAGTATCTGCGCTGAGTTGTGCCATTAACCCGCCTAATGAATAATATTTCTGGAATATTCCACGTTCAACCCCAGCGAATCAACCAACATTTAGAATCAGTTTTTTTACCGTCTCAGCCTATTTTTGACTCATTTTCAACCAAGTCAGATCAGTTCTCTATTATTTTGATCATTTTGGATTCATTCATGATCTGTCTTGTCAAATTCAACTCCTAAAAAGTAATATAGTTATTCAAAAAATAAAATGACTATAGAAAATACACAAACACTCTTCCTAAAACTAACCAAAGATAATTATGGTAATTGATATATCAGATTGAAGGCATTTCTTAGCTCACAACAGTGTATATAGATTATAGGATATGTTATGATGAGCTAGATTCCAAAAAAAAACAAAAGATTCTTTATAAGAGACATAAAAACAAGTCCTCAAATTCAATAAAAAAGAAAAACAAAAAAAGCAAGACCACTATTTATCAAGATCTCGAAGAAGTCACATTAAGATCATCATTTCCGAATAAACCTTAAAGGAAATATTGAAGAATCTCTAATAAAAATATAAAGGTGCTGACAGAATCATAAAAATTCATCTTCAATTTTTGCTAAGTAAATATGAGTTATAGCAAACAAAGTTTTTAGAATCTATTCTAATTATCAGACAAGAATTATGTTAAATTTTTAATTAGAATTCCAGAATTTACAAAACAAATCAAATATATAATATTCCTTGCTTATTCTTCTTTCTAATTTCCTTATTAACCAAAGTGCTTATAAAAAAATAAACATTTTTAATAGCGCAATGTAGACATTCAAAAAACATGAAGGATCAATCAAGACATAGACAAACTAAATTACAATTCAATGCGGTGCTTCCCCCCCCCCCCCCCCTCGATTCTTATTTAGGAAAAGCTACTTTCGTGAAATTAGTATTTCTATTTAGTTTAGCTTTTTCTTATTCACTTAGTTTTTAAGTTTAATAAATAGAAAACCAATATCATTTTTTTTCTTTGCTATCTCAATACAGATATTTTTCTCTATAAATATATCTTCAAAGCTATAATTTATCATTTCTTTTCCTTTTTCTCTATGCTTTACCTCTATGATTTTTTTAAAAAAATTAAACTGTTTTTATTGCTTCATCTACATATTTATTTATTTTTAAGATTCTTTTTTAAAAAAATCTTTCCATTTACTTGAATTTTATTGAAACTTTAATATTTTATCTGATATCTTTTAATATAATTTTTATTATTATTCTTTTGATGTGCACATGTAGAATCCACATCAAATTTTGCAGTGTCAAAATTAGAAGATCCCAAGACACACCCAAAATGACAGGAGCACGTACCATCAGGAAAGGAGAAGTGTCATTTGTGTATCCTAGTTAGCTACCCTAAGCTTTAAAAACTTCAAAAATAAAAGCACATGCAAGCGAGAGATTACTGAAATTAACAATATATGTCAAGCCATTTTGTACTTTTATAATTTGTCAAGCAATATAAACAGCTCTTTAGCAGTAAGATCACACCTGCTTAAAAAACTTTCTTAATCAGTTCACACCCAGAGGACTATTGGATGTTGACGCAGCAAATCACAAGGCAAACAGAAAAGCTCTGGAGAAAGAGTCTTTAAGTCTATATATAGTTCTTATTCAATCCATAACTAAATAACTGGGGTCTTAACATTGTATGATATAAGTTTGCCATAGTTGCGCTGACTTATAAAATCAAAGTAACTTGAAATATGACACTTATAGTCAGATGGAAATCCGGATTAGAAATCAATCTGCTCTGCTGATCAAATCGCTGAAAACACCTGGAAGTAGGCATTGGAAATGGATTTTGACCCTCAAGCAAAGCAGATTTGTTGGCTTCACATGTGTTCCCACGTTACAAAGCTCTAAATCAGTTTTTCACATTGGGATTTCGGATCCAATCAGACACTCGAATTTAAAGTTTAGCCTTCCAATAGTTAACTTTTTGGGCTTCTGTTTTTTACTCTTTTTTAATCGAGCAATTTTATTGATGATAACTAGCCATATAGTAGATGTGGAGATTCTGTTTATCACTTATCTTCTAGAGATTCCTGCGAGTCAAAGAACTCATCCTGTAGATATTCCTCACGAGTTGCGGCAGCAAAATCATCAACATGATTAGTAGTTGTAGAGGCCAAATCGTGAACTGTTATTTTCTGAGCTACGAGCTCGTCAGGAGCAGCTGGTACTTGCTTAATTATGGACATGTCCATGTTGGAAAAAACAATGACAGAACAGAGAAGGGGTTACTATTCACACAATTTGGTGGAATACAATACACTAAAATAATAATACTCTCACACTTTTTATTATCAAATCCATACAATATATATAGACATTATAAAACATCTTTTACAATTTTCAAAGTACTTAATCAATATTAGACTCTTTAATACTTAATGTAGATTGATAGTACTACTAGATTCATAGTACTACTAGATTCAAAGTATTTCTAGATTCATAGTATTTCTAATATGGATGATTATTCATTGTACTAACTTCAATACACTTAATCTTGATAAACAAATTTAATAACTAACATTCTCCTCTTTTAAACTTGTTCCATCCATCTTCATGATTCCAAGCTTCTTTTGCAAAAAACAGAAAACATCAGTCTTCAATGGGTTTGTAAAAATGTCTGCAATTTGTTCATGAGTTTTGACATTAACTAACTCTACATCGCCTTCTTTTATGTGCTCTCTGATAAAGTGAAATCAAGTATCAATATGTTTTGAACGTTCATGATAAACTAGATTCTTTGCAAGTGTTATAGTAGACTTGTTATCAACAAAGATTCATGTAGCCTTGCTCTGTTTTCTTTGCAAATCTTCCATCAGTTTCTTTAGCCATATTGCATGACACACACACACACACGATGCAGCAGCAATGTATTCTACTTCACATGTGGATAATGCAACAATAGATTGTTTCTTTGATGTCCACGTGAAAGCTGTTTTTCCCATAAAGAATGCAAATCCAGTTATGCTTTTTCTGTCTTCCAAGCTTCCTGCCCAGTCATTGTCACTGTAACCTGTAATTTCAAGATTTTGCGAAGATGATTAAAACAATCCATGGTTTGCAGTTCCTTTAACAAAACGAAGAATCCTCTTTCTTTGTCTTCAAATGTGAACTTCATGGCTTCTCCATATATATGCTAATCAAGCCAACTCCAAACAGAATGTATAGTATAGTACATATTAGATAATGCAAGCAACCCACGATACTTTTGTAGTATGTAGGATTAACTAAATCTCCTTCTCCTTCTTTAGTTAACTTGGTTCCATATTCAACTAGATTGTCTACTGGACAACAATTTTCCATAGCAAATTTCTTCAAAACTTCTATTGCATACTTGGCTTGTGAAATGAAGATTTCATCATTGCACTGCTTCACCTGTAATCCTAGAAAATAGGCCATAAGACCTAAGTTTGTCATTTCAAATTCCTTCACCATGGATTGCTTGAAGTCTTGAATCATAGTTGGATCATCCCCTGTGAAAAGTATATCATTAACATATAAATAAACACACATTACTCTGCATTGTAAACTTTTCTTCACATATAATGCATGTTCATAAGGGCATCTTGTGAATCCTTTGTGTGAAAGATAGCAATCAATTTTGGAGTTCCATGCTCTTGATGTTTGTTTAAGCTTATAAAGAGCTTTCTTCAATCTGCAAACCTTCTGTTCTTCTCCTTTTACCACAAAGCCAACTGGTTGTTCTACATATACTTCCTCTTCAAGGTTGCCTTTCAAGAATGCTGACTTTACATCCATCTGAAATATTGTTGCTACCCAATTTTTGACCCATGTTTTAATAAATTTTCAGAAAAAATCCAAAAATAGCGAAAAGCATTGAAAACCCAAAAAAATACATTTTTAATACATTTGCATCATTTTTAGCATTTTCAGCGTCGTCTAAAAAGAATTTAAATTTTTAAAGGTCTTTCGAACGCGTTCAACTTTTAAAATCATTGATTTTTCTCATTGAGTCGACGTTGATTTGCTCGTTTTCAAAAATACAAAAAAATTAAGAAAAATTAAATTTACAAAAAATGAAAGTTGAGGAATCAATTTTGAGGCCCAAACAATATTTTGCCTATGCGAATTTTGAATACTGGAGGGAGAGACAACAGAGAAAAAGAAAGAACCCTAAAAACTTTTTTTTCTTCACCCGAAACCAGCCGCTCCCCCTGGCCAAGACCATTTGATACACTCTTTCGGCTACCCCTCTTTTTTCGGCTGAAAATCAGGAACTCAGCCCCCCACTTCTTTTCCTTTTTTCCAGCCGACAACAGGCCCCACCCCAGGGAGGAACCCCTATTTCTTGTCATCTCCAGCTACATATCAAAAGGAGGATTTTTGCATTTGCTTCTTCCCGACAGCAGTGGGCAGAGACCCACGGTCTCCTGTCCCTCTTCCTTCCCCCTGGCACACATGCTTCACTTCTCCCCCTACAGCCACCCAAAAGAAAAAACCCAAGCTTTCATCTTCTCTACAGGGCCACCCTTGAAACCAAGACAAGCCACCACCTTCCCTCACTTTTGGCCTTGGGGACCAAAACCAGAGAAAACCCCTGGCTGAAGGGGGGTCCTGATTTTTAGTTTCTTCTCCCTTCAGCCGGGCAAATCTTCCTTCTCCCCTCAGTTGCCAGCCGAAGCTTGGCCCTCCCCTTGGCCAGAAGAGCACCAGAGAGCCAAGACAGCCCCAAAGCCTTCCATTTCAGCCGCCTCCCTCATACAGCCTTCATTTTCTCTTTTCTCCTTCCCCAAACCAGCACCACCCACACTTCCACCGTCTCCTTCTTCCCCTGCACCCGAAGCCGTTCTCTGTCAACCGACCAGCTTCAACAGATCTTCTTCTCTTTCGGTCTCTTCCACAGCAACCGAACAGCAGCAGCCCTCACAAACCGAAACACAGCAGCCCTCACAAACCAAGACCCAGCAGCCCCTCCCATCGCCATTTCCCCTGCCATTTCAGCCTTCCACCTCTGCCTCTCCACCCTCACAGCAGATCACCACAGCTTTTACCCACAGCCGGCAGACCCAGCTCCTCCACCCAACAGCCCCACAGCGGCTCCTTTCTTCCTCAGGCCTAACACAGCGGCAGCCTCCGCTGTCCTCTTCCCAGTCTTCTCTCAGTCCCACCGCGACAACAGCAACAACCCGGCAGCGCCCACAGACCGCCAGCCATCGAGAACGCCGCCTAGCAGCCCGCAGGCTCTCGTTCTCACCAAGACCCGAACCGGCCACTGCAGCTGCACAGACACGACAGAAGCTCAGCCGCCAGCCGCCCCTGTGACATTCCGCTGGCCACCTGAAACGGATGAGAAGGTGAAACAAGAAGAGAAGAAACAGATCTGAAACAAGGGAAGATGGGCTCAGATCGGGAAAAGAAAGGAGCCTGGGAACAAACAAAAAAAAAGGAGGAAAGCTAAAACACTGTTGCTGCGATTTTGTTGCTTTGCAGGTGACGTTGCTCTCACCGCCGGCAAGGAAGGGAAGAGGGGAGGAGGCTGTTACAGACCCCCTCGTTGCCCGGTTGTTTTCCTTGCAGTGCGTGAACCCACGTGCCCCCAGTGGCGGGGGCGCGTGGGAAGACGCGCCGCCGCTGTTCCCGCGCCCAGAAATCCTGCTGAACACTGTTCCGGCTTCCAGAAGGTGTTCCCTGTAAATTCTAGATTGTTTTGGGGCTGTTATTGTAATTTTAATGTAATTTTTTTGTTTATTTGTTTTGAAATTGTATTGTGTACTGTGGATGTAAAGAAAAGAAAAGAAAAGAAAGAGATAAAACAATGATAGAAAAAGAGATTGTGTGTGTTTGTGTATTTTTTTTTATGTATGTTATTGAATCAAAGAAAAAAATGAATTTAATATTTTAATTTATATGCACAAATATCTAAAGGACAGATAAAAATCATGTTGTATTTCCCATAAAAATATAGAACATGTATCTACATATATTTTGGGAACCAATAACTGATTTATCAAAGCCTTAGAATTGTGCTAAAATTTTATTTTTAAAAAACACATCAAGTCCACGAAGCAGCTTGCCTTAGGTAGGGTGCGTTAGGGGTGCTAATACCTTCCCTAACCACAACCAGTCCCTTTCCCGTGAATCTCTGACAAGACCAGTACATTCGGTTTCCTAGTAGCCTTCAATTAAATACTAGGTGGCGACTCCCACGAACCAATCAAATCAAAACGAACAACAAATGAAAAATTGCCAGCCGATGCCGCGCGGATTTTTTGACGTGCGACAAATATCTTTCATCTTTTCTGAGCTGTTAGGGAAATCATCAATCTTACTATTTCCTTACTATTTCCTTTCTTTCTACTGGAGCAAAAACATCTTCATAATCAACTCCATATTGTTGCTTATACCCTTTCGCTACTAATCTGGCTTTATGTTTTTCACTTTCTCCTTCTGCATGCCTTTTTGTCTTGAAGATCCATTTTACTCCTATTGCACTGTGTCCTTTGGGAAGTGTTGTCAATTCCCATGTATTATTTTTTATAATGGAATTGATCTCCTCCTTCATTGCTTTCTTTCATCTGTCTTTTTGATATGCTTCTTCAAATGTAATAGGATCATTTCTTGAAAATAAGCAAAGCATATTAACATCATCAAGATTGATTCTTTCTGTTACATCATAAATCTCTTGTATGCTCTTTGTCTTTCTTGTTGTTGAGCTTGAAGGACTAACAGGACTGTTAGTTGATGGAGATGGAGCTAACATGATTTCTCCTTCATCTTTCTGAATCTGTTCTTCATCTACAATTAGTTTCTGTGGCTGATCTTCAGAATTCCAGTCTCATTCTTGCTCTTCAACAAACTTCACATCTCTTGACATGATCACCTTCTTTGTCATCAGATTGTATAATTTGTAACCATGCGAGTTTTCTCCATATCCCAACAATATGCATTTCTAACTTTTATCATCAAGTTTAGTTTTTCTTTCCTTTTGAATTTTGGCATAAACAACACTGCCAAAAATTCTCAAATGATCAACTCTTGGTTTCTTCATGCTCCATGCTTCTTCTGGCGTGATCTTCTGAAGTCTTTTTGTTGTAAATGTATTCAACAAATACACTTCACATATAACTACATCTCCCCAAAACTCTTTTGGACAGTTTTTTTCTTTTAGCATACATCTAACCATGTTCATAATAGTTCTATTTTTTCTCTCTGATACTCCATTCTGTTGTGGAGTCTGTGGCATTGTGGGCTGATGAACAATACCATTTTCCTTACAATAATCATCAAAATCATGAGAAATACACTCCTTCCCCTATCTATTCTTAAGCATTTTAGCTTACACTCACTTTGTTTTTCAACTAAATTTTTAAACTCCTTAAATTTGCTCAGCACTTCTTTCTTTTCTTTTAACACATATACCTATGTCTTTCCACTAAAATCATCAGTAAAAGTGAGAAAATACCTATTTCTTCCTATTGAAGCAGGCAAAATAAGGCCACGCACATTTGAATACACCAGTCGAGAGGCCGAGATGCTCTTGAACTCTTCTTTTGGAATGACTTTCTATGCTGCTTTTCCATTACACAAACTTCACACATTTTGCTTGTGTGCTCTAACTTTGGTATTCCAAGAACCATTTTGCTTTTATTCATCAGCATAAGTGATCCACAGTTCAAATGTCCATATCGCAGATGCCACAAATTCATCGTGTTAGAGATTTCTACCTTAAAACATTTTGGCGAGATATATGCTCAGATCTAGAGGGAACATCTTGTTTCTAGTCATTTTAACTGAAGAAATTGCAGCTCCAAACTCATCAAAAATCTTTAGATTCTTATCTTTCATATACACTTCAAAGCCTTTCTTTAAAACTGCCTAAACTCAGAATGTTGTTCTTCATGTTTGGAACATAAAAAACTTCTGATATGAACTTCTGCTCACCATTCTTAAGTTCAATAAGAATTCTACCTCTTCCTTCAACTGGTCTTTGAGAAATATCTCCAAAGGTAATGTTACCTTTATAACTTACATCGATATCAACAAATGCTTCCTTCATACCACACATATGGTTTGATGCTCTTATATCTAGATACCAGGTCTTTGGAGTTGCTGCTATCAAATTTTCCATAGGCCAACAATAACGCAGGCTCTTCATTATCAATTTCTTTCTCAGCAAAGTTGACATTCTTGTCTTCAAATTTATGTTGTGAACAATCTGAAGCAAAATGACCATATTCTTTACAATTATAACATTGTACGTTTGCATTATTATTCCTCCAATTTGAATATCCTCCATGACTTCTTCCTCTGCTTCTGCCATGGGCTCTGAAATTAAAATTTTGATTTCATTCTCCATGAGATTCTTGATTTCTGAATGATCTTCCTCCTCTTCCTCTTCTGTGAATGAACCTTCCTTTTTGAAATGCTCCTCTGCCAAATTCATTAACATTTTTCATAGTTAACTTTGTCTACAATGCTTGTTCAAGAGATCTTCCTTCTCTTTTTCTATCAATTTTCTGCTCATGGGCTTGCAGAGATCCCATTAATTCTTCTACTGTCAGATCTTCCAAATTCTTTGATTCTTCAATTGCTACAACCACATGATCAAACTTTGAATCCAGAGACCTCAGAATTTTCTCCATCACACGAACATCATCAATATTTTCACCATTCCTTCTCATATGGTAAACCAAAGAGATTACTTTTGTGAAGTAATATGAAACTGTCTCATTACTTTCTTTACTCAACTTCTCAAAGTCTCCTTTCAATGCTTGCAACCGTACCCTTTTTGTCTTTTCAACTCCACTATAAGTCTTGTTAAGCATTTTCTATGCCTCTTTTGACGTCTTTGCTGGAGACACCATCTCAAGAGTTGCTTCATCAAGTCCTTGATAAATGGTAAATAACACCTTATTATCCTTCTTTCTTGATTCTCTCAACGTTTGTCTTTCTCGCATTACTCATTGCTGCCTCTTCTCTTGTTGATTCTCGGTTCAGTGTAACTATCTTCAACTAATTCCCATAACTCTTGTTGTCGCACCCTCGCGGCGTCGCGGCGATCTCTCGATTGGTTTCGGGGTCGTTTTCTATTTTTGTAAATAAAGGAGTCGCCACCTAGTATTTGGTCACTAGGAACCCTAACTGGTCTTTCAGAGATTCTAAGGTAAGGGACTGGTTGCGTAAAGGGAAGGTATTAGCACCCCTAGTACGCCCTACCTAAGGTAAGCTGCTTGGTGTTTAGTTTGCTTTATAATTGCTATAGTGTTGGTGTTTTCTAATCCCATCAGTTTTTCTAGGTTTGATTCAAACTAAATTTATTAAGATAGAAATCCAAGGAAGTTCCATGTGCTTTAAAAGCTCATTTCCCCCTTAGTTTTTCAAGACTTTGCGACTCGTAAATCGCAAGGAGGAAAGATAAAAAATTAGAAATCTAAGGAAATTTAGAGCGTTTTAAAAAACCTATTTTTTTCTTAGTGTTTTATACTCTCACGGCTCGTAAACCTGGAGTAAAAAAATGAAATGTCCTCGATTATAATCAAGGCTTCTTTCAAGAATATGTGTGGATTTATTATTCCTAGAAAATTATTTTGGATATTTACCACTTCGGGTCTCTTTATCCAAATATTAACAGTGAATAATAACAAATTATTCCCAATAATATTTTGGATATTCGTCCTTTAAGGATTTCTTTATCCAAACATTAACGGTGAATAATAACAAGTTATTCCCAATAATATTTTGGATATTCATCCCTTTGGGATTTCTTTATCCAAACATTAACGGTGAATAATAGATGAATTCTCCCAAAATAAGATTTTTGTATTTTTTGGAATATTGACCAATACCCTTTGGAGTTTTACAAACATGTTGTAAAATCCAGAAATGCAAGAAAATAATTTTTGTTGTGTTTAAGAAATCCATGCGAAAACACATTTTCAAAACTTCAAGTATTTTTTGTATATAAAAAAAAATATTCAAAACATGTTAGGGTATTGGCCGTATGCAACACACAAGAAAACAGATTTTTTTTATCGAAACATAAGCATCACAGTTAATCACAATTAAAGACGACAAACCATGCACATATACATATACTCTCAAAATTTTGCAAAAATAAATAAAATATAATAAAACAAAGATGGCCCCTCAAACTTTTCTCAAATAAAATTCGGTTCATTCTTAAACCCAAAAATTAAACTGCATCCTGTTCAAGTGAATTATAATTCACTTGAACAAGAACACAAATGCTGTCATTTAACAAAGACAAAGAATAACGCCTCCCCCCTCGAGACCGCCCAAAACCTTACCGCAATTGCGAAGGGGTTCCCGCAATTTCAATTTCCTTCCCCGGCCTAAACTTATCAAAAATACCCCATCCCGGATTATAAAGCATAAAAGGAAAACATCTGAACTAAAGAGGGGGCGATGACGGCCCCCTCTCCCGGTTCCTCATGCACCGTAAAGAAAAAAAAACGAAACAAGGAACCCGCAACTCTAACACAAAAAAAAACATCTAAACTCACAGCCACGGGAAGAAACAGAAGACAGGCATTCATTGTATGGCAAAAAGGAAATAGAAAACGAAAGTGAAAAGCCGAAGACAAAACAAGTATTTTTTTAAAAACATCAAAACAATAAGAGATTTATATGCGGCAAGGGAGGAGAAAGTGGAGACTTATACCTGCGCAGGTCTCACTAGTTTTAGCTGCAGAAGATGAAATACAAAACCTCAAATGAACGTTTCTCTCAATGTTTAGCAGCCAAACTTCCTCTCTATATGCCGCAGATCTCCCCCGTTTCGCAGGTCTCACCTTGGTTTTGACAGATGAAAGTTTCTGTCAATATTTAGCAGCAGAGCTTGTGGTGTAGACCAAACGTTTCTTCTCCTCCTCTCTTCCTCTTTCTCTCCTTTTTTCGTCTTTCTCGCTCTCTCCCTTTCCCCGCTTTTTTTCTTCTCTTTCACGTTCCAGTGCAGGCTTTTTAGTATCAAAGAAAAGCCTCCTTTCTTTCCCCTTGTTTTGCCTCCATCTCCTCTTTTTTTCCTCCTCTCTTCCCCTCTTTTTAGGTCACAGAGGCGAGTATACATAGTCTATACACAGCTCTTATTAGGAAAGATTCAATGCATTAATCTAGGATGCAAATCCCACTGATTTGCGGCCAAATAATACAAATGAGGAAACTACAATATTCTCATTGATTATGTTCGATTCTAGTGATTTCTTTCCAATTTTTTAGAGGATGGTGTGGCTTCTTTCTATCCTTCCATAGGGCCAGCTGCTCCCTTTGAAATGAGGCAATAAAAACGTGGTTGCAGCTCCAAAAATCAGGCGTGATGATAAAGGAAAAACAGCAGGAATTTGCAGAGAAAAAAGGAAAGAAATCAGATGGAGGGTGCAGCTGCAAAGTCTTATTTTCCTTATTCGGTGTGGTAAAAATCCTGTCATTTATGATGATCCAACCCCACTCTCCAGCTTTCAATATCATTCTTCAATTCAATCCCTCATTTTAACACTTTTTGATTCAGTCCTTGGTCCAAAAAAAATCCTTCGAATCAGTCCCGCAAACTTGGGCTATATCCTTTCCGCGGCAGAATTTTCTGCCCTCACGTTAGATATTCAAATGGGAATATCTTGAGCTTCTGATATCGAAATCAAGTGATTCAAAAGCCCAAATTCATCTATGCATCTAGGACTAAAACTTTGATGAAGAAGTTGAAGTGAGATAAAATCTTTTTACATAACAGAATCTACCAGTAATTTGGTTGGTCAAAAAGGTTCTTGATCTGACAAAACTGAGCATCCAAATCTGACTGAGAATCTGCTCTAAGAACAATGATCCCTAGGACCTAATAAAGGTGTACGCCAATTTTTCAACATGTAATGAGTGACAGAATATACCTAGGATGGTCAGATATCGTACGAAACCGAGTCGGAATCGAGCCTAAGTTGAAACAAAAAATTGCGACAAGAACATAACTATTTTTTAGTGCAAATTTCGAGGGATTTATTCAACCTTAAAGACCAGATAAAAAAGGAATGAATTTAGCATTATGAAGACTCCCGATCAACCTAAGAAAACCGATGATTTTGGTAGTAAAGGGGAAGGATAAAAAGAGCAGAAAACAGCTCAAACAAGGTTTCGAAAAAAAAAACATAATTTCTTTCTGTGCTTTTTGTCAATCTTCCAGCAAACATGGGGTCCAAAAATGAGTAACAACACTTGTGATCTTAGTAGTGCCTTGTATTGAATACACCACATATCATAGTTTTGTTTTGTAAGACGGGGAATATGAAACCGAGAATTGTTGTTGCTTGGAAGCCATATCTACTCTCAAGCTCGATACCAAATTTGTTGAAAAAAACAATGACAGAACAGAAGAGGGGTTACTACTCATACAATTTGGTGGAACAATACACTAAATAATGGTACTCTCACACTTGTCATTATCAAATCCATACAATATATATAGACATTATAAAATGTCTTTACAATCTTCAAAGTACTTAATTAATATTAGACTATTTAATACTTAATGTAGATTTATAGTACTACTAGATTCATAGTATTTATAATGTAAATGATTATTCATTGTACTAACTTCAATATACTTAATCTTGATAAACAAGTTTAATAACTAACAATCCAGAGGGTTTTCAGATGCTGAAGTAGACTTGTCAGCTGTTACTAGCTTCTTGCACTTTGGAGTCGTCCGAACGGGTATTAGATGTAGAAGCGGAATCCTCAGCTATTACTTCCCGAACTATGGCCTCATGGATCCGTAGACCACCCTTCCAGTTGTTAGTCCACACCTCATGCAAACCAAAATAGAGTGTTTTCTTATTATTTTCAGCGTTTTCATCACTTCTAAACTCAACCCGACACTTCTCCGCCGGAAATTCCTCTTCTTTCAGGCCTAACTTGGATAGATCTATTTTTACGCGCGTATACTCTCCCTCCTCTCCTATCCTTGCGATCACATAAACAGGATCTTCCCAGCCAAAGGAATTCTCTTCATTCATGGATAATATGAAGCTAATTTCATACGCCTTCCCTTTGGTAGCAGGCATTGAACCAGTTACATCAAGCCAACACACCTCTAGCATCTCTGCAATATCCCTATAGCTTGCAAAGAGCAAATTAATAGAATCGTATTGACATAAACAAAATAGTCTCTACAGAAACTGCAGCACCAGTATTCAGAATCGGCAGATGCACAAAAGGTAGTGACACAGTTCCATTATGATGGTAAACCATTGGTCTCTAGTTTAATATACTCACTCCTAAAATCCAATCTTGGCAAGTAAAGAAATAAATCAAAAAACTTTTTTTATGGTCTCGACCAAAAATGAAAGGAAACAACAGGAAGAAACTATAACTAAAAGTATGGCGGGAACCTTGTATATTGATTTTTTTTTTTATAATGAATACATGCAAGAATATTCACCAAAAATTTTGATTTTAATTTAATGATGTGGAATAATTAGCCGGGATTTTATGGATCAGATCAAAAAACACAAACAGTCAAAGAAATTATCCAATCAGGTAGTTTGACTCAAAACAGTTAATCCAATTGTTAAATAAAGCTCAAATTTTATAGGTGAATTCCTGATAGAAAATTGAGCTTGTGCTAAGCTTCCTTTCACACTCCAAGCCCGTTCGATGCTCATATTCGCCAAATCTCACTCCAAAGGCCCTCAAAGTTTCAGTCCATATTTTATACTTCTTCCTTCTTAATTATGGATTTTAGCTATATTATTTTTCCTGATTGGTTGTTTCCTAGTTATTTGAGGTATTTAAACCAATCTTTTCAGATTTTATGGGACTTTTGTTGAATAAACTATAGACTTTTACAACTTTAGCTGTATTTTTGTCTAGCCTTAGGGTTTTATACGTTTGTTAAACTCAAATCCATAGCTTCCTCTGTCTCATTTAATAGTTCTAATTTTGCTTCTATTAACAAAATACTTGTAACACAACAGCAGATGATGAACCACACCAAAGTTTGTAACACAGCACTTCAACATGAAAATAGACATATTATCCTCACCTTTCAGAAATTGTCCAAGCTTGACTTTCTTCCTCCGAAAAGATGCCAAGATTCTTTGGTTTAAACGTGGTTTTACCATCAGCGTCCTATAAAACATGTCAAATAATAGAATTTCCAAATTGTCATCATGAAACCATCTCATTTGACCCCTGATCATCACGAACTGATGATTAATTACCATTCATAAGTATTCTCACCTGTGAGAGGGCCGGTTCTGGATTTTCATTATTTAGAGATGGTTGTTGAGAGTCGCTACTTGCCTTGCTGCTGTTAATATTTGTCCGAAATTCTCTTAATATCAAATAACGAAAGGAGTTCTAAATTTAATACAACTATTGAAAAGTAAATTAAAGTTTAAAAACGTGTGGGATCATTGATCTCTTAGGTTCTATGTTTATTTTAATGTAAATACTCTCTGCATATCTAGAATAAATTACATAATTAACTTAAATTGTTTAATTTCTCATGATATAACTACACTATACTAATATAATATATTTCAATATAAAAATATTTATGTTTAAATTATATAAAAGAAATGTAAATAAAAAAGATGTTCTTGTGATAAAATTCAATCCATGTGATTTTATGAGACCCATAAATTATTTAGATATAATTTGAAATCTCTAAGTTATAGTGCAGTGAATATCGCAAATGACAATTACTTTTAGATTATTATATTTGTTGTAGGAAGCACAAATATTAAACCAAGACCGGCCCGGAGGGTTGACCCATGACCCGGGCGAGACCTGGTTTTTTTTTTTTAAATGTGGTTTTTCTTTTATACTCTTCTTTTTTCATATTTTTTTAGTTGATTATTAATATTTTTTAAAGTTCACTATATAAATATTAGAAAAATATTTTATTTTTTCAATGTGGGATTTGAAACCTTTTCGTATATATACTTTATGTTCACAAGAAAAAAGTTATGTTTTTTTAATGTGGGATTTGAAACCCATTAGTATATATACTCTGTATTCCCAAGAAAAAAGTTTTTTCAATGTGGAATTTGAAGCCCTTTCGTATATATACTCTATGTTCACAAGAAAAAAGTTATGTTTTTTCAACGTGGAATTTGAAACCCATTAGTATATATACTCTATGTTCCCAAGAAAAAAATTATTTTTTCAATATTGGATTTGAAGCCTTTTCATATAAATACTCTATGTTCACAAGAAAAAAGTTATGTTTTTTTGATGTGGGATAAAAAAAAATTTATTTTAAATACTTCAACTTAAAAGGATAACATAATATCTTTTCAATATGGGATTTGAAGCCCTTTAATATATATACTCCATGTTCACAAGAAAGAAGTTATTTTTTCAACGAGGGATTTGAAACCCTATAGTATATATACTCTATGTTCATAAAAAAAAAAGTAATGTTTTTTCAATGTGCACTACTAGAATAATATATAATGTATAGCATGTATATATCTTATTAGAAAATTAATGTAGGATTATTCCAATGTTGTAATCCCTACAGTTACTGTCGTGTTCTGCCACATATATATAAATAGGAAAGTTGGCTAAGGCACAACCTAAGACATTCTATTATTCTCAACTTAGAAAATTAATAAATACAAATAGAAATACTGAGGGAATATTTTTGATGGTAAATTGCCGACGGATATTACCGACAGAAATATTCCCTTGGTATTTATCGAGGGAATTCTAGTGGAAAAAAATAATTAAAACAAAAAAAAAATATGATGATGTGCCATTTTTACCAGTGGAATTACCGACAAAATTAATTGGTAAACTGTGAACACTGTTCATCATGTCAATTACAAAGGGAATCACCAACGCAAAATTCCGTCGATATTTTTCAGAGAGCACTGGAACTATTCACTTCCCAATTGCATTATTAATTACTGTTCTTTACAGACAAAATCACCGACGGATTGAAAAGTCATCGGTGCTATTTTGTGGTTTTTTGAAAAATTTTGATTAAATTAAAATTTTAAATTAAATATACTACAGACGGATTGAAAAGTTGTCGGTGATATTTGGTAGTTTCTGAAAATTTTTGATTAAATTGAAAATTTAAATTAAATATTACAAATAAAATCACATGACGGAATGATTAATAATATTAATATTTAATTATCCGTCGGTAAAATGTCCAATAAAAAGCCTAGAATCCCTAATTTCCTTTCTTCTTCTTCTTCCCCATATGTAAAAAACATCAATATTCATTTCTCTCTCCTCAATTCCTTCTCCCCTCCTCCATGCTCAGGTATGTATTCTTCTCCTTTCTTCTTTTTTCTTCTCAGTTTTTTTTAATTAATATACTTTATGAATTTTTTTTCTCTTCTTAGCTTCATTTGCAACCACATTAAGGTAAGATTTTTATTTTTTTCTTCTTTTTTGTGTTTTATTTCACTATATTTGTTATTTTATTTTATTTTTAATTGTTTCTATTCTTAATAATTGAATGAATATTGTTGTTGGACTTTTTTTCATATGATTTTCTACTTTTTTCCAAGCGTTTTGAGTATTATAGAGTCATTACCAGAAATTCACTTAAAACCAACGGAATTACCGATGAAATAATTCTGTTGGTAATTTACGGTCATAATTACCGACAAAATCTTTTCCATCTGTAATTCAGTCGGTATATACTGATGGAATTACAGATTGAGTATTTAGAATTAAAAAAGGCGGTTCGTTGACGTGGAAGTTTCTGCGAGCAATTTTACTGACGGAATTACTGAGGGATTCAAACCGGGATCTCCGTACAGTTACATGACCAATTCATCATTAGAATTGCCAACAAAATCACCGACAGAATGAGTCCGTCAGTGATTTCATCAGTAAAAGTTAATATATCACCACTCTGCCGACCCTCTTCTCCCTAATTTCTCCTTCTTCTTCCCCATCCCAACTCTCCCCTCTCAACCGCAAACAACCAGCCCCCCAAAAAAATCTCCCTCTTCTCAAGACAAGTCATATTTCTTTAAATTTTGTGGTCACAACATCCGTGTTATGATTTATTATAGATTTTATCATTTTTTGTAACTAATTCTATCTTTTTTAATTTTAACATTTAAATGTCAATTTTATTGTTTTTTTAGTATATGTATTTTGTTAGTATATATGTACATGTTTTATTGTTATTTCTCAAACAAACTTGTGGTATATGAATGTATAATTTTGTACTTATTATGGTTTGTTTTAGATTTAAAAAAATTATATTTGTTTGTAAATTGTTGAAACTTTGTTGAATTATCGAATTACATGTGTTGTAGTGAAATAATTAATAGCTTGTTTAACGGGTCCGTTTTAATTTTTATCAATACTATTGCGGAGTTGTAATTTCCATAAATTTATATGTATAAATTTGTATGGACGTTGATAATTGATAATGAATATTTAATATTTATGAGAAAGTGTAATTAGTTTGTTGGGTAATCTCGAGGTAAATCAATATTTTTGCAAATTTATTTACCTAACATAGTTAATTAATACATGTTGTCATCATAATTTTATAGAGGTTCGATAGAAGTCATGGATGATCATTCATGGATGTATCGAGATTCACCCCAAGGATTGCGGAGGATGGATTTTTGTAACGGGTTTCAGGGTTTTATTAATTTTGCAACATCTATTTCCAGAAATTTTACTGGAGGCGGTATTAGGTGTCCATGCAGGAAGTGTTAAAATAAATAGTATCTGCATCTAGATGTTGTAATGATACATCTTTTATATAAAGGGTTTATGGAGAATTACCAGTGTTGATATGCACACATAGAATTATTTGTTCGTAATAAGAGCATGGGAGAAAGGGTAGTTGGGTCAACTTCTAGTGCTAACAACATGCATGAAGTTGCAAATGACAACACTAATCCTTACAGGAATATGGTTATGGATGCAATGAGAATGAATCAAGGTAATATCAGTCAATGTGTAATCGTAAAAGAAGAACCTAATGCAGATACAGCTAGGTTTCTTGATTTGTTGAAAGATTTTGACGAACCATTATGGGATGGCCGCACGAACCATAGTAAATTATCGGTCGTAGCATAGGTGTTCACCATCAAGTCGGATCACGGGTTGAGTGAGGCGGGTATTATTGAATGGGCGAGAAGCATTTTAAAATCTAATTTCTAACTATGGAAGGAGGTTGCGTGATTTTTGGTATAAAGCTTAAAAAAGGCAAAAAAAACACGAGAGATAATGGTCTATAAGGCTAGAATGACGTGGCTGTTTGGAGGGATTTCAAACCGCTATACATCTCAGCAGATATATGGTAACAATATATTAAGCTCGTGATGTTTAAGTGGCTCACACGACGCTTATAGTTCGGTTCTAGAAACCGGAACGGCCAATTCATGGCTCGGTGACAACGCACACTAGTAGCTCCATTCCGTTTGTTGCACATGCGAAACGAAGGTAAGATTAATCTAAATGAAATATATCATTAAATAATTTGTTGTTACTTAATTAATTTTTTTCCTTATAGGCTACGTCTCTTGGACATGAGCCGAGCCCAATGAAGCCGTATGTTGAGACGCACGTGCGGAGTTAGGACCGCCAAAAAGGGGTGCAATAGTTCATTGATAACCACATTGAACACTTTGTGGTATGTTCGTTCAACCATTTTATTTTATAAGTTATTATTTTTATTGAATTGAATATGATTATTTCTTTTTTTTTATTTTCACGAGACCTATAATAGCCGGTTGAGGAAGAGATATGGGGACGATCCTTCAACCCATCCGTATTTTTGATCTAGATTTATGGATGGAGGTAGGATTGTTCGGTGGACTCAATAAAAATTGGGTGTACGGGCTCTCCAAAACTACAGCCAAGAACTTGCGGGCGGCCTGTAGTGTCTCAACCTTTGGGAGCTCCAAATCAGTATCGAGCACCCAATCTGAGGATATCATGGCCTTGAAACAACACATGGCTAATCTCACCGAGAAATACGAGTAACTCTCGGCGAATTATGAATAGCTTCGCCAAATGGTCATGAACATGGCCTCACGAGTGGTGATACATGTGCGCCCTCTTTTTGCCCGTATAACAATCGGCCTCCTCCTCCTCCTCCAACTTCGCCATTGTGCTAATTTAATATTTTTTTTGAAACACATTCAATTTGTAATGAATATTATTTAACTTTATTTTTTTTGTTTTTGATGTTTAATAAAATTTTATTTGCATAATCGGTTTTTTTACTATTAATTGATATAATTTTATATTATTTATTCTAAATAATTAAAAAAAATTAAAAATACCCACGGATATAATTTTATATTATTTATTCTAAATAATTAAAAAAAAATAAAAATACACACTTACCGACAAACGGAATGTATCCATCGATATTTGACAGAGAGCAGGAAATGCCACCATTACCGACAAATTTACAGACGGATAATGTCTGTCGGTATTTCACAGTAGCTTGGTGCAAATGCCACAATCATCGATGAATTTACAGACGGATATCGTTCATCAACATTGCATAGAGAGTGGTGGAAATGCACACTTACCGACAAATTTACAGACGGAGACCGTCCATCGGCATTTCACTGAGAGCTAAAAAATATTTACTAGATATGCCACTATCACCAACAGAATAAATCCGTCGGTATATTTCCAACAGGAATTTTTTTTGGCGCGCAATTTATGTTTGTAAAACCATCGGTAATTTATTTTTTTACCTGACAAACTTAGCAATGGAATGCGATATTACCGACAAACGGTATGCTGACGGATGTTTTCTATCGATGATTTAGTCGGTAAAAAAATTACCGACGAACTCTGAATCTCATACCGATAGAATTTGTCCGTCGGTAAAACTGTGAAATCTTGTAGTGAGTGTTGATTTATATTAATTTAATTATTTTATAGTTTTGTAAAATGGATTTTTTTAAATAATTACCGACGGAATTACATACGGTATTTTTCTGAGGGAAATACCAATGGAATGAAGCCGATAATTTTTTTTGCGCGACTTGTCCATCAGTAAATCATCGGTAATAATATTTTTTTATTACCAATGGAAAAAAATTACTGACAAAAGATTCATCGACGGAGCATTTTCTTTGGTGATTTCGTTGGTAAATTAATTACCAATGGAAGGATAGTGCAAATATCGAAAGAAAATTCCATCGGTAAATCTAAAGATTGTGGTAGTGGTGAGATAAAAAACTTTTTTGGTTTAAATACTTTAGCTTAAAATGATAACTTAGTATCTTTTCAATATGGGATAAAAAAATATTTTAAAATATTTTTTTAAACTTCATTATTTACAACATGTATTGCCTATATTCATATTTTTTTCTTAATTTTTCATATGAAAATTAAAACTTTAAATATATATTTTTTAATTTTTTCCGGGTTAACCCATGAAACCCAGGACCCGGCCCCTTGGTCGGGTCAACCCCCGAACCGAGTTTGATAACTATGGTAGGAAGAGGTTTTATAAGTCAATTATGTTTTTTATATATAATATATGAAATAATACCATATTATTTCAGTTGTTATGGAAGAAGATTGTTCTTGTCAGTTCAAAAGAACATAGAGTGAGATTAACAAGTTGTGCAATGGGAATAACATTATCCTTAATCACAAATTGTAAAGAGAGAAGAGTTAAACTAATGCTAGAATCATGTGAGTTTTACTTATTTATTTATGTTAAACAATGCCCTGTTAATTACGAAACAATGAATCACCATGAACCTAAAGATTCAGACATTTTTATGGTTAGTTGTGCAAAACAGATTATGTTCCTTTCTTTTAGCATATGGTTACTTTCAGTTGATCAATCTTGTTGTTCGTTTCGTGGGAATGTTTTGGAGACTCCGGACCATTTGTTACTTTAATGCAAGTTTGCTTGGAAATTTTGGTCAAAATTCATCTCTTGGTGGGTCCCAAAAACTTTTAATGAGCTACTTTTTCTATGGCATACAATGGCTAAGGGATCTCTTTGGGTGTTGCATGTTGAATAATTAGATTTTGTTAACCGGGAATAATTAGATTTTCAAGGAAATTCAACCAATACTATGAAGCTTGTTGAATATGTCACTTAAACTTTAGTTATATGGATAATGACCTCTCAGACAATATCTAAATCTGAACCAACCCCAACAGTCAGCAGATTATAAGTCATATAAATTAACAGTGTTTAATTTTTTTTGGCCGGACTAATAAATTAGTGAACTTCGTGAAGCACCTCTCCAAGTTGAAAGAAAAAAGAAAGAAAGAATGAAGGAATATGGAGAACAAAGATAAAAGCGAGAAAATTTTGGAGATATTTTTGTGATTTTATTTTTATTTTCACAAATTTGTAACGTCACAATAAATCAACCTTTTTCTTTTTATCCCCCTAAATACTAACTTTTCATATCGCCCTTATATGGCTGGCTGACCTTTCGACCTAGAAAAGAATAATGGACCTCATGCCAATTTCTAGATCATATACAAAAAATAAACTGATTAATAAACGGTGTTGAACTACTGCAAACAAGCATGCTCATAGAAACTGTTAATAAAAAAGATAAAAGCATATTCTTACCCTCTAAAAATCTTCTGGACGGGCCTTTCTATCTTAGAGGAGAAGCTGGAAAACAGTACCGACCCTTTTTATGAAGCATAAAGTTAAGGTACGAAGTGCTGTTCTTTGATAAAGCAGCCCAATATCTTGAGGTTTCGCCTTTTTTGTAATGTTTTATTTTGAATTTGAAACTAAAAAAAGGGGTTAAGTTTCAGTTTACCCTATGAGATTTGAAATGAGTCCATTTTCATTCCCTAAGGTTTCAATCCCATGAAGAAAACATTTAGTCTTTAAGATTTGACAGAAAAAACTTTTATGAAATAATTTGACGTGAATTAATATTTTATTTTCAGTTATATATCAAAATAAGATTAATTATATGCAAAGAGAAAGTTTAAGCATTTGAACTGCATCTTGAGGTCACGAAGAAAATAAGGAAATAAATATAAATTAAACCATTTGTTCATAAATGAAGGCGCATATTCTCACCCTTTAGACCTTCTCCCGAAGGGGATTTTCATCTTGGAGGAGATGCTGGGAAACGATGGTCCTGTACCTTCAGCACCCTTAGAAACATGCTAAACAAGGGAAAAAAAAATCCAAATTGTCTTATCATTTAAACATTTCATTTGCTCCCCTGATCGTTACGAAATGATTATGCGAATAATTACCGTAGAAGAAATAGTATTCTGACCTTCGAAGGCAAACCTTTAGAGCCTTTGGAAGCCCCTTGGCTAGAACTCTTGGAAAGAAAATTCATGATGATCTGGATGCTAAGGAAAGAGATTTCAAGGAACTAGCTAGGTGGTACAATCAATGATGGGAGCTATGTTGTTTGTGAGTATATATTTCCACGATCTAATATTATAAACCCAATACATATATGGTCCCTTTCACCTCACTGTTTTAAAATATCCCTCCTTCCTAAGAAAAAATCATCTACTTCTGGTATTTTCCTATCATAAAAATCTTTTCTGATCAACTTTCGTTTATCAAATCTAAACTTGTTTTCAATATTAGTGTTTTGATGAGACCCACTACAAGATTTCATAGTTTTACCGACGGAAATATTCCGTCGGTGTGTGATTAGCTGTTCGTCGGTGATTTATTTACTGACATCTTCACCAACGGATTACGTTCGTCGGCTTTCCTTTCGTCGGTGATTCCCCATTCCGTCGCTATATCAGTCGGAAAAACAAGAAAACCATTTGCCGATGGTTTTACAGACGGAATTTGCGCGCAAAAAAAAAAAGTTTCCGCTTGAAATATACCGACGGATTTCATTCCGTCGGTGATATCATGATAGGTGGTTGTATTTTTCGGTGAGCTGAGCCGTGTGTTGCTGCAAGGCCACGAACTCCTTAGATTGGGAGCTCGATATTGATTGGGAGCTCCCAACGGTTGAAATACTACGGGTCAACCGCAAGTTGTCGGCCGTAGTGTTGGAGAGCCCGTAAACCCGATTTTTATCGGGTCCATCTCGACGATCCAACCTCCATCCACAAATCCGGATCGATTCGGATGGGTCAAAGTATCGTCCCCGTATCAATCCCTCAACCGATTATTATAGGTCTCCGAAAATAAAAAAAGTAATCATCATATTCAATTCAATAAACATAATAACTTACAAAATAAAATAGTTGAACAAACATACCATGAAATGTTGAGCACGGTTGCCAACGAACTGTTGTGCCCCTTTTTGGCGGTCTTGACTCCGCACGTGCGTCTCCACAAACAGCTCCTTCGGGCTCGGCTCACGTCCAAGAGACGCAGCCTATAATGAAAAAAGATATATTAACAACAACTTAAGTTAACGATATATTTCATTTAAATTAATCTTACCATCCGTTTCGAATGTGCAGCAAACGGAACGGAGCCACTAGTGTGCGTTGTCACCCCGCCATGAATTGGCCGATTCCCGGTTGCCAAGACCGGACCGTGAGTGTCGTGTGAACCGCTCAGACGTCACGTGTTCAAGATAGTGCGGCCATATAACTTCCAGGATGTATATCAGTTTGAAATCCCTCCAAACCGCAACATCGTTTGAAATCCCACACCCTCCTCACAACAAGTGTTATGCTCACTTGTCCCCAGAATTTGTGCTGTGTATAAATAAAATTTTTAAATAAAAATAATAATTTATTTACAATTATATTAATAATTTATTAGAAATAAGCTGAAAATTATAAATTAACACCAACCTGAAATCTTTCAAACCATGCATTGATTTGAGGCATCCATTCAGGATGATTGGATATCTGACTCCATTGAAATAATGGAATCTCCATCGACGATTTAAACGCCGATGATATTACTCGGGCGGCCCCAATGTTTGTGAACCTGAAAATAAATGAAATAAATTAAATAGTGATTACTTCATAAATTATGTTGTAATTTTTTTAAAAAAAAAATTAAAACCTTAACAAACTTACATTGAAAGGTCGTCCTTCCACTGTGCCTCGTACTTGCGGGTAAATTGATTCCACTACGAAAGCACCCCCGCCTGCGTTGTGAAGTAGCGCTGGAAGAGGCAAGATCGGTTGACGGCGCGGGTGGTGTAGGTGCCTCTTCTTGAGAGGCACCTAAGGAAATATCATCATCACTGCTAGACGAACTAGCTGCGACCGTACATGAGCGACCAGCTCTGGTTTACATTCTATGCATCTACACAATTTTATACAAATAATTATATAATTAAATTCAAATGTTAAAAAAAAAATTCGACAAAGACCTCCCCTATAATGGATACTACCTAAATCCACAAACCTGCACATATTAACAAAAGCCACAACCAATTGACCCAATTTATACTAATTATTCCAACATATTCAATTACTACAAATTATTCAATAATTATGCCAATACAACAATAAAATATATTCAATAAATAAAAAAAACTCTAGACTAACAATTAAAATTAATGAAAAGAATTAAACATAAATCATGTAATAATAGAGTAAAATTAACAATTATTCCAAAATATTCAATTACTAATACTAAGGTAAATTCAACCTTAACAATTACAATTCAAAAAATTATTCAATAATCATGCCAATACAACAAAACAATAAATTTAAAAAAAACTCTAGACTAACAATCAAAATAAATGGAAAAAATTAAACACAAATCATGCAATAATATAGTAAAATTAATAATTATTCCAACATATTCAATTACTAATTCTAAGGTAAATTCAACATTAACAATAAATATTCAACAAATTAACTAATAATAATTATGCCAATACAACAATATAAAATATTCAATAAATTTTAAAAAAATATATAGACTTTAGGAATGAAATATGCTTACTTTAATAATGTGTTGAATTCAAGACTTTATCTACATTACAAAAAAATATACCAAAACAAAAAGACTCAATATGTTCTATTTCTCTTCTCTCTCGGTTCTCGCTAGCGGTCGCTCACGGTCTTGCTAATGGTGACTGGGAGGAAGCCGACGATGGTTCACGATGGTTATTGTAGTGGCGGGCAGTGTTTGCTGCATTTTTTTTCTTCTTCTTCCCGTGCAAGGGCACCAGCCTCTGTTTTGTTTTTCTTCCTCATCTGCTTCGTTTGTTCTTCTCTCGCCAAAAGATTCCCTTCTTTTTTGCCGTATAACGACCAGCCTCCTCCTCCTCCTCCAGCTCCGCCACCGTGCTAATTTAATAGTTTTTTTGAAACACATTCAATTTGTAATGAATTTTATTTAAGTTTATTTTTTTGTTCTTAATGTTTAATAAAATTTTACTTGCATAATTGGGTTTTTTTACTATTAATTTATATAATTTTATATTATTTATTCTAAATCATTTTAAAAAAATTAAAAATACCCACCGAGGGATTTACCAACGGAATGTATTATCGATGAATTTACAGATGGATATAATCCGTCGGCATTTCACAGACTCACCAACGAATTTACTGACGGATAACGTCCGTTGGCCTTTCACCGATACCTAAAAAATATTTACTATATATGCCACTATCACCGATGGAATAAATCCGTCGGTAATGTTCCAGCGGGAAGTTTGTTTTTTTTGCGAGCAATTTCCGTCTATAAATCCATCGGTAATATTTTTTTTTACCGACAGCCTTAGCGACGAAATGCGGTATTAATGACGAATGTTATGCCAATGAACGGTTTCCATCGGCGATTTAGTCGGTAAAAAAATTACCGACGAACTCTAAATCTCATACTGACAGAATATGTTTGTCGGTGAAGCTACGAAATCTTCAAGTGTATCACGAAGCAACCAATGTGGCCTTATGTGTTTTGGGCTCAGAATTTAGATTTGTATTACTTTATATCGGTATGTCGATTTGTATATATAACAATCAATACTTCATAATAAAAATATGGTACGGTGGTGACTGAAATATTCAAAACTAAGTCAGAAGGCATTGTTAGCGAAGTCAAGCTATTTCCATTAAAAAAGCCAAGGCAAGCTATTGGTATTTTTCATTTCTTTGAACATGCGCGTTGTTGGATAGACATGCATCATAGTTGCCGTGTAATAAGTGAATGAAAGTTTTATTCGTTGTTCTTGACGATGCTTTCACATTCCTTTTATTCATTAATTAATAAATAATCTATAAAGTTGTCACCATCCCAGAAAAAGGGAGCAAAAACAATCTAAAATGCCAAAGTGACCGTTTGATATTCCAAAAGTAATCTACACATGCATCATTGCCTTCTCTTTCTCTTCTGAAAAAGAGAACTCAATATGTTTTAAAATTAAGAGTATCTCTATTTTGGTTTCAAAAGTTTTCATAAAAATTTAATTTATTTTTATTTTTTAAATTTAATTTTTTATATTTTTACATCATTTTGATGTGCTGATGTCAAAAGTAATTTTTAAAAAATAATAAAAATTATTTTGATGTATTTCCGAACAAAAAACACTTTAAAAAGGCAGCTCAATCACACTCTCAGACTCCCCTAAATCACACTCTATTGTCAAAATTAAGTTATATAGCATTAAAATCATTATGAAACACTTACTTAGTGATTTTAATTGCCTTTTACTTTTTCAAAAAAAGGGGGCCAAACACTGTTACGAGGATTTCTACCCCATTTGAAAACTGGCTGCGAAGATGCTTCCACCAGGTTAGCCAAACCTATTTCCTGAGCTAAATAAAAGATTGCACGTCCCGGTCATCTTTACTAAATTTTTTTGACCGGAGAGGTTGTTTAGCAGTGTGGCTAAAATGTTATTTATTTAAAATTATTTTTTGTTTTTTTGAATTATTTTAATATATTGATATTAAAAATAATTTTTTTAAAAAAAATTAAATTTACTTAATAACCTTATGTGTGGGAGTTATGAAGCAAACTTTGAGGCATATTGATCATGGGTTAAAAACGATAATTGAATTCTACAAGATCGAATCTTGTGCTGTGTTGTTTCCCAGTAGCTCAACGGTAGAGCCAGTAGGCTTGATGTGGCGCTTCAAATTCGATTTGACCCTAACAAAGTAAAAGATGAACCAAACCCACAGATAAAAAAAAATAATCAAAACAAAAATTATAATATTAGTATAAGAAAAGAAGGGAAGGAATAATAAATATATAAATCATTGTTCAAGATCGGGAAATCCATTTGCTCAAAAACATTCATCACTGTGAGACATATAATCCAAAGCCACAACCGACAGGCCAACGACTTCTCCCAAGTCTCATCACCTCCTGTCCCTAATGGAGCGAAAAAATATTCAACAAATTGGGTAATTAGCACACACAAACGGCTAATTAACTTAGCGGCAAATTATTTTGGTGAAATAGTAGTTCTAAATTTCACTACCAAAAATTCGCTCAATAGCAACGGATTTACCGACAGCTTGTTTCTGTCAGTAATTTGAGGTCGAAATTACTAACGGAAACTTTTCTGTCCGTAATTCAGTCGGTAACTACCGACAGAAAATTTAAACGGAAAACGTTCCGAATTAAAAAAAAAAGCGGGTCGCTAACGTGGAGGTTTTGGCGGGGTTATTTTTACCGACGGAATCACCAACGGATTCAAAACGACAGCCCGTACAGTGACGTGACCGGTTCGCCGTTTAAAATGCCGACGGAATCACCGACGGATTCGAAATGGCAGATCCGTATGGTGACATGTCGAATTTTCCGTCAGAATAGCCAACGGACTCACCGATGGAATAATCCGTCGGTGAAACCGTCTGAAAAAGTTAATTTATGCCCTCTCTGTCGACCCTCTCCTCCCCAATTTCTCCTTCTTCTTCCTAATCCCAACTCTCGCCATCTGCAAACAACCCACCCCCCTCCCCCCCAAACAAAAATCTCCCTCATCTCAGCACAACAAGTTATTATATTTCTTGCAGTTTTGTGGTCACAGCATCCGTGTTCTGATTTACCGACGGATTTTATCAATTTTTGTAAGTAATTCTATCTTTTTAAATTTTAACATTTAAATGTCAATTTTATTGTTTTTTTAGTATATGTATTTTGTTAGAAGATGTACATGTTTTATTGTTATTTCTCAAACAAACTTGTAGTATATGAATGTATAATTCTATACCTGTTATGGTTTGTTTTAGATTTTTTAAGATTGTATTTGTTTGTAAATTGTTAAAACTTTATGGAATTGTCGAATTACATGTGCTATTTTGAAATAATTAATAGCTTGCTTAATAGGTCCGTTTAAAGTTTTATCAATGTTATTGCGGAGTGGTAATTTCCATAAATTTAGATATATTAATTGGTATGGACGTTGATAAATGATAATGAATATTTAATATTTATAAGAAGTTGTGATTGGTTTGTTGGATGATCTCGAGGTAAAGTAATATTTTTGCAAGTTTATTTACCTAATTTAGTTAATTGATACATGATGCCATCATAATTTTATAGAGATTCAATATAAGTCATGGATGATCGTTCATGGATGTATCGAGATTCACTCCAAGGATTGCGGATGATTGATTATTGTAACGGGGTTCAGGATTTTATTAATTTCGCAACATCTATTCCCAGAAATTTTACTGGAGGCGGTATTATATGTCCATGCAGGAAGTGTCAAAATAAAAAATATCTGCATCCAGATGTTGTAATGATGCATCTTCTACACAAAGGGTTTATGGAGAATTACCAGTGTTGGTATGCACATGGAGAAGTATTTGTTAGTAAGAGGAGAATGGAAGAAACGGTGGTTGGGTCAACTTCTAGTGCTAGCAACGTGCATGAAGCGGCAAATGACAACACTAATCCTTATAGAAATATGGTTATGGATGCAATGAGTATGAATCAAGGTAATGTCAGTCAATGTCCAATCGTAGAAGAAGAACCTAATGCGAGATGCAGCTAGGTTTTTTGATTTGTTGAAAGATTCTGATGAACCATTATGGGATAGCTGCACAAACCATGGTAAATTATCAGCCATAGCATAGGTGTTCACCATCAAGTCAGATCACGGGTTGAGTGAGGCCGGGTATGACAAGATTATCGAATGGGCGAGAAGCATTTTACTTGAAGGGAACAAGCTGAAAGAGAACTTCTATCTTTGCGAAGTCCATGATGAAACCCCTTGGTTTAGGATACCAAAAAATTGATATGTGCCCTAACTTCGCATGTTATACTATCTTGAAAATGTTGAGATGACCAAGTGCATGATATGCGGGCATTCCCGTTACAAACCTAGAACTGGCAGGGGAAAGACTCTAGTGGCATATAAAAAACTTAGATACTTCCCGATCACACCTAGACTGCAGAGGTTATTCATGTCACCAAGGACTGCTGAGCACATGACATGGCACCAAGCACATGATGCGGTTGATGGAGTGATGGTGCATCCTTACTGACGGTGAAGCGTGGAAACGCTTTAACAGTGTTCATCCTCACTTTTCAGCTGAATCAAGGAATGTGCGTCTTGGGTTGTGTACAGACAGATTCAACCCATTTAGGGCATTTGCTGCTCCTTATTCTTGTTGGCCGGTCATACTCACAGTTTATAACTTGCCACCGAGAATGTGTATGAGGCCGGAGTTCATGTTTTTATCTACTATCATACCCGGTCCAAGCAACCCGGGGTGGAATTTTGGCATAAACAACACTGCCAAAAATTCTCAAATGATCAACTCTTGGTTTCTTCATGCTCCATGCTTCTTCTGGCGTGATCTTCTGAAGTCTTTTTGTTGTAAATGTATTCAACAAATACACTTCACATATAACTACATCTCCCCAAAACTCTTTTGGACAGTTTTTTTCTTTTAGCATACATCTAACCATGTTCATAATAGTTCTATTTTTTCTCTCGATACTCCATTCTGTTGTGGAGTCCGTGGCATTGTGGGCTGATGAACAATACCATTTTCCTTACAATAATCATCAAAATCATGAGAAATACACTCCTTCCCCTATCTATTCTTAAGCATTTTAGCTTACACTCACTTTGTTTTTCAACTAAATTTTTAAACTCCTTAAATTTGCTCAGCACTTCTTTCTTTTCTTTTAACACATATACCTATGTCTTTCCACTAAAATCATCAGTAAAAGTGAGAAAATACCTATTTCTTCCTATTGAAGCAGGCAAAATAAGGCCACGCACATTTGAATACACCAGGTCGAGAGGCTGAGATGCTCTTGAACTCTTCTTTTGGAATGACTTTCTATCTTTGCTTTTCCATTACACAAACTTCACACATTTTGCTTGTGTGCTCTAACTTTGGTATTCCAAGAACCATTTTGCTTTTATTCATCAGCATAAGTGATCCACAATTCAAATGTCCATATCGCAGATGCCACAAATTCATCGTGTTAGAGATTTCTACCTTAAAACATTTTGGCAGATATATGCTCAGATCTAGAGGGAACATCTTGTTTCTAGTCATTTTAACTGAAGAAATTGCAGCTCCAAACTCATCAAAAATCTTTAGATTCTTATCTTTCATATACACTTCAAAGCCTTTCTTTAAAACTGCCTAAACTCAGAATGTTGTTCTTCATGTTTGGAACATAAAAAACTTCTGATATGAACTTCTGCTCACCATTCTTAAGTTCAATAAGAATTCTACCTCTTCCTTCAACTGGTCTTTGAGAAATATCTCCAAAGGTAATGTTACCTTTATAACTTACATCGATATCAACAAATGCTTCCTTCATACCACACATATGGTTTGATGCTCTTATATCTAGATACCAGTGCTTTGGAGTTGTCTGCTATCAAATTTTCCATAGGCCAACAATAACGCGAGCTCTTCATTATCAATTTCTTTCTCAGCAAAGTTGACATTCTTGTCTTCAAATTTATGTTGTGAACAATCTGAAGCAAAATGACCATATTCTTTACAATTATAACATTGTACGTTTGCATTATTATTCCTCCAATTTGAATATCCTCCATGACTTCTTCCTCTCGCTTACGCCATGGGCTCTGAAATTAAAATTTTGATTTCATTCTCCATGAGATTCTTGATTTCTGAATGATCTTCCTCCTCTTCCTCTTCTGTGAATGAACCTTCCTTTTTGAAATGCTCCTCTGCCAAATTCATTAACATTCTTCATAGTTAACTTTGTCTACAATGCTTGTTCAAGAGATCTTCCTTCTCTTTTTCTATCAATTTTCTGCTCATGGGCTTGCAGAGATCCCATTAATTCTTCTACTGTCAGATCTTCCAAATTCTTTGATTCTTCAATTGCTACAACCACATGATCAAACTTTGAATCCAGAGACCTCAGAATTTTCTCCATCACACGAACATCATCAATATTTTCACCATTCTTTCTCATATGGTAAACCAAAGAGATTACTTTTGTGAAGTAATATGAAACTGTCTCATTACTTTCTTTACTCAACTTCTCAAAGTCTCCTTTCAATGCTTGCAACCGTACCCTTTTTGTCTTTTCAACTCCACTATAAGTCTTGTTAAGCATTTTCTATGCCTCTTTTGACGTCTTTCTGCTGGAGACACCATCTCAAGAGTTGCTTCATCAAGTCCTTGATAAATGGTAAATAACACCTTATTATCCTTCTTTCTTGATTCTCTCAACGTTTGTCTTTCTGCATTACTCATTGCTGCCTCTTCTCTTGTTGATTCTGGTTCAGTGTAACTATCTTCAACTAATTCCCATAACTCTTGTTGTCGCACCCTCGCGGCGTCGCGGCGATCTCTCGATTGGTTTCGGGGTCGTTTTCTATTTTTGTAAATAAAGGAGTCGCCACCTAGTATTTGGTCACTAGGAACCCTAACTGGTCTTTCAAAGATTCTAAGGTAAGGGACTGGTTGCGTAAAGGGAAGGTATTAGCACCCCTAGTACGCCCTACCTAAGGTAAGCCGCTTGGTGTTTAGTTTGCTTTATAATTGCTATAGTGTTGGTGTTTTCTAATCCCATCAGTTTTTCTAGGTTTGATTCAAACTAAATTTATTAAGATAGAAATCCAAGGAAGTTCCATGTGCTTTAAAAGCTCATTTCCCCCTTAGTTTTTCAAGACTTTGCGACTCGTAAATCGCAAGGAGGAAAGATAAAAAATTAGAAATCTAAGGAAATTTAGAGCGTTTTAAAAAACCTATTTTTTTCTTAGTGTTTTATACTCTCACGGCTCGTAAACCTGGAGTAAAAAAATGAAATGTCCTCGATTATAATCAAGGCTTCTTTCAAGAATATGTGTGGATTTATTATTTCTAGAAAATTATTTTGGATATTTACCACTTCGGGTCTCTTTATCCAAATATTAACAGTGAATAATAACAAATTATTCCCAATAATATTTTGGATATTCGTCCTTTAAGGATTTCTTTATCCAAACATTAACGGTGAATAATAACAAGTTATTCCCAATAATATTTTGGATATTCATCCCTTTGGGATTTCTTTATCCAAACATTAACGGTGAATAATAGATGAATTCCCCCAAAATAAGATTTTTGTATTTTTTGGAATATTGACCAATACCCTTTGGAGTTTTACAAACATGTTGTAAAATCCAGAAATGCAAGAAAATAATTTTTGTTGTGTTTAAGAAATCCATGCGAAAACACATTTTCAAAACTTCAAGTATTTTTTGTATATAAAAAAAAATATTCAAAACATGTTAGGGTATTGGCCGTATGCAACACACAAGAAAACAGATTTTTTTATCGAAACATAAGCATCACAGTTAATCACAATTAAAGACGACAAACCATGCACATATACATATACTCTCAAAATTTTGCAAAAATAAATAAAATATAATAAAACAAAGATGGCCCCTCAAACTTTTCTCAAATAAAATTCGGTTCATTCTTAAACCCAAAAATTAAACTCGTCACTTGTTCAAGTGAATTATAATTCACTTGAACAAGTAACACAAATGCTTTGTCATTTAACAAGACAAAGAATAACGCCTCCCCCTCGGAATCCGCCCAAAACCTTACTGCAATTGCGAAGGGGTTCCGCGCAATTTCAATTTCCTTCCCCGGCCTAAACTTATCAAAAATACCCCATCCCGGATTATAAAGCATAAAAGGAAAACATCGAACTAAAGAGGGGGCGATGACAGCCCCCCTCTCCCGGTTCCTCATGCACCAGAAAGAAAAAAAACGAAACAAGGAACCCGCAACTCTAACACAAAAAAAACATCTAAACTCACAGCCACGGGAAGAAACAGAAGACAGGCATTCATTGTATGGCAAAAAGGAAATAGAAAACGAAAGTGAAAAGCCAGAAGACAAAACAAGTATTTTTTTAAAAACATCAAAACAATAAGAGATTTATATGCGGCAAGGGAGGAGAAAGTGGAGACTTATACCTGCAGGTCTCACTAGTTTTAGCTGCAGAAGATGAAATACAAAACCTCAAATGAACGTTTCTCTCAATGTTTAGCAGCCAAACTTCCTCTCTATATGCTGCAGATCTCCCCCGTTTCGCAGGTCTCACTTGGTTTTGACAGATGAAAGTTTCTGTCAATATTTAGCAGAGCTTGTGGTGTAGACCAAACGTTTCTTCTCCTCCTCTCTTCCTCTTTCTCTCCTTTTTTCGTCTTTCTGCTCTCTCCCTTTCCTGCTTTTTTTCTTCTCTTTCACGTTCCAGTGCAGGCTTTTTAGTATCAAAGAAAAGCCTCCTTTCTTTCCCCTTGTTTTGCCTCCATCTCCTCTTTTTTTCCTCCTCTCTTCCCCTCTTTTTAGGTCAGCAGAGGCAGAGTATACATAGTCTATACACAGCTCTTATTAGGAAAGATTCAATGCATTAATCTAGGATGCAAATCCCAGCTGATTTGCGGCCAAATAATACAAATGAGGAAACTACAATATTCTCATTGATTATGTTCTGATTCTAGTGATTTCTTTCCAATTTTTTAGAGGATGGTGTGGCTTCTTTCTATCCTTCCATAGGGCCAATTTGCTCCCTTTGAAATGAGGCAATAAAAACGTGGTTGCAGCTCCAAAAATCAGGCGTGATGATAAAGGAAAAACAGCAGGAATTTGCGGGAAAAAAGGAAAGAAATCGAGATGGAGGGTGCAGCTGCAAAGTCTTATTTTCCTTATTCGGTGTGGTAAAAATCCTGTCATTTATGATGATCCAACCCCACTCTCCAGCTTTCAATATCATTCTTCAATTCAATCCCTCATTTTAACACTTTTTGATTCAGTCCTTGGTCCAAAAAAATCCTTCGAATCAGTCCCGCAAACTTGGGCTATATCCTTTCCGCGGCAGAATTTTCTGCCCTCACGTTAGATATTCAAATGGGAATATCTTGAGCTTCGATATCGAAATCAAGTGATTCAAAAGCCCAAATTCATCTATGCATCTAGGACTAAAACTTTGATGAAGAAGTTGAAGTGAGATAAAATCTTTTTACATAACAGAATCTACCAGTAATTTGGTTGGTCAAAAAGGTTCTTGATCTGACAAAACTGAGCATCCAAATCTGACGAGAATCTGCTCTAAGAACAATGATCCCTAGGACCTAATAAAGGTGTACGCCAATTTTTCAACATGTAATGAGTGACAGAATATACCTAGGATGGTCAGATATCGTACGAAACTGAGTCAGAATCAGAGCCTAAGTTGAAACAAAAAATTGCGACAGCAACATAACTATTTTTTAGTGCAAATTCTGAGGGATTTATTCAACCTTAAAGACCAGATAAAAAAGAAATGAATTTAGCATTATGAAGACTCCTGATCAACCTAAGAAAACCTGATGATTTTGGTAGTAAAGGGGAAGGATAAAAAGAGCAGAAAACAGCTCAAACAAGGTTTCGAAAAAAAAAACATAATTTCTTTACGTGCTTTTTGTCAATCTTCCAGCAAACATGGGGTCCAAAAATGAGTAACAACACTTGTGATCTTAGTAGTGCCTTGTATTGAATACACCACATATCATAGTTTTGTTTTGTAAGACGGGGAATATGAAACTGAGAATTGTTGTTGCTGGAAGCCATATCTACTCTCAAGCTCTGATACCAAATTTGTTGAAAAAAACAATGACAGAACAGAAGAGGGGTTACTACTCATACAATTTGGTGGAACAATACACTAAATAATGGTACTCTCACACTTGTCATTATCAAATCCATACAATATATATAGACATTATAAAATGTCTTTACAATCTTCAAAGTACTTAATTAATATTAGACTATTTAATACTTAATGTAGATTTATAGTACTACTAGATTCATAGTATTTATAATGTGAATGATTATTCATTGTACTAACTTCAATATACTTAATCTTGATAAACAAGTTTAATAACTAACAATCCAGAGGGTTTTCAGATGCTGAAGTAGACTTGTCAGCTGTTACTAGCTTCTTGCACTTTGGAGTCGTCCGAACGGGTATTAGATGTAGAAGCGGAATCCTCAGCTATTACTTCCCGAACTATGGCCTCATGGATCCGTAGACCACCCTTCCAGTTGTTAGTCCACACCTCATGCAAACCAAAATAGAGTGTTTTCTTATTATTTTCAGCGTTTTCATCACTTCTAAACTCAACCCGACACTTCTCCGCCGGAAATTCCTCTTCTTTCAGGCCTAACTTGGATAGATCTATTTTTACGCGCGTATACTCTCCCTCCTCTCCTATCCTTGCGATCACATAAACAGGATCTTCCCAGCCAAAGGAATTCTCTTCATTCATGGATAATATGAAGCTAATTTCATACGCCTTCCCTTTGGTAGCAGGCATTGAACCAGTTACATCAAGCCAACACACCTCTAGCATCTCTGCAATATCCCTATAGCTTGCAAAGAGCAAATTAATAGAATCGTATTGACATAAACAAAATAGTCTCTACAGAAACTGCAGCACCAGTATTCAGAATCGGCAGATGCACAAAAGGTAGTGACACAGTTCCATTATGATGGTAAACCATTGGTCTCTAGTTTAATATACTCACTCCTAAAATCCAATCTTGGCAAGTAAAGAAATAAATCAAAAAACTTTTTTTATGGTCTCGACCAAAAATGAAAGGAAACAACAGGAAGAAACTATAACTAAAAGTATGGCGGGAACCTTGTATATTGATTTTTTTTTTTATAATGAATACATGCAAGAATATTCACCAAAAATTTTGATTTTAATTTAATGATGTGGAATAATTAGCCGGGATTTTATGTATCAGATCAAAAAACACAAACAGTCAAAGAAATTATCCAATCAGGTAGTTTGACTCAAAACAGTTAATCCAATTGTTAAATAAAGCTCAAATTTTATAGGTGAATTCCTGATAGAAAATTGAGCTTGTGCTAAGCTTCCTTTCACACTCCAAGCCCGTTCGATGCTCATATTCGCCAAATCTCACTCCAAAGGCCCTCAAAGTTTCAGTCCATATTTTATACTTCTTCCTTCTTAATTATGGATTTTAGCTATATTATTTTTCCTGATTGGTTGTTTCCTAGTTATTTGAGGTATTTAAACCAATCTTTTCAGATTATATGGGACTTTTGTTGAATAAACTATAGACTTTTACAACTTTAGCTGTATTTTTGTCTAGCCTTAGGGTTTTATACGTTTGTTAAACTCAAATCCATAGCTTCCTCTGTCTCATTTAATAGTTCTAATTTTGCTTCTATTAACAAAATACTTGTAACACAACAGCAGATGATGAACCACACCAAAGTTTGTAACACAGCACTTCAACATGAAAACAGACATATTATCCTCACCTTTCAGAAATTGTCCAAGCTTGACTTTCTTCCTCCGAAAAGATGCCAAGATTCTTTGGTTTAAACGTGGTTTTACCATCAGCGTCCTATAAAACATGTCAAATAATAGAATTTCCAAATTGTCATCATGAAACCATCTCATTTGACCCCTGATCATCACGAACTGATGATTAATTACCATTCATAAGTATTCTCACCTGTGAGAGGGCCGGTTCTGGATTTTCATTATTTAGAGATGGTTGTTGAGAGTCGCTACTTGCCTTGCTGCTGTTAATATTTGTCCGAAATTCTCTTAATATCAAATAACGAAAGGAGTTCTAAATTTAATACAACTATTGAAAAGTAAATTAAAGTTTAAAAACGTGTGGGATCATTGATCTCTTAGGTTCTATGTTTATTTTAATGTAAATACTCTCTGCATATCTAGAATAAATTACATAATTAACTTAAATTGTTTAATTTCTCATGATATAACTACACTATACTAATATAATATATTTCAATATAAAAATATTTATGTTTAAATTATATAAAAGAAATGTAAATAAAAAAGATGTTCTTGTGATAAAATTCAATCCATGTGATTTTATGAGACCCATAAATTATTTAGATATAATTTGAAATCTCTAAGTTATAGTGCAGTGAATATCGCAAATGACAATTACTTTTAGATTATTATATTTGTTGTAGGAAGCACAAATATTAAACCAAGACCGGCCCGGAGGGTTGACCCATGACCCGGGCGAGACCTGGTTTTTTTTTTTAAATGTGGTTTTTCTTTTATACTCTTCTTTTTTCATATTTTTTTAGTTGATTATTAATATTTTTTAAAGTTCACTATATAAATATTAGAAAAATATTTTATTTTTTCAATGTGGGATTTGAAACCTTTTCGTATATATACTTTATGTTCACAAGAAAAAAGTTATGTTTTTTTAATGTGGGATTTGAAACCCATTAGTATATATACTCTGTATTCCCAAGAAAAAAGTTTTTTCAATGTGGAATTTGAAGCCCTTTCGTATATATACTCTATGTTCACAAGAAAAAAGTTATGTTTTTTCAACGTGGAATTTGAAACCCATTAGTATATATACTCTATGTTCCCAAGAAAAAAATTATTTTTTCAATATTGGATTTGAAGCCTTTTCATATAAATACTCTATGTTCACAAGAAAAAAGTTATGTTTTTTTGATGTGGGATAAAAAAAAATTTATTTTAAATACTTCAACTTAAAAGGATAACATAATATCTTTTCAATATGGGATTTGAAGCCCTTTAATATATATACTCCATGTTCACAAGAAAGAAGTTATTTTTTCAACGAGGGATTTGAAACCCTATAGTATATATACTCTATGTTCATAAAAAAAAAAGTAATGTTTTTTCAATGTGCACTACTAGAATAATATATAATGTATAGCATGTATATATCTTATTAGAAAATTAATGTAGGATTATTCCAATGTTGTAATCCCTCACGATCTCTTGTCGTTTCGCCACATATATATAAATAGGAAAGTTGGCTAAGGCACAACCTAAGACATTCTATTATTCTCAACTTAGAAAATTAATAAATACAAATAGAAATACCGAGGGAATATTTTTGATGGTAAATTGCCGACGGATATTACCGAGTAAATATTCCCTTGGTATTTATCGAGGGAATTCTAGTGGAAAAAAATAATTAAAACAAAAAAAAAATATGATGATGTGCCATTTTTACCAGTGGAATTACCGACAAAATTAATTGGTAAACTGTGAACACTGTTCATCATGTCAATTACAAAGGGAATCACCAACGCAAAATTCCGTCGATATTTTTCGAGAGAACCTTTGGAACTATTCACTTCCCAATTGCATTATTAATTACTATTCTTTACAGACAAAATCACCGACGGATTGAAAAGTCATCAGTGCTATTTTGTGGTTTTTTGAAAAATTTTGATTAAATTAAAATTTTAAATTAAATATACTACAGACGGATTGAAAAGTTGTCGGTGATATTTGGTAGTTTCTGAAAATTTTTGATTAAATTGAAAATTTAAATTAAATATTACAAATAAAATCACTGACAGAATGATTAATAATATTAATATTTAATTATCCGTCGGTAAAAAGTCCAATAAAAAGCCTAGAATCCCTAATTTCCTTTCTTCTTCTTCTTCCCCATATGTAAAAAACATCAATATTCATTTCTCTCTCCTCAATTCCTTCTCCCCTCCTCCATGCTCAGGTATGTATTCTTCTCCTTTCTTCTTTTTTCTTCTCAGTTTTTTTTAATTAATATACTTTATGAATTTTTTTTTCTCTTCTTAGCTTCATTTGCAACCACATTAAGGTAAGATTTTTATTTTTTTCTTCTTTTTTGTGTTTTATTTCACTATATTTGTTATTTTATTTTATTTTTAATTGTTTCTATTCTTAATAATTGAATGAATATTGTTGTTGGACTTTTTTTCATATGATTTTCTTCTTTTTTCCAAGCGTTTTGAGTATTATAGAGTCATTACCAGAAATTCACTTAAAACCAACGGAATTACCGATGAAATAATTCTGTTGGTAATTTACGGTCATAATTACCGACAAAATCTTTTCCATCCGTAATTCAGTCGGTATATACCGATGGAATTACAGATTGAGTATTTAGAATTAAAAAAGGCGGTTCGTTGACGTGGAAGTTTCGCGAGCAATTTTACCGACGGAATTAACGAGGGATTCAAACCGGGATCTCCGTACGGTTACATGACCAATTCATCATTAGAATTGCCAACAAAATCACCGATGAATGAGTCCGTCGGTGATTTCATCAGTAAAAGTTAATATATCACCACTCTGCCGACCCTCTTCTCCCTAATTTCTCCTTCTTCTTCCCCATCCCAACTCTCCCCTCTCAAACTGCAAACAACCAGCCCCCCCAAAAAAATCTCCCTCTTCTCAGCACAAGTCATATTTCTTTAAATTTTGTGGTCACAACATCCGTGTTATGATTTATTATAGATTTTATCATTTTTTGTAACTAATTCTATCTTTTTTAATTTTAACATTTAAATGTCAATTTTATTGTTTTTTTAGTATATGTATTTTGTTAGTATATATGTACATGTTTTATTGTTATTTCTCAAACAAACTTGTGGTATATGAATGTATAATTTTGTACTTATTATGGTTTGTTTTAGATTTAAAAAAATTATATTTGTTTGTAAATTGTTGAAACTTTGTTGAATTATCGAATTACATGTGTTGTAGTGAAATAATTAATAGCTTGTTTAACGGGTCCGTTTTAATTTTTATCAATACTATTGCGGAGTTGTAATTTCCATAAATTTATATGTATAAATTTGTATGGACGTTGATAATTGATAATGAATATTTAATATTTATGAGAAAGTGTAATTAGTTTGTTGGGTAATCTCGAGGTAAATCAATATTTTTGCAAATTTATTTACCTAACATAGTTAATTAATACATGTTGTCATCATAATTTTATAGAGGTTCGATAGAAGTCATGGATGATCATTCATGGATGTATCGAGATTCACCCCAAGGATTGCGGAGGATGGATTTTTGTAACGGGTTTCAGGGTTTTATTAATTTTGCAACATCTATTTCCGAAATTTTCTGGAGGCGGTATTAGGTGTCCATGCGGGAAGTGTTAAAATAAATAGTATCGCATCTAGATGTTGTAATGATACATCTTTTATATAAAGGGTTTATGGAGAATTACCGGTGTTGATATGCACACATAGAATTATTTGTTCGTAATAAGAGCATGGGAGAAAGGGTAGTTGGGTCAACTTCTAGTGCTAACAACATGCATGAAGTTGCAAATGACAACACTAATCCTTACAGGAATATGGTTATGGATGCAATGAGAATGAATCAAGGTAATATCAGTCAATGTGTAATCGTAAAAGAAGAACCTAATGCAGATACAGCTAGGTTTCTTGATTTGTTGAAAGATTTTGACGAACCATTATGGGATGGCTGCACGAACCATAGTAAATTATCGGTCGTAGCATAGGTGTTCACCATCAAGTCAGATCACGGGTTGAGTGAGGCCGGGTATTATTGAATGGGCGAGAAGCATTTTAAAATCTAATTTCTAACTATGGAAGGAGGTTGCGTGATTTTTGGTATAAAGCTTAAAAAAGGCAAAAAAAACACGAGAGATAATGGTCTATAAGGCTAGAATGACGTGGCTGTTTGGAGGGATTTCAAACCGCTATACATCTCGGCAGATATATGGTAACAATATATTAAGCTCGTGATGTTTAAGTGGCTCACACGACGCTTATAGTTCGGTTCTAGAAACCGGAACTGGCCAATTCATGGCTCGGTGACAACGCACACTAGTAGCTCCATTCCGTTTGTTGCACATGCGAAACAGAAGGTAAGATTAATCTAAATGAAATATATCATTAAATAATTTGTTGTTACTTAATTAATTTTTTTCCTTATAGGCTACGTCTCTTGGACATGAGCCGAGCCCAATGAAGCTGTATGTTGAGACGCACGTGCGGAGTTAGGACCGCCAAAAAGGGGTGCAATAGTTCATTGATAACCACATTGAACACTTTGTGGTATGTTCGTTCAACCATTTTATTTTATAAGTTATTATTTTTATTGAATTGAATATGATTATTTCTTTTTTTTTTATTTTCACGAGACCTATAATAGCCGGTTGAGGAAGAGATATGGGGACGATCCTTCAACCCATCCGTATTTTTGATCTAGATTTATGGATGGAGGTAGGATTGTTCGGTGGACTCAATAAAAATTGGGTGTACGGGCTCTCCAAAACTACAGCCAAGAACTTGCGGGCGGCCTGTAGTGTCTCAACCGTTGGGAGCTCCAAATCAGTATCGAGCACCCAATCTGAGGATATCATGGCCTTGAAACAACACATGGCTAATCTCACCGAGAAATACGAGTAACTCTCGGCGAATTATGAATAGCTTCGCCAAATGGTCATGAACATGGCCTCACAGAGTGGTGATACATGTGCGCCCTCTTTTTGCCCGTATAACAATCAGCCTCCTCCTCCTCCTCCAACTTCGCCATTGTGCTAATTTAATATTTTTTTTGAAACACATTCAATTTGTAATGAATATTATTTAACTTTATTTTTTTTGTTTTTGATGTTTAATAAAATTTTATTTGCATAATCGGTTTTTTTACTATTAATTGATATAATTTTATATTATTTATTCTAAATAATTAAAAAAAATTAAAAATACCCACGGATATAATTTTATATTATTTATTCTAAATAATTAAAAAAAAATAAAAATACACACTTACCGACAAACGGAATGTATCCATCGATATTTGACAGAGAGCAGGAAATGCCACCATTACCGACAAATTTACAGACGGATAATGTCTGTCGGTATTTCACAAGTAGCTTGGTGCAAATGCCACAATCATCGATGAATTTACAGACGGATATCGTTCATCAACATTGCATAGAGAGTGGTGGAAATGCACACTTACCGACAAATTTACAGACGGAGACCGTCCATCGGCATTTCACCGAGAGCTAAAAAATATTTACTAGATATGCCACTATCACCAACGGAATAAATCCGTCGGTATATTTCCAACAGGAATTTTTTTTGGCGCGCAATTTATGTTTGTAAAACCATCGGTAATTTATTTTTTTACTGACAAACTTAGCAATGGAATGCGATATTACTGACAAACGGTATGCTGACGGATGTTTTCTATCGATGATTTAGTCGGTAAAAAAATTACCGACGAACTCGAATCTCATACCGATAGAATTTGTCCGTCGGTAAAACCGTGAAATCTTGTAGTGAGTGTTGATTTATATTAATTTAATTATTTTATAGTTTTGTAAAATGGATTTTTTAAATAATTACCGACGGAATTACATACGGTATTTTTCTGAGGGAAATACCAATGGAATGAAGCCGATAATTTTTTTTGCGCGACTTGTCCATCAGTAAATCATCGGTAATAATATTTTTTTATTACCAATGGAAAAAAATTACTGACAAAAGATTCATCGACGGAGCATTTTCTTTGGTGATTTTGTTGGTAAATTAATTACCAATGGAAGGATAGTGCAAATATCGAAAGAAAATTCCATCGGTAAATCTAAAGATTGTGGTAGTGGTGAGATAAAAAACTTTTTTGGTTTAAATACTTTAGCTTAAAATGATAACTTAGTATCTTTTCAATATGGGATAAAAAAATATTTTAAAATATTTTTTTAAACTTCATTATTTACAACATGTATTGCCTATATTCATATTTTTTTCTTAATTTTTCATATGAAAATTAAAACTTTAAATATATATTTTTTAATTTTTTTCCGGGTTAACCCATGAAACCCAGGACCGGCCCCTTGGTCGGGTCAACCCCCGAACCGAGTTTGATAACTATGGTAGGAAGAGGTTTTATAAGTCAATTATGTTTTTTATATATAATATATGAAATAATACCATATTATTTCAGTTGTTATGGAAGAAGATTGTTCTTGTCAGTTCAAAAGAACATAGAGTGAGATTAACAAGTTGTGCAATGGGAATAACATTATCCTTAATCACAAATTGTAAAGAGAGAAGAGTTAAACTAATGCTAGAATCATGTGAGTTTTACTTATTTATTTATGTTAAACAATGCCCTGTTAATTACGAAACAATGAATCACCATGAACCTAAAGATTCAGACATTTTTATGGTTAGTTGTGCAAAACAGATTATGTTCCTTTCTTTTAGCATATGGTTACTTTCAGTTGATCAATCTTGTTGTTCGTTTCGTGGGAATGTTTTGGAGACTCCGGACCATTTGTTACTTTAATGCAAGTTTGCTTGGAAATTTTGGTCAAAATTCATCTCTTGGTGGGTCCCAAAAACTTTTAATGAGCTACTTTTTCTATGGCATACAATGGCTAAGGGATCTCTTTGGGTGTTGCATGTTGAATAATTAGATTTTGTTAACCGGGAATAATTAGATTTTCAAGGAAATTCAACCAATACTATGAAGCTTGTTGAATATGTCACTTAAACTTTAGTTATATGGATAATGACCTCTCAGACAATATCTAAATCTGAACCAACCCCAACAGTCAGCAGATTATAAGTCATATAAATTAACAGTGTTTAATTTTTTTTGGCCGGACTAATAAATTAGTGAACTTCGTGAAGCACCTCTCCAAGTTGAAAGAAAAAAGAAAGAAAGAATGAAGGAATATGGAGAACAAAGATAAAAGCGAGAAAATTTTGGAGATATTTTTGTGATTTTATTTTTATTTTCACAAATTTGTAACGTCACAATAAATCAACCTTTTTCTTTTTATCCCCCTAAATACTAACTTTTCATATCGCCCTTATATGGCTGGCTGACCTTTCGACCTAGAAAAGAATAATGGACCTCATGCCAATTTCTAGATCATATACAAAAAATAAACTGATTAATAAACGGTGTTGAACTACTGCAAACAAGCATGCTCATAGAAACTGTTAATAAAAAAGATAAAAGCATATTCTTACCCTCTAAAAATCTTCTGGACGGGCCTTTCTATCTTAGAGGAGAAGCTGGAAAACAGTACCGACCCTTTTTATGAAGCATAAAGTTAAGGTACGAAGTGCTGTTCTTTGATAAAGCAGCCCAATATCTTGAGGTTTCGCCTTTTTTGTAATGTTTTATTTTGAATTTGAAACTAAAAAAGGGGTTAAGTTTCAGTTTACCCTATGAGATTTGAAATGAGTCCATTTTCATTCCCTAAGGTTTCAATCCCATGAAGAAAACATTTAGTCTTTAAGATTTGACAGAAAAAACTTTTATGAAATAATTTGACGTGAATTAATATTTTATTTTCAGTTATATATCAAAATAAGATTAATTATATGCAAAGAGAAAGTTTAAGCATTTGAACTGCATCTTGAGGTCACGAAGAAAATAAGGAAATAAATATAAATTAAACCATTTGTTCATAAATGAAGGCGCATATTCTCACCCTTTAGACCTTCTCCCGAAGGGGATTTTCATCTTGGAGGAGATGCTGGGAAACGATGGTCCTGTACCTTCAGCACCCTTAGAAACATGCTAAACAAGGGAAAAAAAATCCAAATTGTCTTATCATTTAAACATTTCATTTGCTCCCCTGATCGTTACGAAATGATTATGCGAATAATTACCGTAGAAGAAATAGTATTCTGACCTTCGAAGGCAAACCTTTAGAGCCTTTGGAAGCCCCTTGGCTAGAACTCTTGGAAAGAAAATTCATGATGATCTGGATGCTAAGGAAAGAGATTTCAAGGAACTAGCTAGGTGGTACAATCAATGATGGGAGCTATGTTGTTTGTGAGTATATATTTCCACGATCTAATATTATAAACCCAATACATATATGGTCCCTTTCACCTCACTGTTTTAAAATATCCCTCCTTCCTAAGAAAAAATCATCTACTTCTGGTATTTTCCTATCATAAAAATCTTTTCTGATCAACTTTCGTTTATCAAATCTAAACTTGTTTTCAATATTAGTGTTTTGATGAGACCCACTACAAGATTTCATAGTTTTACCGACGGAAATATTCCGTCGGTGTGTGATTAGCTGTTCGTCGGTGATTTATTTACTGACATCTTCACCAACGGATTACGTTCGTCGGCTTTCCTTTCGTCGGTGATTCCCCATTCCGTCGCTATATCGGTCGGAAAAACAAGAAAACCATTTGCCGATGGTTTTACAGACGGAATTTGCGCGCAAAAAAAAAAAGTTTCCCGCTTGAAATATACCGACGGATTTCATTCCGTCGGTGATATCATGATAGGTGGTTGTATTTTTCGGTGAGCTGAGCCGTGTGTTGCTGCAAGGCCACGAACTCCTTAGATTGGGAGCTCGATATTGATTGGGAGCTCCCAACGGTTGAAATACTACGGGTCAACCGCAAGTTGTCGGCCGTAGTGTTGGAGAGCCCGTAAACCCGATTTTTATCGGGTCCATCTGACGATCCAACCTCCATCCACAAATCCGGATCGAATTCTGGATGGGTCAAAGTATCGTCCCCGTATCAATCCCTCAACCGATTATTATAGGTCTCCTGAAAATAAAAAAAGTAATCATCATATTCAATTCAATAAACATAATAACTTACAAAATAAAATAGTTGAACAAACATACCATGAAATGTTGAGCACGGTTGCCAACGAACCTGTTGTGCCCCTTTTTGGCGGTCTTGACTCCGCACGTGCGTCTCCACAAACAGCTCCTTCGGGCTCGGCTCACGTCCAAGAGACGCAGCCTATAATGAAAAAAGATATATTAACAACAACTTAAGTTAACGATATATTTCATTTAAATTAATCTTACCATCCGTTTCGCATGTGCAGCAAACGGAACGGAGCCACTAGTGTGCGTTGTCACCCCGCCATGAATTGGCCGATTCTGGTTGCCAGCACCGGACTGTGAGTGTCGTGTGAACCGCTCAGACGTCACGTGTTCAAGATAGTGCGGCCATATAACTTCCAGGATGTATATCAGTTTGAAATCCCTCCAAACCGCAACATCGTTTGAAATCCCACACCCTCCTCACAACAGTGTTATGCTCACTGTCCCAGCAGAATTTGTGCTGTGTATAAATAAAAATTTTTAAATAAAAATAATAATTTATTTACAATTATATTAATAATTTATTAGAAATAAGCTGAAAATTATAAATTAACACCAACCTGAAATCTTTCAAACCATGCATTGATTTGAGGCATCCATTCGGGATGATTGGATATCTCGACTCCATTGAAATAATGGAATCTCCATCGACGATTTAAACGCCGATGATATTACTCGGGCGGCCCCAATGTTTGTGAACCTGAAAATAAATGAAATAAATTAAATAGTGATTACTTCATAAATTATGTTGTAATTTTTTTTAAAAAAAAATTAAAACCTTAACAAACTTACATTGAAAGGTCGTCCTTCCACTGTGCCTCGTACTTGCGGGTAAATTGATTCCACTACGAAAGCACCCCGCCTCTGCGTTGTGAAGTAGCGCTGGAAGAGGCAGCATCGGTTGACGGCGCAGGTGGTGTAGGTGCCTCTTCTTGAGAGGCACCTAAGGAAATATCATCATCACTGCTAGACGAACTAGCTGCGACCGTACATGAGCGACCAGCTCGGTTTACATTCTATGCATCTACACAATTTTATACAAATAATTATATAATTAAATTCAAATGTTAAAAAAAAATTCGACAGCACCTCCCCTATACTGGATACTACCTAAATCCACAAACCTGCACATATTAACAAAAGCCACAACCAATTGACCCAATTTATACTAATTATTCCAACATATTCAATTACTACAAATTATTCAATAATTATGCCAATACAACAATAAAATATATTCAATAAATAAAAAAAACTGTAGACTAACAATTAAAATTAATGAAAAGAATTAAACATAAATCATGTAATAATAGAGTAAAATTAACAATTATTCCAAAATATTCAATTACTAATACTAAGGTAAATTCAACCTTAACAATTACAATTCAAAAAATTATTCAATAATCATGCCAATACAACAAAACAATAAATTTAAAAAAAACTCTAGACTAACAATCAAAATAAATGGAAAAAATTAAACACAAATCATGCAATAATATAGTAAAATTAATAATTATTCCAACATATTCAATTACTAATTCTAAGGTAAATTCAACATTAACAATAAATATTCAACAAATTAACTAATAATAATTATGCCAATACAACAATATAAAATATTCAATAAATTTTAAAAAAATATATAGACTTTAGGAATGAAATATGCTTACTTTAATAATGTGTTCTATTTCTCTTCTCTCTCTCGGTTCTCGCTAGCGGTCGCTCACGGTCTTGCTAATGGTGACTGGGAGGAAGCCGACGATGGTTCACGGTGGTTATTGTAGTGGCGGGCGTGTTTGCTGCATTTTTTTTCTTCTTCTTCCCCGTGCAAGGGCACCAGCCTCTGTTTTGTTTTTCTTCCTCATCTGCTTCTGTTTGTTCTTCTCTCGCCAAAAGATTCCCTTCTTTTTTGCCGTATAACGACCAGCCTCCTCCTCCTCCTCCGGCCTCCGCCACTTTGTGCTAATTTAATAGTTTTTTTGAAACACATTCAATTTGTAATGAATTTTATTTAAGTTTATTTTTTTGTTCTTAATGTTTAATAAAATTTTACTTGCATAATTGGGTTTTTTTACTATTAATTTATATAATTTTATATTATTTATTCTAAATCATTTTAAAAAAATTAAAAATACCCACCGAGGGATTTACCAACGGAATGTATTATCGATGAATTTACAGATGGATATAATCCGTCGGCATTTCACGAGACTCACCAACGAATTTTACGACGGATAACGTCCGTTGGCCTTTCACCGATACCTAAAAAATATTTACTATATATGCCACTATCACCGATGGAATAAATCCGTCGGTAATGTTCAACGGGAAGTTTGTTTTTTTTGCGAGCAATTTCCGTCTATAAATCCATCGGTAATATTTTTTTTTACCGGCAGCCTTAGCGACGGAATGCGGTATTAACGACGAATGTTATGCCAATGAACGGTTTCCAACGGCGATTTAGTCGGTAAAAAAATTACCGACGAACTCTAAATCTCATATCGACAGAATATGTTTGTTGGTGAAACTACGAAATCTTGTAGTGTATCACGAAGCAACCAATGTGGCCTTATGTGTTTTGGGCTCAGAATTTAGATTTGTATTACTTTATATCGGTATGTCGATTTGTATATATAACAATCAATACTTCATAATAAAAATATGGTACGGTGGTGACTGAAATATTCAAAACTAAGTCAGAAGGCATTGTTAGCGAAGTCAAGCTATTTCCATTAAAAAAGCCAAGTCAAGCTATTGGTATTTTTCATTTCTTTGAACATGCGCGTTGTTGGATAGACATGCATCATAGTTGCCGTGTAATAAGTGAATGAAAGTTTTATTCGTTGTTCTTGACGATGCTTTCACATTCCTTTTATTCATTAATTAATAAATGATCTAAAAAGTTGTCACCATCCCAGGAAAAGGGAGCAAAAACAATCTAAAATGCCAAAGTGACCGTTTGATATTCCAAAAGTAATCTACACATGCATCATTGCCTTCTCTTTCTCTGTCGAAAAAGAGAACTCAATATGTTCTATTTCTCTTCTCTCTCTCTGGTTCTGCTAGCGGTCGCTCACGGTGCTGCTAATGGTGACTGGGAGGAAGCCGACGATGGTTCACGGTGGTTATTGTAGTGGCGGGCAGTGTTTGCTGCATTTTTTTCTTCTTCTTCCCCGTGCAAGGGCACCGGCCTCTGTTTTGTTTTTCTTCCTCATCTGCTTCTGTTTGTTCTTCTCTCTGCCAAAAGGTTCCCTTCTTTTTTGTCGTATAACGACCAGCCTCCTCCTCCTCCTCCAGCTCCGCCACTGTGCTAATTTAATAGTTTTTTTGAAACACATTCAATTTGTAATGAATTTTATTTAAGTTTATTTTTTTGTTCTTAATGTTTAATAAAATTTTACTTGCATAATTGGGTTTTTTTACTATTAATTTATATAATTTTATATTATTTATTCTAAATCATTTTAAAAAAATTAAAAATACCCACCGAGGGATTTACCAACGGAATGTATTATCGATGAATTTACAGATGGATATAATCCGTCGGCATTTCACAGACTCACCAACGAATTTACTGACGGATAACGTCCGTTGGCCTTTCACCGATACCTAAAAAATATTTACTATATATGCCACTATCACCGATGGAATAAATCCGTCGGTAATGTTCCAACGGGAAGTTTGTTTTTTTTGCGAGCAATTTCCGTCTGTAAATCCATCGGTAATATTTTTTTTACCGGCAGCCTCAGCGACGGAATGCGGTATTAACGACGAATGTTATGCCAATGAACGGTTTCCAACGGCGATTTAGTCGGTAAAAAAATTACCGACGAACTCTAAATCTCATACTGACAGAATATGTTTGTTGGTGAAACTACGAAATCTTGTAGTGTATCACGAAGCAACCAATGTGGCCTTATGTGTTTTGGGCTCAGAATTTAGATTTGTATTACTTTATATCGGTATGTCGATTTGTATATATAACAATCAATACTTCATAATAAAAATATGGTACGGTGGTGACTGAAATATTCAAAACTAAGTCAGAAGGCATTGTTAGCGAAGTCAAGCTATTTCCATTAAAAAAGCCAAGTCAAGCTATTGGTATTTTTCATTTCTTTGAACATGCGCGTTGTTGGATAGACATGCATCATAGTTGCCGTGTAATAAGTGAATGAAAGTTTTATTCGTTGTTCTTGACGATGCTTTCACATTCCTTTTATTCATTAATTAATAAATGATCTAAAAAGTTGTCACCATCCCAGGAAAAGGGAGCAAAAACAATCTAAAATGCCAAAGTGACCGTTTGATATTCCAAAAGTAATCTACACATGCATCATTGCCTTCTCTTTCTCTGTCGAAAAAGAGAACTCAATATGTTCTATTTCTCTTCTCTCTCTCTGGTTCTGCTAGCGGTCGCTCACGGTGCTGCTAATGGTGACTGGGAGGAAGCCGACGATGGTTCACGGTGGTTATTGTAGTGGCGGGCAGTGTTTGCTGCATTTTTTTTCTTCTTCTTCCCCGTGCAAGGGCACCGGCCTCTGTTTTGTTTTTCTTCCTCATCTGCTTCTGTTTGTTCTTCTCTCTGCCAAAAGGTTCCCTTCTTTTTTGCCGTATAACGACCAGCCTCCTCCTCCTCCTCCAGCTCCGCCACTGTGCTAATTTAATAGTTTTTTTGAAACACATTCAATTTGTAATGAATTTTATTTAAGTTTATTTTTTTGTTCTTAATGTTTAATAAAATTTTACTTGCATAATTGGGTTTTTTTACTATTAATTTATATAATTTTATATTATTTATTCTAAATCATTTTAAAAAAATTAAAAATACCCACCGAGGGATTTACCAACGGAATGTATCATCGATGAATTTACGAGATGGATATAATCCGTCGGCATTTCACAGACTCACCAACGAATTTATCGACGGATAACGTCCGTTGGCCTTTCACCGATAGCTAAAAAATATTTACTATATATGCCACTATCACCGATGGAATAAATCCGTCGGTAATGTTCTAGCGGGAAGTTTGTTTTTTTTGCGAGCAATTTCCGTCTGTAAATCCATCGGTAATATTTTTTTTACCGGCAGCCTCAGCGACGGAATGCGGTATTAACGACGAATGTTATGCCAATGAACGGTTTCCATCGGCGATTTAGTCGGTAAAAAAATTACCGACAAACTCTAAATCTCATCTTGACGAGAATATGTTCGTCGGTGAAACTACGAAATCTTGTAGTGTATCACGAAGCAACCAATGTGGCCTTATGTGTTTTGGGCTCAGAATTTAGATTTGTATTACTTTATATCGGTATGTCGATTTGTATATATAACAATCAATACTTCATAATAAAAATATGGTACGGTGGTGACTGAAATATTCAAAACTAAGTCAGAAGGCATTGTTAGCGAAGTCAAGCTATTTCCATTAAAAAAGCCAAGTCAAGCTATTGGTATTTTTCATTTCTTTGAACATGCGCGTTGTTGGATAGACATGCATCATAGTTGCCGTGTAATAAGTGAATGAAAGTTTTATTCGTTGTTCTTGACGATGCTTTCACATTCCTTTTATTCATTAATTAATAAATGATCTAAAAAGTTGTCACCATCCCAGGAAAAGGGAGCAAAAACAATCTAAAATGCCAAAGTGACCGTTTGATATTCCAAAAGTAATCTACACATGCATCATTGCCTTCTCTTTCTCTGTCGAAAAAGAGAACTCAATATGTTCTATTTCTCTTCTCTCTCTCTGGTTCTGCTAGCGGTCGCTCACGGTGCTGCTAATGGTGACTGGGAGGAAGCCGACGATGGTTCACGGTGGTTATTGTAGTGGCGGGCAGTGTTTGCTGCATTTTTTTTCTTCTTCTTCCCCGTGCAAGGGCACCGGCCTCTGTTTTGTTTTTCTTCCTCATCTGCTTCTGTTTGTTCTTCTCTCTGCCAAAAGGTTCCCTTCTTTTTTGCCGTATAACGACCAGCCTCCTCCTCCTCCTCCAGCTCCGCCACTGTGCTAATTTAATAGTTTTTTTGAAACACATTCAATTTGTAATGAATTTTATTTAAGTTTATTTTTTTGTTCTTAATGTTTAATAAAATTTTACTTGCATAATTGGGTTTTTTTACTATTAATTTATATAATTTTATATTATTTATTCTAAATCATTTTAAAAAAATTAAAAATACCCACCGAGGGATTTACCAACGGAATGTATCATCGATCAATTTACAGATGGATATAATCCGTCGGCATTTCACAGACTCACCAACGAATTTACTGACGGATAACGTTCGTTGGCCTTTCACCGATAGCTAAAAAATATTTACTATATATGCCACTATCACCGATGGAATAAATCCGTCGGTAATGTTCCAGCGGGAAGTTTGTTTTTTTTGCGAGCAATTTCCGTCTATAAATCCATCGGTAATATTTTTTTTTACCGGCAGCCTTAGCGACGGAATGCGGTATTAACGACGAATGTTATGCCAATGAACGGTTTCCAACGGCGATTTAGTCGGTAAAAAAATTACCGACGAACTCTAAATCTCATCATGACAGAATATGTTTGTTGGTGAAACTACGAAATCTTGTAGTGTATCACGAAGCAACCAATGTGGCCTTATGTGTTTTGGGCTCAGAATTTAGATTTGTATTACTTTATATCGGTATGTCGATTTGTATATATAACAATCAATACTTCATAATAAAAATATGGTACGGTGGTGACTGAAATATTCAAAACTAAGTCAGAAGGCATTGTTAGCGAAGTCAAGCTATTTCCATTAAAAAAGCCAAGTCAAGCTATTGGTATTTTTCATTTCTTTGAACATGCGCGTTGTTGGATAGACATGCATCATAGTTGCCGTGTAATAAGTGAATGAAAGTTTTATTCGTTGTTCTTGACGATGCTTTCACATTCCTTTTATTCATTAATTAATAAATGATCTAAAAAGTTGTCACCATCCCAGGAAAAGGGAGCAAAAACAATCTAAAATGCCAAAGTGACCGTTTGATATTCCAAAAGTAATCTACACATGCATCATTGCCTTCTCTTTCTCTGTCGAAAAAGAGAACTCAATATGTTCTATTTCTCTTCTCTCTCTCTGGTTCTGCTAGCGGTCGCTCACGGTGCTGCTAATGGTGACTGGGAGGAAGCCGACGATGGTTCACGGTGGTTATTGTAGTGGCGGGCAGTGTTTGCTGCATTTTTTTTCTTCTTCTTCCCCGTGCAAGGGCACCGGCCTCTGTTTTGTTTTTCTTCCTCATCTGCTTCTGTTTGTTCTTCTCTCTGCCAAAAGGTTCCCTTCTTTTTTGCCGTATAACAACCAGCCTCCTCCTCCTCCTCCAGCTCCGCCACTGTGCTAATTTAATAGTTTTTTTGAAACACATTCAATTTGTAATGAATTTTATTTAAGTTTATTTTTTTGTTTTTAATGTTTAATAAAATTTTACTTGCATAATTGGGTTTTTTTACTATTAATTTATATAATTTTATATTATTTATTCTAAATCATTTTAAAAAAATTAAAAATACCCACCGAGGGATTTACCAACGGAATGTATCATCGATGAATTTACAGATGGATATAATCCGTCGGCATTTCACGGACTCACCAACGAATTTCTTGACGGATAACGTTCGTTGGCCTTTCACCGATAGCTAAAAAATATTTACTATATATGCCACTATCACCGATGGAATAAATCCGTCGGTAATGTTCTAGCGGGAAGTTTGTTTTTTTTGCGAGCAATTTCCGTCCCGTAAATCCATCGGTAATATTTTTTTTTACCGGCAGCCTTAGCGACGGAATGCGGTATTAACGACGAATGTTATGCCAATGAACGGTTTCCATCGGCGATTTAGTCGGTAAAAAAATTACCGACAAACTCTAAATCTCATACTGACAGAATATGTTTGTTGGTGAAACTACGAAATCTTGTAGTGTATCACGAAGCAACCAATGTGGCCTTATGTGTTTTGGGCTCAGAATTTAGATTTGTATTACTTTATATCGGTATGTCGATTTGTATATATAACAATCAATACTTCATAATAAAAATATGGTACGGTGGTGACTGAAATATTCAAAACTAAGTCAGAAGGCATTGTTAGCGAAGTCAAGCTATTTCCATTAAAAAAGCCAAGTCAAGCTATTGGTATTTTTCATTTCTTTGAACATGCGCGTTGTTGGATAGACATGCATCATAGTTGCCGTGTAATAAGTGAATGAAAGTTTTATTCGTTGTTCTTGACGATGCTTTCACATTCCTTTTATTCATTAATTAATAAATGATCTAAAAAGTTGTCACCATCCCAGGAAAAGGGAGCAAAAACAATCTAAAATGCCAAAGTGACCGTTTGATATTCCAAAAGTAATCTACACATGCATCATTGCCTTCTCTTTCTCTGTCGAAAAAGAGAACTCAATATGTTCTATTTCTCTTCTCTCTCTCTGGTTCTGCTAGCGGTCGCTCACGGTGCTGCTAATGGTGACTGGGAGGAAGCCGACGATGGTTCACGGTGGTTATTGTAGTGGCGGGCAGTGTTTGCTGCATTTTTTTTCTTCTTCTTCCCCGTGCAAGGGCACCGGCCTCTGTTTTGTTTTTCTTCCTCATCTGCTTCTGTTTGTTCTTCTCTCTGCCAAAAGGTTCCCTTCTTTTTTGCCGTATAACAACCAGCCTCCTCCTCCTCCTCCAGCTCCGCCTTGTGCTAATTTAATAGTTTTTTTGAAACACATTCAATTTGTAATGAATTTTATTTAAGTTTATTTTTTTGTTCTTAATGTTTAATAAAATTTTACTTGCATAATTGGGTTTTTTTACTATTAATTTATATAATTTTATATTATTTATTCTAAATCATTTTAAAAAAATTAAAAATACCCACCGAGGGATTTACCAACGGAATGTATCATCGATGAATTTACAGATGGATATAATCCGTCGGCATTTCACAGACTCACCAACGAATTTACTGACGGATAACGTTCGTTGGCCTTTCACCGATAGCTAAAAAATATTTACTATATATGCCACTATCACCGATGGAATAAATCCGTCGGTAATGTTCTAGCGGGAAGTTTGTTTTTTTTGCGAGCAATTTCCGTCTGTAAATCCATCGGTAATATTTTTTTTTACCGGCAGCCTTAGCGACGGAATGCGGTATTAACGACGAATGTTATGCCAATGAACGGTTTCCATCGGCGATTTAGTCGGTAAAAAAATTACCGACGAACTCTAAATCTCATACTGACAGAATATGTTCGTCGGTGAAACTACGAAATCTTGTAGTGTATCACGAACCAACCAATGTGGCCTTATGTGTTTTGGGCTCAGAATTTAGATTTGTATTACTTTATATCGGTATGTCGATTTGTATATATAACAATCAATACTTCATAATAAAAATATGGTACGGTGGTGACTGAAATATTCAAAACTAAGTCAGAAGGCATTGTTAGCGAAGTCAAGCTATTTCCATTAAAAAAGCCAAGTCAAGCTATTGGTATTTTTCATTTCTTTGAACATGCGCGTTGTTGGATAGACATGCATCATAGTTGCCGTGTAATAAGTGAATGAAAGTTTTATTCGTTGTTCTTGACGATGCTTTCACATTCCTTTTATTCATTAATTAATAAATAATCTAAAAAGTTGTCACCATCCCAGGAAAAGGGAGCAAAAACAATCTAAAATGCCAAAGTGACCGTTTGATATTCCAAAAGTAATCTACACATGCATCATTGCCTTCTCTTTCTCTGTCGAAAAAGAGAACTCAATATGTTCTATTTCTCTTCTCTCTCTCTGGTTCTGCTAGCGGTCGCTCACGGTGCTGCTAATCGTGACTGGGAGGAAGCCGACGATGGTTCACGGTGGTTATTGTAGTGGCGGGCAGTGTTTGCTGCATTTTTTTTCTTCTTCTTCACCGTGCAAGGGCACCAGCCTCTGTTTTGTTTTTCTTCCTCATCTGCTTCTGTTTGTTCTTCTCTCTGCCAAAAGATTCCCTTCTTTTTTGCCGTATAACAACCAGCCTCCTCCTCCTCCTCCAGCTCCGCCACTGTGCTAATTTAATAGTTTTTTTGAAACACATTCAATTTGTAATGAATTTTATTTAAGTTTATTTTTTTGTTCTTAATGTTTAATAAAATTTTACTTGCATAATTGGGTTTTTTTACTATTAATTTATATAATTTTATATTATTTATTCTAAATCATTTTAAAAAAATTAAAAATACCCACCGAGGGATTTACCAATGGAATGTATCATCGATGAATTTACAGATGGATATAATTCGTCGGCATTTCACAGACTCACCAACGAATTTACCGACGGATAACGTCCGTTGGCTTTCACCGATAGCTAAACAATATTTACTATATATGCCACTATAACCGATGGAATAAATCCGTCGGTAATGTTCAAGCGGGAAGTTTTTTTTGCGAGCAATTTCCGTCTGTAAAACCATCGGTAATATTATTTTTTTACCGACAGCCTTAGCGACGAAATGCGGTATTAATGACGAATGTTATGCCAATGAACGGTTTCCATCGGCGATTTAGTCGGTAAAAAAATTACCGACGAACTCTAAATCTCATACTGACAGAATATGTTTGTTGGTGAAGCTACGAAATCTTGTAGTGTATCACGAAGCAACCAATGTGGCCTTATGTGTTTTGGGCTCAGAATTTAGATTTGTATTACTTTATATCGGTATGTCGATTTGTATATATAACAATCAATACTTCATAATAAAAATATGGTACGGTGGTGACTGAAATATTCAAAACTAAGTCAGAAGGCATTGTTAGCGAAGTCAAGCTATTTCCATTAAAAAAGCCAAGTCAAGCTATTGGTATTTTTCATTTCTTTGAACATGCGCGTTGTTGGATAGACATGCATCATAGTTGCCGTGTAATAAGTGAATGAAAGTTTTATTCGTTGTTCTTGACGATGCTTTCACATTCCTTTTATTCATTAATTAATAAATAATCTAAAAAGTTGTCACCATCCCAGAAAAAGGGAGCAAAAACAATCTAAAATGCCAAAGTGACCGTTTGATATTCCAAAAGTAATCTACACATGCATCATTGCCTTCTCTTTCTCTGTCGAAAAAGAGAACTCAATATGTTCTATTTCTCTTCTCTCTCTCTGGTTCTGCTAGCGGTCGCTCACGGTGCTGCTAATCGTGACTGGGAGGAAGCCGACGATGGTTCACGGTGGTTATTGTAGTGGCGGGCAGTGTTTGCTGCATTTTTTTCTTCTTCTTCACCGTGCAAGGGCACCAGCCTCTGTTTTGTTTTTCTTCCTCATCTGCTTCTGTTTGTTCTTCTCTCTGCCAAAAGATTCCCTTCTTTTTTGCCGTATAACAACCAGCCTCCTCCTCCTCCTCCAGCTCCGCCACTGTGCTAATTTAATAGTTTTTTTGAAACACATTCAATTTGTAATGAATTTTATTTAAGTTTATTTTTTTGTTCTTAATGTTTAATAAAATTTTACTTGCATAATTGGGTTTTTTTACTATTAATTTATATAATTTTATATTATTTATTCTAAATCATTTTAAAAAAATTAAAAATACCCACCGAGGGATTTACCAACGGAATGTATCATCGATTAATTTACAGATGGATATAATCTGTCGACATTTCACAGACTCACCAACGAATTTACCGACGGATAACGTCCGTTGGCTTTCACCGATAGCTAAACAATATTTACTATATATGCCACTATCACCGATGGAATAAATCCATCGGTAATGTTCCAGCGAGAAGGTTTTTTTTTGCGAGCAATTTCCGTCTGTAAAACCATCGGTAATATTATTTTTTTACCGACAGCCTTAGCGACGAAATGCGGTATTAATGACGAATGTTATGCCAATGAACGGTTTCCATCGGCGATTTAGTCGGTAAAAAAATTACCGACGAACTCTAAATCTCATACTTGACGATGAATATGTTTGTCGGTGAAGCTACGAAATCTTCAAGTGTATCACGAAGCAACCAATGTGGCCTTATGTGTTTTGGGCTCAGAATTTAGATTTGTATTACTTTATATCGGTATGTCGATTTGTATATATAACAATCAATACTTCATAATAAAAATATGGTACGGTGGTGACTGAAATATTCAAAACTAAGTCAGAAGGCATTGTTAGCGAAGTCAAGCTATTTCCATTAAAAAAGCCAAGGCAAGCTATTGGTATTTTTCATTTCTTTGAACATGCGCGTTGTTGGATAGACATGCATCATAGTTGCCGTGTAATAAGTGAATGAAAGTTTTATTCGTTGTTCTTGACGATGCTTTCACATTCCTTTTATTCATTAATTAATAAATAATCTATAAAGTTGTCACCATCCCAGAAAAAGGGAGCAAAAACAATCTAAAATGCCAAAGTGACCGTTTGATATTCCAAAAGTAATCTACACATGCATCATTGCCTTCTCTTTCTCTTCTGAAAAAGAGAACTCAATATGTTTTAAAATTAAGAGTATCTCTATTTTGGTTTCAAAAGTTTTCATAAAAATTTAATTTATTTTTATTTTTTAAATTTAATTTTTTATATTTTTATATTATTTTGATGTGCTGATGTCAAAAGTAATTTTTAAAAAATAATAAAAATTATTTTGATGTATTTCCGAACAAAAAACACTTTAAAAAGGCAGCTCAATCACACTCTCAGACTCCCCTAAATCACACTCTATTGTCAAAATTAAGTTATATAGCATTAAAATCATTATGAAACACTTACTTAGTGATTTTAATTGCCTTTTACTTTTTCAAAAAAAGGGGGCCAAACACTGTTACGAGGATTTCTACCCCATTTGAAAACTGGCTGCGAAGATGCTTCCACCAGGTTAGCCAAACCTATTTCCTGACCTAAATAAAAGATTGCACGTCCCGGTCATCTTTACTAAATTTTTTTGACCGGAGAGGTTGTTTAGCAGTGTGGCTAAAATGTTATTTATTTAAAATTATTTTTTGTTTTTTTGAATTATTTTAATATATTGATATTAAAAATAATTTTTTTTAAAAAAATTAAATTTACTTAATAACCTTATGTGTGGGAGTTATGAAGCAAACTTTGAGGCATATTGATCATGGGTTAAAAACGATAATTGAATTCTACAAGATCGAATCTTGTGCTGTGTTGTTTCCCAGTAGCTCAACGGTAGAGCCAGTAGGCTTGATGTGGCGCTTCAAATTCGATTTGACCCTAACAAAGTAAAAGATGAACCAAACCCACAGATAAAAAAAAATAATCAAAACAAAAATTATAATATTAGTATAAGAAAAGAAGGGAAGGAATAATAAATATATAAATCATTGTTCAAGATCGGGAAATCCATTTGCTCAAAAAAATTCATCACTGTGAGACATATAATCCAAAGCCACAACCGACAAGCCAACGACTTCTCCCAAGTCTCATCACCTCCTGTCCCTAATGGAGCGAAAAAATATTCAACAAATTGGGTAATTAGCACACACAAACGGCTAATTAACTTAGCGGCAAATTATTTTGGTGAAATAGTAGTTCTAAATTTCACTACCAAAAATTCGCTCAATAGCAACGGATTTACCGACAGCTTATTTCTGTCAGTAATTTGAGGTCGAAATTACTGACGGAAACTTTTCTGTCCGTAATTCAGATCGGTAACTACCGACAGAAAATTTAAACGGAAAAGCGTTCCGAATTAAAAAAAAAGCGGGTCGCTAACGTGGAGGTTTTGGCGGGGTTATTTTTACCGACGGAATCACCAACGGATTCAAAACGACGGCCCGTACGGTGACGTGACCGGTTCGCCGTTTAAAATGCCGACGGAATCACCGACGGATTCGAAATGGCAGATCCGTATGGTGACATGTCGAATTTTCCGTCAGAATAGCCAACGGACTCACCGATGGAATAATCCGTCGGTGAAACCGTCTGAAAAAGTTAATTTATGCCCTCTCTGTCGACCCTCTCCTCCCCAATTTCTCCTTCTTCTTCCTAATCCCAACTCTCCCCATCCGCAAACAACCCACCCCCCCTCCCCCCCAAACAAAAATCTCCCTCATCTCAGCACAACAAGTTATTATATTTCTTGAAGTTTTGTGGTCACAGCATCCGTGTTCTGATTTACCGACGGATTTTATCAATTTTTGTAAGTAATTCTATCTTAAATTTTAACATTTAAATGTCAATTTTATTGTTTTTTTAGTATATGTATTTTGTTAGAAGATGTACATGTTTTATTGTTATTTCTCAAACAAACTTGTAGTATATGAATGTATAATTCTATACCCGTTATGGTTTGTTTTAGATTTTGTAAGATTGTATTTGTTTGTAAATTGTTAAAACTTTATGGAATTGTCGAATTACATGTGCTATTTTGAAATAATTAATAGCTTGCTTAATGGGTCCGTTTAAAGTTTTATCAATGTTATTGTGGAGTGGTAATTTCCATAAATTTATATATATTAATTTGTATGGACGTTGATAAATGATAATGAATATTTAATATTTATGAGAAGTTGTGATTGGTTTGTTGGATGATCTCGAGGTAAAGTAAAATTTTTGCAAGTTTATTTACCTAACTTAGTTAATTGATACATGATGTCATCATAATTTTATAGAGATTCAATATAAGTCATGAATGATCGTTCATGGATGTATCGAGATTCACTCCAAGGATTGTGGATGATTGATTATTGTAACGGGGTTCAGGGTTTTATTAATTTCGCAACATCTATTCCCGAAATTTTCATGGAGGCGATATTAGATGTCCATGCAGGAAGTGTCAAAATAAAAAATATTTGCATCCGGATGTTGTAATGATGCATCTTCTACACAAAGGGTTTATGGAGAATTACCGGTGTTGGTATGCACATGGAGAAGTATTTGTTAGTAAGAGGAGAATGGGAGAAACGGTGGTTGGGTCAACTTCTAGTGCTAGCAACGTGCATGAAGCGACAAATGACAACACTAATCCTTATAGAAATATGGTTATGGATGCAATGAGTATGAATCAAGGTAATGTCAGTCAATGTCCAATCGTAGAAGAAGAACCTAATGCAGATGCAGCTAGGTTTTTTGATTTGTTGAAAGATTACGAGGAACCATTATGGGATGGCTGCGCAAACCACGGTAAATTATCGTCCATAGCATAGGTGTTCACCATCAAGTCAGATCACGGGTTGAGTGAGGCCGGGTATGACAAGATTATCGAATGGGCGAGAAGCATTTTACTTGAAGGGAACAAGCTGAAAGAGAACTTCTATGCTGCGAAGTCCATGATGAAACCCCTTGGTTTAGGATACCAAAAAATTGATATGTGCCCTAACTTCTGCATGTTATACTATCTTGAAAATGCTGAGATGACCAAGTGCATGATATGCGGGCATTCCCTTTACAAACCTAGAACTGGCAGGGGAAAGACTCTAGTGGCATATAAAAAACTTAGATACTTCCCGATCACACCTAGACTGCAGAGGTTATTCATGTCACCAAGGACTCGCTGAGCACATAACATGGCACCAAGCACATGATGCGGTTGATGGAGTGATGGTGCATCCTTACCTGACGGTGAAGCGTGGAAACGCTTTAACGGTGTTCATCCTCACTTTTCAGCTGAATCAAGGAATGTGCGTCTTGGGTTGCGTACGAGACGGATTCAACCCATTTAGGTCATTTGCTTGCTCCTTATTCTTGTTGGCCGGTCATACTCACAGTTTATAACTTGCCACCGAGAATGTGTATGAGGCCGGAGTTCATGTTTTTATCTACTATCATACCCGGTCCAAGCAACCCGGGGTGGAATATAGATGTTTGTCTTCGACCGTTGATTGATGAGTTGACGCAGTTGTGGTCCTCCGGAGCTCTGACTTATGATATATCGAGGAAACAAAATTTTCTTATGAGGGTGGCTTTGATGTGGACTATCAATGATTTTCCACCTTATGGAATGCTTTGTGGTTGGAGCACGCATGGGAAACTCGCATGTCCATACCGCATGGAAAACAACAAGGCATTCACGCTAGCAAACGAAGGTGAAGCTTCTTTTTTTTACTGTCACCGTCGCTTCTTGCCACTTAATCATAGGTATAGGAAGAACAGAAAAGATTTCTTTATTGGCAGAGTTGAAAAAGATGTTGCATCCCCGCGTCTTTCTGGTGAAGAATTGCATGATGTTGTATCAGAGTACGGTCACATTGTGTTTGGCCTTCAATCAGGTAAGCAAAAGTTTCCTGGTTTTGGTTTGACCCATAATTGGGTAAAGCGAAGTATCTTTTAGGAGCTTCCTTATTGGAAGACCAATCTGCTCTGCCATAACCTTGACGTCATGCACATCGAAAAGAACGTGTTTGAGAACATTTTCAGCACCGTCATGGATGTGAAGGGGAAGACAAAGGACAATATCAAGGCTAGATTGGATATAGCTTTGTACTATAACCGTAAAAATATGGAGTTGGTTTATGATGAGTCACGGGTCACAAAACCAAGAGCAAGCTTCGTGTTAGAGAATATGGGATGCACTCACGGAGATCAGTCATTTTTTCAGAGATATATGCTCCAGCAAGTTAAATGTTGAGCACATTGAGAGGCTTCAAACAAATATCATCAAGACACTATGCAAACTTGAGATGATATTCCCTCCATCATTTTTTTACTCAATGGAGCATCTCCCTATACATCTACCGTTCGAGGCAAAAGCTGGAGGACTGGTCCACTATAGATGGATGTACCCATTCGAACGGTTAGATATTACAATTGCAATGTAATTCATATATAAAAGTATTTTCTATGTTTTTCTTAATTAAAAATACTTGATTAATATTTCAATGCAGGTACTTGTTTAATCTCAAGAAAAAGGTTAAGAATAAGGCGCATGTTGAGGCTTCGATATGTGAGGCCTATATTGTTAAGGATATCTCAACATTTATCTCGTACTATTTCGAACCTCATCTGAGAACGAGAATCAATCGCGTTCCACGGCATGATGATGGCGGTGAAGTGCCTTCCAGTGGGAACTTGTCAATATTCTCCAATACTGGACGACCCACACCTAAAAATGTCGTAAGAGGAAGATATTTGTCGGAACTAGAGTTCAAATAAGCACACAACTATGTTCTATTTAACTGTGATAAGCTAAGACCTTTTATTCGGTAAGTTTATATATGTGTAATACTAATTAAACTTTCTTAGTAATATACTGTTAATTATATATTGTAATATTATACACTCATTATCACTTGCAAGCAACATCGACAATATTTGCTCTCCAATAACACACAATTGACTGAATCCCAGATCTTTCAATTACAAGATGAATAATTTGTCACGTGGTTCGGAACACATGTAAGCACTATCACAAACTCATTCGACTTGCAAAATTATTGTACGTATGCATGTCATTACGAGATTCTCGTTCATTTACTATTTATTGATGTACATTACATACAAGGTTTATCAAATGGGAAGGAGTGTGCCTAAGTCATTGTCTTCACTAAGCCTGAGGCCTGAAAGAAAATGTAAGTGCTACAACGGGTATTTTGTCAATGGATATGTTTTCCATCTGTTGAAGAATACGGGCAAGGAAGAAAGACATACAACAGCGATGTTTGTGTTAAGGGATCCACTAGTAGTGAGTTAGAAGTTGACTACTATGGTAGATTAGAAGAGGTTGTCGAACCGCAATATCATAACGAGCGGAATAGAGTGTTTTTATTCAAATGCTATTGGTATGACACGACTGACAGAGGAATCAGAGTTCATCCACACTATGGTATGGTCAAAATCCACTCAAAAGCTAGACTCCGCAACATAAACGATGTCTTTGTTTTCGCAAAGCAATGTCAACAAGTTTATTACACATACACCCCTTCATTTAGAAAGGATCGATCAAGAGTGGAGTGGTTATCCGTTTTAAAAACAAAACCCCGGGGTCGTGTCGAGGTTGTTCAGGATGAGAACGAAGACATAAGTGTGTGAGATGAAGTCTTTCAAGTTAGTGGGTTGGTTGAACCATATCGAGTTGCTCCTTCGATTGAATTCGAAGAAAATTCAAATTTTCATGTTTTCGATGATAGTCTTGTTGATGTTGACGCAGACGAGTTGAATGTTGTTTTGAGCTCTAGCGGACAAGCAAATATCGATGAAGAAGATAATATCCATATTGAAGATTGCGATGAAGGTGATGACTATTCAATTGATGACAAAAAAGAAGAAAATTCAGACTAACTATCTATCAAAATAGAGCTCTGTATATTTTAGATTATGGATGATATATTTCACAGAGAGTTCGGAAATAATTACTTGAAATGCCACAATCACCGACGTCCATACCGACGGAATAAGTCCGTCGGCATTTCACAGAGAGTTCAAAAATAATTACTCGAAATGCCACCATCACCGACATCTATACCGACGGACTAAATCCGTCGGCATTTCACAGAGAGTTCGAAAATAATTACTTGAAATGCCACCATCACTGATGTCAATACCGCATTTAAGGTGTCAGCGGGTCAATATTACCGACAATATTATCGATGGATTGTGTGAATTCCAAAGGGTTGTGCATTAAATGCATCTCTGACCGCGTCATATTTCCGACGGAATTACCAATGGACCACGAAAAATATGGAGGGTCATTAAAAATTTTGGTGCGAAATTCAAAAATTACCGACGGATTTTTGACACTTCACCGACGGAATAAATTAAAATAATAATTAATTTTATATCCGTCGGTGAATCTATCAGTAAAACTGCCATATAAGTTTCAGCGACCGCCCCTTTAGTTCATTTTTTCTTCTCCTCCGTTTTTCACCTTCAAATTCGATTTTTTTCCTCTCCATTCTTCAAAGCTTTCACCTACAATCTCTAGCAAGTTTTCTTGTGAATCTTCATCAATTTAAAAGGTATGTGTTTCTCTTTCATTTTACTTTACAGGTTTTTTTTTGCTATTTTTTTTGTTATGTTTTTTGTTTTGGTATATTTTTTTGTAATGTAGATAAAGTCTTGAATTCAACACATTATTAAAGTAAGCATATTTCATTCCTAAAGTCTATATTTTTTAAAAAAATTTATTGAATATTTTATATTGTTGTATTGGCATAATTATTATTAGTTAATTTGTTGAATATTTATTGTTAATGTTGAATTTACCTTAGAATTAGTAATTGAATATGTTGGAATAATTATTAATTTTACTATATTATTGCATGATTTGTGTTTAATTTTTTCCATTTATTTTGATTGTTAGTCTAGAGTTTTTTTTTAATTTATTCTTTTGTTGTATTGGCATGATTATTGAATAATTTTTTGAATTGTAATTGTTAAGGTTGAATTTATCTTAGTATTAGTAATTGAATATTTTGGAATAATTGTAAATTTTACTCTATTATTGCATGATTTATGTTTTATTTTTTCCATTAGTTTTAATTGTTAGTTTAGAGTTTTTTTTTATTTATTGAATATATTTTGTTGTTGTATTGGCATAATTATTGAATAATTTGTTGAATTGTAATTCTTAATGTTGAATTTACCTTAGGATTAGTAATTGAATATGTTGGAATAATTAGTATAGATTGGGTCAATTGGTTGTGGCTATTGTTAATATGTGCGGGTTTGTGGATTTGGGTAGTATCCAGTATAAGGGAGGTGCTATCGAATTTTTTTTTTAACATTTGAATTTAATTATATAATTATTTGTATAAAATTGTGTAGATGCGTAGAATGAAAACCAGAGTTGGTCGCTCACGTATGGTCGCAACTAGTTCGTCTAACAGCAAGGATGATATTTCCTTAGGTGCCTCTCAAGAAGAGGCACCTACACCACTCGCGCCGTCAACCGATGTTGCCTCTTCCAGTAGAGGCGGGGTGCCTTCGCGGTGGAAGGACGACCTTTCAATGTAAGTTTGTTAAGGTTTTATTTTTTAAAAAAAATTACAACATAATTTATGAAGTAATCACTATTGAATTTATTTCATTTATTTTCAGGTTCACAAACATTGGGGCCGCCCGAGTAATATCATCGGCGTTTAAATCATTGATGGAGATTCTATTGTTTCAATAAAGTCAGGCATCCAAGCATCCTGAATGGATGCCTCAAATCAATGCATGGTTTGACAGATTTCAGGTTGGTGTTAATTTATAATTTTCATCTTATTTCTAATAAATTATTAATATAATTGTAAATAAATTATTATTTTTATTTAAACTTGTTTATTTATACACAAGACAAATTCCCGCTGGGACAGTGAGCATAACACTGTTGCGAGGAGGGTGCGGGAAAACAATACAAGATTTTTTTTTAGACAAAAATTTATGTTTCGAAATGTAATTTTTGGTTGCGTGAAGTAGGTTGCGTGATTTTTAGTATGAAGCACAAAAAAGGGCAAAAAAAACCGCGAGAGATAGGGGTTTCCAAGGCTGGAACGATGATGCGGTTTGGAGCGATTTCAAACCGATATACATCCCGGAAGATATATGGCCGCACTATCTTGAGCACGTGACGTCTGAGCGGTTCATACGACGCTCACAGTCCGGTGCTGGCAACCGGAATCTACCAATTCATGGCTCGGTGACAACGCACACTACCGGCTCCGTTCCGTTTGCTGCACATGCGAAACGGATGGTAAGATTAATTTAAATGAAATATATCGTTAAATTAAGTTGTTGTTAATAAATCTTTTTTCATTATAGGCTACGTCTCTTGGATGTGAGCCAAGCCCGATGGAGCTGTTTGTGGAGATGCACGTGTGGAGTCAAGACCGCCAAAAAGGGGCGCAACAGTTCGTTGACAACCGTGCTCAACATTTCATGGTATGTTTGTTCAACCATTTTATTTTGTAAGTTATTATGTTTATTGAATTGAATATGATGATTATTTTTTTTTTATTTTCAAGAGACCTATAATAATCGGTTGAGGGAGAGATACGGGGACGATACTTTGACCCATCCGGAATTCGATCCGGATTTGTGGATGGAGGTTGGATCGTCGAGTGGACCCGATAAAAATCGGGTTTACGGGCTCTCCAACACTACGGCCGACAACTTGCGGTCGGCCCGTAGTGTTTCAACCGTTGACAGCTCCCAATCAATATCGAGCTCCCCAATCTAAGGAGTTAGTGGCCTTGCAGCAACACACGGCTCAGCTCACCGAAAAATACGACCACCTATCAGCGGAGTACGCACAACTCAAAACGTCTCATGCAGAACAAAGAGCGGAGTCTGAACAACTCAAAACGTCTCAAGCACAACAAAGAGCGGAGTATGAACAACAAAGAGCGCCTTATGAAGAGCTTTGTGAAATGGTCATTGTCGCACGTCGGAAAACACCCGCGCGCGGCGTCGTCCGTCCCGGCGATGGCGGTTTTTGCTCTACGTTATTGGAATTGATTTTGTTTGGAGTCGCCACCTAGTATTTAATTGAGGGTTACTAGGAAACCCAAGTTGACTGGTCTTGTCGGAGATTCTCGGGTAAGGGACTCGATTGTGGTTAGGGAAGGTATTAGCACCCCTAACGCACCCTACCCGAGGTAAGCCGCTTCATTGCTTTGATGTGTTAAAGAAGTTTTAAAAATTTTGTTTTTTCATCGGAATTTAGAAATACAACTTCCGTACAAGTTTGTACTTCTACACCGTGATCCAATCAAAATATTAAATCCTTCTTTATTCTTTTGCCGTCTCATTACAAAAAAGATCCCTGAAATGAATACAAACATGCATTTTTTTTGTTTTTTTGTTCTTTCTTGCTTTTTTTTATTTTTTATAACATAATAAAAAAAACCAGCACAAACACACATTTTTTATTATATTTTTTCTTTTTTATTTCTTTTTCCTTTTTTCCTTTTTCTTCTTTTTTTCTTTTTCTCCCTTTTTTACATCCATAATAAAAATTACGGAATATTCAAAATTAAACAAAATTTACAAATCGGTCCCCAAAACTCCGAATTGCAAAGGAACCCTTGAAAATGCGGAGAAGGTGTGCGGGAACAGTTGGTGGTGCGTGTTCCAACGCGCCACCGCCACCGGCGGCGCGTGGGCTCACGCGCCGCCGGAAAAAATGGCCGAAACCGGCCTCTTCTCCTCTTCTCTTCTCGCAACGCCGGCGACCTGCAAAAACTGACAGAAAACGCAACACGTGCGGTTGATTTTAGATTTGTCCTTTGTTTTTGTTTTTTAGATCTGTTTCTTTTTTCAAGATCTCGCTTCTCTCGGGTCGATTCCTTCCGATTCTCGGGTGGTTGCTCCTTCGCCGGTGGCGTATCCGGTGGCGGAGTTGAGGAACGACCGGGTCGGCCGAGAGAGGGAAGAAGGACGGCGCGCCGAAGGCGGTGAGCTGGGTTCGCCGGCCCGTGGGTTGCTTCTTGTTGGAGGAGAAGCCGTCGAGGCCGGTGGCGCGTCGGTGGTGTTGGCTCCTGTTGTTGAGTGCCGCGCGCCGCTCTTGGTGGAGGAGCTGGAGACGGTGCCGAAGGAGACGATGAGGGCTGTTGGAAGCAGTGAGCCGGGTCTCGCCGCCGGCCGAAGGAGATGATGAAGACTCTGCCGTCCTCTGGTCGGCGGAGGTGAAGCCGTGGCTGGTCAGCGGCTGGAAAAGGGGGATGAGGAGAATCAGCCGGTTGTGTTTTTGGCCGAAGGAGAGGAGAAGAACATGGGGTGAATATGGAGAATAGGCTGCGGCTTGGAGAAGGAGAGCAGCTTGTGGGAGTGTTTGGCTGCTATGGGGAAGAGAGGCAGAGAGGTGGAAGGCAAATGGAAACCACGGGGGGGCTGTGTGCAGCCTTGGTTTCTGGCCGAAAAATTCAACGGAGTCGGGGGCGGCGGCTCGTTGAAGAAGAAGAAGATTAAATGTTTTAGGGTTAGGTTTAGGTTTTTTTGTTCTTTTTTTTGTTGTCAAAAATGCCCCCCGCTTAGCTGAAATTGAAGGCTATTTATAGGCAAAATAGTTTTTCGGGCTTCAAAATTGGTCCCTCAAGTTTTGTGTTTGGCCCCTAATTTCAATCAATTCACTTGGTAAAAATTAAATTGGGTCTCTTAAAATTCCGATCTTTTCAATTAAGTCCAAATTAAGCTCCCAAACTTAATTTTCACCAATTAAGCCCCCCAATTAATTTTGACCCGCTTAAAGTATAATTAAGTCCTTGCACTTAATTAACTCCTTCAATTGGACCCAAATTAATTCTTGAACATAATTAAAATTCAATTTGGCCCATGATTAAATCAAATTGGCCTATTAAAAATTTAATTATGTCACTAGACTTAATTTTTATGCAAACTCGTCCAATACTCATTTAGTTTGACCTTTGAATTCGCATTTTTCTATTTTTGGGCATAACAGCGTACAATTGGGCCTTGAAATTCTTCCGAAAATTGCAGCTTGATTTTTGCCTATTTTTGCAGCCTTTATTTTATTTTTTTGATTTTGATTTTTTTGGAAAAAAAACGAATTTTGGGGAATCACCCAAAATTGGGTGATGACAGTTGCCCCCCTCTTTACAATGCTTACGGTAGAAAGTCTCGTAAGAGACTTTAGATAGTAAGCGTTGTAAAGAAGAAAAAAAAGGATGAGATATGATTGCCTCATCTCGTTGAGGAATGAAGAATCCTCTTGAGGGTTAGAAAGCGCACTCGAAAGGAGGTAGGGTTAGAAAGACACACTACCTAAAAGGTTAGGACTCGAAGGAGCTCTTAAAAAGAGGCGAGGGTTGGACAACGCACTACCTAAGAGGTGAGGGCTCGAAGGCACATTCAAAAGAGGAGGCGGGGTTATATGACACACTACCTAAGGTGATTGTTGGCTCTAAGGCGCACTTAAAAGAGGAGGTATGGTTAGAAAACACACTACCTAAGGTGGTTGGTGGCTCGAAGGCACACTAAAAGGAAGGTATGGTTGGAAAACACACTACCTAAGGTGGTTGATGGCTCGAAGGCACATTAAAAAGGAGGCAGGGGTTGGAAAACACGCTACCTAAGGTGTGAGGGCTCGAAGACACATTAAAAAGGAGGCAGGGTTGGAAAACACGCTACCTAAGGTGGTTGATGGCTCTAAGGCACATTTAAAAAGGAGGTATGGTTGGAAAACACACTACCTAAGGTGCGAGGGCTCGAAGGCACATTAAAAGAGGAGGTATGGTTAGAAAACTCACTACCTAAGATGGTTGATGGCTCGAAGGCACATTAAAAAAAGGAGGTATGGTTGGAAAACACACTACCTAAGGTGGTTGATGGCTCGAAGGCACATTAAAAAGAAGGTATGGTTGAAAAACACACTACCTAAGGTGATTGTTGGCTCTAAGGCGCACTTAAAAGAAGAGGTATGGTTAGAAAACTCACTACCTAAGATGGTTGATGGCTCGAAGGCACACTAAAAAGGAGGTATGGTTGGAAAACACACTACCTAAGGTGGTTGACGGCTCGAAGGCACACTAAAAAGAAGGTATGGTTGGAAAACACACTACCTAAGGTGCGAGGGCTCGAAGGCACATTAAAAGAGGAAGTAGGGTTAGAAAACACACTACCTAAAGTGTGAGGGCACGAGGGCCCACTTAAAAATGGAGGCAAGGTTATAAAACACACTACCTAAGATGTGAGGGCACGAAGGCCCACTTAAAAATGGAGGCAATGTTAGAAAACACACTACCTAAGGTGTGAGGGCTCGAAGGCCCACTCGATAAAAGGAGGTAGGGTTAAAGAACACACTACCTAAGATGTGAGGGCTCGAAAGCCCACTCGAAAAAGGAAGTAGGGTTGGAAAACACTCTACCTAAGGTGTGAGGGCACGAAGGCCCACTTAAAAATGGAGGCAAGGTTAGAAAACACACTACCTAAGGTGTGAGGGCTCGAAGGCCCACTCGATAAAAAGAGGTAGGGTTAAAGAACACACTACCTAAGATGTGAGGGCTCGAAGGCCCGCTCTTAAGGAAGGTAGACAGGGCTAGAAAGCATACTATCTAAAATGTGAGGGCTCGAAAGCTCATTCAAAAAAGGAAGTAGGGTTAGAAAACACACTACCTAAGGTGTGCTGGCTCGAAGGCACACTAAAAAGAAAAGCAGAGTTAGAAAACTCACTACCTAAGATGGTTGGTGGCTCGAAGGAGCACCAAAAAAAGGAGGCAGGGTTGGAAAACACACTACCTAAGGTGTGATGGCTTAAAAGCCCACTAAAAAGGAAGCAGATAGGGCTAGAAAGCATACTACCTAAGATGTGAGGGCTCGGAAGCCCACTTAAAAATGGAGGTATGGTTAGAAAACTCACTACCTAAGATGGTTGATGGCTCGAAGGCACATTAAAAAGGAGGTATGGCTGGAAAACACACTACCTAAGGTGGTTGGTGACTCGAAGGCGCACTTAAAAAGGAGGTATGGTTGGAAAACACACTACCTAAGGTGTGAAGGCTCGAAAGCACATTAAAAAGGAGGTATGGTTGGAAAACACACTACCTAAGGTGCGAGGGCTTGAAGGCACATTAAAAAGGAGGTAGGGTTGGAAAACACGCTACCTAAGGTGTGCTGGCTCGAAGGCACACTAAAAAGAAAGGCAGAGTTAGAAAACTCACTACCTAAGATGGTTGGTGGCTCGAAGGAACACCAAAAAAAGGAGGCAGGGTTGGAAAACACACTACCTAAGGTGTGATGGCTTAAAAGCCCACTAAAAAGGAAGCAGATAGGGCTAGAAAGCATACTACCTAAGATGTGAGGGCTCGGAAGCCCACTTAAAAATGGAGGCAAGGTTAGAAAACACGCTACCTAAGGTGTGAGGGCTCGAAGGCCCACTAGAAAGGAGGTATGGTTGGAAAACACGCTACCTAAGGTGTGATGGCTCAAAAGCCCACTAAAAAGGGGGCAGATAGGGCTAGAAAGCATACTATCTAAAATGTGAGGGCTCGAAAGCCCACTCAATCAAGAGGTGATGATGAGACACTAATATGTCAAGGTTGAAAGCAATGCATCATGATCAATATGCATGTATACTTACCTGGGAAATGTAGGTCCCCTTTTCTTCATGGAGTTTTCCTTTCTTCATGGAGTTCTCATTTTCTCAAAAGTTTGAGTCTCTGATAGTAAGCTTCGACGGCTCTTTTCGCTCTTGCTTACTCGAGTCATATCTTGTGATTTTGACCCTTGGAAGGACTTGATATCATCATACTTCTTTGTCCTCCGCCCCTTTATCTCAAGGGTTGCCAATTTTGCCCGACATTTTTCCTAGAAAGGGAAAAGGGAATCATGAAGCCGACTCTACCGAGATGTTTTTGATTGCCCCCCAACTTGATCATGCCCCCAAGTATGCAAATCGGGTTTGGGGATGAGGCTATGTGAAGGAAGGTTTGGTTATTTACAAGGAGTTGTTTTCATGCAGAATTTTTGGAATTTCAAAGCTATTCCGCATACGTAAATCATTTTGATGTTTGTTCAAAGCAAACTCATTCCGAAGAAATTCAAGTGATTCCTATGGAGAGGTTTTCGATGTGATGAAAACTTTTTGCTTTTGATTTTTGGTGAAAAATATGAAGTGACATTTGGTTGGTCACAAAAGGTTGAAATTTCAATTTGGGGGTTATTGAGAACCGTAAGGTTTGAATTATCAATTTGAGGGTTATTGAGAACCGTCTTTCGACGGAAATGGGAAGAAGTGACATTCGGTTGGTCACAAAAGGTTGAAATTTTCAATTTGAGGATTATTGAGAACCGTCTTCAAAGCATTCATTTTATTTGCATGAATAATGATTTGGCTTGCATGAGAAAGCACCGCCTACCGATCCGCATTGCTCGCCTTTGATCGAAAGGGCTTGACTAGGCACGTAATGTAGGCTTGGGCTCTTGGCTATGAAGAAAATGATATTTGTAGGCTCAAAAGGTGTTTAAGGGATTTTAAGACTAAGGATCACTAGTGCTTGTATCCCAAACTTTTTGTTCATACATTTCGGACCTTGGATTTGATTTGTAAAATGGTCCACGGTGCCCCCGGTGTTGGGCTTGGGCTCTTTCTCATTTTTTTATTTCTTCATTTGATTTTGAGCATCATTGCATTGGCTTTTGTTTTTGCTCAAAATTTTTGGATCCTTTGGATTTATTTTATGCCCCCCAGCTTTGTACGAGCACCTTCGGTGATTGAGAATTTTCTCTTATGCCCCCAAGTATTGTTTGGGCACTTTCATCGTTGAAGACTTTTTATGCCCCCCGCATTGTTTGGGCATTTTTGGTCATTAAGGATTTTTTGCACTTGCCCCCCAAGTGTGGGGTGTGATCCTAGCCAAGGTTATTTTTCAAGAAAAATTTATTAGGCTCAAAAGGGGACTGCAAAGGATATTTTTTAGCCTTGTGAAAAGGATTATCAAAGATGGCCTTTCATCATCTCAAATGCATGCATTTAGGATCGGTAAGCCTTGCTTTCATGCGAATATGCAAAGTGATTTCTCATTATTCATGCAAATAAAACTCAGCTTTTGGAGTCACTTCATGGTGTTTTTGTTTTTTTGGGTTTTCTTGATGTATGGTTACCTCTCTAAGGAATCACCCGAATTTTCAAAACTTGTTTGTTTGAACAAACACCAACATGATTTCTGTTTTTGTACTAAACTTTGATTTCCCAAAAATCCTTGTGAAAACATGCATAGTTTTGGAAGAAAGGGAAAACACCAAAAAATTCTTGGTGCAGTTGTAAGTACAAAGGTGTGCTCAGTATGTTATTTGCATGAACACAAAAAAAAGAAAACACATGATTTTATTAACAGGAAAGGCTCATTGGACAAGGAAAATCTTGTGGAATTTTGAGCCAAATTACCGACAAAAGCTGGAATAGGTTGAAAAAAATCAAGAAATTTTTGCAGGCATGATCAAGCAGGAGTAGCCTTTTTTAGCGTAACAAGAATCTGGCTCCATTCTCGCGGTGCAATTCCCCTTCGGATTGTGTTGAGGCTTTTGATCATGTTTGCCCCCCAGTTTCTTTGGGTTGAGTTGTTGGGGTTTGAACAAAGATGATAGGTCAGTTGGAAGGAATCAGTTTTTGCTCGAGTAAGCTAGAGGCGAGTCAAGCTTTTGTTCAGAGACTCCAACTCTTTTTGAAAATGAGTGCTACGGAGAGCACGTTCTTTGTCTCCCACGTTTTTCGCTCAAAATTGGGTGTTGTAGCCTCGGAGGGGACCTACTTTTCATTCTGGTGCATGCAGGAAAAAATGTATGAACATGCAATTTATATGATGAACTTGCCCTTCGAGGGGTGACATATGATCGTCACTTTTGTATGATGAAACAAGAATCTTGATTCTTGCCCAAACTCTACAATAAAAATTTTTGGAGTGACGATCATTCTGTCACCCACAAGTCTTGAATTCAAGATGCTTCAAGAAGGGTTCGCCCCGATGCAAATAAATGATAGCACATATAACCTCAGGACAAGTTCTATTGATTATGTGAACATGGGTAGGTTTTCTACCTGGTCTCAAAAGGGTCTATGAACCACCCAAGTGACCACCTTGCGTGAAGGCAAGATAGGGGTTTACAAGGAATAGTTGGGTCACGGTGTGACCGCCATTACCGAGTAAACACTCACTCATAGTTGGATGTTTCACAAATCGAACCCCGACCGAAAGTCATGGGGCGTACCGTTACTCCCCTCCTAACTTAGAGGTTTGTGTGTGCTTGCAAAAATAAATACAGTGATGCATGAAAAATTCTAAAAATGCATGGATAAAATAAAACAAGACGAAAATGGCAAAATTTAAACACATTAAACACGCAAAGCTTAGTCCAATGTTAGAAACAATACCTCCCCAAAGGAGTCGCCATTCGTCGCACGTCGGAAAACACCGCGCGCGGCGTCGTCCCGTCCCGGCGATGGCGGTTTTTGCTCTCTCGTTATTGGAATTGATTTTGTTTGGAGTCGCCACCTAGTATTTAATTGAGGGTTACTAGGAAACCCAAGTTGACCGGTCTTGTCGAGATTCTCGGGTAAGGGACCGATTGTGGTTAGGGAAGGTATTAGCACCCCTAACGCACCCTACCCGAGGTAAGCCGCTTCATTGCTTTGATGTGTTAAAGAAGTTTTAAAAATTTTGTTTTTTCATCGGAATTTAGAAATACAACTTCCGTACAAGTTTGTACTTCTACACCGTGATCCAATCAAAATATTAAATCCTTCTTTATTCTTTTGCCGTCTCATTACAAAAAAGATCCCTGAAATGAATACAAACATGCATTTTTTTTGTTTTTTTGTTCTTTCTTGCTTTTTTTTATTTTTTATAACATAATAAAAAACCAAAGACAAACACACATTTTTTATTATATTTTTTCTTTTTTATTTCTTTTTCCTTTTTTCCTTTTTCTTCTTTTTTTTCTTTTTCTCCCTTTTTTACATCCATAATAAAAATTACGTAATATTCAAAATTAAACAAAATTTACAAATCGCCCCCCAAAACTCCGAATTGCAAAGGAACCCTTGAAAATGCGGGAAGGTGTGCGGGAACAAGTTGGTGGTGCGTGTTCCAACGCGCCACCGCCACCGGCGGCGCGTGGGCTCACGCGCCGCCGGAAAAACAGCCGGCCGAACCGGCCTCTTCTCCTCTTCTCTTCTCGCAACGCCGGCGACCGCAAAAAAGCAGTAAAACGCAACACGTGCAGCTTGATTTTAGATTTGTCCTTTGTTTTTGTTTTTTAGATCTGTTTCTTTTTCAAGATCTCGCTTCTCGGTCGATTCCTTCCGATTCTCGGTGGCCGCTCCTTTCGCCGGTGCGCATCCGGTGGCGGAGTTGAGGAACGACTGGGGTCGGCCGAGAGAGGGAAGAAGGACGGCGCCGCCGAAGGCGGTGAGCCGGGTTCGCCGGCCCGTGGGTTGCCGCCGTTGGAGGAGAAGCCGTCGAGGCCGGTGGCGCGTCGGTGGTGTTGGCTCCCGTTGTTGAGTGCCGCGCCGCCGCTCTTGGTGGAGGAGCTGGAGACGGTGCCGAAGGAGACGATGAGGGCCGTTGGAAGCAGTGAGCCGGGGTCCGCCGCCGGCCGAAGGAGATGATGAAGACTCGCCGTCCTCCGGTCGGCGGAGGTGAAGCCGTGGCGGGTCCGGCCGGAAAAGGGGGATGAGGAGAATCACCCGGTTGTGTTTTTGGCCGAAGGAGAGGAGAAGAACATGGGGTGAATATGGAGAATAGGTCGCGGCTTGGAGAAGGAGAGCAGCTTGTGGGAGTGTTTGGTCGCTATGGGGAAGAGAGGCAGAGAGGTGGAAGGCAAATGGAAACCACGGGGGGCGTGTGCAGCCTTGGTTCTGGCTGAAAAATTCAACAGTGCGGGGGGCGGCGGCTCCGTTGAAGAAGAAGAAGATTAAATGTTTTAGGGTTAGGTTTAGGTTTTTTTGTTCTTTTTTTTGTTGTCAAAAATGCCCCCCCGCTTAGCTGAAATTGAAGGCTATTTATAGGCAAAATAGTTTTTCGGGCTTCAAAATTGGTCCCTCAAGTTTTGTGTTTGGCCCCTAATTTCAATCAATTCACTTGGTAAAAATTAAATTGGGTCTCTTAAAATTCCGATCTTTTCAATTAAGTCCAAATTAAGCTCCCAAACTTAATTTTCACCAATTAAGCCCCCCAATTAATTTTGACCCGCTTAAAGTATAATTAAGTCCTTGCACTTAATTAACTCCTTCAATTGGACCCAAATTAATTCTTGAACATAATTAAAATTCAATTTGGCCCATGATTAAATCAAATTGGCCTATTAAAAATTTAATTATGTCACTAGACTTAATTTTTATGCAAACTCGTCCAATACTCATTTAGTTTGACCTTTGAATTCGCATTTTTCTATTTTTGGGCATAACAGCGTACAATTGGGCCTTGAAATTCTTCCGAAAATTGCAGCTTGATTTTTGCCTATTTTTGCAGCCTTTATTTTATTTTTTTGATTTTGATTTTTTTGGAAAAAAAACGAATTTTGGGGAATCACCCAAAATTGGGTGATGACAATCATGAACATGGCAACACAGAGTGGAACATGTGCGCCTAATCCTTTTTGGCCGTATAACCACCAACCTCCTCTTCCAGGACCTCCTCCTCTTCCAGCTCCACCTTTATATTAATTTGTAATAAACATTATTTACCTTTAAAATTTCATTTAATATTTTTTTTGAAACAAATTCAGTTTGTAATGAATATTATTTAACTTTGATTTTTTGTTTTTGATGTTTAATATAAATTTTATTTGCATAATTGGTTTTTATTACCATTAATAAAATTATGTATTCTAAATAATTTTTTAAAAACAAATCTAGAATAAACTATTACAAAGGGTTTTACCGACGGAATTAATCCGTCGGCATTTGACACATTCACCGACGAATTTACAAACGGATATCTTTGGTCGGTATTCCAAACATTCACCGACAAATTTACCGATGGTACATATCCGTCGGTAAATCACGATATCATCGACGGAATAAAATCCGTTGGTATATTTCAAGCGAGAAACTTTTTTTTTGGCGAGCAAATTCTGTCTCTAAAACCATCGGCAAATGGTTTTTTTGTGTTTCAGACCGATATAGCGACGGAATGTGGAATTACCGACGGACTTAAGCCATCGGTGAAGACGTCGGTAAATAAATTATCGATGAAATCTGAATCACATACCGACGGAATATTTTCGTCGGTAAAACTGTGAAATCTTGTAGTGTTTTGATATTTAATTCAATATTGCATTTCTAGAATGCAACATCAGTTAAATTCAGGATTAACCGGTCGATCGGTTCATAATGGTCAGTTAAACTAGTCAACCGATTTCAAAAATAATAATAAAAATCGCAAAATTACCAAAATCAGGGGCCCTATTATAGAATGTACCTATGTATAAAATCTTATAGGCATACTCTTATATTGTAATCTCCATCATTACTATTGTATATTACTCTACATACACATACACACATATATACATGGAAAAGATTGGCTAACCAATAGGTTAAGCCTCCTAATTATTCTCAACTAGCACAGAGTGATTTTTTTTAATTTAAATATCTAACGGTTGTAGTAGAAATTCCATAGTTACTCTGAGAAAACGACATCCAGAAACTCTTGTAAAAATTTGAGCACGATTTATTGACTGGATCAAAAGTTATGGCATTTTAAAGTCATCATTATGGTTTGGCACGGCTAGACTTTCTCTTGGGTCTAGACCTGTTCTATTGGCCCGTAAATATATCTATTAGGCAATCTACATGATCAGTCTAGGGTAAATCCTCATCTAATTGTGGCAGATTCACACCTAACTGCTTAGAATCACTTGTTATTGCAAGTATGACTACTTCATTAACACTCATAAAACATATTTGAAATAAAAGGTACATCAAATTATGAATTTTGCGTGAAATGGTCAACTAGTTCATATATCTAGATAAACCAGTTGGTCAGTTGAGAAAGAAGATTATAATTGAGATTACATGTTGCATTTTAAAATAACGACATGTTTAAATATTATTATTTTAAAGCGCAATAATTATCTTGTCACACTTAGAAATAGAGATATTTAATAATATTAGACTAATGTGTTATTTCACCTGCTCTTAAAAAAAAAATTATTTTATAAAAATTTTAACTGACTGCATTAATTTTTTTTAATAAATCCAAAAATGTTCGGGTGTTGAGGTCGTGGGAAGGAGGGAAAAATACGGAGGTTGCAGTAAACTGTGACAAATTAATAGAAGACTAGAGGTGAGAAATCCAATGTCTCTGGGATTAGGCTGTATATTATTATATTTAGAATGATTTTGGGACGCTATTTCATTAAAAATATTAGATTTATTACTACCTTTTTATGACAGGAAATAATACAGCTTTGGCATGTAAACAATTATTTCGACGAAGAAAAGGATAGATAAGAAAAACTAATAATCTAGGAAATACGAAGAATCATTTTCAAAATAAACTTTATATTTTGATGAAAGATGGGATAGATCTTTTTGTCAAAGAACCATCTCAATCCAATAGTTTAAGCTATTAGGTGAAGTTCCATGATATGATTTATATTATTCTCTAACACACCCCCTCAAGTGAAAACCCTTTAGATTTAAAACTTGCACAGGCCCATACCGTTGAAATAATCCCATTCTAGTCTGGTTGATTCTGAAAAATTAAGAGTATATGTGGGCTGTTGACTTTTTAGACGGTGAGAAATGTGAATCTTGTTGTACATTCGGAAGGGATCATGATAATACACGATACTTTAATTCATAATTATTTAATTTCGTCTCAGATATCATCTTACTCCAGGTTAATTAAGGTCCAATTAAGCCCCCACTAAAAAACAATTGAGGAACGAGAAAAGAAAGACACATCTTGCCCAACATGTCTATTTTTTGTGTGGTCGTGTTCATGAATTAGAGTGTGAATCTCACAGGTTAATCAAGGTAAATTAGGTCAATATAAAATGATATTGTTTTTAAATTCTTCCTCAATTATTTTAATATTTCATTATATATGTTGCTTTTTTCCAATAATAGAGAAAAGGAGACGAATTAGAAGAATTTTTAAGATTTTTTCCTTCAATTTCCAAATAAAACCCATGAAAATTATTGATTAAGAAATAATCTAAAAAGTTGTCAAGGAATAGTGAATGAAAATAATAATAAATAAAGACTAAAAATGAAGCCAAGCTATTAACGGAAATTTCAAAGTAAGAGCTGCAAGTGTATCCTTGAAAACACATGATATGTCAATTGTTAGCGTTCATGTTTCTAATTAATTAATTAATTAACAATAAATAATATAAAATGCAAGGTTTTTTTTTTCACAGGACACTGTTTCTTGAAATATAATAAACTATTTTTTGTGATTTTTTAAAATTTTTAGTCCTAAATAATAATAGTAAATTAGTAATTTATAATAAAATAATTATTTTTATTTTTATTTTAAGCACTTATATTTTTTTTTAATTTAATTCTTCTTCAACTTTTGTATATGTCATATTTGATCTTTATTCTTTTAATAAACTTGAAAAAAATTAAAACATTAATAAGTTATTTTTTAATTTATTTTTCATGATATAACCAAATACTGAAAAATATTTGTCAATTTATTTTTTATAATATTATCAAATATCAAAAAATTATTCATTTTTAAAAATTTTATTTTTTATGAAAACCATTAAAAAAAGCTAATTTCCAGCACATATGGGAAACGCATCCCCACGTGAGGCATTCAATAGGAAAGGTAAATATTCCAATTCCAACTTCATAATAAAAATATGGTACGGTGGTGACTGAAATATTCAAAACTAAGTCAAGCTATTTCCATTAAGAAAGCCAAGTCAAGCTATTGGTATTTTTCATTTCTTTGAACATGCGCATTCAAGGGTGGAGTCGTGTATGGGGTCGGGTGGGCTCTAACCTATGTCATGATTTTATTAATATTTTTTGATTAGTTTTATATAAATAAAATTTTTAATTCTTAATTAAGGTATCAAAAAATTATGAAAATTGACAAGGAGCCTTATATTATGATGCTTTAACTTAGGTTAAAATTTCAGAATTTTTGGAGAAATTCAGAAATTTGATAAAAAAAAAATTACAATTTGACTAGTTTTATGTTATTGGGTATAATTTTCAATCCGACCATCAGATTGAGTTGAAATTTTATGAGGAATCTTAAAATATATTTAATAAAATATGGTTAAAATTTTACGATGAACAAAGTTTAGTAGTACTAACAAAAAAATCATTAAATAAAAGCAAAACGACTCATTAAGGGTAAAATGATTATTTGCCATTAAAAAATAAAACAAATCAGTTCTTCTTCGTTCCTTTTATATGTTGCCGACTGGGCAGAAGCAAAATAGAAAAAGAAAGAAAAGAAAAGGCGAGAGAGAAAGAGAGAAAAGTAAGGGAAAAACTTTAAAAAAAATCCAAGGAAAAAAAATAAAAAAGTGAGAGAATAATCTTGTAAACTTACAAAGTCCAACTTATAAAATACTAATCTAAGGAAGAATTAAGTGAAGGAATGAGGAACTGAGAGAGATTAAAAAACTTAATTACTTTGTTTTGAGTTGACATGAGATTGTTATTTTTTCTCAGTTGAAGAGTTGTTACAATATCGATTCAGATTCGATTATAGATGAATTATATTTCACAAAATATCGAAGGATGTAACTTAAATAGTGAGTTTCTTTTTACTTTTAAATTTATTTTTTAATATTTTGGGTAATGTATTTGAATTAAAACTTTACTGTTAACTTTAAAAATTTATATATATGAGTTAATAATTTATTTTAAAAAAATTTATATATTTATTTAATAGCTCAAGGTAGAAAAAATTCATAGCTCCACTATTGTGCATTGTTGGATAGACATGCAACATAGTTGTCGTGTAATAAGTGAATGAAAGTTTTATTCGTTGTTCTTGACGATGCTTTCACATTCCTTTTATTCATTAATTAATAAATAATCTAAAAAGTTGTCACCATCCCAGAAAAAGGGAGCAAAAACAATCTAAAATGCCAAAGTGACCGTTTGATATTCCAAAAGTAATCTTCACATGCATCATTGCCTTCTCTTTTATCTCTTTCGAAAAAGAGAACTCAATATGTTTTAAAATTAAGAGTATCTCTTTTTTCGTTTCAAAAGTTTTCATAAAAATTTAATTTATTTTTATTTTTTAAATTTAATCTTTTTATGTTTTTACATCATTTTGATATGCTGATGTCAAAAATAATTTTTAAAACATAATAAAAATTATTTTGATGCATTTCCAAACAAAAAACACTTTAAAAAGCCAACTCAATCACACTCTCAAACTCCCCTAAATCACACTCTATTGTCAAAAATTAAGTTATATAGCATTAAAATCATTATGAAACACTTACTTAGTGATTTTAATTGCGTTTTACTTTTTCAAAAAAAGGGGGCCAAACACTCTTACGAGGATTCCTACCCCATTTGAAAACTGGCTGCGAAGATGCTCCCACGAGGTTAGCCAAACTTATTTCCTGAGCTAAATAAAAGATTGCACGATCCCGGTCAACTTTACTAAATTTTTTTGACCGGAGAGGTTGTTTAGCAGTGTAGCTAAAATGTTATTTATTTAAAATTAAATTTTTTTATTTTAATTTTTTTAAAAATTATTTTAATATGCTGATATTAAAAATAATTTTTTAAAAAAAAATTAAATTTACTTAATAACCTTATGTGGGGGGAGTTATGAAGCAAACTTTGAGGCATATTGATCATGGGTTAAAAACGATAATTGAATTCTACAAGATCGAATCTTGTGCTGTGTTGTTTCCCAGTAGCTCAACGGTAAAGCCAGTAGGCTTGATGTGGCGCTTCAAATTCGATTTGACCCTAACAAAGTAAAAAATGAACCAAACCCACAGATAAAAAAAATAATCAAAACAAAAATTACAATATTAGTATATGAAAAGAAGAGAAGGATTAATAAATGTCGAACGTGTGCAGTGTCACGGCGATATCATCCACCCTCAAGGTATGTATACTTTTTGGCCAATATGGGAGACAACGAATTCTTATCTTTTATCAGTGGAAAAATAGAATGGGAGTCGCCACCTAATATTTTGATCACTAGAAACCCTAACTGGTCTCAGAGATCGGGTACGGGGACTTGTTGTGTAAAGAGTTGGTATTGACATCTCAAATACACCCTGCCTAAGGTAAGTTACATTGTTTTATTGTCTGATATATACTTCGATTTTATTGTATTTCTGATTGTTGGTCTTCCTAAGGTTTAAGAAAAGTTCTCCTCTGTAAGGAGATCCTTATATTATCGAGTAAAACTTAACCGCTGTAAAGTCTATTCATAAAAGAACTACTTTTTTAATATCAGGAATGCGTCTTACGTGTAAGTTCATAATCCTTAATATTAAAAGAAAATGCAATGTTTTGATGAAAACCGGGTATTTTAATACCAGATTTATATCTTTACGGTATAAAAATACAAACCAATATTAAGCAAAATTCAATAGAAAAATACGCGGGAAAATCACAAATTTTTAAAAATATTTTTTTGAATTTTTTTTATGGGGCTGAACCCGGCCCAATCATTTTGGGCTGGAGCGGTCGTCGTCCAACCCCCAAAGAAAGTGGAGAAGCCCTCCACCGTTCCACGTAACGCTGGAGGAGGGAACTGAAGAAGTGGAGGAGGAGGAGGAAGAAGGAAGAGGGGCGGACTTGCGGTGGCTTTGAGGCGATGATGCTGGCGGTTGCTGACCGGAGAATGGCTTGGCCGGTGGTTGGTCCTTCTTCTTCTTCTCTGCATATTTTTCTTTTGTGCTTCTCCTCTCTGTTTCGTTTTCTTCTTCTATTTCTCATGGTGCAAGTGCTATTATCGACGACGAGGAGGACAGTGGCTGCTAGCGGTGGCTCTGGTGGTGGCTATATGGACAGTAGACACTGGTTCTTCGTCCTTTCTCTTCTATTTCCTCTTTTCCTCCTCTCTGTCTTCTGGTTTCTTATCTCTGTTTTGTTCTATTTCTCTTTTCTCTCTCTGGTTCCTATCGGCGGCCGCTCACGGTGCCGCTAATGGTGACCGGGAGGAAGCCGACAATGGTTCACGGTGGTTATTGCGGTGGCGGGCGTGTTTGCTGCATTTTTTTTCTTCTTCTTCCTAGTGCAAGGGCACCGGCCTGCTTTTTGTTTTTCTTCCTCGTCCGCTTTTCGTTTGTTCTTCTCTCTACCAAAAATTTCCCTTCTTTTTGGTCGTATAACAACCAGCTTCCTCCTCCTCCTCCAGCTCCCGCCATTGTGCTAATTTAATAGTTTTTTTGAAACACATTCAATTTGTAATAAATTTTATTTAAGTTTATTTTTTTGTTCTTAATGTTTAATAAAATTTTATTTGCATAATTTTTTGTTCTTAATGTTTAATAAAATTTTACTTGCATAATTGGTTTTTTTTACTATTAATTTATATAATTTTATATTATTTATTCTAAATCATTTTAAAAAAATTAAAAATATCCACCGAGGGATTTACCAACGGAATGTATCATCAACGAATTTACAGACGGATATAATCCGTCGGCATTTCACAGACTCACCAACGAATTTACCGACGGATAACGTCCGTTGGCCTTTCACCGATAGCTAAAAAATATTTACTATATATGCCACTATCACCGACGGGGTAATGTTCCAGTGGGAAGTTTTTTTTGGCGAAGAATTTCCGTCTGTAAAACCATTGGTGATTTTTCTTTTTACCGACAACCTTAGCGAAGGAATGTAGTATTACAGACAAATGTTATGCCGATGGACGGTTTCCGTCGGCGATTTAGTTGATAAAAAAATTATCAACGAACTCTGAATCTCATATTGACAGAATATGTTCATCGGTAAAACTGTGAAATCTTGTAGTGTATCACGAAGCATCCAATGTGGCCTTATGTGTTTTGGGCTCAGAATTTAGATTTGTATTACTTTATATCGGTATGTCGATTTGTATATATAACAATCAATACTTCATAATAAAAATATGGTACGGTGGTGACTGAAATATTCAAAACTAAGTCAGAAGGCATTGTTAGCGAAGTCAAGCTATTTCCATTAAAAAAGCCAAGTCAAGCTATTGGTATTTTTCATTTCTTTGAACATGCGCATTGTTGGATAGACATGCATCATAGTTGTCGTGTAATAAGTGAATGAAAGTTTTATTCGTTGTTCTTGACGATGCTTTCACATTCCTTTTATTCATTAATTAATAAATAATCTAAAAAGTTGTCACCATCCCAGAAAAAGGGAGCAAAAACAATCTAAAATGCCAAAGTGACCGTTTGATATTCCAAAAGTAATCTACACATGCATCATTCCCTTCTCTTTCTCTTTTAAAAAAGAGAACTCAATATGTTTTAAAATTAAGGGTATCTCTTTTTTTTGTTTCAAAATTGTTTTTATAAAAATTTAATTTTTTTTATTTTTTTATTTGCTTCAAATTAATATTTTTTTAATATTTTCAGATCCTTTTGATGTGCTGATGTCAAAAAAAAATTTAAAAATAAAAAATATTATTTTGATGTATTTCCGAGTAAAAAACACTTTGAAAAGCAACACACTCCCAAACTCCCCTAAATCACACTCTATTATCAAAAATTAAGTTATATAGCATTATAATCATTATGAAACACTAACTTCGTGATTTTAATTGCCTTTTATTTTTTTTTTAAAAGGGGGGCAAACACTCTTACGAGGATTTCTTCCCAATTTGAAAACTGGCTGCTAAGATGCTTCCACGAGGTTAGCCAAACTTATTTCCTGAGCTAAATAAAAGATTGCACGATCCCAGTCAACTCTACTACTATTTATTATTATTTTTGTCTTGCTTCAGTAGGCAGGTTATAAAGTGATCAATCCTTTTCTAAAGCTTTAACGTCGCTGAATTTGTTAGGATTCAAAAATCTGTGGGACTAGAAGATTAAGGAGAGGAAAGCCAGAGGCGCAGAGTAGCGAACCTGACGATTCGACATTGTGAAGGATAGGCTGAGGGAGGTAAGAATATATATGCTTACTCCTGACTTGTCTAAATCCCTTGGTCAATGCATTCTCAAAGTGAAGATTTGCTCTAGCAATTAAAGCCGTGTGTTTTTATGCTCTCTGTTAAGATTTCCCCTTTCATTTGTAGTTGTGCTTAGAATTATGATGATATAGAATTAGATGGTAGTTTTTTTCCTGCATGCTTCACTACTTCCCTTTTTATGCTATGTTAAACAGTGCATGGATTAACCCGCAAAACTTTGTTGTGTAGATCATGAGATTAAAATAACCCTATTAAAAAAAAGCTAATATTAAATGATAAAAATAAAAAAAAGTTAAAAAAATATGTCGGTCCAAGTTAACTTGTATTAACTTTTCAAACCTGTAAATTGGGTCATTAGACTGAAAAACACCATACATGGAAAATCTACGAATCCTAATCCTCAATAAATTAAATGTTGAAGGATGAAATCGGAAAAAATCAATTACACAAAATGATATGAAGTAAAAAAAATAGTAATTAAAATAATGAAAGTGAAAATCGAAATAAAAAAAATTAGAGGGAAACAATTTTTTTTTAGGGTTAAATTGAAAAGAAAAATAAATTTGATGAATTGAAAAAAAAATAATAAAAAATTGAAATTGAAAAACTAAATTGAAAACAAAAAAAGAACTTTTATAAAAGGGCAAAGAAAAAAATCAAAAACCAAATGAATAAGGATTGAAATTGAAAAACTAAAAAAAAAAAAGACACACCAGCAACAAACCACCCCATCTTCATCATCATGCGCCACACCGAGAGAAAAAGGATGGAATGGTGCTTTCAACAACACAATGAAAGGGTAAGTTTGGCCATCGAGTATTGCACACGTCAACTAAAGGGCACAAGCACCTATACGGCATGCACCAACAAATTTTAGATTTAAATATTAATTTATCAAGTGAAAAAAAACCAAATTACCCTCCATGGTTATGAAATTAACAAAAATGCCTATGTGAAAGGAAAAAACAAATACCCCTAGATGCATGGTTTAATTTTTCTTAATTTCAAGGGTAAAGATGTTATTTTAATGTATTTAATAAGTGAAAAGAAAATAAACTTTTTCACCTTTTTTTGCATTTATTGTATTTACTACAATGGAAAGGGAATTATTTGGCATTGAAATCGACTTTTTTTATGGTCAGTTAAATCGATGTCAACCAACCACTTTCCCTTTCTTTATTAATTTTAGATGAGTTTCTCTTCTTTTTTTTTCTAGTTCAAGGGATTGAAAAATAGTGAAAATAAACATTTTGATCAAAACGAAAGACATCACTAATGTGTGGTTAGTGATATGTTTTTTTCGTGTTTATATGCTATTCCTGTATCTTTACATTTAATGTTTTAACCATAATTTCAAGTTTAATTTCTTTTAACTAGATTATAGAAAGTTACAATTGAGAGAGAAAAAAAGTTTGAAAATGAGAGAAAAAAAGAGTAAGTTGTTTCACTATTCAACCTGCCCCAGACTTTTAGTTGTTTTGTTAATGTCCATATTATTAAAAAAGAAAAAGAAAAAAGGGATTAGCCTAACTTTTCTAGGAATTGATAAGTTCTTTTCAAGAATTTCGTTGTATTAATTATTTGGTATCGATCTTTCTTGTTAAGATTAGAGGTCGAGTAAGATATGAGCACTTAGTGAGGAGTCTTACAGTGTACTCAACGAATGGATTAACTGATTGTCAATAAATTTTGAAACATCCTAATAAGTTTCCTAAACTATCAGTACTGAATTTACAGGCTTTATAGCCCTTTTGCAAGCATTGCTTCGAATCTAAATTATCAAAATTGATTGTGGAACATTCAGTTGAGCACAAAGTGAATAATATATTATGTTTTAGGCATTGAATAATACACCTTTGATTAAACAAATTATAAAGATCAAGTCTATATCTCCCTTTCTTAATTTTCCTTACCTTCTCTTCTATAAATGGCAGGTTGCCATGTTGAAGGCTGTTTAGGATTCGCCTCCCAACCACAATCATAGATGTTAATCCGCCCTTACCAGTCTTCTAAAATATTTGTTTTTTTTTTTTTTTGTTTACTTAATGTATTTAATGAAGAGTTTGCTGGAACCAAGAATTTGCCGTTACGAGTTCGCTCCTAATTATTAAAGCAATTGCAGAGAACTTTAAGGTAGACAAAAAGGAAAAGAAAACAGAGAGAGAGAGAGAGAGAGCGAGCGAGGAGTCCAAATGGGGACATATATAACTGTAGCGAAGGTTGTCTACCTAGCAGCCTTGGAAGAAGACTGGGATAGGATGATTCGTGCTTGCAGTGGCAGCAGTAATATGTACGTGATGTCTCCAGTAACGGTTTCGGAAGATACTCCATTGCACCTGGCAGTGTATAGCAAAAAGGTTGAGCCGCTTCAAACTCTACTCGATATTGCCAAAAAAAAATCAATGCTCGGGAATCCCTACACAAAAAAGAACGCGTATGGAAATACATTTCTTAATGAAGCAGTTTTTGCTGGAAATATGGAAGCAGTAGAGCATTTACTCCAGTTTACCCCTAAAGAACAGGGTGAATATGATCCTTCAATGCAACTTCAGACTAAAAACGCGCTTGGGGAGACTCCATTGTATAGAGCTGCTGCATGTGGTAAGAAAGAAATAGTGGAGTATTTAGCTGGACAAACGGGCCAAATCTCAGAGGGAAAGCTATCAGAGGATCACCGCAAGAGAGAAGATTCAAAGCCGATTCTTCATGCTGCCATCCAAGGACAACACTTTGGTTTTGTTCTTAATCCTTTTATTCTCTCTCAAACGATACTATTAAGACATCTAGCACACACATTCATCCCCAAACACTTTAGGTACAACTTAAATCTACAATTTATTAGAGAAAAAATAAAGTAAAATGACATTATACTTTCTAATGCAGACACTGCTCTGACGTTGCTGAACCTGGATCCATCACTTTATGAAATGAAGGACGATCAGGGAATGACCTGTCTTCATGTCCTTGCTGGGATGCCTAGTGCTTTCAAGAGTGGATATGCACTGCGCCCAATTACCGTTACGAACTTGTTCTACCGTTGTATGTTTGATGCAACATTTTTTCTTCTATTTATTTATTTATATTATCAGCGTTAATAAGCTAACCCCAGCTCGAACATCTGCTCTCAAGGCAAGCTGTTTAACCGGCTGATTAAACACTGATTTTCGAGTTCTATTTTTTTTTTCCTTGGAGCATGTTAAATTGCTTACGCTACTTTAAATCCCAGAAGGTTTGATTTGACTTAATTTGTGAGTTTTTTGCAGGCCTTTCCGCTGCAAAGGGTGATGGCGACCAGAGCCGGAGTAAAAAAGGTACTGAAGATTGAAACTATTTTGCCATTTATATTAAATTGATAGTAACAATTTTGCACTGATGATGCTCCCTGGTTCTTGTGGTCTTAAAATCGAGCAACTATAAACAACAACCGCACTGCTCATGCAACAAAATCCTCATTGACAGTAATTCATCATTAATCCATATAATCTTTCCATTATCATATTTTTATATTTATCAACAGAATTTTTTGTTGAAATTTATCATTTTATTAATAATTAATTTATTAATAAAATCACAAACAAAAATACTTAATGATAAATTTTTCAATATTGGTCATTTTTTGAAAATGTTGACATTAATCCTTTGAACAACACATGCGTGTACTTGGAAAATTGTTGGAAATATATGAGAGAAGCTGGCCTTCAGATCACAGTATGGATAGAACATTAGAAACTATCTTTTAAAAAAAAAAAAAACCGTTCATCTATCCAAATAAAACACAAACCTTTTTCTCCTTTCTGAGTGTCACTTGAACGGAGGGAGTACTCTTGACCTCGCCGATTTGGGAGGTTTTCCTTGTCTAAATGGGTTTCCTAGTTTCATAAGAGAAAATATTAAATTTTTCTGATCCGATTAGACTAAAAGAAAATGGATCTTGTTATGGTTATATTTGCAAAGATCCGAGTTGCTGAGCTAAAAAGGCTCCATTCTCTTTTTTCTAGACCTAGGAATTTCAGCCTCTTCTCTTCCTCTTCTATGATGTGATAATTTCACGGCTATGTGTCTCACTATGAATCCAGTTTTTCAAGCTATAATAATTTCTCCTTTTTCCGTGATATGGTGAAATTGTTGATGTGCTTACCAAACCTCATTCATCTACGCGTGGTTAGTTGTCTTCAAAGGGCGTAACGTAATGGTAAAGGACTTGAGATTTGAACAGTAGATCTCGAATTCGAGTTAGGGCATGCACCTCTTGTAAGAGTTTGGAACAACCAGGATTTAACTCGCTCACTTAGGCCCATAAAATACACTTTCCGTAGGTGGGGTTTCCTCGAATCCAAAAAAAATAATCTACACGCTCAGCATTCCATCGATCTTATTTGAATGTGGTGCCTTCTCCATATGCAACTTGCAAAGGCATGTTGAGGAATAAAACCATCTAACAGAATAGGAGAAGCCAGAACAGAAATCCTTTTGTGATACTAATTATACATACATACATACATACATACATATAGGAAGCAACAGTCAGCTGCTGCTGTGTGAATGATTTTTCAGTAGCCTTCTATTTGGGAATCTCCGGAAAAGTGACATAGGAGTAGAAACTTGTGCACTTCTCACCAAGGTTGAACTTTTGTATATTTTCCGGTATACTACCCTGTTCATATTTGCATAAAATTCATTATAGCTAGCTCTCTCTGTGTATATCTCACATATGAAGAAACATGATAGGATGGCCAGTGGTGGAAAGAATCCGGAAAGAAAAGCGCAAGCATGAATCTGCATTGGAACTTGCCAAGGAGCTTATCAAAAAGAACCAGCGTAAATGGTGGCAATCTATCAAAGTGAAGCCTACCAAAGTTAATATCAAGACCCCTGGTCAAGGAGGAAGAGGAGGACAAAGTGAAAGACAAGGAGGGGGAGGAAACCCAGGAGGAAGAGGAAACCCAGGAGGAGGAGGCGAAGGACAAGAGGGAGCACGAGAAGGAGTGGACACTGGAAAAGGAGGGGGGGGTGGAGAGGTGGAAAATAATGAAAATGTTCAACCCGAGATAGAAGAAAATAGAAGACAAGAGAGGCCTCCTTCGCCTCCAAACCCGCTGTTTATAGCAACTAGTAATGGAATAGTAGAGATTGCTGAAGAGATACTTGATAAATTTCCTCAGGCTATTGAGCTTGTTAATGATAAGGGGCAGAACATATTGCACTTGGCCGTGATGCATCGACAGCGGGAGATTTTCCGTCTTGTGAGGAAAAAGAACTTACTAGTGACCAGGATGAGTTCGAGCGTAGATAATAATGGCTTCACATTGTTGCACCAAGTTGCACACGTGAAGCACTACAGCGGAGGAGCCAAGCCCGGCCCTGCTCTCCAGCTACAAGAAGAAATAAAATGGTTCAAGGTGAGCTAGCTGCTCTTACTACAATCGTAACCCATGCCATATTTTTATGAAATGCAGTTCTTTATTCCTAGCTATAAGTAATATTTGATCGTTAATTACAGTGAAATTAAAGACATTTTTCAATTTGACTATATTCAATTTACTTCAAAATCAGTGAAATGCAGCTCTTTATGCCTTGCAATAAGTAAAGTAAGATTGTACTTTAATGCACAATCTGTTGCTTTAATAAAAGAAGAAAAAAGAGAATATGTGCCAATGATAGGGAAACGCATTTTCCTATAATAAATGACGTCACCGACACTGATGAATTTGTTTCCATGATCTCTGTCCGTGCAGCGAGTGCAGAGGGTGGTTCCACCTTCTCTGGCCGAGAAGCGGGTACTGTGGGTGGTTCCGAATGACAAGAATTACAACTTCACTGCATTCGAGCTCTTCCAAGAGGAGCATAAAGGTCAACTCAAGTTGGCGCAAGATTGGATCGAGAAAACCTCTCAGTCATGCTCAGCAGTAGCCGTTCTTTTGGCCACCGTTGTCTTTGCTGCCGCTTACACTATACCTGGAGGTTCTGACGATCGTGGCTTTCCCATTTTCCTTCACGACCGTTTCTTCATAGCTTTCACTGTGTTGGATGTTACCGCCTTAGCGAGCTCCTTGACCTCAGTTGTGATGTTCCTTTCTATCCTCACCACTCCTTTCGAATGCGAGAAATTCTATCACAATATTCCTCGGAAACTGATACTGGGCTTTACTTTGCTCTTCTTCTCAGTGATGACAACCATGCTTGCTTTTTCATGCACTCTTCTTTTAGTCGTTCGCTTGAAGAAGTCATGGACCAGAGGTCTGATGTCCATGGCTGCTTTCCTTCCCGTGTCAGTATTTGCAGTAATGCAGTTCCCTTTATATGTCGCATTTATGACTACTATGAAGGACTTCTATAAGGAAGTCGTGAAGTCTCTACCTTGGTTCCACCTCCCTTTCCGCTCCCATTTCAGGCAAGGGAAGGCCAGAAGAAGACGATTGGCATTTTGAAAAAGTACCTGTTTGCTTCAATATGTGTCTGGAGACCTACCATCGTCTTCAGTTAAGTATTTACTTGCGTTTTCCTTGTAACAAACCCTTCTTTATGTGAGTCAGTGCCTCTGTCATTTTCTCTTATGATCAGAGGACACTTAATGAAAAATAAATTATTTGTGATCCAATCTGAAGCAGGGCAAAATCATTCTTGCAATGAGAAATTCCATCATTGATTATCTTAATCACCATCATTATATATTTAAGGTGTTTTGGAAATTTCTCGGCAACCACCACTTAGTTTTTGTTTTGAGAGTTTTCGTGAATTAATAAATCATGCTGTCCCTGTTATCTTACGTGTCACATTCTCTCTCTGTTCTTTTTCTTCTTCCCCAAGTGATAAAGGAATATTTACCGATACTCCTTTGGCCTTAAAACATTCTCCATTAACATGCTCTAACGATCATAATTACCATCAAAGCATGGATAACAAAATTATCTGAAGCCTTGATTTATTTTTTGTGTTGGAATCGCTACTGCCGTAGAAGTTCGTTACTGCTACCAGTATTTGCTAATTTCAGACGCTCTTTTTACGCTGCGATTGGTGGCTGATTTTCCTCCGCCACTTTTTGAGGTTGATGCGTTGGTTAAAAATTGTTGCTTTTGTGCTTACTGCTACTTTTTTTTAAGGCAATGTGAATTGTAATAACGTTTTCTTTGTAAATTGCATTTGGCTTGAAAATATTATAGAATGAATTTTTTTTATTTTTTAAAATTTATTTATGATATTATCACATAAAAAAATACAAAAATAAAAAAATATATTTTAAAGCAAAAACAAAATTAATTTTTTTCAAAAGCATGGTTAATTAGAATCAATATAAAAAAGTTGAATAGGAATCCTGCAGTATAGTATTTTGAAGGAACAATAACCTTATCATAGACCATCACTGGTTAATTTGAAATCCTTTGAAATCAGTAGAAAATCTACTCATATTTACTTGACGAATAGAACTTGTCAGGCAGTGTAGGGTAGCTCATGGAGGATTTAGATGGAAGGCCATCGAAGCCAGGATGAAGAAGAATGATGAGGAAGGAAAACTGGGAATTGAACGGTACAAACTAGTAGCTTTCGCTATATGTGGTCTAGTTCTTTTTCCATGTGAAAATGAGGACATCAGTCTAAGCTACAAATGCATTTATGGAATATGAGCATACCCAAATTAACCCTTTCATAGCAATTTTGGCAGAAACATTGCTATCACTCAATCATTACAACACGCACGGGAAAAGAGCTTTGAGGTGTTGTATTCCTTTAATGTATTTATGGATTGTCAATCACATTAAAACACCGAGATATATTTTAATAACTTTTAGTGGTTTGATTTTGGATCATTGGAGATCGTAATAGATGAGACTGAGAAGAATTTGGATGTGAATTTTTTTATTTTAGTTTTTAATTAATATTAAATTTTAAAAAAAATTTATGATTTATCCTTGATTTCAACCAACTGATTTTATAAAAATTAAATTTGGTAACCGTAAATTTCAATCTTCTCAATTAAGTTTAAATTGGATTCTCAAACTTAATTTTTCACCAATTAAATTCCTAATAAAATTAATTTGACTCATTTCAAGTATAATTAAGTCTTTATACTTAATTAAATCCTTTAAATTAAACCCAAATTAATTCTTAAACATGATTAAACTTTTTATTTGGCCCATAATTAAATCAAATTGGCCTATTAAAAATCTAATTATGCCCTTGGACTTAATTGTTTTATATTGATTTGTCCAATAATTACTTTTTTTTACTTTGAATTTATATTTTTTTCTTTAGTCTTGGGCATAATGAAATACAATTAGGGTTCCAATATTATTCAAATTGTAACTTGATTTTTCACAAAATTTAAAATCCTCTCATCTTTCTTTGTCAAAACACTAGTCTCCTTGTTATTATTATTTCATTTTTTTTGTTTTTATTTTGAAAAAAAAAATAGGTAAATTTAGAAATAACCCAGAAATGGGTTATGATATGTTTGCGTATAAATATTTTTTTTAACTTAAATTAAAAAATTGTTACAAAATGGAGTCAAAATTCTATTTTATTCAAAAGTTATAATTTTTAAGTTTCTTATGAGTTTTAACTTATAGTATTTTTTTTTTATAAAAAAATTGTTTTGAATCATTTTTACCAAATATACTCCTAATCATAGTTATTAAACCCGGACCGGCCCGACGAGTCGACCCAGTGGCTGGACTGGTCCAGGTAAGTCAAAAGGCTGAGGTAATCAAAAACCTGAAAAAACCTGGTTGACTGGCCGGGTTGACCCGTGACCCAGTCGCCCTGGCAAAACCCGGTTGAAACTCGATGTTTTTTTTTTTCAAATTTGTTTTTTCTCCTAGCAAAAGACTCCTCTTTTTTTATATTTTTAGTTGGTTATTAACTCTTTTTAAAGTTCACTATATAAATATTAGAACAATATTTTATTTTTTCAATGTGGGATGTGAAGTCCTTTAGTATATATATACTCTATGTTCACAAGGAAAAAAAAAACTTTAATATAGGATTTGAAGTCTTTTAGTATATATACTTTATATTCATAAAAAAAAAGTTATGTTTTTTCAATATAGAACAAAAAAATCTTTTGTTTTAAACACTTCAACTTAAATATAATAACATACTAACATATTATTTTTTAAATGTGAGATACAAAACCTTTTAAAATAATATTTTAAACTTTATTATTTATAATATGTATAATATATATTCACATGAATTGTTTCTTAATTTTTACATATGAAATATTAAAACTTTGATTTTTTTAATTTTTCTGGATCAACTCGGGTCAATTCATGTAACCCAGCTCCTTGACCAGGTCAACTCCGAGATCGGGTCTAATAACTATGCTCTTAACATAAAATTATTTTAACTTGTTTTCGTTAAAAATGTTTACAAAAAACAACTTTTGAATTATAACTTAAAATCTGGAAAGCTACTTTTCATAAATGATTCAAAACATATTCTAATATCATTTATTAAACAAAATGTTTAGATACTATTATTTCTGATAAAGGTTTGCCTTCAAAGGTTATATGTGATTTTCTCAAGAAAGAACTTCATCGATAGCAGCAGTTGGGGTCATTCCATTCATCAAGAGCAGAGGAATCCAGAAACAGGAGAGCTTCGACTTTCTACAAACTCATCGGTGCATCTTACCATGCACTTGCTTCTACTTTGATCAAGAGCAGAGGAATCCAGAAACAGGACAGCTAAGTGGTACGACCTCAATATGGAGTGTCCCAATCCAGTTGGACCAATAGAGATGCAAATAATAAACTTGGGGAAGAAGAAAAGAACAGAGCAAATGTGACACTCCGTAACGGGATAACAGGATTTATTAATTCTCAAAACTAAAACTGAGGATTTATTAGGAAATCAAAATATTAAATTTTATTTTATCTTTGCAGCTTTATTATAAAAATTTTAAAAAAAAAACATATTCACTTTTATTATAAGCCTATTTAGCTCTGCAATTAAACCTGTGTTTGACTAAATTTTAATTTTTTTTTTGTTAAAATTAAATGCGAAAAAACAACTACTACAGCACTGCAACGCTCTATATTTTAGACATACAACCATATTTTCACGTTACAAAATATCAAAAGCTCAAATCAGATCAAACAACAGTAGTAATCTAAATATACATTCACGTCTGAAAATTACATAAAGTCTCGGGAACAGTGCTGGAAAATTCTGAGCAACCTCTGCGATTGCAGAACAATGGCGGCGCGTCCTCTAAACACGCACCCATCACGGTCCTCCCCTCTTCATTTTCCTCGCCGCTGGTGACAGCCACCGTTACCTGCAAAAAAAAAAACACAACAAGCAGTCGATTTTAATTTTCTTTTCCCCTTCCGGATCTGTTCTCGGGTCTGTTTCTCTGCTCTGGTTTGTTGTTCTTTCTTCTTCCGGCGGCCGATCTGGCGGTTGTAGAGGGAGCTGCGGGGGTGGTCAAGGCGTTGATGGTCTTCTCTCCTGTTGGTAGCAGCGGCGGTTGGGCTTGCTGCTGTCGTCCGTGAGGCTTGTGGATCTCCGGTGAGGACGGCGCTGCTGCAGCTAACAGTGAAGGAGATCGATGGAGGCCAATCTGTGCCGATGAGGGAAGATCTTGATATGTTTAATTTAAGAATCAAGAAGAAGATAGGATGAAGAGAAGAATATTGAAGAAGAATAAATTGTATATCTTTTACTGAATTCTTGAGGCTATATATAGATATAGCATTACAGATAGGAAGGAAATAACAATTATAGCTACCGAATAGGAATGCTGAAAATTAGAACAGAATAACTGACTCAACAGACAATTGACTAAATAAAGGAATTAGACTAAGTCTTTCACTTTGCCACTACTGGTCGTGGTCTCTGCTAATCCTGTTGCCATCACACAACTGCACATCGTGGTTTTGCATGCCCTTCACAACTGCACATTGTGGCTCGGCATCTCTGTAATGTCTGCATGTCGTGGTCTGTTAATGTGTGCCATTACATGCATGTGAAGTGGCGAAACAGAACATATCATTCCCTACCCCTTAAAGAACCTTGTCCACAAGGGAAAAGTCGGGATAGGACTTGGAAAAACGCCACTCATTTTCCCAAGTAGCGTCTTCTGCTGGTGCACCAACCCATTTCACCAAAATTTCAGATTTAGGACGATAGTTACCTTTGTGTATCACACGCCGATCTAAGATAACTTCAGGTTGGGGAAGAACCACTGATGTAACCGAGACAGGGGGAAGGTCTGGAGAGGTAGGAGTAACTGGACCCAGATGCTTCCGTAATAAACTGACATGAAATACATCATGGATTTGAGAACCCGGAGGTAATGCTAATTTATAAGCCACCAACCCGACCTTTTCCAACACTTTGTATGGACCAAAAAAATGTGGGGCGAGTTTAAGAGAAGCTCGAAAAGCCACAGAAGTCTGCCGATAGGGCTGAAGTTTTAAATACACATAATCTCCAACATTGAAGGTTACCTCACGCCGGTGTTGGTCTGCTTGGCATTTCATCCTATTTTGGGCCATTTGAAGATTATGGCGCAAATCATGCAAAATGGTATCCCTGTCACGTAGATATTCATCAACAACTTGAACGCGAGAAGTGCCAGGAATATAAGTCAGTAAGTTGGGAGGAGGAATGCCATAAACAGCTTCAAAGGGGGTCATCTTTGTGGAGGAATGAATTGAAGTATTATAACTGAATTCAGCCCAGGGAATCCATTCAACCCATTTGCGTGGCTGGTCTCCTGCAAAACAACGTAGATACTGTTCCAACGTCCGATTGACAACTTCGGTTTGGCCATCCGTTTGAGGATGGTAACTTGAACTCATACATAATTTGGTCCCCTGCAGATTGAATAGTGTGCGCCAAAAAGCACTGATAAACACCTTGTCCCGATCACTGACTATGGAATTTGGTATCCCATGCAGACAAACCACATTAGCAACGAATTCCTTGGCCACACTGACAGCAGAAAATGGGTGTTTCAAGGCAACAAAGTGAGCATATTTGGTTAATCTGTCAACTACGACCATGATAACAGTATAACCCGTAGAAGATGGTAACCCTTCAATAAAGTCCATGGAGACATCAGTCCAGATTTGAGCAGGAATGGGAAGAGGCTGAAGCAATCCTGCCGGCTGCATGCAATCTGTTTTATACCGCTGGCAGATATCACACTGTTGCAAGAATTCTTTCACATGCTGCCTCATATTAGACCAAAAAAAACTATGTCTGATGCGAGATAGAGTCTTATGAAACCCAAAGTGTCCTCCCACAGGTGACGAATGACAATCATCTAGAATATGTGGAATCAAAGGAGAGCTGGGGCTCAAATAAATTTTGTCCCGCTTGAACCAAACGCCATCGCGAAGGAGCAACTAATGGCCGGTTTGAGATGGTTGATGTTTGTGCATTAAGTCCGCATAAAAAGAGTCTTGTTGGACTTCCTTCTGAAGCAGTGGCCACCAATCTGCATGTGGTTGAGAAATCGATATAAACTGGAATTCAATTACACGTGATAATGAATCAGCACCTTGATTTTCAGGTCCACATTTATACTCAATTTTGTAATCGTAACCCAGCAGTTTTGGTAGCCAACATGTTTGTGCAGGTGTAGTAATTCGTTGCTCCAGGAGGTATTTGAGGCTTTTGTGATCCGTGCGAACTATAAAAGGTTTCCCCAACAAGTATGGGCGCCACTTCTTGATTGCCTTAACGATCGCCAACATTTCTTTTTCGTATGTGGACAATAATAAGGTTGACCCTTTCAATGCTTCACTAAAATAGGCAATCGGTTGGTTTTGTTGAAGCAAAATGGCACCAAGTCCTATGCCACTAGCATCGCACTCAATGACGAATTGCTGAGTAAAATCAGGAAGGCGTAGGACTGGCGGGGATGTCAGTGCTTCCTTCAACTGTTGGAAGGCCTTCTCTGCTGCATTGTTCCACTGAAAACCATCCTTGCCCAAGAGACGATTTAGAGGTGCTGCTATACCCCCAAAATGACGGATAAATTTGCGGTAGTAACCTGCCAAACCAAGAAATCCATGCACCCCTTTTGCTGTTGTTGGTGGTGGTCAGTCGACGACAGCTTGGATTTTGGCGGGATCAACCGCTACTCCTTGCTCAGAAATGATGTGGCCCAAGTAGCTGACACGTAAAACCCCGAATTGGCACTTGGACATTTTGGCAAATAAAACTGTTAACTGATAAAATCTGTAGAACAGTTTGCAGATGAGTGAGATGATCTGTCCATGATCTTGAATATACTAGAATGTCATCAAAAAATACCAAGATAAAGTGTCGAAGGTAGGGTCGAAAGAGATCATTCATGAGACTTTGAAATGTTGCGGGCGCATTAGTGAGACCAAATGGCATCACAATAAATTCATAATGCCCTTCATGAGTTCTGAAGGCTGTTTTATGAATGTCCGCATCATGCACGCGGATTTGATGATATCCCGAACGCAAATCCAATTTAGAATAAAATTTGGCGCCATGCAGCTCATCTAATAATTCATCAATTATTGGAATTGGATACTTATCTTTCACCGTGATGTCATTGAGTGCCCGATAATCTACACAAAATCGCCATGCACCATCAGCCTTCTTCACTAATAGAACTGGGGAGGAAAACGGATTGTGGCTGGGTCTGATCAAACCAGATTGCAGAAGCTCCTTAACCATTTTCTCTATTTCAGTCTTCTGATAATAAGGATATCGATATGGCCTCACAGTGACTGGTCCCGATGTAGGAAGCAATGGAATGTGATGGTCATGTGACCGTTGTGGAGGTAAGCTAGTCGGGTTTTCAAACACCTGAGAAAATTGAGCTAGAAGTTGGCTGATCTCAGGTGGATAGGACTGTGGTTCGCTGTTGTTGTTGGAAGGAATTATTTGGAAGAATAATCCCAAACCTTGCAATCCATTTAGCTCCTTATTTGTCAAGGCTTCAATGTCGTTTCTCCCTAATCCCTGAAATGTGTGAGAAATTCCTGCAATGTTGAAATTCATGGTAAGTTGTTTGTAATCAGTCTTGACTGGACCGAGAGTTGCAAGCCATTGCACTCCCAATACCAACTGGCATGCTGCAACTGGAAGGATGTAGTAATCGGTGGTGACAGGATGGCCTTGAATGATGAGAGTGAGTGCCTGACATTGCCCCGCACATTCTATCTTTTCTCTATTCGCCACCATAACTTGTAATTGCTTTCCCTGCGTTACTGGTAATCCGAATCTGGAGACCAAGGCTTGATCAATAAAATTGTGAGTGCTACCTCCATCTATCAGTACTGTTACATTCTTGCTTTTTAACTTGCCAAGGACGCGTAGGGTCTGTGGATGTTCGGTTCCTGTAATTGCATGAAAAGAAATTTCAGGTAGAAATTCAGAGGATTCCTGATCAGGTTGGTTGATCTCCACGTCTTCAATATCCATCTGAGGTGAATCTTCAATCATAAACAATTGTGGTCTGGCACAACGATGTCCTGGAACGAACTTCTCATCACAGTAATAACATAATCCTTTCTCTCGTCGCTCTCGTGCCTCTTGGTTGGTGATTCTACGGAAGTTTGCTGGTGGATTATTGGAACCTTGGTTATGGCGCTGACTTGGTGGAGGTCCTAGCACCCCAGCCACTGGATTGGAGGAGGTTTTTGCTGCTGCATAAGTTGGTTGGAAACGTAATGGTTGAGTTGGTCTCCTTTGTAGCTGGTTGCGTTCCTCAATTAGTCGGGCTACCCCTATGGTATCAGCCAAGGTTACTGCCTGCTTGATTTTCACATCGATGCGAATGTCATCCCCGAGTCCTGCAATAAAACAACCTACTAAGAATTTCTCGGGCAAGTTGTCCACTCTGTGAGAAAGCCTTTCAAAAGCTTCCTGATAAGCTGCAATGGTGGTGGTTTGCTTAAGGCGTGTCGAGCCTCCGAGGGATCCTCGTAGTCGGTTGGACCAAATCGGAGTTGTATAGCATTAGTAAACTCCTCCCACGATAGTGGTCCACGAAATTTTGTCAACCACCAGTGCCATTGTAAGGCAATGCCTTCCAAATGGAATGATGCCAGTTGAACTTGTTGATCCAACGCAATATTTTGAAATTCAAAATATTGCTCTGCCTTGTAAATCCATCCCGTTGGATCATCACCATTAAATTTTGGGAAAGACAACTTGAGGTTGTGATGAGAGTAGTCTTTTGTGGTGTTTGAACGAGAAGTATGTGGTTGTGAGGATTCATCACGAGCAAAGGGGTTTGTTTCAGAGGAGTTATTATTTTGGTTGCGAGAGGCTCGAAGAGCTTGGAGTTCCGTCAGCACCGCTTGTAAGGCTGCGTTCACCGATCGAAACTGTTCTCATGTCGTGCCAAGATGTCATTGACATCACTGCGGAATTCTGCATTGGTTTTACCACGAGTGTCCATGGTTGAAACCTGCTCGATACCACTGATATGTTTAATTTAAGAATCAAGAAGAAGATAGGATGAAGAGAAGAATATTGAAGAAGAATAAACTGTATATCTTTTACTGAATTCTTGAGGCTATATATAGATATAGCATTACAGATAGGAAGGAAATAACAATTATAGCTACCGAATAGGAATGCTGAAAATTAGAACAGAATAACTGACTCAACAGACAATTGACTAAATAAAGGAATTAGACTAAGTCTTTCACTTTGCCACTACTGGTCGTGGTCTCTGCTAATCCTGTTGCCATCACACAACTGCACATCGTGGTTTTGCATGCCCTTCACAACTGCACATTGTGGCTCGGCATCTCTGTAATGTCTGCATGTCGTGGTCTGTTAATGTGTGCCATTACGTGCATGTGAAGTGGCGAAACAGAACATATCAGATCTGTTGTGGTCGACGATGGAGAAGAAGAAGCTGAAGTCAGTGGGGGGCGGCCGACTTGGGTTCTGTGAGAGGGAGCGTTGCGGGGCAGATGGAGGTGCAGCGAAAGGGAAGGAGAATGGAGGCTGTCTTGGCTGAGAGGTTGCGTGCAGGGAGGATGAGGTCGTGGCTGAGGGGCTGTATTGTGGCCGGCTGGGAAAGGAAAATGTGTGGTGGCCGGGCGTGTGTGGGGACGAAGAAGAGAGGTGCTGGTCTTGGGAGCTGGGGAAACGGTGGGTGTTGGTGTGGCAGCTGCTTTGGCTAAGGGACTAGGGAATACTTTGTTAGTGTGGCGGCTTGGTATGAAAGAGATAAAAAATTAGGTTTCTAGGGTTTCTCCTTTTTTCTTCTGACCACCAAAATTGGCCTCCACCCCCTCTTTGTGAATTTTCTTCTCCCACCCCCTGTTCCTGTTTTTTCTTCTTTATTTATACATTCAAATGCTTAATAAAACATGTATTTGATTTTTTATTTAAAAACGATCAATATAATGACGCCTCCATAAAAAAAATATCAATTATTTTAAAAATAATATATTAAAAATCAATCATGTTAAAAAAACTTTTAAAAAATTAAATTTTTTTTATAATAATGTTGAAAATACTAAAAATAATACAAATATATCAAGAATACATATTTTTTAAGTTTTTATTATTTTTTACTATTTTTAAATTTTTCAAAAACTTATAAAAAAAATATGTCAAAAATTGGATATCAACAATATATAAATAGTAATTAAGATAACCATGGAAGGAAAATCTCAAGCCAAATTGATTTGTCCTGCGTCAGATTGAATCACAGATGTTTTATTTTCCATCGAGTGTCTTAGGCATAAGAGAAAGTAACTGAGGCATGGCCTCCCATAAAGAAGAGTCTGCTACAACGAAAACACAAGTAAATACTTAACTAAAGACAATAGTAGGTCTACTGACTCGTACGACCTTACAGACATTTTCAAAGGCCACCATTTGAACTCCCAGCCCTTGCTTTCAAATCCTCAAGTCCCTTGCTTTTCTTCAATGATACAGTTGGTCCCCATTAACCTGTATCACAGATTAGTTAATATTTGTAATAACTCAACTTTTATAAAATTCTCAAAAAAATTAAAACCAAAAGCAAAGAAAGTTCAACGTGAAAAAAACATAGCATGTCATGAGTGCTCTTTACTGCTTACACGTACGTTTAGGAGAACTTATCTTTTGTAACCAGCTAGGACACCAATCAGAATATTCCCCTCCTTTCCTACAACGCTGGCACCGAAAAGGGCAGCAATGTCGAGGTAGATACTTCCCGACTTCCTTAAAGAGGTCCTTCATAGTGCTCAGAAATGAGACATATAAAGGGAGCTGCATTAGTGCAAATACTATCACTGGAAGGAAAGCAGCAAACAAAATAAGACCCGTGGTCCATTTCTTTCTGAAATGAATTGTTAGAAAAAGGGTGCAAGCAAAAGCAAGCATGGTTGTCATCACTGAGAAGAAGAGTAAAGTGAAGCCCCATATCAGTTTCCGAGGAATATTGTGGTAGAAGTTCTCATATTCAAAAGGAGAGGTGAGGATAGAAAGGAACATCACAACTGAGGTCAAGGAGCTAGCCAAGGCGATAACATCCAAGATAGTGAAAGCTAAGAAGAAACGGTTGTGAAGGAAAATGGGAAAGCCACGTTCGTCAGGACCTCCAGGTATAGTGTAAGCGGCAGCAAAGACAACGGTGGCCAAAAGAACGGCTACTGCTGAGCATGACTGAGAGGTCTTCTCGATCCATTCTTGCGCCAACTTGAGTTGAGCTTTATGCTCCTCTTGGAAGAGCTCGAGTGCTGTCAATTTGCAGTCCTTGTCACGTTGCATTGCTTTATAAGGCAGAACCACCACCCTTGGATGATCTTCATTGTCAGGCGGAACGTCCCTCTGCACCCGCTGCTCGGACAGAGAAGGTGGAACCGCCCTCTGCACCCGCTGCTCGGACAGAGAACATGTAGACAAATTCATTAGTGTCGGTAAAGTCATTAATTACAGGAAAATGGGTTCCCTATCATGGACACGTATTCTCTTTTATTAAAGCAACAGAATGTACATTACAGTACACTCTTATTTATTGCAGGGCATAAAGAGCTGCGTTTCACTGATTTATTATTAAAGCAACAGGATGTTTAGCGGACAAACTATTTGATAAAAGCTTTTCAAAGGAGTCTATATCAAAAGAAAATCAACCCTTATAAAAGATACATGCAGATGCATGTGATCCTATTTAACCATGCTTGTTTGGTTTAAAATTATACTTTCTATTTTTTATTTATGATTATAGTAGAAAAATATAGTTATACTTCTTAAAAGAAAAGTCTAGTGTATATAAATGTTTTAAGAAATTTAAGGTATTAATTGAAAAGAAAAGTGATTATTCTATAAAATCATTTATAACAAATAAGGGATGAATTTTGTTCTAATAAGTTTAATAAGTTTTGTAAAAATAGTGGTGTAAAAAGACTCCTAGTAGTGCCTAGATCTTTACAACAAAATAAAATGGTAGAGAGAAAGAATAGAAGCATCCTCAAGATGATAAGAACTATCCTCAAAACTAAAAAGATACCTAAAGAGTTTTGAGTTGTTTACTTGTGAAATAGGAGTCCTACTAAAGGCTTGAATGTCATGACTCTACAAGAGACATGGAATGGAAGAAAGTCAAGTGTTACTCATTTGAAGATATTTTTTAGCATTGGCTATTTGCATGTAGATGATCAAATAACAACTAAGCTAGATGACAATAGCAAAAAGATAATCTTTATGAGCTATTATCAAAATACAAAGGATACAACCTTTACAACCCTAATGAATAAAAGATTGTGATTAATATAGCTGTTGCATTCAATGAAGAAGGAGCATGAGATTAGAAAGTAAATAATGGTGAGAAGACTTTCTATCGATTCTTGATGAAAAGAAGAAGAGACATGAAGATCATCAAGAACCTATAGTTACACCTCCACGAACACCAATGAACATATATGAAGGTAACTTCACCTTCATCTTCTTCTTTTTCTTGTGGAAGTTCAAGTAGTGGCAGCCCACAAAGTCTACCAAGAAAAATAAGGAGCCTTAATGACATATATGAGGTAACTAATCTTATTGATGATGATGTAACATTATATTATCATCTTACTATATGTGATCCTATAGTATTTGAAGAAGAAATAAAGGATGAAAAATGAAGAATTGTTATAGATGAAGAGATTGCATCAATTGAGAAAATGACACATGGAAATTGGTTTTTGGACCTAAAAGAAAGAAGCAAATAGATATCAAGTGGATCTATAAAGAAAAGAAAAATGTCAAAGGAGAAGTAAAAAGGTATAAGGTAAAGTTAGTGGTAAAATGTTATAGTAAAAAACATGGGATTGATAATTACCACAGCTACCCAATATAGATGGGAAATCTATCAAATAGAAGTCAAATCAACCTTTCTAAATGGTTTTCTTAAAGAAAAAGTCTATATTGAGCAACCTATAGGTTATGAAGTGAAGGGACTTGAAGACAATTTTTAAGTATAACAAGGCTTTTTATGGATTGAAGTAAGCCCCAAGAGCTTGGTATAATCACATTGATAGATATTTTTTAAAGAATGGATTTGGTAGATGATCCCATGAATATATTATATATGTGAAGATAAAAGAGAGTGGTGATACTCTTATTATATATTTGTATGTGGATGACTTGATGTTTATAGGAAATAATCCAAAAATGTTTGGAGACTTCAAACAAGCAATGATCAAGGAGTTCGAGATGACAAACATTGGTATTATGACATACTATCTAGGGATTAAGATCAAACAAGGAGAATATAAGATCTTTGTAAGTCAAGAGAAGTTCGAAAAAGAGATTCCTAAGTTCAAGATGGAGGATTGTGCAAAAGTGAATACTCTAGTTAAGTATGGAGTGAAGTTGTCAAAGAATGATGAAGGAGAAAAGGTAAATTCTACAACATTCAAAAGTCCAATTGGGAGCTTGAGATATTTGACATGCATTCATCCAGATATTTGTTCTAGAATAAAATTGTGAGTAGGTTTATGAAAACACCAACGACGACACACTTCAAAGATTTGAAGTGAGTTCTTCGATATATCAAATGTACTATTAATTTTAGCTTATTTTATAGATATTCTAACAACTTTGAACTTGTGGGTTATAATGATAGTGATTGGGTTAGAGATATGGATGATAGAAAAAAGCACTATAAGTTTTGTTTTTTATATGGAAAACATAACATTCATATGGAGTTCAAAAAAGTAATCTATAGTCATATTATCAACTTGTAAAGCTGCATATATTGTTGTTACAACATGTCTTTGTCATTCCATATGGCTAAAAAGATTATTGAAAGAGTTGTGAATGTCACAAGAGAAACCTACAAAAATTTATGTGGACAACTCATCAACCATTGTCTCAGCTAAAAATCCAGTTTTTCATGATAGAAGTAAGCACATTGACACAAGATTTCATTACCTATGAAATTACATTATAAACAAGAAAGTTGAAGTCAAGTATGTAAAGACTCAAGATCAAGTCGTGAATATTTTCACAAAGCCACTTAAATATGATGTTTTTGTCAAGATGAGAGATTTATTAGGAGTTATAAAGAAATCAAGTTAAAGGAGGATGTTGAAAGTAAACCAGATTTCTAAAGAATTAAGTGGATTGGTCGACAAGTTGGGAAACAATCAACTGATTAGAACAAAACAACTAGATTGAATTATATGAATCGATCAACCGTTTCAGAAAATGATCAACTGGTTGAGTCAGTAGAATAATTTTTCTTATCAATTGAGGTTTTCCTTTTGTTAATTTAATTTCTTGATTATTTAGGATTTTTTACCTATAAATAGGTTTATAATCAGAACGTGATAGATGCATGCAAAAGAGTTTCAGAGTAACTTTGAGAAAACACTCAATGAAAAACATTATTTCTCTCAAATATTTCTTGTTGTTTAGTTTTGCTCTTTAGGGATTAGCTTCTACCACACCTAAAGTTTCTTCCAACATGTATCTCATAAAAATATGGCAAGGGGTTATGATAGTACAAGTGTAGTTATCTCACCTTAAACCACTATATTTCTTCCTGTAGCTTGAGTGCAGGGCCGGGCCTGGTTCCTCCACGGTAATGCTTCATGTGTGCAACGTGGTGTAACAATGTGTAGCCATTATTATCGATCCTCGAACTCAGCCTGACCATAATTGGTTTGAACTTTTTCTTTACATAATGGTAAATCTCTCGTTGTCGATGCATCACAGCTACATGCATTATGTTCTGTCCTGTTTCATTAACAAGCTCAACACCCTGAGGAAATTTTTCAAGTATTCCTTTAGCAATCTCTTCTATTCCATTACTAATTGCTATAAACAACAGGATTGGGTCTCCCCTTTGTCCTCTTCCTCTTTGACCAAGGGTTTTGATATTATGTTCTGTAGAATTTGCTATATTGATAGATTGCCACCAATGATGCTTGTTCTTTTCTATAAGCTCCTGGGCAAGTTTCAATGCAGATTCATGCTTGTCCTTTTCTTCCTGGATTTTTCCCACCTTCCATCCTATCATGTTTCTTCATATGTGAGATATACAGAGAGAGATCTATAATGAATTTTCTACAAATATGAACAGAGTATACGAGAAAATAATACAAATGTTCAATTTTGGTGAGATGTGTCCAAATTTCTACTCCTAAGTCAATTTTCCGGTGTTTCTCAATTTTCAATACAGACTTATATTACGTAATTTTATTTTATTTTTTGACTAGTTCGTGGTGAGGTACTGAAGCAATAAATAAATAGTGAAAAGGTAATAAGTGATTTAATTTAACCATAACTATATTTAAATGCAGTAACTTTAATAATTCGAAATATGGATGGGACAAAAACACCCCCCACTAAAAGTCTTTCATAATCAGAGGCTCGTTTACTTCTATTGAGAAAGCTCTAGAGGTAAACTTTAATCCTTTACTAGATAATTTAGAATCCCAGGCTTCGGAAATTATTGGATTTGGTACTGCTTCAAGAAGAGATCTTATGGCATCAAAAGTCATTAGTTTGGGAGACAGAAATACCAAATTGTACCATGCTCTTACAGTTGAAATCTACGGATGGAAGCTGGTGTACTGATGTAGATGTTTTGAAAATCATGGCTAGAGACTATTATAAACAGTAGTTGATTAAGGATTCTCCTTTGGTCTTAGGTGCATGTGTTTCGGATATTTTCCTGCTCTTTCCTCTTGTGATCTCCTCACTCTTGCCAGGCCTATCACTAATGATGAAGTAGAAAGAGTAATTTTTCTATGGATTCGTATAAAGCACCTGCATTGCATGGACTTCAACATTTTTTTTTATCAACGCTAATGGGATATTATTGGTCGTTCTTTGTTTTCTTTTATGCGGAGGTTGTTTCAGCACGGGATATGAGTTATGCATCCATTGATCTTGTTCCTGTGAATATTTTTTTTTCTTGTTTGAGTAACACTCATTGTTGACAATTGAGCCAATCGGATACGCTCAATTAGTGAAGGAAAAAATCTGTGAATAAAAATCTTGCAAACCAAATAATTGAAATAAAAAACTATTCAAGAAAGTCATCTTCACCCTCTTATGTCCACTTCAATCCAGTCTAATCTACAGTTGTACTCCAAGAATTAAGTAACCAATAGATTCAGTTGTACACAAGTGAACACGATCTTGCAGTAGCTTTACTAGAAAATAAAGCAGCGTACTAAAACTGACAGATAATGGAGTTTGGAATCTTAAGGTTCTTGCACTCAAGATTCCCAAAATACTGTGGGATTTGTCGTCCTAAAAGGTCTTTCTTTTTCAGCATCAACAGGGGAAAACCACTCTTCATTTGGTCTGTCCTTTTCCTCCTTGACCTCCAAGTCTTCGGAACTTGGATATAGATATTATTCATTTGCAAATATTTCCTCACAAGTAGGTCCCTTAGTTGATGCTTCTTTCTGTGTTTTTGTTAGTGCTTATTTCTAACTTTGATGCCCCTCAAACTATTGGCCAATAGATCTCTGTAATACTCCTACAAGATACCCACTAAAGTCATTGTGAATAGGATTAACCCAACCCTTCCATTTAGTTTCGTGCTTGGGAGCCACATCAATGACAACATTATCATTTCTCAGGAGGTTGAGGAAAGGTTTGATGGAAATCAAAATTGATTTAGAGAAGCATTTGTCCCGCTGCTATGAGACTTTGAGCTTGTTTGGTATTATATTAGCTGTTGTTTTTCGAAGTATTTTTCACTTAAAAATATATCAAAATAATTTTTTTAATTTTTAAAATTTATTTTTGATATCAGTATATCAAAATCATTTAAAAACACACAAAAAAAATATATTTTGAAGTAAGAATAAATAAATAAATATTTAATTTTTTTCAAAAATACTTTTAAAATACAAAAAACAAACAAGTTTGTTATCTTCCTTTATAAGACCTCTTTTCAATCCATGAGCACCTCTGCTACTACTCAGTTTCTGCCAACTCCAACCCAAACTTCTTCAGCTTTTATTGCACATCGTCGACCCTCTAGTTCTTCTAACAGTGACTTTAATTCTCACCGTTGTAGGGGGTGGTTTTGTGGTGGCTAGCATAACAACAACCAAAACTTTAATAATGGTTTTGGATATCGTGGATACAATGGTTCTCACAACAACAATTGGTAGTAGGGGAATTGGCAACATGGCAGTTGGTTTTCAAGCTCTCAATAATGGTCCAATACACAGTTTGTTAGGTGTCAGCTTTGTTATTCTTTTGGTCACTTAACACCTCAATGCTCTCAGCTTGCAGGTCATGAACAATAAGCCAATGCTAAACTTGCTCTTGGCAATGTCTCTATGGAAAGTTCCGTGGATTGGTTTCTACACATCAGTGTGAATCAACATGTCACTCCTAATATTGCGAATTTAATGGTTTCATAACTATATTTTAGTAATGATCATTTGTTTGTTAGTAATGGTAAAAAGCTCCTTATATCCTATATTGGTCACACAAAATTATGTACACGTAAATGAATTTTTTTTTTTATCTAATATTCTCCATGTGCTCCATATTAAAAAGTTGTTGCTTTCTATTCAAAAATTATCTTAACAATCATGTTTTTTTTTTTTAATTTTACACTTGATTTTTATGTTAAGGATCTTACCACCAAGGTAGTGCTCTTTTCCAATCAAAGTAAAATGGCCTCTATGTTTTGTCCGAGTCTTCCACCACTTCAATTCCTCAAGTTCATTGGTTTGCTTGTGTTTTTACCTTTGTTGATATATGACATCATCGATTGAGTCATCCTACTCCTTGTGTTTTAAATTTCTTGGTGTCAAATAATAAAATTGTTTGTAACTCTAGACATTTCAATTTTCAATGTCAAGAATGTTTGTTAGGGAAGTCATTTTGTTTATTTTTAGGACCTATAGGTAACAACACTTCTGCTCTCATGATTTAGTTTTTAGTGATGTTTGGAACCTTACTCCTATGTTTTTCTCTTATGTTTTTTTTTGCTATTTTGTTATTTTTGTGGATGCTCATACAAAATATATTTGGTTTTATCCTCTTGTTGTGAAATCTAATGTATTCTCTATTTTCATTGTTTTCAAGCTTTCGTTGAACGTCAATTTTAACATAAAATTAAATATGTCTAGACTAATGAGGTGGTCAATATCAAGAATTAAACTAGGTGAACTTTGTTATTAACTTGTACTCTTATACTCTACACCATACCTCGAGGTCAAACTTACCCTCGTCTCTTTCAGTCTCTCATCAGGACCATATGGTTCTCCATTCCAGGCATTATTGGCATCTTTTATCCGCTCTTCTTCTCGAGTAACTTCTCCTCCTGATCATGAACCTTTTACCCTTTTTGACAATAACATGTATGAGTTTTGGCAGCATGCTATGGAGGCTGAATTTCAGGTTTTACTTTGCAATGGTACTTGGTTCTTAGTTCCTTTTCAATCTTCGATGAATGTGATTAGTAGCCATTGGATGTACAAGATTAAGTGTTGTGTTGATGGTAGCATTGAGTGCTATATCGCTCACTTAATTGCTAGAGGTTTTACTCATCAAAAAAAATATTGACGATTCAAAAACCTTTAGTCCTATGGTTAAGCAAGCTATTGTTCAGTTGGTTCTTATTATTATTGTTTCTCGAAATTAAAGGATTAATCAACTTGATATCCATTATGCTTTTCTCAATGAGACACTTCATGAAGAAGTATACATGTAGCAACCTCCGGGGTTTGTTGATCCTATTCTTTCCCCTCATATATATCAACTACATAAGTGTTTATATAGCTTGAAACAAGCCCCTCAGGCCTAGTATACTCAATTGAGTGATTATCTCTATCAATCAGTTCTCGTACTTACAAGGTTGATACCTCTTTATTTATTTTATCTATGGATAATGATATTTGTTATCTTCTTATTTATATCAATATTCTGCTTATGGAAAACAATTCAGTCTTGCTTGTTCTAACTCTCCACAACTGCATTAGATACGATTTTATTCCAAACTTATCATCTAAAAGAACATCAAAAGCTTAATTGGATATGTTAGGGTCACCATTTATTATAGGTAGTGGTTTTTAGCCACCCATGTTGAGTTAGTTGTAATGACCTAATACAACTATATCTACCTCTCGATAACTTAATCATAAAAGCTTTGCTACTAGATAACAAAAAAGCATAAATCCTCAATGTGTAGCCAATCCTAAACAAAATGCACCCACTTTATTTTTTTGTTTAATAGTTCTTTTAAATTTATAAACATACTTAACTTCATATTCCCTCAACATATCCCTAAAATTACATTATTAAAAATCAATGGACCCATCAACCAAAAGCCTAAATCTTTTATATTTAAACTCAAAAGGTTGGATCTAAATTCTTTTCTTGCCCATACAAGTTTCATCCTCATTATTGTTAGATTTATGACTCAAATCAACATCATTATCCTCACTACTTAGTTTTCATTAATTCTTAAAATCAGAGGCATCATTTAATATTTTTCCCAATATAAAATTACTATTAATATTGTCAATCCATTCATCCTTATTTTCATTGACAAATTCAAACCACTTCTCGTTTGATGGAATATAATCATCATTCATACTATAAATATCACCATCATACTCATTTCCTTCAACAAGATACTAAAAAACAACATTACTAAGATCTTCATTGACACCAACACTACCAATATCATTATCATCTTCTTTACTCATTGCATATGCACTGACTAATAAAACTACTCTATTGCTACTATTAGCATCGTCATTATAAGAAAAAAAATACTTAATCCTTAAATACGTACCTTTATGAGGTTCCCTTGAGTAGTATTGAGGTCTACATTTTGGAGCTGTATCAACGAACAAGAAAATTGGTTTTCCATTTTCATGCAAAAACAACATCTTCGATGCTCAAGCATCATCAAAAACTTTATTGTCTTTTCCATCTCGAATTTGAAATTCCTTCAATCCATTATCTTTAACATCATTGACAACTTGCTCGCAGATGAAAAATATGTCTATATATGATATATAGTTAGCACCATATTGTATTTCTTTGCAGAACTCATTGCCATACTGCACTCTGAAATTTAGCTCTTTGTATCCTACAAAAAATTAATTAAATATTAGATAAAGATCAAACAAAGCTTAAATAAAGTTAACTACAAATTTAAAAAAATTAAGGTTAAGGTTCTTGTGAATAGTACTACGAAATTTTTTTAGGGTTTTGAAAATTTGGCATTTTGCCTCCTGCAATAATTAATTAAATATTAGATAAAGGTTAAACAACGATTAAATAAAGTAGTTAACTACATTAAAAAAATAAGGTTTATATGAACAATAACTCATATTTTCAGGATTTTGAAAGGAAAAAAAAAATAGTAATTCATTTATAGATGCCAAAAGGTGTTAGATATTCTAAATATTGATGATTTAACAAAAAACAATTTAAGATTTGTATGGTTCGGAGTTGACGGGATCATTGTACAAAAATAGGGTTTCTTTTGGAAAATTCTAAATAGAGGTTTAGTTTAGGATTCAACAGTACTATCGATATTAACAAAAAAAAAATGTACTTATTATGAATTTTGATATCTTGATTTGTAAAAAATATTGTTAAGGTTGAATCTCATACCTGATTTTTTATGACTTACAAAAGAGAAGAGAAGACAAATGAATTACAAAGGGAAGATTTGTGTTCAATTTGTGTTTGTGAGAAGGGGAGAATAAGTCGTGGAGAGGGAAAGTAAATAATTAAAGTTCGTGCACTCTAATGGGCTGATTGATTATGTGGGTTGTTGGGGTAAATGGTAGGATATTTTTATCTTTTCATTAAAATTTAAATTTTATGTTGATCCTGAATGTAAAATATAATTTATTGAAAAATAAAAGTAAAGTGTTACCACCCACCAATCGAATGTGTTGAAAGAAAACATGCTATGAAAGAAAATAAGGGTCACAAATGGCATAGAATGAGCCACGAAAACAATGGTTTATTAACTGGCAAAGCCAAGAAAATCTAAGTCAAAAAATCAAAGACTTAGGAATCTATTTAATAAAATATAACTTCAAAGCCAAAAAAGTACTGTAGAAATATAGCATCAGTAAAATAACCAAGTCTCAAACTAGAAAAAAACAAGTATGAAAATCTTGGGAATCATTTTAAACCAGTGAAAAGCTTAGGTTAAGAGCATGTATAAACAAGAAGACCTCAAAGAAACCCAATGCTGAAACAATGTTAAAGAGGTAGAATATGCATAGACCAATGCTAAAACTGGAACGAACACGCCCAGAAATCTTAGGAACTAGTCTGAAACAATTGAAACCTATACCTAAATAAGAAATAGAATCACATTTAATCTCTAAATAGGGAGGATATCTCTAGATATGAAGCATCTTAGATTGAGTCTCAAGTCAATCCTATAATTATTAGGATATTATTCAAATATAATCTAACATGCTTCTAAAATACATCTATTTAGCATCGTTATTGTTGACAAAAGGAAATTTCGTCCTTCCACGAATTACTTTTGACACTTACTAAAGAGGATTTTGTTGCATGAGCAGTATCATTATTGTTTCTAAAACTTTAAACCCTGGTTGCTTGTGTTTAAAACCTCAAGGCCCAGGCAGCATCGGTCAGCGCAATTTTATTATCAATATAATAGTTGAATTACTTGATGATTTAGGGCTGTCCAAGATAGCAAAATAGTTTCAATTTTCAGTACCTTTTTTACACTTGCACTGGTCGTCATCACCATTTGATGCGGAAAGGCCTGCAAAAAACTCTCAACTTAAGTCTAATCAAACCTTGTAGGTTTAAAGCAATACAATTTTACATGGCTCCCAAAAAACAATTAAAAGCCGAAAATCGTGTTTAATTAATCGGTTAAACAGCTTTCCTTGAGAGCAGATGCTCGAACGGGGTTTAGCTTATTAATGCTTATCAAATAAAATAAATGAATGAAAAAGAAAATGTTGCATCAAACATACAACAGTATATCAGGTTCCTAATGGAATATTTGGGCATTGCACATCCACTCTTGAAAGCACTAGGCATCTCAGCAAGGAGATGAAGACAGGTCCTGCCCTGTTCGTCCTTCATATCATCAAGTGATGGATCCCGTTTGAGCAACGTCAGAGCAGTTTCTGCATTGAAAGTATAATGCATTTGATTTGTTTCTAATCAATTATAAATTTATATTGTATCTAATCTTAGATGTTTAAGGATGAATGTGTGTGCAGTGGGAGTGTCTACAGATGTCTTGAGAGTTTCATTTGAGAGATAATAAGAATAAGAACAAAACCAAAGTGTTGTCCTTGGATGGCAGCATGAAGAATCGGTTTTGAATCTTCTCTCCCGCGGTGCTCTTCTAATAGCTTTCCCTTGGAGATTTGCTTCATTTTTATAACTAAATACTCCACTATTTCTTTCTTACCACATGAAGCAGCTCTATACAATGGAGTCTCCCCAAGCGCGTTTTTAGTCTGAAGTTGCTTTGAAGGATCATACTCACCCTGTTCTTCAGGGGTAAACTGGAGTAAGAGCTCTACAGCTTTCATATTTCCAGTAAAAACAGCTTCATGAAGAACTGTGTTTCCATACGCATTCTTTAATTTACAGGGATCCCAGAGAAGTGACTTTTCATTAACAATACGAAGTAGACTTTTAAGCGGTTCATCCTTTTTGCTATACACTGCCAAGTGAAATGCAGTATCTTTTAAAACCGTTATTGGAGACATCATGTACTTATCATATTCTTCATCGTAAGCTTTCTTCATCAAATCCCATTTTCCTTCCGAGGCTGCTTCGTAGACGTTCTTCATCAATTTTTGAGGTGTACCCATCTAGCCTTCTCTTCTTTGTCTATCTTAAAGTTCTCTGCAATTGCAGTCATAAGCACGAGCGAACTCTTAATGGTACGTAAGTTCCAGAAAAAAGATGCTCTTAATTAAATACATCAACTAAACAATATTTATTAGAAGATTGATTGATACAGATAGCTAGCTAGAACTTCGCTCCCAAGACGTACGGATCCTTGTGGATTAACATCTAAGATTTCCTTTGAAGGATGAATTCTAAGCACACTTCAACATGACAACCAATCATCTAGGGAAAAAAAAAAACCTGCCTATTAGAAAAGAAAGGGAAATCAATAGATTTGATTTCTATTGGAGGAGACTTCGTTTAACCAAAAGTGTGTTATTAAATGCCTTGGTTAAAACATAAAATTATATTGACTTTATGCTTAACTGAATGTTTCAAGATTTAATAACAATCAATTAATCCATTCATTAAGTACTCTATGAACCTTTTAACCAAGAACTGATATCTAAGTCTACCTCACCTCCTAAAAAGAAAGATACAAAACATAATGAAATTCTTAAAAAGACTTTATCAATTCCTAAAAACATTAGGCTAAACCAATTTTTAACCGAATATACTAATTTCAAAATCAAACCAACATCTACCCTTTTTTTACATAAGAAGACTGAACCTTGAAAAAAAATCAAGTTTTGAACATAGAGATTGAGGAGGGCAAGTTCTTTTATTTTATTTATTGTAATGATGGTATGTTTAGGTAAATACCTTGGAGCAGAGGAGTGAGCAGTTGGCAATGGGAGAGAAGAGGTTTAGTGGAGGAGAAGAGATGGGGAACGGATATAAAGAAAAGAAACCAGGCAGGACTTGATTAACAAAGTTCCCATGTAGTTTTCTTATATTACAATAATACCATTGGCGTCCATTCTGTTTTCAAGTTTCAACATTCAGGACAAGCCAGGTTTCAGCAAAGGCAAAAAACGACTGTTAAATAACAGGAAAAATAATAATCACAAGAGCCAGCATTAACCCACATCTGACCCCACCAAAGTCATGACTTGAGACAAATCTTGATCACTTTATAACCTTGTTTAAGTTCTCTTGGCAACCAATTTTTTAATTCGATCTCTTGTTTATTATAAATCTTTTTAAGAGTATTTGGCCAGTGGTTTTGTTTTTTTCAACTTGTTTTGTTTTCAAACAAAGTAATTAAAGTCACTAGATAAATTTAATACTACATTATTTATTTTTTAGGAGTGGAATGTGATTCTCTTTAAAGATATATTGGGTTCCACTTAAAAAAAAAAGAAGATAATAGTGCATTTTTAGACAACATGTTTTATTTAAAAAATAAAAATAACTTTAAAACATTTTTAAATCATAAAAATATCAATAGTGCACATAAAGGTCTTAATTAGATTTTGTATTATTTATATTGAAAAAAGATATTTTGATTTTTGTTTCTTTTTTATTTAACTTATATTATTTCAAACATTAATTCAATTTACTAATAAAAGTATTCATGTATTCAATAATTTATTTTAATTTCTAAAAAAGTCTTTGAATTTAATATGTTCGATATCATATACATAAAAGTTGATTATCAAATATTTTAATATGTGAGATCTAACAATACAATACAGCTAAACAACCATTACAAGAGGCAAAAGAATTTTAAGTTTTGTTTTTTTTTAAAAAGTGTGTTAAGAAGGGTAGAGAAGGGGAGGTGAGGGATGAGAAAAGTTTTTTCCTTCCTTTTTTTTTTTGATAAATAGGAAGGGGGAATGAAGGAGAATAAATTTGCTTTGATTAATAGAAAAATGAATGTAAGATAATAGATATTAAATGACGATAACCTTATCCAACTTTCATAAATTACACTGATGTAATGTTTGGTTGCGTGATTGTGGTTGCCGTTGCTTTTCAAAGTGTTTTTTACTTACAAATGCATTAAAATAATATTTCTTTTTATTTTTTAAAAAATTATTTTTATTATCAGCGCATTAAAATGATCTGAAAACACCAAAAAAAAATTAATTTAAAGAAAAAAAAATAAATTTTTTTAAAAACACTTTTAAAACATAAAAAAAAACAGGATTTGAAGTCAAACATGTGTGTCTGCCCATAAGACAAATCAACTATTAGGATGGGTGGCCATCTTAACCACTCTAATCCTCTAATAATAGATCAAGGCTCGTTGAACCTCACCTACCAAGAGACAAACAGTACAAGAATAAATGTTCACACATGTCTTAATTAAACACATATCTCTATTAGAACTGAGAAAAATCTCACTATGAATTAAGGACAAAACCCACACCTTTTCAGAAGTAGCTTTATAGAATCCTAACATATCTTATTATTGAAGATACTGCAGATATACTGCAGACGTTAAGGCAGAATCAGCGATACTACAACAGATATTGAGGAAGAAGATATTGCAGATATTCGACCATTATGCCATTGCCTAATACAACTTATATATTACCTAGTTTAGATATGTTTTTTTTTTTTTTTGATAATCATCGAGAGTATATTAAGAAGGCCATAAAGCCAATAGTCAAAGAGAAATACAAGGGATATAAGAAAATAAAAAACTGATTTACTACAGCAAATAACAAAAAAACTGCCTAAGATTTCTTATTACACCATAATTTGATGCCATCAGAAGATCTTAAAAGGTTATTTCCTGTATAAGTGAAGTTTGAATCTTGAGTATGCAATCAAATAGCAACCCGATGAAGGATGGAGATATGTTTGTATTATTAGTATATGATCTTAGCAAGATTCATGGGAAAAATTATGTGCAAGATTATCTTTTCTTGCTGCATAATTTCCCTGCTATATATACACGTGTACAGCAAACGAATAATTCAAGAATTCCGTTTCCGCAAATCACTGTCTCAAAATTCTTCACTTATTAGGCCACAACACTAAACAAACTAATGGTAAAAATTTCCTTGTCTTTTCCCTAATCTTGCTTTTTTGTTCTTAAACCACTACCATTTGTTTTTCCTTTTATACAGGACGAGATGTACCATAAGATATATATATTTTTAGGGGAATAGTTTGACTAAAATTTTGAAATAAAGTTAGTTTGTTTTCTCTAATGTCGATAATTTGAAATCGGGTGGGTGGCAAACTTTTAGGCTTCCTCATGAGCATCCTATATGAAGGGGGGGGGGGGAACAATAGCAAGACTTAATTTTTTAGAGGAATAGTTTGACTTGGTTAACAACGTAAAAAAACGTAGTTTTGAATATTTCAGTAATCACTCTGTCATATTTTTTTATTACAAAAATAAAATATTTATATTTTGATATATATAGAATGGACAAAACAAGCTAACATTATTTCAAACTCTTGATGTAGGTAAATAAAATAAGAAAAAAAACTTCAAACTTCTTTATATATATATATACAGAGAGAGAGGGATGCAAAATTAACATTATTGGTAAATTAAATTCATAAATTGGACACTTTCAAGGGGTTAAACTTGGAAATTTAACTTTTAGCTAAGATATCAAATAATTAAAACAAAGAGGGCCTCACATGCAAAAATATCTATAAATAACTTCGCTATTTTGCTTCTTTAAGTGTATGTGGTAGCGGCGAGGCAGTCCCATAAATACACGCGTAGGGTAATAAAATAATTAAAAAATAAACTAATAAGCTTTAATTGTTTAGTTTATTATAACAAGTGAATACTAATTTTAAGAAATTCAACAGCTAAACTAGTATTTATGCAAGTTCAATTTCTAAACATATAAATTTATACATCATAAAAACATGCAATCAAAATAAGACCATATAAAGATTGTAGTATATATATTATGTACATATTTAAAATTGAATAAGAGATTAAAACACAATCCTAGCATCTATACCAATGATATATATTATTTAAACAACACTTACTTATTGAAACAATTTATCAAGCTAAAAACTATTGTTGTCAAAGATGATTGTTTTATTCTTAAAGCTTTATTGCCCCTTCACATAGTATAAAAGAATGTTTGCAATAAGATACTATTGCAATTAAAGTTTGGGTGTTTACATTGAGGGGGTTTTGTTTAGATATAAAGGGCAAAAAGAATGAGAAATAGGAAAGGAAAGGGTCGATGATCAGATCATATATTAAATATTACTCATGGAATTACCGACATAATAATTTCGTCTGTCAATCCGTCGGCAATTCTGTTAGTATAATAAACACGTCATTTTCGGATATCCAGGTTTGAATCTCACTGTAATTTTGTCGGTAAAATCATCCATAAAAACTTACACGTCATCGCACTACTTTATTTATTAAAATTCTTATATTCCGACTGGGATTCTCTCGGTATATATTGATGGAATGTTTCTATCGGTATATACTAACGGTGTTAGCGATGGAAGAAATTCAGTCGGTAAATATCACTGTAAAATACCAATGGAAAAAAATCGTTGATGATTCTGTTTGTATTCATTGATTTTCTGGTAGTGAAAGATATTTTTGTCATTGATAAAAATAGAAAAAAAAAACAAGAGGTACATAATTTTTTTATCTATATATTCTCTTTTATTTTTACTAGTTGGGATATTTTGATTAAATGAAAAAACAAATATTTGTTTTTTAGTTAATTTTGCACTTTGTCATGTTCATCTCAACATATGAGAAATTACTTTACTTATATAACAATAAATTATGACGAAAAAATACTAATTTTAATATTTGTCATTTTAAATTTTAATAACACTTTTAATAAAAAGTTTACCAAATCATCGTTTTTTGTTTTAAAACTTAGCAATACATAAACAATAATTATAATTACACAGTTATTAGATGCTATTAATGTAGTTTTTATTTTATGTGTTGTAGAATTCCTACGTAAGGAATATGAAATATGCAGAAGAAGTGAAAAGAGAAGGAGAGAATGAATTCTTGGAAAGTAAGAGAAGAATTCTTTACGTCTGAATAATCTGCATGCAGCGTTTTCTTTTCTTATTTTCTTACTAGAATCAGAGTACATGAATGCATATATTCTAACTAACAGCTTTCAACTAACTTAACAGTTATAACTAACTTTGTAACTGTATTTACACATATATGAAGATTGCAGAATAAGAATAGAATGGCTAGTCTCTAGTCTGCTGTGGGCGTTGGTTCTTCTGCAGGCTGCTTGGCTTTCTCTGGTTTCTTGATATGTTCCTTGTGCATATTGATAGACTGTTGTAGATTCCAATATGTGTGCTCACGAATTCACATGTTCAACAGCTACGTTTAGATTTTCAATAATTGCTTGACTGGGAATAGCTTGAATTTGGTTTTAATTAGTCATTAAGAAACTCTGTCAAACGTCCATCAAGCTATCACTTATGAAAACTCCTTTGATGGGATCAAAGGCAAACGTGTCTCTTATGAGAGGAGCATTTAAACTTCTAGCCACCGTGGGAACCTACCCGAAATATCAAATTACAAGTTATTGTTATAAAAATATGATAATTATAAAGATTAATTAAAAAATAAAGAAAAAAAAACCAACAGAAAGAAAAAAACTAATAAAAAAAATCTGAATTAACTGGGTTAGCCCTTCAAACCGGGTTAACCCGTCAAACCTAGGATTCGCATCATGAAAGTTTGATAACTAAATAGAAAAAAAAAATTAACGGGTTAACCCATAATTAACTGGGTTAACCTGTCAAATCAGGTTAACCCGTCAAGCGTAAGATATGTGTCATGAAAGTCTGATAATTAAATAGAAAGAAATTTAACATTAACAAACTAAACTAAACGAAAAAAAAATTAATTAAAAAGAAAAAAAATAAAAAAATAAAATTCGGGTTAACTCGTCAAACCAGGTTAACTCGTCAAACCCGGGATCTGTGTCATGAAATTCTGATAACTAAATAAAAAAAATTTTAACATTAACAAATTAAATTAAACAAAAACAAATTCATTAAAAGAAAAAAACACAAAGAAAAAGGAAAAAAAAACCCATAAAGGAATAAAAAAGAAAAATAAATAAATAAAAACGGGAAAAAAATTAAAAACAAAAAAAAAAAGCTCGGCCGTTTCATCGTGGACTGCAAAGTGCCCAGTAAAACACTGATGAGTTTTAGTATATGTTATTATTATATATGTTATAAAATATAATATAATATAATTAGACATACCATCATGATGGTAAAAATCAAAAGCAACCTGTCAAACAATATCACTTTAGATAGACTAGTACTACTTTATGATGTGAATCCCACCATCAATCTTAAGGTAGAAGTCTATTGTCCATGTGTGAACCTAGAATACCCTCTCATTTGGCCAAAAAGAAATAAAATAAAAAGAGATATGATTTGGAAGAGCAAAACATAAGGCAATTTCTAATGAAATAAACTCATAAATGTAGTTTCATTCACAAAGTCATGTACTCGGACTGGTTATCCAATGTAATCATTAACAAAAGCTAAATGAACATGTCTGTGTGTGAACCTAAAATACCCTCTCATTTGGAAAAAAGAAAAAAAGAAAAAAAAGAGAGATGATTAGGAAGGGACAAACAAAAGACAATTTCTAATAAAATAAAATAAAATTACAGATCACAGATGAAATATTCCTTTAGGGTTTTGAATTGGTAACAAAATTACTGATGGAATTATAAATATAAACATGTTGTCGGAAAACATATCGTTGATGATTTCTATTTCATTGGTCAATCCATCGGTAATATAATCAACGATGGATTTACATATGGAATTATCGTGCCAAACAAAAAAGAATTACAGGCATTAATTTTGTTAGTAAATCCATCGATGATTATGGCATATTACCGATTTAATAAATCGTTGGTAAATACATTGGTGATTATTGCATATTACTGATGGAATTAATTCTTCAAAAAATTACATCATTGAATACTAAAATCACCACCATTGAGCTTCTCTCTTAAAATCGAACTCATTGACACCAAAATAGTTGATCTTTCATTAAGAGTATTTTACTATACTTCACTTGGTATACTAAGACATGAAAATCATTAGCACAACTCATTATTTATCACGTAGCAGCTTGGACCACTTTTATCATAGGAATAGATACGAAATAATAATTTTCAAATGCCACTGATAATGTTATATGACTTTGTTTTTCATTTGAACCTGGATCTTGGAATCTCCAAGCAATTAGGTATAGTTACCATCATTACATACTTTTATTTTTACAAGCTTGAAGCTCATTCCCCTCAATGAACTATACAGAAGCTCTATTGATGAACTTTTGGTTAGCAGATCAGCAATAATTTCCTTTAACTTTACATAATCAATGGAAATGATTCTATTTAAGAGCAAGTGTTTCTTTAACGATATTATATATAAAACTTATATGTCTAAACTTATCATTATACATACTACTTTGCATTCTTGTAGTTATAGACCGACTATTACAGTGGGCATAAATTGTTGACACTAGTTTTAGCCAACGTGAAATATCCTTTAAAAAATTTCAAAGCCACTCGGCTTCCTCTCCAATTTTATCAAGAAAAATAAACTTTAATTTCACCATGTATATTGCAATACGCGTTTACTTAAGGGATTTTCATAACACATATACTCCACTGAGTATGAAGACATATCCACTAGTGGATTTTGAATCTTTAAAGTTGGATATTCAATTGGCATCACTATACTCTTATAGTATTGTCGAGTAACTAGTATAATATAGCTTAAAGTTCAAAGAGTACCTCAAATTTTTGAATGCCTTTTTCATTTTTATAATTATTATAGAATGTGTGTATGTATGTCTATATATATATATATATATATATAGGAAACACTATATATAAATAGAAAAGGTTGGCTAAGAGATAAGTCAAGCCTTCTATTATTCTCAACTCGAAATCAAAGCCTTAAATAACTTAAAACGCTTTTTCTCCCTCTCCAATGTACTCTTCTCAACCATCGTCTATCTCTACTTCTGCTACACCACTAGTGCACTCGGTGGGTGTATCTTCCTTTGCCCTGCCTACTAATGTTGATCGAAATCTCACTAACATGAATGTCACTCTTTTGTTGCAACCTTCCTTTGTTGCTGCCATCCATTTTGCTTCGATGTACACTGTCATAACTCAATTTTGGGTTATTCCCCAAAAATCAATTTCTTTCTCAAAATGAAAATAAATAATAATAATAATAAAGGCTGGCAACGTGGAGAAAGCAGATCGGGGAATCAAGCTACAATTTTGGAGGAAATTCAAGGCCTAATTGTACTCCATTATGCCTAAAAATGGGGAAAAATACAAATTCAATGTCAAATTAAATGATTATTGGATGAATTTGCATAAAAATTAAGTCCAAGGACAGAATTAAATTTTTATTAGGCCAATTTGATTTAATCATGGGCCAAATTGAATTTTAATTATGTTTAAGAATTAATTTGGGTCCAATTGAAGGATTTAATTAAGTGCAATGACTTAATTATACTTTAAATGGGTCAAATTAATTTTATTTGGGGCTTAATTAGTGAAAATTTAAGTTTGGAAGCTTAATTTGGGCTTAATTGAGAAGATTGGAATTTTAAGAGACCAAATTTAATTTTTACCAAGTTAATTGATTGAAATTAGGGGCCAAATTGCAAGAAAATTGAAGTTTTTGGGTCAATTAGGGGCTAAATTGAAGAAATTCATAGCCAATGACCATTCTGCAACAGGCGGCAAACCATGAGGGCTTAATTGACGAAATCCGGGGGTGAAATTGATGAAATTGAAAGTTTAATGGTCACTTAGGGATTATATTGCATAAATTTGAGACCAAGGACCAAATTGAAAAGGACACGTAAATCCAGGGCGGAAGTTGAAGTTCCGCAGGGGCCTAATTGCATTAAATTAAAAGTTTAGGGTCAATTAAGGGTTCAATTGAAACCAATTGAAAGCTGGAGGACTAAATTGAAAATCAGTAAAAATCCCAAATTCAATCCAAAACAGCATCGTTTTGAATATATATATATATATAAAGAGAGGACCAGACGACGCGTCGTCTGGTCACTGTTTATTGTCTTCCCTGATTTTGCCCGAGAATGTTGCCCGGGTGGCTATTTTTCAGGTCCATTTAATGCTTCATTTCTCCATCAAATCTAACAAAACGTGCACACAAATGATCCCTTGAAGTTTATTTACAACCCCAATTGAACATTTCAGTCTAAATGGCAACGAGACAGCGTCGACGCCGGCCTAAACAGGTCAACTCAGACAGCCTTTTTCTGTAGATTTGACAACTCGAGATGCCTACTTTGAGCCAACAGTTGGGATCCTTCCCAACTGAATCAATGGCTGAAATTTCCCCCCGATGTAGACAAGATTGCCCTCTTCCACCGCCTATAAATAGAGGCAGAGTTGATGGCCTAAAAGAGGAGAAAATCAGGTCCAAAAATAAAAATAAAAAAACTAGCCTCCTCCCCAATTTTTTTTCTGCAACGAGTCCTCTCTCTTCTTTCTCTCTCCTCTGTGGCCTTCAACCACCACCACCACCTCATCACCGGTCTTCCCATCATCAGCTCCACCAACAGGCGGCGTCCCAACCTCCCTAAGAACCCAAATCCTTATCGGCCACAGAATAGCCAACGTGAAAGTCTTTCTCTCCTGTACAAGACGTTTCTTCTTCTTGTTGTGACCAACACCGACCTCCACCGTTGCAACCGCCAGCGAAGACATCGTCCTCCACCTCATGTGGTTCTCCATCCTTGCCTTGCATCAACCGTCCTCGTTGTTCACTGCTACGATTCTTTGCTGCATGCAGAATTCATTATGCATGCAGCGACCAAAATAATTAGTTTCCCACTTTGGGCCGGGCCCGTTTTGGCCCAGCCCAAATAGCTGGGCTGGATCCGGCCCGGCCCCCTTTTTAAAAAAAAATCCAAAACAATTCAAAAATCCTTTGAAAAAAATTGTGATTTTCTTAAATATTTTCTACCAATTTTGCATAATATCGGGTTGTATATTTACACTGTAAAATATAAATCCGGTATTAAAATACCCAGTTTTCTCCTAAATTAACTTCCCTTTTCAAAAACAAAAAAAAAATATTTTGTTTTCATGCATATGGCCAAATCCTAAAAATTTTCAATATTTTTCATTAAAAAAAAACAAAAATTGCATCTTTTTCATGTTGTAAAAAAAAATCCAAAACTGGATATTGTAACCAGTTTATGATTATCCATTATAATTTGGCCAACATGTCAAAAATCTTTTTCCAATCCTTTTTTAGGATCCAGATGTAGACTTTAATATTTGTGGGGTGTAAAATTACACGATAAAGTACACCCTCAGGTATTAAAGATATAAGGTGTAGAAATGCGATGCTAAAATTCAGACTTTAGAATGGTTAGGATTTAACCCGATAAGGTAGAGATTCTCTCATGAAGAGAAATCTGCCTTGAACCTTAGAAAAGACCAACAAATAGAAATCTGACTTAGAAAAAACAATCAAACAACAATGCAGCTTACCTTAGGTAGGGTGCACTGGGGGTGATGCGTCTTCCCCTTGCATAACGAGTCCCTTACTTAGACTCTCGCAGACCATAGGTTTCTAGTGACCATAATACTAGGTGGCGACTCCTAAACATTAATCATAATTTTATGATCAAATCCAAAAACCCTTCCCAACACACAACACCTCACACAGGAGGCACGACAAAAAGCCTCCGTCGTCGCTAGACGACGTCGCAGCGCTCGCGTCCCCGCGACATACACCATTGTTCCCCTTCCCACACTCACTAAGTTATCTCTCTAAAATTAACAAACACCAATTACCTGTATTGGCGAATGCAGATAAAGCCATATCTCCTAGGCCAATGAGTTTTTCAATTTGTTGATGGCTCACTCTTGTGTCCTCCTCCACATGTGTTTGCTTCCGATGGTACTTCTCTTTAAGTAAATCACTCTTTTCTTCATTGAAAATAGCAGGACCAACTCATTATAAGTGCACTACTTTCTTCACTCTACATGGATGTTCTCCATCTTGTTGTTGACTGTCAAAACTTGCACTCTCTTTGGTGCACGTTTGAGCAAGCTCTAGCCTCTCTGTCTAATTCTCAATTTATGCAACTTCATAGCTCTTTTCAAGATCTTCGACAAGGTGATGATTTGGTCACTAAGTTTATATATATATAAAAAAAAGCCAAGGCATTATTTGATGAGTTGGTCGTTGCTAGCTAGTCAGTTTCGCTAAAAGATTTTAATTTGTATATGTTTCGTGGTCTTGAGGGAGAATTTAAAGACTTAGTAACAAGCCTTGAGACCAAGGAAAAATCTCTCTCATGTGCCGATCTTTATAGTCATCTTCTAATGCATGGATTCCTTCACGAGATCTCCCTTCAATCCATGGATTCTACTACCATCATTGCATCTTTACTGCCCATGCCAAACACACCACCTTCAGCCCTTATTACCCAACGTTAGTCTTGTAGTTCTTTTGGCAGAAATAGAGGCTGATCTCATGAAAGATGGCGTCCTAACTATGGCAATGGAAAAGGGCATAGGTTTGCTTCCAAGTTTGATTTTCGCAGCTTCAACGGGTCTTCCAAAGAATGACGAGAGGCGGGGAAATTAGCAACGAAACAAAGGGACATCCCGCATCCTCATAGTGGACTAATATACGCTACCAATTATACCAAGCCTTCGGTCATGCAGCCCCTCATTGTCCTCAACTTTAGTTTCATTGACATGTACAGCAGCCTAGTGTAAATTTGGCGTTGATCAATGTTTCCTTAACATGTACTGTTGATTGGTTTTCTGACACCAGTGCTAATCAACACGTCACACCTAATCTTGCAAATCTGACAGGGTTAGAACCATATCTCAGTAATGATCATTTGCATGTTGGTGATGGTAAAAGACTTCCCACATCTAATATCGATCATACTAAAATACATACACCACATTGTACTTTCACTTTGTCTAACGTTCTTCATGTCTCACATATTACAAAACATTTGCTTTTTATTAAGAAGTTTTGTCTTGATAACAATGTTTATTTTGAATTTTACCTGTTCGTGTTTTATGCCAAGGATCTCAACACCAAAGCAGTACTCCATTCCGGTCAGAGTAAAGATGATCTCTATGCTTTGACCAAGTCTTCTGTCATGTTAGTTCCTCAAGCTTAATGGTCTACTTGCATATCTGATTCTACTGATCTATGACATCGTTGACTGGGTCATCCTACTTCCTGTATGTTTAATTTTTTAGTTTCAAAAATAAGATTACGTGTAATAACAAACGTCTTAATTTTCAATGTCAAACTTGTCCATTAGAAAAATCATTGCATCTTTCTTTAGGACCTACGGGTCACAAAACTTCTGCTCCATTTGAATTAATATTTAGTGATGTTTGGGGTCATGCTCCTCTTTTTTCATCTAATGGTTTTTGTTATTTTGTTATCTTTATTGATGCACACATAAAATATATATGGTATTACCCTCTTGTTGCCAAATCTGATGTTTACTCTGTTTTTCATCAATTTCAGACTCTCGTTGAGCGTTAATTTTCACTAAAAATCAAATATGTTCAAACTTATTGGGGCGGTGAATACCGTAAGTTATCCACTTTCTTTCAGACAATTGGTATTCATCATTGTCTGATATGTCCTCACACTCATGAACAAAATGGCACAGTTAAATGTCGTCATAAGCATATTGTGGAAATCAGACTTACTCTTCTAAAACAATGTAAAACACCATTAAGACTTTGGAATTATGCTTTTGAGACCTCAGTTTATCTTATCAATCGCATGCCTACTCTTGTCCTCGACAATAGATCTCCTTTTGATTGTTTGTTTTAACGGTCTCTAGATTATCATTTTTTGCGTACTTTTAGGTGTCTCTATTTTTCATTTTTATGTCCCTATCATGATCATAAATTAGACTTTTGTTCTTCTCAATGTGTTTTTTTTTTGGTATAGCTCTTCTCACCTTGGTTATAATTGTCTTGACATCGCATCTCAACACATTTATATTTCTCATCATGTCCGTTTTCATGAACATATTTTTTCTTTTGACAGATCTGAACAGATTACACAATCCGGGTCTCCTTCCTCAAACCAACCCGCCCTCGCCCTTCTACCTAATTTGCTAAACTCACCATTGTTTCACACCACTGTGGACTACATAGACCACTCGTGTGTCTCTCCTTCCCATTGCCCTGTTTCTACTCATCAGCAATAGCCCAACACTTTACCTCTTACATCACCACATGCATGTTTAGCTAACCATCCTGCTATAGGTACATATATATGACCACATGCTCAGCTGTTGTTGGGTCTCCCAGCTGCCCTACTCTGACTGCTGCACACAGTAGGGTTGTACACGTACGTAAATTTAAGTCCAAAGTCTAATTTTCTTATGATCTCCCTTCCTTCTCTATAAACATTTTTTTATTTTCAAAAATATAATTGATTTATACAAAAGATTAAAAAAAATTACAGATGAATCAGAAAAACCTCTTTGAAAATTAAACGCATAACCAAAAAATCATCATCATTCAAAAAAGGCTCCCTAAACAAAATAAAAGAGAGAAAGAGTATTCATCTAAATATAATTTTAAAAAAAAAAACATTTGTAAAAAATACCATTAATTAGAAAACAAATAAAAAGAAGGGTCAACCCGTTCGCCTAGACTATTTAGGTTAGGCCCATGCACGGGTTTGCCCTTGCAGGCCCACATGACTAGGCCTTGATTTCTTTTTTCACTGCACCTGGGGTAATTTGTTCCAATGTTTTGAAAAAAATCAGACGAGGCGTCATCTAATTTTGCTCAGATTCCGGCTACCATAGTGGCTAAAAAATCAGGAGTTAAGTGTTTTTGACCCAAAAACCCATTTCCCAACCTGTTTTTAACACAAAACACTTTAGAAACCATGATAAATCTACCCATGACCTTAAAAAAACCCTATAAAAACCACTCCAAAAACAAAATAAACTCGAAAACAAAAATCAACCTGAGCTCATATATGTTTTTTCTTGAACTTTCAAGGTAAAAAACACATATTATGAACTCCTCTCATCAAATAGAAGAATTTGACACAAATTTAGTCCATTTTGGTGGCCTAAATCGGTGTCAACGACATATTTCTCTCTTTACCGTCGGAATCTGGTAGCCTATCTCTGTTCTCTCTCAACTAGGAACTTCAAAATAACAAAAATTAACTTTTGTATCAGATTGAATATGAAAAATATTGAGGTACCAAAATTGTATAATTTGCGTAATTTTTAAAGTTTGAGGATCAAAGTGTATTTGTTTCAAAACTTATGACATGTCACCCATGTTTGACGTCTTTTTCATTATGGTCTCTCTTCTTTCAACCACACAATTTCTTAAGAAATCAAAATCAATTGGTCTTCAATTAAGATAAAATAGTTGGAAAAAAAAAAAACTTGAGGATCAAATTAAAAAATAAAAATTTTGCATAATTCATCCACAATAATACATAAGATGATGATCAGTGCACACGAACACAATGAAATCCCATGTCTTTTAGATTATAGGTAACTAGGTTTGCTGATATTACGATGTTGCATCTGTAATTTAATCTCCAAAACAGAGCATCCTGTTACGAAAAGCAATATTATACAAAAACCTTTATAATTCTATGAGAAAAATCTGATATAGGACTCGCATTATTCTATTTGTACTTACAACAATGAGTTGAATAATTTACTGTTGAGTTTAGATTCACTTGGAAGGAAATGGAACATGCCTCTGGTATTCTGCCAGAGCCCACATTGGAAAAATATTTATGTTGCTTTGTAATGTAGCATGCATTTTTTCATGAAAACACCAGTGATTTCCTTTCATCAATAAGATCATGGGCTAAGGGTTTTGATTCAAGTGATTTCCTCACTAAATTAATTTCAGAAAGTTACCTGTTGTGGAAAATCACCATCTTCCAAATGTGAACTGATTATCTGCTTCGCCGCTCGGTGATAGGAAAAGGATTAATGTTCAAGAATTATGAGGCCATTTTCTTGACAGGCTAGAACATATATAGAATTACTCTATAGACAGTCTCTCCCCAACCTCCATCTTTCTGTACGTTAAGAAGAAAATTAATAAATTTTGAGAGATACAGCTTAACTGGTGACGTTTTGGATTTGTTTTCTAGAGATTATCAGTTCAAACCCGATAAATTTCTTGACCATTAAAGACTTGTATAGTCATTAATTTCAGAACCTTTAAAATTAGTCGAGATATATATAAATTAGTTTGAATACCTACTTTAATAAAAACAAGAAAAAAGAAAATTAACATCTTAGGATATAGTCGCACAATTACTCTAGCTCTTGCGAGCAGCTGCTAGGCCTCCTAGGGCCAACCATGTTCCATAAATGAAGCACATTCCCCGATTTTCATACTGTAGTGGAAACATTTTCTCCTATTTATTACTCACAAAAAAAAAACAAAAAAAAACTTAAATTAAAATTCATTTGGGAAATGTACCATCCACTCTCAGGCGTTATTAAGCTTTCAAAGAACGGTACAGCTTTTGTTATGAAATTATCGATTTCCTGCTTCCTATAACATGTTGAAAAAAAATTGTTTTTTTTTTAAATTAATTTTGATAAAATTTTAAATTTTTTTATGTTTTTTTATTTTAAATTAATATTTTTTTATATTTTCAAATAGATGTATTAATATTAAAAATAATTTTAAAAAATAAAAAATATTATTTTAATATATTCACAAATAAAAAACAACCATATTTACACCTTAAATTATTATTCAGTAGATGGATACTTAAGCCGGTGGAGAAATGAATGTAAAGCATTAAAAGTAAGTTAAAAATGGTCAGGCCCTGACTTCAAAGCAGTTCTCAGCTCCAGCTGGCTCCTAAGTTATTTAATAGATGGACAGATAGGCCGGTAGAGAAATGAATGCCTGCTAGTTATTCATGATTGAATGTTAAAGCATTAAAAGTAAGTTCAACATGGTCAAGCCCTCAATTCTTTAAAAACTTTAAGTGCAAATCATAAAGTGTTGTATATATATAATTAAAGAAACCCAAAACTACATTTACTAATAAATAAATAAATAATTATTAACGATATCTAAAAATTATACAAAATCTATTAAAAAATTCGTTTATATTGAAAAAAAAAATTCAAGGTGTGTTGTGGTCTGCACAAGTGTTAACAACCAACAAGATAATTTATATAAATATAAATCAAACAAATATTGATGACCGTATTTTAACACGATTAAAACCGGGTCGACCTTTTCTTTCAAGTTATTCGCAAGACAGAGCCGACAGGGGCATGTGGAATTTCCATCGCTTTAGCATGACAAATTGACATGTAGTGGTTCGTGGAATTTTCAATCGCTTTAAAGTTAAATGTTGCACGTCATTCTAAAACACACTTTTATTTTAGGGATGTATACAAATATAGTGATTATTTTTTAAAATATTTTTTATTTTAATATATATTAAAATAATATTTTTTTATTTTTTAAAAATTATTTTTAACATCAACAAATTAAAATTATCTGAAAACATCAAAAAAATATTAAGTTAAAGCAATACACATTTGCTTAAAGAATTATCATAACACAATTCATAATTTTAGGTTCTATCTTGACCTTTTTAGGATAAATATTGCCACCATTTCAAGACTCCCTACATTTTAAGGCATTTATACGAAAGTCTTATAAATTTTCATAACTCATAAGATGTCTTTTCTATATATATTTTTTTTGTGGTACTTTGTTAAATATATAATTAGCAATCAGAGTTGCCTCCCCCCACAAGTTTTGAGATGCTCTCAAACTTCTCAACATGGCATTCATCATTTCTTTTAAAGTTTAGTTCTTACGTTCCACAATGTCATTTTATTCTCAACATGGCATTCATCATTTCTTTTAAAGTTTAGTTCTTACGTTCCACAATGTCATTTTATCAATGTGAATAAGAAGCAATAGATTCATGTATAATACCATTTTAGGAATACAATTAACAAAAAAGTGTTTCGTATACTCCACATCTATCACTTCTTATTACTTTTATCGTTTTATTTAGTCGATTTTCAATTTTATTTTTGTAATTTTTAAACATTTTAATAATCTTATCTTTACTTCCAAGCAAATAAGTATAACAATATTTTATGCAATCATCTATAAAAGTTATATAATATTTTTTCCCACCTTCAATTTTCATAAACTTTAAATCACTAATATCTAAGTGAAATAAATCTAGAAGTTCACTACTTCTTTTAATTATTTGAAAAGAAAGTTTCGTGAATTTTTTTATGTACAAACCTTACACTTATGATTTTTTTTTTAAAAATCATACTTGGTTATAATTTAAGGTTAATTAACCTTTGTATAGAATTATAATTTCTATGTCCTAATTTGTCATGTACTCATATCTCACAAGACTCGGACAAGTAAGAAGAAGAGATATCATAGTTGTCGTCGTCATATTATTATTATTATTATTATTATTATTATTATTATTATTATTATTATTATCTTTGGTTATAATGGTCATTATATTTATTTTAAAAAGGCCATCATTAAGAAACCTCATTTGTACAAACATACTATTTTTAAAGAGTATAAACTTGTCACTCTTAAAGATTGTTTTAAAATTATTTTTTCTCTAAAATGAGCTAAATACTAAGTCCTTTTTAATGCCATCAATCTGAAATATATTGTTGAGGGTGAGAAGCTTTTTGGAAGTCATCTTTAGTATGAACTTCCCTAAACCTAGTGCCTTAGAGGTTGATGATTTTTTCATGTATAAGTGTTTTCCATCCATCTCTTTGTAAGTGAAAAATATTATTTTCTTCGCACATATATGTTTTGTGGCACTAGTGTAAACCCATCACTAATTAGGATTGTTAACCCAATTAACTTTGGAAACAAAAAATAAAAAAAATTATTTTTGAAACTTCATTAGTAAGTTGATCAACTTTAGTAATATTGGCTTGAGCAGTCTTTTCTTTTTTAGGATTTTCTTGTTGAGCTCTATTTCTACAATTACCGGCCAAATGTCTAGTCTTATTATAAATAAAGCATCATAGTCCTTCTTGTTTTTAGGATTCCCTTCTTAATTCCTATTACTACAATCCTTGACTAAGTGTTTAGTCTTGATGCAGGTAAAGCATTTTCCATTGAGCTTCTTAGCAATTTATTTTCCTTTCATAACAAGCTTTTTATTTAGATTTTTATTGTGAAACTTTGCCACTCGTTCTATAATTTTTTCTTTGGAGGTCATACCAGAAGAATTGGCTCATCTCTCAAACAACTTATTATCCTTTTTTATTCTTAAATTCAAAATAAGGTCTTTAACTCTCATTTTCTTGCGCCTATGCTTAAGGTTGTTCTTGAAATCTTTTGAAGATGATGGCAACTTTCAATAATTACAGTCACTTGAAAGGATTTACTCATCAACATGAATATCATACAAAATAAGCTGAAACTTTTGAACTTGGCTTATAAATATCTTTGTGTCTCCCATCTTGAAATCAAAAAATTTCCCTATTATAAACTTTTCCATGCCAACATCTTTAGACTTGTGCTTTTTGTCTAAAGCTTTCCATTGTTCTATTGCACTCTTGATCGAACTTTGTCGATAACTTGGGACCTCCCGATATAGGGGAGCCTCTGATGAAATTTTGATAAAAAATTTGGTGGAACTTGTATAAAAACAATTACTAAAAATTTTCAATGTATCTCGAAAAAAAGATGTAGAAAATCAGGGTTGTTGCAATATTAATTATCAGAATAATGCAAATTATGATTGAACCATGTTAGAAAGCATGAATTATGATTAAGTGTTTAATTTTTAATAGAAAAAACAAAATTCCTTTCCCCCTTTTATTAGAGGCTTCAGATAAAGAGGAAGATTTGAGAGATTTAAAGTTTTACAGTAATTGTTTGGAAAATGTAGGTTTATAAGTGTTAATAGATGAAATTAGTAAGAATTTTTCAAAGAGAGAAGAAAAATCCTCACCTTCTTCTTTTAGGTGAATTTCAGCTAAGAAGAAGAAGAAACTAGGACAATTGAGTTTTGATAAAATCATTGAGAAATCATGCCAAATTATAGATAATTGATGTTGATAGGTTAATGGAATAATGATTTTTGTAAAAGAAAAACTAATTAAAGGGGGGTTTTCATCCTCCTCGAATTAAAAGTTTAATCAAACTTAACTAAGGGTGTTGAATTTAATCAAGAAATATGTAATTAGTATTAGAATTGAACTCGTTCAAATGAATAAACAATGCCTGCTAGTTATTCATGATTGAATGTAAAAGCATTAAAAGTAAGTTCAACATGGTCAAGCCCTCACTTCTTTAAAAAATTTAAGTGCAAATCATAAAGTGTTGTATATATATAATTAAAGAAACCCAAAACTACATTTACTAATAAATAAATAAATAATTATTAACAATATCTAAAAATAAAACTTGAAAATCAAGATACAAGTACAGATTAAAATATTTAATTTAGTAAAACAAGATATTTTTCTAATCACGTTTGCTGATTTTGTTTTATTAAAATATTTTTGTATTTAATCAAACAATAATAAAAATAGATAAACATATTAAATTTATAAAAATGTTATGCAGGCTGCATATACTGTGGTAATAAAAAAATCGAGGCTTAAGCTCTTTTAACCTAAAAATGTATTTTTAACCCAAAATACTTTTGGAATGATGATAACATTATCCGTGATTTCAAAAAACCCAAAAAAAACTGCTTCAGAAAACAAAATCAACCTTAAATAAAAATTTAACCCGAACTCAAATATGTTTTTTCCACAAACTTTAAAGGTAAAAAAAACACCTAATATGAACTCCACTAATCAAAATGAATAATTTGACACAAATATCGTTCATTTTGGTGGTTTAAATCTGTGTCAATGACATGTTTCTTTCTATACCAGTGAAATTCAGTGACCTCTCTCTCTTCTCTCTAAATCAGGGATAAAAAAAATAACAAAAATGAATTTTTGTACCAAAATTAAACTGGAAAAACATTGAGGGACCGAAATCATAAAATTTACGTGATTTTTTAAGTTTAAGGATCAAAGTTCATCTTTTGCAAAACTTATGGTACACCACTTATTTTTGTCGCGGTTTTCATTTCAGTCCCTTCTCTTTCAATTTCACCGTTTTATAATAATTCAAAATCAATTGCTCTTTAATTCAGACAAATTAAATCGTTTAAAAACAAAATTTAAGGACAAAACTAAAAAAAAAATATAAAATTTTGCACAATCCATCCACAATAATTTATGAAAAGATGAACTGTGAGCCATGCACATAAGAAATCCCATTCCTTTTAGGTTATAGGTAAAGTAATGGTTGACTTAGAATATTAGATCGTGGAAATTGATACTCCCAAACAACAAAGCTCTCATTATTGTTCTTGTATTGAACTTTTACCACATAGTTCCTTGAAATCTCTTTGGCATCCAGGTCATGAGTACTAATTCTCCTTCCAAAAAATCAAGCAAAGAGGCTCCCGAAGGCTCTCAACCACCGTCTCGACAGGTCGGAATACTTTTTACTTCTTCGATAATTCAGATAATCATTTCGTAATGATCAGGGGAGCAAATGAAATGTTTTAATGATATGACAATTTGGAATTTTTCTTGTGTGGCATGTTTTAAAGGGCGCTGGTAGTGGATCACCCGATGCTGGAAATACAAGGTGAGAATATGGTTTTTTTTTCCTCCTATTTGAAGCTTCTATGTGCATGCTTTTTTAGCAGTGGTTTAAACATTGTTTACTAGTCAGTTTATTTTTGGTATATGATCTGCACATAGAAAATTGAAAAAGGTCCTTTATTCTATTTTATGTCAATAGATCAGCCAGCCATCCAAGGGCGATGCGAAAATTTATTATTAAGGTGATAAAAAGACAAGATTGATCTATTGAATAAAATCACTTACTTTTTTAGGTGAATGTTGAGGTGTGATCGAAGAGCAAATAATACCTTACCACATCTTTATCTTCTATTTCTTCCTTGCATATGACCTTTCCGATGCATTCTCCATGATTTCTTTATCCTCTCTACTAAAAATCTTTCACGGGTCCTGAACTTGAAGATGGGTTTTATATACATAACTCTCAATAGTAATAATTGGAGCCATTGAGCTTTTATATCCCAAATTGATTCAAAATACTATTGGAATCCATATTTAGTAACACAATTTTCTTTCACAAAAGTTCTTTTTTTACTCGATCACGATCAAGACTAAGAAAAACAACTACTTGGCTCCACTACAAGTTGAACCAATAAAAAGAAGAAAAAAACTTGCTATAGAATTATACTTTATGCTACAAGTCATCAACTTTCACTTTGCGAATCCATAGTGAAATGTAAATGCTTTTTAGTTGTAGTTTTTTTTTAATTAATCTTTTTTTTGTTTAATTTAGTTTTTTAATATTTATTTTTTTATTTAATTATCACTCTCCTGACACGGATTTTAGGTTTGACCGATTAACTTAGTTAATTCAGATTTTTTTTAATTAGTTTTTTTTTCAATTTCATCTTGTGATCACAAATTGGGTTTTGGGTCAAAGTGTTATGTTTGTATTAATGGATCAAAGATAATTTGACGAAGAATATTGTAAAAATACGAGTAGAGTCATTTGTTAAAAATATATGGTACTATTTTATATGTTAAAAAACAAACATAATTAACTTATAAAAAATCTTCCTATGATAAATATAATAACTTAAAATTTATAGTCATTTGTGATATTCATTGCAGAATAAGTATAAATTAAAGATTTCAAATCATATCTAAATAATTTATGGGTCTCATAAAAATATATGGATTGAATATGATCACAAGGACTCTCTTACAATTTTTTATATATAATTTATATTGAAATATATTTTATACTGGTGGTGATGCTTTATCAAATGTTTTATATTTAGTATAGTGTAGTATATATAATGATAAATTAAACATTATAGGTTAATTATGTAATTTATTTTAGACATGTCAAGCGCATTTACAATAAAATAAATATAAAGCCTAAGGGCATTTAAAAAAAATATTCACAAATTTTTAAACTTTAATTTATTTTTCAATAGTTGTATATTGAATTTAGAGTTCCTTTCATTATGTGATATCATGAAAATTTTGACAAATATTAAGATTTCTATAAAGGTGTAAGAAAGAGGGCTAATTATTTTGTCGCTCTGTTATAGCTAGAGCGGGATAAGTAATCATTCAAAACCTTAATTTCTATTTTCTTATTCGGAAAAATGATTTTCATAAAATTGTTTTTATACAAATTGATGTGCCAGTTGATTATCGAAAAAAAATGAGTCCTACAAATGATAAATGGTTGATCTTCCATGAGTTGATAAAAAATTTCAAGTGTTTGTGTGCAAAATTTTGTATAAAATATTTGTTTATACTGCATCATTAAGTTTAACATTTTTTTTTATTAAATACAAGTCCATAGTGGAGTCAAATTAAGATGTGTTGTAAAAAATAAGATTTATAAATGATGATACTGCATGTTTTCGGAGTTAATAGCAAGGAGAAGCCTGGAGAGCCTCAATCATCTGAAGTTAATGAAAATCCTGAAGGGCCAAAGACGGATAAAGTCTCCTCAGAGGTCAGAATATTATTAGTGCTTGAATGGTCAAACGAAACGATTTAATAATGACAATTTGGAAATTCTCTTGTTTGACACAGGGCACTGGTGGCAAAAAGGTGTTTAAACCAAAGGAACTTAAAATCTGCTGGCAGGAAGAGAATCAATTTTGGAGTATTCCTGATGGGTGAGGATAACATACCTGTTTTCTTCTTGAATAGTTATGCTGTTATGTTACAAATCTTGGTGTGCTTGATCTATTGTTATGTTACAAATGTTTTGCTAATAAAAGTAAAATTAGAATCATTAAATTAAAATCAAGATTTTTAATTAATATTCTTGCATGTCTTAATTCATTATAAAAAATCAATACATAATTTACAAATATATAAAGTTTTAATAATAATAGCTGGTCCTTTTAGAATTGAACCAATTTAATTTTTTTATAAAGATTCTTTATCCTTTTCATGCATAACTCTTCTCTATAGAGAAAGTATTGATAGTTATAATTTGAATATCATAAAATGTTTACGAAAGTCTTTTAAATTCATAAAAAGTATTTTATATCGCTGGGTCGGGTTCACACCTAGTTTTTCCTCTCTTTTTTCTCTTTTTTTTTTCTCTTTTAGATACCCAATCTCCCCAAATTTCTCCTTCTATCTTCTTCTTCTCTACTATTCAAATATCCATTAACTACCCCAACAATAACCCAAACAGTCATCACCATAATCAAGCTTTCTTTCTCTTCCAAACCCAGCTAGAAATCATTTATTGTGTTGATGAATTTGTATGGATTGATTCATTCATGTAAGTTGTTTGTTTGCATGTGCAGACAGTATAGTTATTTAGTAAAATTTCTAACATCTCTGGGTCATGCAAAGTAATTTGCTTTGGCCTGATATTGTTTCCAGGTGCATGCATCTATATGCATCTTCTCTACTATTCAATCCATTAGTTATTGTTTCTTTCTGTTGTTTCCTTTCATTTTTGGCCGAGACCATAAAACAGTTTTTTTTTTTTTTTCTTTACATGACAGGATTGAATTTTAGGGGTGAGTATATTAAACTAAAGACCAATGGTTTACCATCATGATGGAACTGTATCACTACCTTTTGTGAATCTGCAGTTTTTGAATAGTGGTGCTATAGTAATGTAGAGCCTATTTTGTTTATGTCAATTTGAATCTATTTGCTCTTTGCAAAATATAGGGATGATGGTTTTGCAGAGCTGCTGGAGGTGTGTTGGCTTGATGTAAGTGGTGAAATGCCTGTAACCAAAGGGAAGACGTATGAAGTTAGCTTTATGTTATCCATGAACACAAAGAATTCCTTTGGCTGGGACGATCCTGTTACGGTGATGGCTAGGATAGGAAAGAAGGGAAAGTATCAGCGCAAAGAAATAGATCTATCAAAATTAAAAGGGAAAAAAATGGAATTTCCTCCGGATAAGTGTCGGATTGAGTTTAAAAGTGATGAAAAAGCTAACAATAATGAGGAAAAGCTCTATTTTGGATTGTATGAAGTGTGGACTAACAAATGGAAGGGTGGTCTACGGATTCATGAGGCCATAGTTCAGGAAATACCAGCTGGGAATAATGCTTCTACATCTAATACCCGTTCCGACGAGTCCAGAGGGAAGGAAATAGCAGCATGACGATTAATTCTATTTCAACATCTGAAAACCTCTGATCGAGTTGAAGTTCAAGGAGTAGAAGCTGATTTAGAGCCTTGTAACGTGGGAATGTTTTTCAGGGATTTCATCAGCGGACCAGATTGCATCTCCTAGTTATCTATTATTTCTATTTTCGTCAGTGTCATATTTCAAGTTATTTTGATTTTCTTAGTTAGCCCAACTATGGCAAACTTATAATATGCATTGCTAGGACTCTAGTTATTTAGCTATGGTTTGAATGAAGACTATAGACTTAAGACTCTTTCTCCAGAGCTTTTCTGTTTGTCTTATGATATGCTACGTCAACATCCTAAAATTTGATGTAGATTCTACAGGTGCATATTCAGGATAAAAAGCAGTAAAATAGATGAAAGAAATATCAAATAAAATATTAGAGTTTCAATATAATTCTTGTAAATTAAAAGATCTAAATAGAAACAAAATAGTTGAGTTTTTAGGATAGAAAAATCTAATAAACTACAAAGATTTTTTTTATAAAAAAAAACTAAGAAACAACTAGTCTAACAAAAACAGTAAAACAAATAGTAAAAAAGCACAATTAAAAAACATAAAGGTAAAGCATGGAGAGGGAAAAAAAAAGAAAAGAAAGAAGGATAAATCATAGAGTTGCACTGTTTTAGTTTTTGAGTTCTTCATGGAAAAAAAATTGTTTTTTTTTAAATAAAAAAAACACATTCCGCTCTTTAAATCATCTTTCCAAGGATAGCTAAAACAGGAGCTGGTGGTCTGGAGCGACGACGTCTGGACAAGGCTTCTTCTTCCTTCTTTGTTCTTCTCTCTGCTATGTGTTTTCCCCTGTGTTGGGTTCTTTTCTGCTTTTTTGTTCCTCTGTTCTTTGTATCTCACCCCCTGTTCTCTGGGTTTGTTTCTTCGTTCGTGGCCTCTTGTGCCCCTCTGTTCTGTGCTTCTGTTTCCTTATGATTTTTCTCCTCAGTCTTTTTCCTTTTCGTTTATATCCCCTGGAAAACCCTCTGTTCACTCTATATTTGCCCTTGAGTTTGTTCTCTGTTCTCCTTTCCTGGCCTCTTTCCCTGTTTGCCTTTCTTCTTCCTCAGTTTCCTTTGTTACCCCCTCTGGTTTTTCGTTTCTTCCCTCCCAGTCTTTCTCTGTTTGCATCTCTCTCACCTCCTATCAGTGGTCATTCTCTGGCTTTTATAAAGCCAAAGAATGTATGATCGTGCACAATCTGCACGATGGGCGTCTTGCACGTTCGCCTTCATTTGAAGACTAGTCGCGTGCTAAAGGCCCTGTCATTGCAAGACCAATTCTGGCATTTAGAGAATATCGTGTGGGTGAGGAGATCGTGTCTGGCCGAAGCTGTGTTAGTGGTGTCTCAAATGGATTTCCTTCGCTTTTCCTAGAGAAGAGAATGAATAATGTCTTGGAACTGCGTCGTTTGGCTATCTTCAATTTCCCCCCTAAACTCTTGACATTTAGCAATTGGGTCCTTAATCAAGGAAAATCTTTTTTTTTATTATTTTGCCCCTAGATCAAGTTGCAATTGGACCCCTGGATTATAGCGTCATTTCCAAAACAATCCTTGGTTTTTGAGTTATTCAATTTGATCCTTAATTGGCTCTTCAACTTTTAATTCTTTCAAAATTACCCCTGAAACAATCAATTAAACTCCCTAAATTACCCTCATCATTTCAATTTGGTCCTTGGATTTTAATTTCTTGCAATTCTGCCTCTAATCAGCCCCAAACTTTGATATTTTTTCAATTACACCCCTAATTTCATTAATTAAACTAATTTCCAGTTCAATTAAATCCCCAAACTTATTAATTCTTTCAATTTTTGACCAAATTGACTCCCAATTTTATAATTCAATCCTTATTAGTCCTTAAACTTTCGATTTGTGTTGTCTTAACTTAATTCTCAAATTATTTTTTTATTCATTCATTTTTTTTTAAGAAATCAAAAATTGGTTTATAATAAAAGTAATTGAAATGGAAAAGAGGGAACATATAGAATTGAGGATTCTATACTATTGGATAGTAATTTAATCTTTTCTCACTCTTGAAAGAGACATGTTTTCCATTGACGATAGACATTTGAGTTGGAGAAGAAAATCCTTCAAAATTATATAAGTTAGTCATTTTATTAGTTATATTATTAGCTGCACCTGAATCAATGACCCAAGAATCATGCACAATACTAGTTACCAAGGCAATTTTAAATGCAATGAGAATACCATCATTTATGTTTTTTTACGGGATGTGAACCGAGTTTGCAAGGAAGCCCGCAAACTTACCAAGGAGCGCCATAGAATCAGAGACAAATGTTGTCATGGCAATATCACCCTTTTTCCATAAGATAGGCAACAAAGTCATCGAGGAGTGCAGATGTAGAGAAATTCAGCAACAATGTAAGCCTTATGCTAATAGCCCCTTTGAGATTTCTTCTTCTTTTTAAAATTCAGCTTTAGCTTTGGATGAAAAATCCAACACCTCCTAATAGAGTGACCAATATTATGACAATGATACCACTTTAAATCTGGTCGTTTTCCCTTGTAAGGTCCGTCATTGTTCATTGATTTGTTGATAGCATAAGCACGAGTTTCTGATAAAGGGATTTTAGAGTCAAAATTCATAACATTTATGCGAGCTTCTTCTCATTGAATAGTAGCGCACACACTAATAAGGGATTGAAAATCAGGATTCATGAGGATCTTGATGTGAAGATCTTCATATTTTGAACCGAGACTAGCTAAGAGTTGGAAGATCTTGTCCTCCTCTTCATGTTTCTTTAATTTTGCTGCATCAACCGTATAGGAACGATATAGTGCAAGTTCACTCGTCATACTTTTCAGGGTCCCGAGTAATTGAACATAAGTCTTTCCATCTTGCTGCAAATTGGCAAGATTTTTGTTGATATGAAAAATACAAGTTGAATTGTTTTGATTTCCATACATCTCTTTCATAGCTTTCTATAGTTCCAAGATTCTGAGCAGCTGAATATTTCAACAATATAATTTTTCATTGAATTAAGTAACCAAAACATAACAAGTTGTTCTTTGCATTGTCAAGCTTCATAAGCAGACTCATGAGGCTTAATATGGCCATTGACATAGCCAAGTTTGATTCATACACCAAGAGCAATTGTCATAGCTCTTGATCAAGGGAGATAGTTAAATTCATTTAGTGAAATTGAGCCTAAACAGTGATTAGGATTTGGCTCTCCTTCCAGCATGTTGTAGGATTGTTATATGTTGAAGAAACAAAGGAGACAGAAGAATCTTGTATTATGTTTTTCTGTTATAGCAGCAGATACGCGCACACACATACACAACTAGGAAGGATGATGGCTATTAAAGCTCCTATAATCACGGTCATACAAGAGTCTATCTATAGAAAACAATTATCCTGTTGGAGTCAAACTGAGACTGCAGTCTGCAATCAATGTTGTAGTCGGACTCTGCAATTTGTGTGGCAAGATGTCTGTGTTGCAGGAGGAGTCTGTGTTGGAATGAGAATCCATCTGTTGCTTTCCTTCAATAAGCTTGTTAATCAAATGGGGCAGAACATATTGCATTTGGCTGTGATGCATCGACAGCGGGGGGTTTTCCGTTTTGTCAAGAACAATAACAGACTAGTGACCAGGATGAGCTCGACAATCGACCATGCATAATGGCTACACATTGTTGCACCAAGTTGCACACATGAAGCACTATCACGGAGGAACCAAGCCCGGCCCTGCACTCGAGCTACAAGAAGAAATAAAATGGTTCAAGGTGAGCTAGCTACTCTTGTACAACCGTAACCCCGTTCCATATTTTTATGAAATACATTTCTTTATTCCTAGCTGTAAGTAAATTTTGTTCGTTAATTACAAGGAAATTAAAGAATGTTTTCAATTTGCCCATATTCCAAATTACTTCAAAATCAGTGAAACGCCGCTTTTCATACCTAGCTATAAGTGATTTGTATTGAAAGTGTTCCAAAGAAAATGTAATCCTATAATTAAGGACCATGATTGGGAAACCTATTTTCCTATAATTAATGACTTTACCAACGCTAATGAATTTGTTTTCATGTTTCTCTGTCCGTGCAGCGGGTGCTGAAGGTGCTTCCACCTTCTCTGTCCAAGAAGCGGGTGCTGAGGGTGGTTCCACCTTCTCAAGCATTGCAAGATGACAACGAGAATAAATTTTTTTTCCCATATTGGATCATAAATTTTTTTAAAGAAAAATCAGGTTTCATATTTCAATTCCTTTTTTATTATTATGATTTTTTAAATTTTTGATTAACATCGGTGTCCGGGCCAGTTTGTGCGCACCTCAACTAATCCAACGGGTCCTGAAATTAACGACCATGTAAACCTCCAGTGGCCCTGAGGTTTGTGGAACTCGAACTGATGACCTCTAGAAAGCAAATCTAGGGTCTGACTAGTTGAGTTACACTGATTTTCATATTTCAATTCCTTGCAATATAACATAGTTACCAGAACACCCATTTGGAATAGGAAGCCTGGCACCTTGTAAATTCCTGCCTCTAAAATAAGCTTCCTCAACTTTCATCCCCTCAATTTCTACCCCTACAAAAGAACCCAAAAACTACACAAAATTATAAGAAACGGAACATAAATTGAGAAAGGCCAAAAGGGGAAAAGAAGAAGAAGTTGAACTTACTTACCAGTGGGTTTGGGTTTGAAGCAGTGAGAAACGGCAGAAGGGCCATCATATTTGATGCAGCAAGGTTATGTTAGGTTTGGGTTGACTTGGGCTAAAACTTTGGGTCTTACACTGATTTTGATATAAGTCAATATAAAAATAAAAATGATTATTATTATATTTTTAAAACTCAACTCGGGAGTCGATCTAGGACTAGGTCCGAGTCACAGGTCAAGTTGACCATTAACCCGAGTCAACGTAAGGATAAAAATAATTATTATTATAGTTTTTTAAAACCAACTCGAGAGTCAACCCAGGGCTTGGACTAGGTCATAAGTTAGGTTAATTATTAACCCGAGTCAATAAAAGAATAAAAATCATTATTATTATTATTATTATTATTATTATTATATAAGCCTAGCCATCAAGTCGCTGGATAAATAATATTCATCGAATATTCCTGGTTCAACCCCAATGAACTGACCAACATTTAGAATCGGGTTTTTGATTGGTTTAGCCTATTTTTGACTCATTTTCAACCAAGTCAAACCGATTACCTATTATTTTGACCATTCTGGATTCATACGCAGTGTCTGTCTTGTCAAGTTCAACTCCCAGAAGTTGATATAGTCATTCAAAGAATAAAATGACTATAAAAAATGCACGAACATTCATCTCGTAGTTAACTAAAGACAATTATGATAATTGGTGTATCAGACTGAAATCATTTCTTGGCTCACAAGAGTGTATAGAGACTATGGAACATGGTTATAAAGAATCGAGTTTTAAAAAAACAGAAGATTCTCTACAAGAGGCATAAAATCAAGTCCTCAAAGTAAATAGAAAAAAAGACAACAAAGGCAAACATTTGAGATGATTGCTTTCGCATAAACCTTAAAGAAAATATGAGAGGATCTTAATAAAAATACAAAGGTGCTGATAAAATTAAGAAGATTCCTCTCCAATCTTTGTAAGGTGAATTTAAATTATTGTAACTGAAATCCTCGGAATCTATTTTTAATTATCACAGAAGAATTATGGTGAATTCTTAGAATTCCAACATTTACAAAACAAATCAAATAATATTCCTTGCTTGTTCTTCTTTCTAATTTCCTTATTAACCAAAGTGCTCATAAAAAAAATAAACATTTTTCAATTGATCACCGAGTAATTGGGACAAATTGATAAACTTCTATTGTTTAATAGCGCAATGTAGACATTCAAACAATATGAAGGATCAATCAAGACAAAGGCAAACTAAATTCCTCCCCCCCCCCCCCCCCATTCTTATTTAGGAAAAGCTACTTTCGTGAAATTAGTATTTAGTATTTCTATTTAGTTTAGCTTTTTCTTTTTTACTTAGTTATTAAGTTTAATATTTTTTTATAAATAGATCGAAAACCAATATCATTGTTTTTCTTTGCTATCTCAATACACATATTTTTCTCTATGAACATATCTTCAAAGCTATAATTTATCATTATTTTTCCTTTTTTCTCTATGCTTTACCTCTATATTTTTTTTTTAATTAAGCTGTTTTTATTGCTTCATTTACATATTTATTGTTTTAGATTTTTTTAAAAAAATCTTTCCATTTACTTGAATTTTATTGAAACTTTAATATTTTAGACACACCCAAAATGACACGAGTAGCATCAGGAAAGGAAGTGTCATTTGTGTATCCTAGTAATCCACCCTAAGCTTTAAGAACTTCAAAAATGAAAGCACATGCATGCAAGAGATTACTGAAATTAACAATGTATATCCAGCCATTTTGTACTTTTTTAATTTTTCAAGCAATATAACCAACTCTTTAGAAGTAAGATCACACCTGCATAAAAAACTTTCTGAATCAGTTCACACCCAGAGGACTATTGGATGTTGACGCAGCAATTCACAAGGCAAGCAGAAAAGCTCTGGAGAAAGAGTCTTTAATTAAGTCTATAGTTCTTATTCAATCCATAGCTAAATAACTGGGGTCTTAACATTGTATAATTTAAGTTTGCCATAGTTGCGCTGACTAAGAAAATCAAAATAACTAGAAATATGACACTTGCGAAAACAGATAAATAGTCAGATGGAAATCCGGATTAGAAATCAATCTGCCCTGCTGATCAAATCGCTGAAAATACCTGGAAGTAGGCATTGGAAATGGATTTTGACCCTCAAACAGCCTTTGTTGGCTTCACATGAGCTCTAAATCAGTTTTTCATAATGGGATTTCGGATCCAATCAGACACTCGAATTAAAGTTTTCTGCCTTTAATTTTATTTTTTTAGCCTTCCAAGTTAACTTTTGGGGCTTCTGTTTTCTACTCATTTTTTTTTATATGATAATCGAGCAATATTATTGAGGATAACTAGCCATATAGTAGATGTAGAGATTCTGTTTATCACTTATCTTCTAGAGATTCCTTCGAGTCATAGAACACATCTTCTAGATTTTCCACAAGAGACGGGGCAGCAAAATCATTAACATGATTAGTAGATGTGGAGGCCGAATCGTGAACTGTTATTTTCTGAACTCGTTGGGAGGAGCTGGCCGTACTTGCTTATCTATGGACATGTCCGCTGTTGGGTTTTCAGATGCTGAAGTAGACTTGTCAGCTGTTGCTTCTTGCACTTTGGAGTCGTCCGAACGGGTATTAGATGTAGAAGCAGAATCTTCAGCTGTTAATTCCCGAACAATGGCCTCATGGATCCGTAGACCACCCTTCCAGTGGTTAGTCCACACCTCATACAAGCCAAAATAGAGTGTTTTCTTATTATTTTCAGCGTTTTCATCACTTCTAAACTCAACCCGACACTTCTCCGCCGGAAATTCCTCTTCTTTCAGGCCTAACTTGGATAGATCTATTTTTACGCGCGTATACTCTCCCTCCTCTCCTATCCTTGCCATCACATAAACAGGATCTTCCCAGCCAAAGGAATTCTCTTCATTCATGGATAATATGAAGCTAATTTCATACGCCTTCCCTTTGGTAGCAGTCATTGAACCAGTTACATCAAGCCAACACACCTCTAGCAGCTCTGCAGGACCGTCCCTATAGCTTGCAAAGAGAAAATTAATAGCCTCATATTGACATAAACAAAATAGTCTCTACAAAAACAACTACAGCACCACTATTCAGAATCAGTAGATGCACAAAAGGTAGTGACACAGTTCCATCATGATGGTAAACCATTGATCTCTAGATTAATATACTCACTCCTAAAATCCAATCCTGGCAAGTAAAGAAATAAATCAAAACTTTTTTTTATGGTCTCGACCAAAAATGAAAGGAAACAACAGGAAGAAACTATAACTAAAAGCATGGCGTGAACCTTGTATATTGATTTTTTTTAATAATGAATACATGCAAGAATATTCACCAAAATTTTTTATTTTAATTTAATGATGTGGAATAATTAGCCGGGATTTTATGGATCAGATCGAAAAACAAAAACAGTCAAAGAAATTGTCCAATCAGGTAGTTTGACTCAAAACAGTTAATCCAATTGGTAAATATAGCTCAAATTTTATAGGTGAATTCCTGATAGAAAATTGAGCTTGTGCTAAGCTTCCTTTCACACTCCAAGCCCGTTCGATCAATGCTCATATTCGCCAAATCTCACTCCAAAGGCCCTCAAAGTTTCAGTCCATATTTTATACTTCTTCCTTCTTAATTTTGGATTTTAGCTATATTATTTTTCCTGATTGGTTGTTTCCTAGTTATTTGAGGTATTTAAACCAATCTTTTCAGATTTTATGGGACTTTTGTTGAATAAACTATAGACTTTTACAACTTTAGTTGTATTTTTGTCTAGCCTTAGGGTTTTATACGTGTGTTAAACTAAAAACCATAGCTTTCTCTGTCTCATTTAGTAGCTATAATTTTACTTCTATTAACAAAATACTTGTAACACAGCACCAGATGATGAACCACACCAAAGTTTGTAACACAGCACCTCAACAAGAAAATAGGCATATATTATCCTCAGTACCTTTCAGAAGTTGTCCAAGCTTGACTTTCTTCCTCCGAAAAGATGCTAAGATTCTTCGGTTTAAACATGGTTTTACCAGCCTATAAAACATGTCAAACAATAGAATTTCCAAATTGTCATCATGAAACCATCTCATTTGATCCCTGATCATCACGAACTGATGATTAATTACCATTTATTAGTATTCTCACCTGTGAGAGGGCCGGTTCTGGATTTTCATTATTTGAAGATGGTTGTTGAGAGTCGCTACTTGCCTTACTGCTGTTAATATTTGTCGAAATCTTCTTAATATCAAATAAAGAAAGGAGTTCTGAATTTAATACACAACTATTGAGAAGTAAATTAAAGTTTAAAAACGTGTGGGATCATTGATCTCTTAGGTTCTATGTTTATTTTAATGTAAATACTCTCTGCGTGTCTAAAATAAATTGCATTATTAACTTATATTGTTTAATTTCTCATGATATAACTACACTATACTAAATATAATATATTTCAATATAAAAACAATTTGTGTTTAAATTATATAAAAGAATTGTGAATAAAAAAGATGTTCTATTAAGGAAACTAAAGAAAACACATAAGTAGTTGTCACCATTTATGTTACTACCAGATCTTATGTATTCCATGATTTTAGGATCAGTTTTTTTATTTCTGTTCTGTTAAATATCTTTAAATACCTAAACTTATGCTTTTGGGTTGTATAAAAATACGAAACATGTACAGAGACTTGAGTGTGTTTTTATAATAAGAACAACCATAACAGTTCAAATTCTTTTTATGGTATTAGAGTAATAATCTCTAATGAGTTTTTTTTTTCCTTTTATTTTCTGCAACATGGCTGCCATTTATACATCTATCATTGATTCACCCATCACCACCATCAATACAGTCACCACCATCAACAAAAAACTCACTCCTTCCACCTTTTCTCAGTGGAGAGCTCAATTTGAGGCATTACTTATTGGTTATGATTTCATTGACTTTTTCACCGGTGCAAAAAACATCTCATGAAATTAGTATTGATGGCTCTAAATATTATTTTATTTTTGTTAACCACTATACTAAATACACATGGCTGTATTCTATAACTCATAAATTAACAGTTCAAACAATTTTTCTGCAATTCAGAAATCTTGTGGAAAATAAGTTTAACACCAAAATAAAGAATCTTATTCTGACAATGATGGAGAATATATTGGTCTCAAATCCTACCTTTCGATTCATGAGATTAGTCATTATACAACTGCTTCCCATACCCCACAGCAAAATAGTATGTCTGAAAGACATTATCGCCACCTTATTGAGATTGATCTCACCTTACTCACATATGCTCACACAACGTAGAACCTAAGGCCACACCGTGCACATTTGTGGGTTTCTCACTCTCCCAAAATGCATATCTCTGTCTTGAGCCCAATACCCGAAGCTGAATACAGGGCTTTAGCAACGGCTGAAGCTGAGTCCATGTGGCTGCTCTCTCTACTTCACAAAATGAAGTTTCCATTAATACACTCACCTACACTCTTAGATGATAATTTGGGTGCAACACAGTTAAGCTTTAATCCTCTCCAGCATTCTAGAATGAAGCACATTCAGATAGATCTTCACTTTGTGCTAGATTTGGTTGAAAAAAATTTTCTTCATGTTCAACATGTTCATACTAATGATTAGCTCACTGATTTACTCACTAAGCTACTTTCTAGACAAAGGACAGAATATCTATAAGACAAGATTGGCCTAGCTGATGGTAACCTGTTCTTGCTGGGCGTATTAAGAAAACTAAAGAAATCACAGAAGTGCCACCTCAAGGCTAATTATCACCATTTACGTTACTACCAGATCTTGTGTATTCCATGATTCTAGGATCAGTTTTTCTATTTCTGTTTCGTTAAATATCTTTGAATGCCTAAACTTATGCTCTTGGGTTGTATAAAGATACAAAGCATGTACAAAGACTTGAGTGTGTTTTCATAATAAGAACAACCATAGCAGTTCGAATCCTCTTTACATTCATGTGATAAAATTCAATCCATGTGATTTTATGAGACCCATAAATTATTTAGATATGATTTGAAATCTCTAAGTTATAGTGTAGTGAAAATCGCAGATGAAAACTGCTTTTAGATTATTATATTTGTTGTAGGAAGAAGTTTTATAAGTCAATTGTGTGTTTGTTTTATAATATGTAAAATAATACCATATTATTTCAGTTGTTATGGAAGAAGATTATTCTTGTCAGTTCAAAAGAACATAGAGTGAGATTAACAAGTTGTGGAATGGGAATAACATTATCCTTAATCACAAATTGTAAGGAGAGAAGAGTTAAACTAATGCTAGAATCATGTGAGTTTTTCTTATTTATTTATGTTAAACAATGCCCTTTTAATTACAAAACATTCAATTACTATGAACCATGAATATGTTCTCACAGAGAAGTTCATATTCAAGACTTCACTACACTTTAAGGCCAGTTATAGATACAATTTTTCTTTATTAAGTTCAGGTCAAAAGTATAGGGACCAATTAGTAAGAGAAAACGTGAGATGTTTAATTTTTATTAAGGTAAAGGGAGAGATTTAATCCATAAAATGTATCTCCCAAGTTTTGAGAATGCTCCTTTTTTCAGCAAGAAACTATCATGTATTTGGCAGCGAATAATGAAAACAATAAATCCATCCGAATTAGTGCAAAAGTTTTAAGAAATAAACTAGATTTGTAGTCCAAAATGACGAGTATGTTCACTTTTAAAATGATATGTTGTTGGGAGATTCATTGCTGAAAAATAGACAACTGAGACTATACAAATTGTCTCCTGGGAAGCTAGTGACAATTTTGAACCTGAGTTCATGTATAATGGATTTTGGACTTGGCAGTTAGGTTGGCAAAGAGAGTCGAGGGTTTTGAGCTTGATCAAGTTTCTTCCCTGCAAGGCCTCTTAAACGAGATTCAATTGTTTCAATGGAATCCAAATGCTAAAATCTAGAATATTGGAAGTGATGGGAGATTTTTAGTTAAATCTTGCAGTACACTAGTCGATGGCTCTTTTACATCAAACATTTGAGATTCTGCAGATCCCCCAAAGATTCAGACATTTTTATGGTTAGCTGTGCAGAACAGATTATGTTCCTTTCTTTTAGTAGATGGTTACTTCCAATTGATCAATCTTGTTGTTCTTTTTGTGCGAAAGTTCTGGAGAATTCAGACCATTTGTTACTTTAATGCAAGTTTGCTTGGAATTTTTGGTCAAAATTCTTCTCTTGGTAGGGTATCTCTTGGTGTGTCCCGAAAACTTTCTACTTTTTCAATGGCATACAAATGGCTAAGGGAAAATTTCAAAGAAAAGCGTGGATTCTTCTCTTTTTTGGTGTTGCCTGGAGTATTTTGTTAACCAAGAATAATTAGATTTTCAAGGAAATTTAACCTGAAGCATGTTTTACATTAACATTGTGTCGATTGTTTGCATGGTTGAGAAATGTGACTTAAACTTTTTTTATTATTATTAATTTAGATGTTCGAGCCAGCTTATATGTATATCGATTAATCTCACGGACCCTAAAGTTTACAATTATATAAACTTCCAGTGATTCTGAGAGGAATTGAACTCGTAATTATTGAAGAGCAAGCAAATCCAAAACCTGACCAGCCCATCAGTTACTTAAACTTTAGTTACACAGGTAATTAATGACTTCACTAGAAGTTCAGATCGATATCTAAATGTGGACGAACACCAACAGTAAGATAATTAAAGTCATACAAATTGATAATCCTCTTAAATACTAAATTTTCACGTCGCCCTTATATGGCTGGCTGACCTTTCGACATAGAAATGAATAATGGACCTCATGCCACTTTCCATGTGCAGATCATATACAAAAAATATAAACGGTGTTGAAACTACTGCAAACAAGCATGCTCATAGAAACTGCTAATAAAAAAGATAGAAGCATATTCTACCCTCTAAAAATCTTCTGTAAGGGACTTTCTATCTTAGAGGAGAAGCTGGAAAACACTGATCCTTTTGATGAAGCATAAAGTTAAGGTAAGAAGTGTTGTTCTTTGATAAAGCAGGCCAAAATCTTGAGGTTTAACCCTTTTTTCAATGTTTTATTTTGTTTCAGTTTACCCTATGAGACTTGAAATGAGTCCATTTTCATTCCCTAAGGTTTCAATCCTTTAGTCCTAAAAGTTGACAGAAAGAAACTTTTATGAAATGATTTGACGAGAATTAATATTTTATTTTCAGTTATATATCAAAATAAGATTTATATGCAAAGAGAGAGTTTAACTATTTGAACTGCATCTTGAGGTCACCGAGAAAATAAAGAAATAAATATAAATTAAATCATTTGTTCATAAAGGAAGGCGCATATTCTCACCCTTTAGACCCTCTCCCGAAGAGATTTTTCATCTTGGAGAAGTCGGGAAACGATGATCCTGTACCTTCAGCACCCTTTGAAACATGCTAAACAAGAAAAAAAATCCAAATTGTCATATCATTTAAACATTTCATTTGCTCCCCTGATCATTACGAACTGATACCGTAGAAGAAATAGTATTCTGACCTTAGAAGGCGGTTCTTTAGAGCCTTTGGAATCCCCTTGTCTAGAACTCTTGGAACGAAAACTCATGATGATCTGGATGCTAAGGAAAGAGTTTTCAAGGAACTAGCTAGGTGGTACAAAGTTCAAACAATGATGGGAGCTATGTTGTTTGTGAGTATCTATTTCCACGATCTAATATTCTAAATCCAATCCATATATGGTCCATAAATTCACCTCACTGTTTTAGAATCTATCTCCTTCCTAAAAAGAATCATCTACTTCCAGTATTTTCCTGTGATAAAAATCTTTCCTGATCAACTTTCGGTTATAAGTCTATTTGGGAATGTGGTTGCGGTTGCTTTTCAAAGTGATTTTAATACCTAAATGCATTAAAATGATATTTTTTTTATTTTTAAAAAATTATTTTTGAGATCAGCGCATCAAAACGATTTAAAAGATTAAAAAAATAATTTTTATCAAAAAAAAATTAAACTTTTTTAGAAACGTGGGTATAACCGCGTTTCCAAACGCACACTTGTGTTCAATATTAGTGTTTTGACGAGACCGTCCACATATTAAATTATGTATTTAAAAAATTAAAAATGTTTCCATACCACCCCTTCTAAGATTCTAATCTTTAAATAATAATAATAATAATAATAATAATAATAATAATAATAATAATAGGATGCATGTATAATAGATTAAGAGGTTTCTATGGAGGGTGCTTTGCAATGAGATAAAAACGGTGTTTGTTTAAAATTTAAAATTATTTTTATTTAAAGTTATTATATTTATATTTTTGAATTGTTTTAATATACTGATATCAAAAATAAATTTTAAAACATAATAAAATATATATAGTTTTAATTTATTTCCGAGTAAAAAAACATTTTAAAACGCTTCATCTACAACACTCTCATACAAGCCTTTAAACAAGCCTCATTCTTTTCAAAGATATGATATAAAACTTATTATTGCTAGGACTGATAACAATTTGTTTTCTAAAACAAAAACCAAATGGTCAGCTTGCCCTTGTGCTTTAATCAATTTATAAAAATAATTTACTTAATACCTTACGTGGGGGAGTTATGAAGCAAACTTTGAGGCATATTAATCATGGTTTAAAAACTGATAATTGAATTCTACAAGATCGAATCTTGTGCTGTGTTGTTTCCCAGTGGCTAAACGGTAGAGCCAGGAGGCTTGATGTGGCGCTTCAAATTCGATTTGACCCTAACAAAGTAAAAGATGAACAAAAATCACAGATAAAAAAAAATAATCAAAAACAAAAATTATAATATTAGTATAAGAAAAGAAGAGAAGGAATAATAAATAAATAAATCTTTGTTCAAGATCGATAAATCCATTTGCTCAAAAAAATCCATCACTGTTTTTTTGGATAATCATCAAAAATATATTGAAAAAAAAAAATCCACCACTGTGAGACATATAATCCAAAGCCACCACCGACAAGCCTGTAACTTCTCCCAAGTCCCATCACCTATTGTCCCTAATGGAGCGAAAAATATTGAATAAATTGGGTAATTAGCACACACAAACTGCGGAAATTTTTTTTTTGGTGAAATAGTATGAATTTAGATGCTGTAGTTGTAAATTGTGATATTTAATTAAATATTATATTTTTAAAATATAATATCAATTAAATTTAAGATTTATTTGTTGATTAGTTTATAATAATCAGTTAAATTAGTTGACCGGTTCCAAAAATAACAAGAAAAATCACAAAATTATCAAAATCAAAGACTTGAAGTGACTTTTTAAATCTAAAAATCTGACGGTTATAGTAACAATTTTATAGTTACTCTGAGAAAAACAGCCTCTAGAAACTTTTGTAAAAGTTTGAGCGCAATTTAACAATTGAATCAAAAGTTATGGTCTTTTTAAAGCCATCATTTTGATCTAGCGCGACTAGATTTTGTATTGAGTCTAGACCTATTTCATTAGTCCGTAAATATATTTTCTAGGCTATCTATATAATCTGTTTACAGCAGATTCTTATCTAATTATGACAGACTTACATTTAATTGTTTAGAATTATCAATTATTGCAAATCTAACTACATTATTTATATTCATAAAAACATATTGGAAAAAAATTCATAAAATTATGTTTTTTTTAGTGAAACAGTCAACTGGTTCATATATCTATAGATCAATCAGCCGACCAATTTAGCAATAGGATTTTAATTAAAACTACATGCTAAGTTGTTATGCTTCAAAAACACAACATATTTAAATGTTATTATTTTAAAATGTGATAATTATCTTGTCATGTTTAAAAGTAGAGATATTTAATAAATATTGAGTTAATGTGCTATTTCACATAATCTTAAAAAAATACATATGTTATTTTATCAAATTGTTTAAATGCTATTATTTTAAAACTACATGCTAAGTTGCTGTGTTAAAAAAAAAGAGGATATATTTAAATGTTATTATTTTAAAATGTAATAATTCCGTTTAAAAGTTGAGATATTTAATAAATATTGAGTTAATGTGCTATTTCACATAATCTTGAAAAAATATATATGTTATTTTATCAAATTGTTTAACGGACTACGCTAATGTTTTTTTTTAAAAAAAATAAAAAAATATTTGGGTGTTGAGGTTGTCGGCATAGTTATTAAACCTAGACCCAGTCGACCCAGGAGCTAGACTAATCTGGGTTTGTCAAAAGATCCAGGACCCAGTTGACCTGGCGGGTTAACCCGTGACCTAGTGTTTTTTTTTCCTTTTCAAATGTGGGATTTGAAACCCATCAATATATATACTCTATGTTTCCAAGAAAAAAGTTATGTTTTTTTAATGTGGGATAAAAAACCTTTTGATTTAAATACTTCAACTTAAAATGATAACATAGTATCTTTTTAATATGAGATTTGAAACTTATTAATATATATATTCTATGTTCACAAGAAAAAAGCTATGTTTTTTCAATGTGAGATTTGAAACCCATTAGTATATATATTTTATGTTCAAAAAAAAATTATGTTTTTTCAATATAGGATAAAAAACTTTTTTGGTTTAAATACTTCAACTTAAAAGCTTAACATAATATCTTTTTAATGTGGGATAAAAAACTTTTTAAAATATTCTTTTAAACTTCATTATTTATAATATGTATAGCCTATATTTACATGGATTTTTTCTTAATTTTTTCATATAAAATATTAAAAATTTAATTTTTTTTAATTTTTTCAAGTTGATCCGAATTGATTCAGATTGACTTATAAAATCTGAAACCCGATCTTTTAGTCGGGTTAACCCTAGGTTTAATAACTATAGTTGTCGGAAGGAGGGAAAAATACGGAGGTTGCAGTAAACTGTGTCAAATTAATAGAAGACTAGAGGTGAGGAATCCAATGTCTCTGGGATTAGGCTATATATTATTATATTTAGAATGATGTTGGTACGCTATTTCATTACAAATATTAGATTTATTATTAAAATAATTCCTACATTCGACCTTTTTAGAATGGTCAGAATCTAGGAAATACGAAGAATTATTTTCAAAATAAACTTGATATTTTGATGAAAGATGGGATAGATGTTTGAACATATTTAATAATTTCTCACGTGAGTTTTAAAAGATTTATGGATATCGGTGCCGTTGAAAAAACCCCATCCTAGTCTAGTTGAAGTTGGAGCACAACTTATTATTGATTAAAAGCTTGTATAATTAGTAGTCATCTCTCTCTCTCTCTCTCTCTCTCTATATATATATATATATATATATATAAAAAAAAAAAAACTAGGGCAATACACAGCAGTTATTCTATAGGGCACTACACAGTATAAATATATATATATATATATATATATAAGAAAAGTATAATATTTCTTAATTATATTACAACACATCTTATAATACACCTCCTGAAATTGAAGGTGCATTAATGACATGAAACTTGGACGCAAATAAGCAAAAACAGAGTGGGGAAGCGACTTAGTAAGAACATCAGTTAATTGATTTTTGAATGATATAAAAGTAATTTGTATCTCCTTTTTAGTCATTTTATTACGAACAAAGTAATAATCAACCTCAACATACTTTGTACATGCTTAAAAAAAATAGGATAAGCAAACAGATATGTAGCACCCAAATTATCGCACCAAATGGTGGGAACAGAACTGAGAGAAAAAAATAAATTGTTAAAAGATAACAAAGCTAAAAAAACATCAACAGTACCATCAGCTAATGCCTTATATTCTGCTTCAACAGAGAAGCGAGCAACAATGCGTTGCTTGCAAGATTTCCACTCGTAAAATTTCGATCATCGATGCTCCCCCTCCAATTAGCATCAGTAAAACCATGAAGTGATAACGAGGAGCCACGAGTAAGGTGAAGACCGTAATTTTTTAAAATTTTGAGTCCTAAATAATGATATAAGAAAATGCTATATCGTCATATCCTAAACTCTTAAAAAGTTGAATTTCATAAAACGAAAACTTTCTATTTAATTGTAAAATAGTAATTTATAATAAAATAATAATTTTTATTTTTATTTTAAACCCTTTAATTTATTTATTTTTCTTCAATTTTTTTATATATTATATTTAGACTTCATTCTTTTAATAAAATTTTTTTAAAAAATATTAATGAGTTATTTTTTATAATATAACCAAACACTGAAAATTAGATTATTGCCTTCTCTTTTTCTTTTTTTAAGGAGAACTCAACATGTTTTTAAATTAGATCACACTCTATTGTCAAAAATTAAGTTATATAGCATTAAAATCATTATGAAACACTTACGAGGATTTCTACCCAATTTGAAAACTTGATGCTAAGATGCGTGCGTACACGCTTTTTTCCCCCCGGTCCCCGGGCGGCAGCAGAAGGGGACGACTAAAGGCACGAGCACTTATATTCCATGCGCCAATATTTTTTAGATTTAAATATTAATTTATCAAGCCAAAAAAACCAAATTGTCCTCGTAATTATGAAATTAATAAAAAAAAAACCTATGTAAAAGGAAAAAAATACCGCTGGATGCATTGCTTATTTTTTTTTATTTGGAGGATAAAAATGTTATTTTAATGTATTTAATAAGTGAAAATAAAATAATTTTTTTTACTTTTTTATATTTATTGTATTTACTACAATGAAAAAAAAAAAATTTGACATCAAATTCAGCCTCAAATTCAGCCACTTTCTCTCTTTTTTAGGAATAAAAAATCTGTGGGGCCAGGTTATAAAGTGATCAATCCTTTTCTAAAGTTGTAACGTCGCAGAATTTATTACGGTTCAAAAATCTGTGGGGCTAGGAGAGGAAATTAAGTGTGTGTTTGGTAGTGTGGTAGCTGTTATGGTTGTGATTTGAAAAAAGTTGTTTTATAAAAAGCACTTTTAGTTGAGGTTAATTTTAAAAAATAGGTGTTTGGTTAAAACTGTGGTTAGAATTGAGGTTGAACAAAAAATAGTTTAATGTGTTTTGTTAAGAATGCTTTTGAAATTGAGGTTATAAAATAATTTAAAAAATTATATATTAACATTGATGGTTTTTAATTTAAATGTTATAGATTTAACTATTGTTATTACATCATAAAATAAATAATACTTTATATAAAATATTTTTTATTGTTCCATTATAATATCTACAATTACATCACATATGAAACACATCCGATAAAGATTACAGTTTTTTTGGTTTCTTAAGCACGCAACAACATCAGATAAAATATAATTAGGAACAAAATTAAAATTACGATCAAATTCTGCAAATGTTACGTCATCAATCGATCTTTGTTTAATTTATGTAGTTTTATTGAATAATATTAAACACTAGTTTTTTGAATAAAATATAATTAAAAAATAAAAAATAATTTTTATTTTTTATTTTACTAGTCAAACCTATTTAAATACATTTTAAATTTTAAACCAGAACCGGTTCAGCGGGAATAACACAGCATGCGAACAGTGCAGCAATCTGCACTCTTCCTGCTAATTAATTAGGAACAGTGCAGCATGCTGCTGCACTATTCATGCTAATTAATTAGCAGGATGTGCGCATGCCAGGAACGCGACGAGAAAAGCAGAAAATTTCTGCTTCAGCGAAATAACGTTTTCGACGCAATTAATGGTAGGGCCATGTACAAAAATCACGGTTAATTTTCTAACCAAACACTAGATTTTTACTGTTATACATAAAACGCAGTTATAAACGCGTAGACAAACGGAGCTTAAGCCTGAGGCGCACAGAGCGAGTGATCAAACCTTTTCTAAAGCGGGTGTTTAGTAATTAGGCTGTGATAGTTTTTTAAAATATATTTTATTTAAAAATATATTAAAATAATATGTTGTTTTTAAAATATTTTTGATATTATTGTATTAAAATGATTTTAAAATATTAAAAAATATCAAAATTAAAATTTTTTAAATTTTTTTTAAAATACAAAATAAATATGGAATAAAATTTATTAGGATTCAAAAATCTGTGGGGCAGGATAGGAGATTCGACATTGTGAAGGATAGGCTGAGGGAGGTAAGAATAATGGTTAAAGGGCGGCGAGAGGGGACAACTAAAAATTTATTCCAAAGGGTGTTTGGGTGGGTCGTGTGGTTGTTTTTTTTCAAAAAGCTACTACATCTCCTACTAAAAACATGTATTTTTTGTTTTTAAAAAGTGTGGTGCGTGAATTAAAAAGGTGGTACCTTTAAAAAAAAAGCTATTACACCTCTCACCCAAACACTGAAGATACGCATCAACAACTATTAAATTTAAATATTAATTTATTAAAAAAAATTAAATTATCCCTATAATTACAAAATTAATTAAAAAAACCTGCGTAAAAAGAAAACAATACCCCTAGATACATCGTTTATTTTTTTTAATTTCAAGGATAAAAATATTATTTTAATATATTTAATAAATAAAAAAATAAAATTTTTGACTTTTTTGTATTTATTGTATTTACTACAATGAAAATGGAATCATTTCACATCAAAATTAACTTTTAGTTGTTTTGTTAATGTTCATATTATTAAAAAAAAAAGGATTAGCCTAACTTTTAGTTCTTTTGAAGAATTTCTTTGTATTAATTATTTGGTATCGATCTTTGTTTTTAAGATTAGAGGTCGAGTAAGATATTAGCACTTGGTGAGGAGTCTTATAGTGTACTCAACGAATGGATTAACTGAATGTCAATAAATTTCGAAACCTCCTAATAAATTTCCTAAACTATCAGTACTGAATTTACAGGCTTTATATATAGCCCTTTTGCAAGCATTCCTTCGAATCTAAATTATCAAAATTGATTGTGGAACATTCAGTTGAGCACAAAGTGAATAATATATTATGTTTTAGGCATTGAATAATACACCTTTGATTAAACAAAGTATAAAGATCAAGTCTATATCTCCCTTTCTTAATTTTCTTTCCCTTCTCTTCCAAATGGCAGGTTGCCATGTTGAAGGCTGTTTAGGATTCGCCTCCCAAGCACAATCATAGATGTTATAATCCGCCTAGCCCTCCGCCCTTACCAGTCTTCTAAAATATTACTTGTTTTTGTTTTTTGTTTACTTAATGTATTCAATGAAGAGTTTGCTGGAACCAAGAACGTCCCATTACGAGTTCGCTCCTCATTATTAAACCAATTGCAGAGGTACTTTAAGGTAGACAAAAATGAAAAAAATAGAGAGGACATATAAAACTGTAGCCAAGGATGTCTACCTAGCAGCCTTGGAAGAAGACTGGGAGAGGATGATTTATGCTTGCGGTGGCAGCAGTGATATGTACGTGATGTCTCCAGTAACGGTTTCGGGAGATACTCCATTGCACCTGGCAGTGTATAGCAAAAAGGTTAAGCCGCTTCAAACTCTACTCGATATTGCCAAAAAACATTCATTGCTCGAGAAACCCCTTAAAAAAAAGAACGCGTATGGAAATACAGTTCTTCATGAAGCAGTTTTTGCTGGAAATATGGAAGCAGTAGAGCACTTACTCCAGGGTGAATATGATCCTTCAATGCAACTTCAGACTAAAAACGCGCTTGGGGAGACTCCATTTTATAGAGCTGCTGCATGTGGTAAGAAAAAAATAGTGGAGCTTTTAGCTAGAAAAATGGGCCAAATCCCAGAGGGAACGCTATCAGAGGATCACCGCAAGAGAGAAGATTCAAAGCCGATTCTTCATGCTGCCATCCAAGGACACCATTTTGGTTTTGTTCTTAATCCTTTTATTCTCTTTCAAACGAGACTCTTAAGACATCTAGCACACACATTCATCCCCAAACACTTTAGGTACAACTTAAATCTACAATTTATTAGGAAAAAAAGAAAGTAAAATGACATTATACTTTCTAATGCAGACACTGCTCTGACTTTGCTGAAACTGGATCCATCACTTTATAAAATGAAGGACGATCAGGGAATGACCTGTCTTCATGTCCTTGCTGGGATGCCTAGTGCTTTCAAGAGTGGATATGCACTGCGCCAAATTACCATTACGAACTTGATCTACTGTTGTATGTTTGATGCAACATTTTTTCTTCTATTTATTTATTTATATGATCAGCGTTAATAAGCTAACCCCAGCTCGAACATCTGCTCTCAAGGCAAGCTGTTTCAACGGCTGATTAAACACTGCTTTTCGAGTTTTTTTTCTTTTCTTGGAGCATGTTAAATTGCTTACACTACTTTAAATCCCAGAAGGTTTGTTTTGACTTAAGTTGAGAGTTTTTTGCAGGCCTTTCCGCCGCAAAGGGTGATGGCGACCAGAGCCGTTGTAAAAAAGGTACTGAAGATTCAAGCTATTTTGCCATCTTGGACAGCCTAACTATTAAATTGATAATAATAATTTTCCACTGATGATGCTCCCTGGTTCTTGTGCTTTTAAAATCGAGCAAGTATAAACAACAACCACACTGCTCATGCAAAAAACTCCTCAGTAAATGCCGACAGCAATTCGTCGAGGGACGAAATTTCCTGCTGCCAAGCAAGAAATATCATCGGCCTTATACTTAGAGATTGGGAGGTAGACCGCACGAGCTGGCCCGATGGATTGGTCCAGTCTCGAGCTTGGGTTTAGCGTTTCCCTATGGGGCTAGTACTATCCACCCGAATATAACTAAAATAAGAACTACCCTATAATCTTTCTAACAAGCATTTGAAAATGTTGACATTAATCCTTTCAAGTACACATGCGTGTGCTTGGGAAATTGTTGAAAAGATAGGAGAGAAGCTAGCCTACTGCATGATCACAGTATGGATAGAACATTAGAAAATATCTATTTTTAAATTAAAAAAAAAAACACAAACCTTTTTCTCCTTTCTGAGTGTCACTTGAACTGAGGGAGTACTCTTGACCTCGCCGACTTGGGAGGTTTTCCTTGTCTAAATGGGTTTCCTAGTTTCAAAAGAGAAAATATTAAAATTTTCTGATCCGATTAGACTAAAAGAAAAAGTATCTTGTTATGGTTATATTTGTAAAGATCCGAGTTGCCGAGCTAAAAAGGCTCCATTCTCTTTTTTCTAGACCTGGGAATTTCAGCCTCTTCTCTTCCTCTTCTATGATGTCATAATTTCACGGCCATGTATCTCACTATGAATCCAGTTTTTAATGCTAAATTGATTTTCCCTTTTTCCGTGATATGGTCACTCGTACAGAGCTCTAGGATCAGTTCATATCATTTGATGATCAAATTGTTGATGTGCTTACCAAACCTCATTCATCTACGCGCTCTGCATTCCGTCGATCTTATTTGCATGTTGAGGAATAAAATCATCTAACAGAATAGGAGAAGCCAGAACAGAAATCCTTTTATGATACTAATTATACATACGTACGTACGTACGTACGTACGTACATACGTACATTCATACATACATATAGGAAGCAACAGTCAGCAGCTGCTGTGTGAACGATTTTTCCGCAGCCTTCTATTGGGGAAACTCTGGGAAAGTGACATAGTAGTCGAAACTCGTACACTTCTCACCAAAGTTGAACTTTTGTATATTTTCCGGTATACTCCTCTGTTCATATTTGCAGAAAATTCATTATAGCTAGCTCTCTCTGTGTATATCTCACATATGAGGAAACACGATAGGATGGCCACTGGTGGAAAGAATCCGGAAAGAAAAGCACAAGCATGAATCTGCGTTGGAACTTGCCAAGGAGCTTATAAAAAAGAACAAGCTTAAATGGTGGCAATCTATCACAGTGAAGCCTACCAAAGTTAATATCGAGACCCCTGGTCAAGGAGGAAGAGGAGGACAAAGTGAAAGACAAGGAGGGGGAGGAATCCCAGGAGGAGGACGCGAAGGACAAGACGGAGCACGAGAAGGAGTTGACACAGGAAAAGGAGGGGGAGGAGGAGAGGTAGAAAATAATGAAAATGGTCAACCAAAGATAGAAGAAAATAGAAGACAAGAGAAGCCTCCTTCACCTCCAAACCCGTTGTTTATAGCAACTAGTAATGGAATAGTAGAGATTGCTAAAGAGATACTTGCTAAATTTCCTCAGGGTATTGAGCTTGTTAATGATGAGGGGCAGAACATATTGCATGTGGCCGTGATGCATCGACGGCGGGAGATTTTCCGTCTTGTGAAGAAAAAGAACATAATAGTGACCAGGATGAGTACGAGCGTAGATAATAATGGCTTCACATTGTTGCACCAAGTTGCACACGTGAAGCACTACAGCGGAGGAGCCAAGCCCGGCCCTGCTCTCCAGCTACAAGAAGAAATAAAATGGTTCAAGGTGAGCTATCTACTCTTAGTACAATCGTAACCCATGCCATATTTTTATGAAATGCAGTTCTTCATTCCAAGCTTTAAGTAATATCTGTTCGTTAATTACAGAGTTTTCAATTTGCCTATATTTCAATTTACTTGAAAATCAGTGAAAGGCAGCTCTTTAAGCCTTGCAACAAGTAAAGTAAGATTGCACTTTAATGCACAATCTGTTGCTTTAATAGAAGAAGAAAAAAGAGAATATGTGCCGATGATAGGGAAACCCATTTACCTATAATAAATGACTTTACCGACACTGATGAATTTGTTTCCATGTTCTCTGTCCGTGCAGCGAGTGCAGAGGGTGGTTCCACCTTCTCTGTCCGAGCAGCGGGTACAGTGGGTGGTTCCGAATGACAAGAATTACAACTTCACTGCATTCGAGCTCTTCCAAGAGGAGCATAAAGGTCAACTCAAGTTGGCGCAAGATTGGATCGAGAAAACCTCTCAGTCATGCTCAGCAGTAGCCGTTCTTTTGGCCACCGTTGTCTTTGCTGCCGCTTACACTATACCTGGAGGTTCTGACGATCGTGGCTTTCCCATTTTCCTTCACAACCCTTTCTTCATAGCTTTCACTGTCTTGGATGTTACCGCCTTAGCGAGCTCCTTGACATCAGTTGTGATGTTCCTTTCTATCCTCACCACACCTTTTGAATGCGAGAAATTCTATCACAATATTCCTCGGAAACTGATATGGGGCTTTACTTTGCTCTTCTTCTCAGTGATGACAACCATGCTTGCTTTTACTTGCACTCTTCTTTTAATCATTCGCTTGAAGAAGCAATGGACCACGGGTCTGATGTCCATGGCTGCTTTCCTTCCCGTGTCAGTATTTGCAGTGATGCAGTTCCCTTTATATGTCGCCTTTATGACTACTATGAAGGACTTCTATAAGGAAGTCGTGAAGTCTCTACCTTGGATCCACCTCCCTTTCCGCTCCCATTTCAGGCAAGGGAAGGCCAGAAGAAGATGATTGGCATTTTGAAAAAGTACCTGTTTGCTTCAATATGTGTCTGGAGACCTACCATCGTCTTCAGTTAAGTATTTACTTGTTTTTTCCTTGTAACAAACCCTTCTTTATGGGAGTCAGTCAGTGCCTCTGTCATTTTCTCTTATGATCAGGACACTAAATGAAAAATAAAATATTTGTGATCCAATCTGAAGCAGGGCAGAATCATTCTGGCAATGAGAAATTCCATCATTGATTATCTTAATCACCATCATTATATATTTAAGGTGTTTTGGAAATTTCTCGGCAACCACCACTCAGTTTTTGTTTTGAGAGTTTTCGTGAATTAATAAATCATGCTGTCCCTGTTATCTTACGTGTCACATTCTCTCTCTGTTATTTTTCTTCTTCCCCAAGTGATAAAGGATTTACCGATACTCCTTTGGCCTTAAAACATTCTCCATTAACATGCTCTAACAATCATTATTACCATCAAAGCATGGATAACAAGATTATCTGAAGCCGTAGAAGTTCCTTATTGCTACCAGTATTTGCTAATTTCAGACGCTCTTTTTCCGCTGAGATTGGAGGCTGATTTTCCTCTGCAACTTTTTGAGGTTGCTGCGTTGGTTAAAAATTTCAGGCGCTGTTAAGGAAGTCAAACTACTCCCTTGAAAAATGTATGTCAAGCTATTAGTATTAATTTTTTTCTTATTGAGTGAGCTAAACATGGAAGAGTGAAAGAAAATAATAAAATAAAAAGACTAAAACTGAAGTCAAGCTTTTGCCCTTAACTCAATCTATTAATTAATGAGAATTTCAAAGTATGAGCTCCACGTGCATACTCCGTCGATTGTTTTACTCTCCGGAATTGCGGCCAACTTGTTTTTTTAATCAAAAATTTTAAAATAAATTTTTATCACTGATGTTTTTTGTTTTTAAAAAGACCTCCCAATTTTTCAATGACAAGCTAAATATAAATAAGATTATTAAAACCTATAAATCAGTGAGTACTCTCCATTTTCGAGTAAATTTTAACTCTTGAGTCGTCTAATGAAATTTAAAGAAGTCTAAAAAAGCCAAAACTATACATATGTTTCCAATTCATTTTTCAAAGATAAGCTATAATAATATATATATATATATATATATTATTTGATCCAACGTTGCAGCGTTGCCAATTTCTCATGTAATCATATGATACACAAACGAGAGAAGAAATACCTTGCCTGTCAAATTTGGGACTTCTGTTTCTGATTTATTGTTCCTGCTTTTGAATTTGCATCCAAACCCATTTTTGCTGATTGTTTTCTTGATTTGGGTTTTTGGATGCCCCTTCAAGTCTTGCAGTCTCTCTCTGTTTTCTGTTTTCCCGCGCTCTCCTGGCTCCAAAAATGGAAGACAGAATGCCCTAACTAAACAGACAAGACAGGCTTTGTTTATATTCTTGGGGATGTCTGTACGACTTGTCATCGGCCCTAGACGACTCTTCTCGATGGGCATTATAAACTATTGTAATTTTTTTTCTTTCAACTTCTTGAGTTTAAATATTTAGACTAACTTTTAATGAAATTATTAAACAGTGAAGGAAGATGCGTCCATACATTTTCTGCATCTTAAAGTTGATTGGCCATCTTCGTGAATCTTCATAAGCAGAAGGAAAAACCTCCTCTTTCTCAAGGAAAAACAATTACAATGGCAAATGTTACTTACAGGTTGACTACGTGAACTGATGCTTCATGTTCGGAATCTACACAGGTAAATAGAGGAAAAACAAATGAAATATTGTACAAGCTCAAAATCTTCCACCAATTGCATTGCGTAGAAGCAGCAGCAGCTTCAAGAATTGAGTAAAAATTAGCCTTCACTGGACAGTTCTAATTTCCGAATTGCATAAACTACCTCACTTGACAAGATACATCAGCTGGGACTAGCAACTACAGAGTTGGTCAGCATGAAGCATTGCTCTTATGTAACAGTTCTAGAATTACACCTCTCAACTAATATTAATAGATATACTACAGCAATATATTTTGCTACAACATTTGTGAGCATTACGTCCTATGACATGCATGGTCCTAAGCCTCACAATTTTAATCTTTACATCCAAAAATTTGATCAGAGATTGCTGTCATGGAAAAATCTTCAACCCTCGGGATCAGTGAAATACACGGGACTATCTAGTTCACCCATGTTTGCAGAAGCAAAAGACTTGAATGATTCTATTGACGAAAGGGAAGAAGCAGTCTCGTCAGAGTCTGAAACCATCTCGTCGTGTATGATAATATGGTCCTCGTCAATCTCAGATGTGTCTGACCCAGACGTTCCTAACAAAAGTTTGTTGATGGCTGTCCTTGCAGTTTCAACGAACCATTCATCCTCAGGTAGTGCACTGCACAGGAGAAAGTTGGCAAAATCAGTTGCCAGCAAGAACAGCAGTACTTCATGGAAATGAAATGTGACTACCTTTGTGGGTCTATGCCTCTAGCTGAGAAAGTCCTGATTGCTCGAGCAATTATGGCTGAAGCAATCTGATGCACATGTCGAGATGGATAGCCAGCAAAACGAGCAATTTCAACAGTGAAGTGCATGTCAAGAATTAACTGTAAAAAAAATTCAAGTGATTGTCAATGAATACAGAATAGGAGAAGAGATAACAAGAAAGCAAATCTACCCAGTTGTGGGACCAAGTCACTGACTCTCACTCAAACAAATAACTTCTCAACTTCTGATTTTCACAATACTCAATTAGTCCTGTACTCTAACTTGTGATATAAAAGAAGACTATTCCTTACAGAAATTATTTATTAATGGACAAACTTCGAAGAGTGCAACGAATACAAATTATTCTTCACAGAAAGTATTTTTCTAAGAATTTGGAAAGAGCAGGTAAATGTATTATGACCAGCACAACAATTTTTTTCTTTTAAGAAAAAAAAAAAACACATAAACACCCCCACCCTGGCATCCTCTCAGAAGACACAACAAAATACCTGCTGCAAACCAAGTGGCTTAAGTGGAACTGATTCATCCTCAAACACATCCCAGAATTCCTGCTCCTCAGACAGCCACATCACAACAGTCTCTGTTAGCCTAGCAAGCAAAATTTTCTGTATTTTCTCTTTCCCAAGTAACACGTCTCCAGCCACAGTTGCTAATTGCTGAAGCTTTGAAAATAATGCCTGCAGAAAAACATAGTTTCAGTACCAAAAGGATACTGGTGCAAAATACATAGTAAGCCCAATTTCTGTATAGTGGCTGAATGAGAGAAAGGGGGTCGGATCCAAGATCCTTGGCTTGACAATAGGTTTCTCGAGAGCATGTTTTAAGTTGAATAACAAGTAAATAGAGTCAGATCAAAGCATTAACACACTATTTGCAAAACCAATAAGATTAAGACAATATATCACAAAGGACTAAAACACTCACATAAGTGCTAAAAAGCATGGGGGTTTGAGTCCTCATCAAGACATGAAAGATAAGGACAGTTTATTGAATGAGCAATTCAACAAAAGATCTCAGTTCTAATAAGTATTTATGAATATCAATTCTATCTAATATCTTGGAATGGGAATAAGTTTGGTGGTGGAAACAATAGGTTGCTATTCAGCATTTATATCTAATAAATATGAATTTAGAAAAGAAATGGAGATAGTTTAAAAGTCAGGGTTGACGTGATCACAGTAACAGAGGAATTCATGAAGTTTCCTGAAGATACAAGGATTGCAACAAATACTGAAATTGAGAATGGAAGCACATGCACATCCAAGAGTAGCATTAACAGACCTTAGTGGGGAAATCAGCAGTAGGAAAATAAGGTAACCTGAAATGGCAATGACGGAAGAGGATCAGAGTCCCAATACAAATCCGCCCCTTCCCCACTTAAATAAATTAGTGCATTTAATCGTGTTTTTCCTTGTCTTGAATAGATGAAAGTCAAAACATATTGCCGACAGAAGTGATCTCTAAGCTTGTCAAAAGAATGCTGAAGGCTGCGCTTCCATTCCTTCAATTCTGCTGTAATGCTCGCATTAGGCACAATATTTTCACTTTCCAGCTCCTTGCTTTCATTTGTTAGACTCCAAACTTTTATTACGGCAAGGGGTAAAAGTTCATCCAGAATAGTAAATGCAAATCCCAAAAGTGCAAGCTGCTCCGAATCAGTCTCAGCTCTGAAGTGTATAACCTCCTTCAGCTCTGTGAGATTGTCATCATCAGAGGGACCTGGCAGGGATTTAATTAGCATATCCATGTATTTATCAAACAGCTGTGAAATTCTTGTTAATACATTGGCTCCAAAATGCAAGACAGCCATGGGCGTTAGCTGTGCCAATATATCCTGTACAAATTATTTGAACCAAACACTATCAATGAAATGATCATTAGAACATCATAAACTACTAGACTACCAGATCAATAAGTAAACTTCAAACAGGAAACATTGTGAACCAAGAAAGTGTCATGCACACATACATACATACTCAAATGCATATGTATGTGTGCAGATATATTCACAAGCACTGGGACACAAGGTCTAAAGATGCTTGTTTGAACTTTGAAGTAAATGTGTAAAATAAAGCACTAGGACACAAGGTCTACAGAATTTTTCATTCGCAGAATAACAGAAGAGAGCCAGCTTACTTCAATGATGTCCATGAATTTCATTCCACTATCAACAAGCACACTATCTGACAATGTTGCAAAAGCAGATAATGGAGACATAGATCTAGGTGACAAAAGCGAGCTCTCATCTATTTCTGTCACATCCAGAGCTGCCCTTCTGGCCCATCTAAAATTCAACTCTAACACTTCTTCAATGTATGGTCGTAAGAGCACCAAAAGCAACTTTGACAGTTTCAGACCTTGTGATTCCAGCATTGAGGAGTATGTAAGACTAGCCTGAACACAATTGCTAGCTGTGCCCAAAGCAAAAAGTTTTTCAGAAGAGGGTGCATTCTCCTTCACCAACCGTACAAAGTATTCGATTTCCCACTCCACCCATTGAACAACCCTATTGGTATATACAGGATTATCACCAAATATCAAACCAGATTCTTTTGTTGTCACAGAAATTATTGAAAACACAAGCCTGGATAGTGTAGCTGGAAATGTTTTGGGATACACAGAACATGACGGAAGGAAAAGCTCAATACTCTTTTGGAGGCGGGAACCATATGATTTTAGCAGTAGTTGATGTGCCAAAGGACCTTTCCCAAGCTTGATCAAAGCAGATAAAGCTTTCTTTAGTTCCAGAATGCTAACCAAAGGCTGTTCAGTAATCTCAATCAGTTGATCCTCGAGCATTGACTTTCTCTTCAAAAACGCTGATCTATATGAGGATAATTCCATTGATGAGGTATCTCCAGAACCTTTCAGCTCTGGACAGTTTTTCTCTTCAGCTTCCAAAGCTTCAACTGCTTCTTCCACTTTATGTTCAGCCAAGAGAACATCAATATTCTCCAAGAATATGGCTTTCCGATTATCTGCGTCACTTAGCAAGGAACTTTGAAGTTCATCAACTTGAGGATCTTGCTGACAATCACCAATGTTGCCATTAGCAGAGTTCCACTCTTCCAATTCACGGCAAACCCCAGTCATCAAATCCTGCACAAGAATCCCTTGTGCAGAAATATGCTTTCTCAATTCCACCAACTCATGCTCCATTTCCACTACTTCTTCAGACATTCTACAAATATCAGAAAACAAAATTTAGCAAACGAGATTAGGAATGCAAGGTAATTTACAGCAGAAAACTGTTAAGTACAGATCTGAATTGACAATAAGCAAACGATGTAAGGAAATGTTCAAAAGAATATCTGCAGACATTATCGTTTATCTATTAGAAAAACCTCCCATGTATCGTGATAGATGTGGATAGGCTTAAGCTTGAAGAGATCGTCCATACAAGGGTCACCTATCCAAACTACAAGTGTTTAGATGGCCACTGAAATAAGGAAGAGGCAAAACATTATGCAAGTTCTAGTATTTCAGTAAGTCAACCCAAATTGTTATGAATTGTGGGCCCAAATTGTTCTGGAATTCAGAACAAAACTTAAATGGAGGAAATGCTTAAAATCTAGGAGAAGAGGAAGCAATACCCTGCAGAAAGTAAGAGAGAACAGATTTCTCCAAATGGCTTGCAATCGTTTCCTTGGAGCACTTCAGGTATGATAATCTAATTCTATATTCTGAGAATAAAAAGTCTCTAGCTTGTTTTCTTAGATCGGACATGACATGAGGTACATCTAATTATCAAGCAAAAACACATGGAATTTTTTACCTCGAGAAAGCAAAGTACTTTGTTTGCATATTGCCGCATAGATTCTCCACAGCATCCTTCAAATCCAAGAGTTCACAACAAACTTTTCTGATTCCCTGCGGTCACAAACTTACTTAAGTTAGTGGAAAAAATACGCAGCCATCTGACCACAGTAACATTCATAAAATCAACACAAAAGGATGACATAATAGAAAACCATTTTCAATGCCCAGGATCAACACCAGTAGCTCCAACCTATCAAAATCCGGATCTATTGAATGCGCAAAACAGGGAAAGATGCCATTAATACATCCGAACACTACAATCACTAAAAATCTAATTCAATGCACTTAGAATTTCGAATCAAATCAACTGAATACAACTTAGAACAAGGCAAAACACCAAGAAACACAATTCTGCAATAGTATGAGAGAAGCCCAGAAGACAAAAACGGCTCTTGACGCTAATTGAGCTCAAAATGAAGAAACCCCAGATTCAAAAATAAAATATTTTCTCAAATAGTCACAAAAAAAAAAATTAAATACAAAATTTAAGGTCCAACCTTAAACCATTCTAGCTTAAATAAGAAACAAAGAAACATTTGGAAGAAGAAAACAAACCTTTTCTGTGTGAGACTGGTACGAAGAGTCGATCTTGGACTGAGAAGTAATGCTTTCTATAGAAGGGAAATCATCGTCTTCTTCACTGCTCTCCATTTCTTTTTCTGAAAGTGTTTTATCGCAAAGCTCCTCCTTTTCTCTTGAAATATTCAGTTATGCGTAGCTAAGTAATCAAATTAAAGCTCGAAATATAGTAAGAAAGAAAGTAGTGGCAATGTGAGGGTCAGCTAGATCCTAGAGGACAAGTTGGCCTGTCACTTTGGAACTTGTGCTCTACTGCTAGTTTTTTACTTCTCTCAGAGACGGAAGGTTTTTCGATCTCGAGAGCTAGTTGTGATTGGTTGGTTCAATACCATAATCAATTATGGATTAAATTCAAGAAAAGATTAAGAAAAATAAATTGTTTTCCATAATTATACTAATGCCTTTCTGTATGAGATCTCCTTAAAATGCATATATGTTAGATTCAGTTTTATATTACTAAAATTGGCTCCAAAATACTTCCACTATTAAAACTTTAAATTTGTCCATCAAGGGAATCTTGTAAAAATTATGCAAGATTTGTATTTTAGTCTGCCCAGCTAAATTTGTGTAAAAAAAAAAATTCAGCTATTTTAGTGGGTAATTTTCTCCTTTAATTTCACCATACTTGGTGACTTTGCAATGGTATTTTTTTTGTGTATGTCTTTTCATAAACTATGAAGCTAAGTTAAAATAACATAGAAAGAGAAAGTTTTTGTATTATAGTTTAGTAGTTTTTATACTTATATTTTGTATTTTAAAAAATTATAATTTATATTTTTAGTAAGTATAAAATAGATTAGATAATATAAAATTTAAAATGTAAATTATTATACATACAACAAAATTTAAGATATAAACTATAATTTTTAAAAAGGTAATGTAAGTTAAAAGAACAATTAAATTATAAGATAGTCATAGTAATTTTTTAAAAAATAAAAAATCTTAACTACCACCTAGATGAATAATTAGAGTTGGATTTAGGACTCTAATCTCGGTCGTAATTATAACCAAAAGTTTAAAAGAGATAGATGACTGTAATAACATAATTGAAGATATGATTTTTGATAAAAAGTCTGAAAGTAAACTATATGTTATTAAATATTTAATATAATGCGAAGACTAGAAATGTAAAGCCGTCTTAGCTCAGCTGGTAGAGCGCATGGCTTTTAACCATGTGGTCGTGGGTTCGATTCCCACAGACGGCGAGACTTTATTGTTTGATCTTATTTTTTTCTCCTATTCGACTACCTGTAGAGCGCATGATGGCTTCCGCTTCACATCCCTTCACCAACACACCACCATCTCCTCCTCCATTACAGCAAACTGTGTCTTCAACAACAAGAAGAGCTCGGTCTATCATTTCCATATCTTACTGTGTTTTCCATACCAAACTTCTATGCTTCGTCTTTTACTACAATTAGTGACTTCTTGGACCTCCCAAATTCCGGTGGTGTCAAGGCCTTGGACATATTTTTAAGACCATTCATTTAATTGTATAAAGGTTGCAGCAATGCATTGCTATGGAAGGTTAGCAGCAAAACAAGGTTGGATGCTTTTCTTATGGAACTTTTTCCCCCTCCTTTCTTAGGTTATCTATAATTCTTTGCAGTGCCATGGCCTTGTATGTTTCTCTGATTAATCTATATATATGAAGCAATTTCAAAGTCAAAGGTCATTTTCCAATTTGTGAGATAAACAAGTTTGAGCTAGTCCACTCTTGTATTTTTCTGCCTCATCTGATCTCATATAGACTTCACTGAAAGAATGCCAGATACACTCAGATGTCAAGATATACTGTCTAGTACACAAATAGAACCTTGAATGTTCTCCATTACAACTCACCTTGCATTTGGCTATTGCCACTCATCACCAACAATTAATGTAGACACCTTTGCATCGCTAGAGTTTTCAGTTTCACAAATCAGTCTGGTTCCATATTTTTTAGCAAGAGGGCCACGAGGATGCCATTTATCTCACAAGAGAAAAGTTTCTTCCCCATTTCCAACAGCGTGGCTGGTATTCCCCCAAATGGCATAACTAAGCTTCATGAGTTCCTTCCAAGACCAAGAACAGTAGTCAATAAACTTTCAAGCCCCGGTGAAGTCTGTCTATCTTTGAAAAGATAATTCATACCACATTTGCTACCCAGAAGGAAAATAAGGTTCAGGAAACTCTAGTGTGGTCATGACCAGGGGGACTGTTGCCCCTTAAATCTCGAAACGGTCCGACTACTTGGGCTCAAGAATTGCATATAGAAACACTCAGATTTTCAAGACATCATCATAGGATAACCACATTGCATGTTTGATATGGTTTTGGAGTTAAAGTCAGAAGCAATAGAAAGAAGCATTTAGCAAAATGCATTGCTTTTTGCGTTTTTCCTTGTCCTTGAGAGGATTAGAATGTCTTAATATCAATGCCTTTTCTACAGAAGTGTCCATTTTCTCAATTCAAGGTCTAATGTGTTTCATCATATTGGAGTGCTGGAATGAAAAAAAAAAGCAACAAGGAATTTAGAAAAACTCATTGCTTCTGCAAATAGATTACCAGTAGATTGCTAGAGCCTGCACTGCATAAAGACTCTGCTGCATTTGATGCTTCTTCCTGTAACATTTCTTTGAGCTCTTTCTTGTGGATTGCAGAGTTCTTAACTCTTATTGTTCTCTCTAATAAAGACTCCACTTTCGAACATAAAACTGTTGAAGCATATGGTAAAAAATCACACAAATCCGAGCATTTGAAACTCCTTAAGGCATTTTCATTGATAAAAAGAAACACTGGATCCTTACTATAGAATTGTATAATTTCAATAACTTGACCGAGTTCTGTCCTTAAATTATCATAGATTCACTTGTGGATTCTCACTGATGTTATATTCTTCTTATTAGTTCTTCCAGAGGCAGAGGCTTTTTACTGGCATTTTCAATCCAACGAGTCTCGCCATTGGAGAAGGCTCAACTTCGGGAGCTCTTACATTCGACATTGAGCTTGTCAGCCTGAGGAATCAGTGAAGCAGATATCTTGAATCTAAAAGACAAAATTTTGTACACATTCTTAAGCAAGCCATTGGAATCCAATCAGTTTACCAGTAATCAAGATTTTTGTACCCTATACGCAGGACAACAATTGTGTTCGAGTAATGCTAAAGATACTCCTTTTGTCTGAGACGTCACTGTTGTCATAACGGGCTTTTGACCCCTTTTTCAAAATAATTGAGAAAATATCAAGAAGAGAATTTAGGGGAAAAAAAGGAAGAAGAAAATGGCCAGAAAAAGCAAGAAGAAAAAAGAAGAAGAAAATTGCAACAGGCTCCTCTCTCCCCTTATCTGTCAGATTCTAGTCTCCACAATAAAATCAATCCATCAACAGCCCCCTTTTCTCTCCTTACCGACCAGCCTTTCTCCTCCATTTTTATTCATCGACCAGACCTCTCTCTCCCTTTAGCCAAGACTACTAAACCATCTCTGCCCATCACAGAACAAACCAATAGCCCCTCCTATCTCCTCACACCTATAGCCCGACTAATCACCATCACTCACCGACCAACACAAACACAACACAGCCCATAAATCACACCAACACAACCTTAAAATTCCGATCTTTTTCTATCTTTTTTGCATGTTTCAATATTGGCGTGTAAGACATGCGCGCTACTCTCCACAGTACATACCGGCGCGCTAGCGTGTGAGGCGCATGTGCCCCCACTGTCCAATTTGTTTCTAGAAGTTGTTTCTAAACAAAACAGTAGGACTATTCTCATAATAAAAAAATTGGTTTTCATTTTTCCATTAAAGAATCAACCATGTGGGAGTTTTATTTTAAATGGGTCATGTTACTTAAAAATTGAAAATTTTAAATTGTTGTCAAAATACACACTACTGTGCGCACGCATATATGAATCTAGGTTTGTCGGTTAGAGTTCAAATGATAATTGCATTGAATATATCAGTTCAAGTTCGAGCAAAATAAGATGAACATAAATTAAAAGAAAGAAAGGGAAAAAAAAACTTTCTTTAAGATCCAGGGAAATTAAGTGAAATAATATTTTATAGATCCCAAATTACAATATCAGACGTTGCACTGAAAAAGTTATACTCGACGTGATACAAGCAAGGGGCACAACTGGAGAATTAGAGCTGGCAGTTCCCTGGACATTATTGCACAAGGCAGATATTAGTTTTCCAGGATCGGATGAGATGATGTCAACATTGCCCATTACAGTGTTGGTGCCCGTTACCCCATCAGCTGAAGATCCAAGCATGGCAGGGCGTAGTTTTCCTAATCCAAAGTGTCCTGATTTCGTTACCAATCTATTATATGTTTTTTTTATTGTCAAAAGGAGTTTGTAATATCTTGACCTTTATTCAACGAAGATTCTTGTAATTTGAAGTGGCAAAGTAAAAGAAAATTTGAAAGGTGAAGTGGCTTACTGTGATGAAAGTTAGAAAAAATAGATGTCTTGGGTTTTTTAATATCTAAAAATATATTCATGTTTTTCAAATGAATATGATCCATTTGGAGCCCAAGCTTGTCAGGTGATACCTTATTGAAATAGATAATATCCTATTTTTACTCTTAAATTTTTGAGAATGGAGTCCCAAAATTGCATGGTTTTATTTTTTCATTTTGAAAAGATAATTTGTCAATCTTGAATCCAAACAATATTATCGGCTTAGTATTACGTCAAAACATTAAATTCATGATTGGTGATGGATCCTCCATTCTCTTTTGGTCTGATGTGTGGATAAGATCAAATGATTTGCGTAGTATTTTCCCTGGGCTTTACAAAGTTTCTGTTATTCAGAATGGTTTGGTTCATGAGATGGGTCAATGTGTGAATGATCATTGGGCGATGGAATTTGGTTTGGCGCAGGAACCTCTTATCTTATGAAGAGCAACAATATCATCAATTGCTCTCAATGTTGGAGCCAATAATAATTCGGCATGGAAAAGATGACAAAATCATATGGGCGTGTAATTCTGATGGAAGCTTCTCAATTAAGTCTTGTTGCACCCTAATTGATAATACCTCTTCTGCTAATGATAGTCTTTGAAGCCAATGTCTGGATTAAAAGGGCCCCTCCAAAAGTTCGGGTGTTTCTTTGGTTGACAGTCTAGAATAAAGTTAGTACAAGAGCTTTTCTCTATCACCAGAATGTTTTGTCCGTCACTCAAGCTTTGTGTGTCTTTTGCAGATCAGATTTGAAAACTTCAGAGCACCTTTTTATACACTGTAACTTTCCTAGGAGTGTCTGGATGAAAGTTTTGGATTGATGGGGTATTTAATGTTGTTTACTGAACACACTAGACTCAATGCTTTTGCAGTGGCTCGGAATGGTACAAGACAAATTTCAAAGGTTAGCTTGAAGATTAATCTCCAGTAATACTAATCTGGGTATTTGGTTGTTGAGGAACAAAATTGTTTTTGAGGAGGGAACTATAAACTTGTTTGATTGTTTCACCACTATCCTTTATTGAGTTGCTATTTGGTTGTATACTCTAAATTCAAACTTCACTTTTATAAAAAAAATAATGTCTTAAGATCTTCTAATGACATCAAATTATGGTATAATTAGAAATCTTAGATAGTGTCTTTATTTTTGTTATAACAGTTTTTTTTTCTAAATCTGTTTTTTATATATATTTTTTGTTTTGACTATTGATTTTATGGTCTTTTTAATATGTGATTAAAAAAAAAAAAAGCTGAATATCCAACCACAGTGCCGTATGTTACATCACTGATTTGTATAGCAGAGCCATTCCCCATGCCATTACGGTTGTAATGCTGGTCAATGGGTTTCTTGAATTTACAAGTACTGTGATATTCTCGAAAGTGATCTTCCTTCCTGACATATCATGATCCACCCTAGAGAGCGAAGAAACCATAACATCAGTACTAATTTCTGGCTCTTTCTCTATTGTTACCCTCCCATGTCTTGATTCTTGCACCATTCGTAGTTCCATTCAGTGTACAGCTTTTAACATGGACCTCTTCTAGTGTTTCATAAACTCCATCCTTTCCTAGACTCCCAGCACTGCATAGAGAGAGTAATGTTTCAAGAAACAGAAGAAAAACCATTGATGGCAATACAATCATCACCTAATTGAACAGAAGAAAATGTGCATAAGAGAAACCTTAAAGGTTCGATCACCAGTTCCTTTAAAAGAGTCTTGGACACTGGCACGGTTTGATGCAGAAAAATATCAATTCCATCAGTATTCGGGCTGTCTTCTAGCTGGAGATGTTGACATCTGATCACATTGATTGATGGCTATGTGACTCTTTTGACTGCTGACATGTTTCAAGTGACTTAGTTGGAGGCCATTACATTTGCTGAAATGGAGAGCCTGCAGGCACAAAATTCATTACTCTCACGATCAGAAAATTGTGAAGGGTGTTCTTGTATGTTTCGAAGATGATGATGATGATGATGATGAAGACTCAACGTTGGATTGATCAATCTTACCACGCGACGTCTCGAGCTGGCAATAGCTAGCACTCGTTGACAATCACAGTAAAATGAGTGACAGTCCAGAAGAAAAAATATGGAAGAAATTAATTAAACTCATTGAATAGCTAGCGACAGACATTGCGCAAGCTTCCCAGCAAGGTCCTCCATTTCCATTAAATCTTCCTCCTCCATCAATAACGAGACCATTAAATCAACCCATGAATCAAAGCTTTTTGGCGTTAATAAGTCATTTAATCTGCAACAATTTAATTTATGAAGTGATGGGAATATTGGATGGAGACAGGTATATATATTATATATAGGATTAGCACAGGCACCAATGGCAGGAATATTAGGAAAATGATTAAAAAAATGACTTAAATATTTACATCCTTTTCCAAAACTCACATTATCATAGCTTCTAAATCCCCTTCATTCGGTCTTCACCTAAGATTTAAGTCAATGATTTCGTCAAAAAAAAGTCAACTATCAAAGCTAACATTTTTAGTATGATTTAATTGATATTTTTTAAGAAATAAAGCTAATTAACCACACTGCACGCAACATCAAATGACCCTTTCTATTTGTTTGTTCACTCTTCATCATTACAACGTGGCGGTTAGGGCAAAATGAAGGCATTACCTCCAAACCGATGTTCAAAATAAAGGTATTTTCTATGGCTTATAACTTTTCAGGTAGCTCATTATTTTCCGGTATGAGAATTCGGAGTCTGCTACATTTCTTTTATGCTAAAATTGATAGAGATTGTTTGTATCCTTAAAACAGCCAAATCCCATGCACTTCTTAATTATTATGTTCGAGCTAGGCTTGCATGGTGAGATCATCGTAAATTCTAGGAGACAAGAGTCATTGTTAAAAAATTTACATGATCGTTAAAGTATGCATAATTAAGTTAGTTCGGATACCTATATTAATAATAATAAAAAAAATTATTTTTATCTTTGATTTTTAAGTTAAGATATTAATTAAAATTAATATTTATAAGCATTTGTTCAAATACCAATAATAAATAATAAGAGAATAACCAAGGATTGAACTTTGTGAAGATATCAAGAAATGAAAGCATTTAACACCCGCTTTGCAACAAAATAATGCTAAGTTGTAAAGTTTTACCAATTCCATGCCAATATCCAAGTGAAGAAATTTATGTAAGCAAAGTGATTACACAAGATACTCAACTTGATGAAGTAATTTATCACTTTTATTTTTTATTTGTTATTTCAAAAATAAAATCATGTTTTCTAAAAATAAAGTTTCTTTTTTTCCTTTTCATATTCTCCATGTATTTTTAATTCATCAATGTTAAATTGAAATGATATAAAGACTAATATAAATAAACTATTCAAGAAAATAAAACTTAATATAACTTACAATATTTTTTATTAAATTAAAAAAAATTCTTGCACTAACTTACACATCAAATAAAGAAAATAAATTTCACAACCATACCAAATATTTTTTTTATTTTTTAGATAAATTAGACAAAAGTCGTCTTATGGATGTAAAAAATGAGAACAATCTCTCACAAAATTATCCTCTTAATTACCCTTCTAATTAAAACATTTGGAAACCTAATTAATTTTCTCACACAAAACCCATTATTAAACCTCACTTTCCTTTTTCTCTACTCTGTCCCCTTTCCCTTTTAAAAACCACATCTTTGTAAGCCCTCTCCTCTTTCGCTTTTACTCTCTCTCTCTCTCTCCTTCGCAAAAGCAACAAGGAAACAACCAACAAGGAGAGAGAGATACCAAAAAATCCCTCTCAGATCTCTCTCTCTCTTGAAAACCCCAAATTTTGAATTTTCAAAAATGAGCCAGAAATCACTGATCTACGCATTTGTTTCTCGAGGAACTGTGATTCTTGCTGACTATACTGAGTTCAGTGGGAATTTCAATTCCATAGCTTTTCAATGTCTCCAGAAACTTCCTGCTACTAACAACAAGTTTACTTACAACTGTGATGGCCACACTTTCAATTACCTCGTTGACAATGGCTTTAGTAAGTGTTTTTGATTTGTGGGTTTTGTTTCGTTTTGAGGTTTTTATGTTTTTAAAGAGTTTTTGTTCTGGGTTTTCTGTTTTGGTATCTCGGTTATCATTTTTTTTGCTGTAAGAGAGGGTTTGTTGGGTTTTTGTAGATTTTATTTAGGGAGGTGCGGTTGATGAGACATGAATTGGATCTGTTTGATTCTCTTGAAACTGTGGCTCGACTGTAGATTGGGTTTCGGAAAATGTTATGTTAATGCAAAACCTAAGAATTCTAACGTTCTTAAATAACATATGAAAGTAGTATAAGGATTCTAAGTGACTTTGCCTTTACGTCGAAGATTGACTTTGAGTGTTTTTGTTGTTGCAGCTTATTGTGTGGTTGCAGCTGAATCGGCTGGAAGACAAGTACCTATAGCTTTTCTGGAGCGTGTTAAGGATGATTTTGTGACAAAATATGGCGGTGGAAAGGCTGCCACAGCCCAGGCCAACGGTCTTAACAAGGAATTTGGGTGGGTGATCTAGCTGGGTTAAGACTGTTGAGAGAAGAGGCTGAAGTTTTGTTTTGTTAATGTTGTTGATAATTGAGGTGAACTGTTAACTTGTTGCAGGCCAAAATTGAAGGAACATATGCAATATTGTGCTGATCATCCTGAAGAGATAAGCAAGCTTGCCAAAGTGAAAGCTCAGGTCTCTGAAGTTAAGGGTGTCATGATGGAGAACATTGAGAAGGTAGGTGACCTTTTGCCCACCTGAAACACAGTATCACATTTTTCAAGTTATATTTTCTTGTGATACTTGATTGAATGAGGCACAAGTTTTGTTGTTGAATCATTAGTGCTAGAATGTTAAAACGTCTAAAAGTTACTTCATGTGTGCATTCATGTAAGTTTGCTTGTTTATGTGCACGTGGGCACTTGGGTGTGTGTTTCGTCACCCAGTGTAAGTAATTTCATGTTCCTGACAAGATTATTATTTTCAAATTACTTTTCATGCAATACTTTGGTTTAAAGCTGTTATAAGTATTTCCATTGAATCATTAGGTTTTACCAAAATGTTCAAAAGTTACCTTATTTGTCATATGTGTAGATTCTTTCAGGTGTACTTGTCAATGTGCCTTTTGAATGTGTGGACATGTATGTGTTATTGAGCATCAGTTCATTGAGGTTTATGTTTAAGTGGGATGGCATTCCCATTTTTTGGTGCACAGGTAGCTTTAATTGCTGAATTGAGTCTTCAGCATCAGTTTATTCGTGTGCTTTCCCTCCGAAGTTGTTGGACTTCTTATTTCATTGTGTTCATTGGTGTAGACTAGATGGACACTTTTTTCTCTGTATTTCGTGTGTTTTCTTATGTTTGCGGATTATGAAATTCAGCTGACCCCATTTGGAATTAATGTGTTCACTTTGTTTACTGTTGAGATTGAGCTGCACTTGGTTCCTCTAACACATGGTGTTTTCAAGGTTTGAATAAAAGAGATCTTTTTTCTGTATTGATACAGGTTTTGGATAGGGGGGAGAAAATAGAACTTCTTGTGGACAAGACTGAGAACCTTCATCAACAGGTCAGTGACTCTCTCTCTCACACACACACACATGCGCGCGCGCGCACACACATTTATGACATTTCCAGGGAGCAGTAAGCTGTTCTAGAAAGTTTTGCTACTACTCACTCGGTGTTTTGGAAGAATGGAGGGTTTTCTTTAAGGAAAATATGTAATCATCTAAATGAAATTTACTTATTTGTTAGTTTTTATACCTGTTTCACAACAATCATATCACATTATAGCAACACTATCTTAACATGCCTTTTGACAATTTATCTAGATGCATTCCTAATCTTCATTGTTTTGGAAAGATACTGATCCCCTTTTATTGTTTGTGGAAATTGGTGTAGGCACAAGACTTCCGCAGTCAAGGGACACAAATCCGGAGAAAAATGTGGCTGCAGAACATGAAGGTTAAGCTGATTGTATTGGGTATACTGATTGTCTTGATCCTCATCATAGTCCTCTCTATTTGCAAAGGCTTCAACTGCTGAGAGTGAGAGATGTTTTTGAAGGCTTGATAATACTGTTTCCAGAGCTTTTGCGAGTTACAAAAGCAAATACTGAATATATTGTTATGACTGTGTGTAGCAGCAACTAGTGATTTCTTTGATATATCGTCCAAGAACTTTATTTTTGAACGTGAATGAAACCCTATATGTTATTTGTCATATCATTCCCAACGTTTCTTGGTTGATGGATACAATTTTGGATTGTCACCATACTTTGTAACCCTACTGTTTCTAGAGCTTTCTTAATCTTTTGCTTGCACGCCAACTTGTTAGCTGAGCAAAAACTACTCTCCATATTAGAATTTTCATGGCACCGGTTTCATTTCTTGCAATCCCAGAATAGGTTTCGTGGTTTTGATAAATGATCGCATCGGTGATACAATCATTAAAGTTTGGCTTGAAGATTTTAACCATGTAAATCAACCATGACAAGAATCATTCATTGCCCTCGTGAGTTGCATGCGAGAATAGAAGCAAAAATCAATTAGAAGCGAGTAAAAAAAAAGGAAAGAATGTTTATATATAATTTCATCACGAACAACAAAATTCAAGCACAAGCAGGGAATCTTGAGATCAAGTATGGTTTGCGTATTCCAATTTTGGCAGAGAAACAGAGTTTAAATCCTGCCAGCAACAAATCACAAAAAAGAAATTAAAATCCCTCCTATTTGTGCCTTCATTGCTTCCCCAATCTTAAAACTCACCTTTCCTCTCTCCACCGACAAATCACCATCACCATCACTTCTTTTCTCATTCTCCCTGGAAATCCCCTGGGATTTATTTCCACTTCCACCACTCACCAAATCAGAATTCTCCCACAAGGCCAAGCCCCCTTCCCTCCTCTTTTCCCACCTGTCCCCACAATTCTTATAACTACTCTCATCAGGAAACCTCGGCAACCACCTTGAAATATGCAAACCCCTGGAATCCAATTCATCTATTTCCAAAGAAATTGAATTCCTCCTCAAAGAAATTGAATTCCCTCTTGGAATAGGCTTGGCAAAAGGGATTTCATCACTGAACTCAACAAAAGATTTAATATCTTTAAACACACCAGACCTTAAAAGACCAATGCCACTGCTACTACAATGCAGCGTGGATCCTCCTGTAAAACCTTGTACAGATGACATGTCATGTAATGAGTTGATGATGTCAAAGATGTTTGATTGAGTGCGGTTGGATGCATTGGAATATGACACAGCTGTTTTGGCTAGTGTTTGGAGGTAAAGGGTGGCTATATGGGTTAGGGTTTCAAGAGCTGAGAGTTGTGTGGACTTAAACCCTACTGATTGGCAGATTTGTGATACTGCTGTTTTTGTTATTTTGAAGGCATAATCTGATGGATTTTCTGCTGCTGCTGCTGGTGGTGGTGGGTTTTGGAAGCGGGTTTTGTTGGATCTTTTGTGGGGCTTTGGTTTCATGGTGATTGGATGGACGGTCATGGAGGAGGAGGTAGAAGAGAGGCTGATGATGATTGGCGGAGGGGGAGGAGGAGGATTCTTCAAAACCCTTACTATGGATAATTAATCATATCTTGGATTTTGTGCATGACAAGACTTGAACCCTAGCTGCGCTCCAATTTCTCTAGAGATGTTCCTTTTTGCCACCGAACCACTAATACTATTTTTTCACTATTATTGTGATTTAAAACTACTTATAAAGAAATTAATTAATTGAAAAATTTACATTAGAAAAGGAGAAAAGAAAATTAAGATTGGCCTTTGAGTGGAAATTAATTCTTTTCCTATTAGAATTCAGATAGTCTATTATATTTTTAAGATTTGAGCAAAAAAAAATAATGATAAAAACTCTTAATTTTAGCACTGTTCTTGAGCAAAACAATTAGCTAGACTCTTGTCTTTTATTTTATTTATTTGTTCACTAACACAGTGTTTGGAGAGGAAAGAAATAGAGGGGTATAGAAAAACACCATTTTCAAAGTATTTTTTATTATTTAAAAGTGTGTTGTTATGTGGTAAAAAAATATTTTAAATATTTTTTGATTTTTTAAAATTAATTTTTTTTTATGTTTTTAGATTATCTTGATATGTTAATGTTAAAAATAGTTTTTTTTTAAATAAAAAAATATTATTTAAATTTATTTTTAAATTAATTACTGTTATGTTTTTAAACACTATCTTGAAAAAATATGTGAGAAGTGGAGGAGAGAAAATTGAGAAAAGAAACTACTCAAATATTGACAATTCTTGAACTCTTTAATTTGAAGAGAAATTCTATAAAATTATTATTTTATCTTTGATAAATTATAAATATATAATTATTCACTATGTCAAAACCATACTCTTCTATAAATTACTTTCATTATAAATTATATATTTTTGAAAGAGAAAATAGTGCAATTTCTCATATATTTACTAATTTTTCAATAATTTAATCTTCCCCTCCAACTCCTTAAAATTTTTAAATAAAAAAAATATTTTCTTTTCTTCACTCTCATCCCCTTATTCTTCACTCCATCCAAACAAAAGAAAGAAAATTTCCAATGGAGATGTGTTTATGTTTGTATATTTTCAAAACAAGGAAAATGGGCCTTTTTCTGAATATGGAACATGGGCCCTTTTCTGAATATGTGTTAGCATCATCTAAATACTTTTGGCCCAAGACTACTTCCTATGGGTCTCTCTGCCTTTTAACCGTTTTAACCACCTCTCCCAAGCCTGTGAAAGGAGAGAAGCAAGAAATCAAGAGGCAGCTTAAAATGGTGTCGCCAAATTAGCAAGCATGTAGCTTAACTGGTAATAAAATCCCTTTCCACCAAGAAATTTCGTGTTTGGATCTCTCTTCTGTAATAATAATTATAAAATATTTTCATTAATGCATCAGATTTGAAAAGGAAAAAAGAAACAGAGTTGAAAAGAATCTTATCATATTAAGTCAGTCTTTGTCCTTCTATTGATTTTTTCTCCATGAACGAAGATGAAAAAACTAATAACATGAATAGTCATGTAGAGAGCTAAGAAGGGAAGTAACATGGCATCTCCTACAGTAGACCTACTGACTAGCGAGATAATTTTGGTCCTTGAGAATGAAGCATCTTTGCTTGGATGACTTACTGATGAAATTTACAAAATCAAGATGGAGTTGATAAGCATGAGATCCTTTGTAGAAAGATTTCCTCGCCGAGGGAGAGAAAACCAGGGTGTGAAGACCATGGCCGGTGATGTGGAAGACATCATCGACAACTTCATGTATTACAAGAATAGGCTGCAAAATTCGGGTAAGTACTACACTAGGCTTTTGAATCAACCATTTGCATTCCCAAGAATATCTCTTGTTGGGATTGAAAATGTAAAATGTGACTGTTGGGGTGGTTCTTAACGGGAAAACCATGACGATCTGTTATTTCTTTAGCCAGAATGGGTGGTTTAGGTAAGATAACTCTAGTTGCTACTAACTACAACAGCCAAGTTGAAGTTGTGAGGCCACATTTTGATTGATATGCTTGAATCACTGTTTCTCAAAGTTATGTTATTGAAGATTTATTAGCCATGAAAACAGGACTTGTAAAAAGTAATAAAGGAGGACGTTCCAATGAATTTGAGCACCATGAGTTACAAACAATTGGTGGAGATTCTGGTGAACTTCTTACATGGAAGGAAATATGTGATTGTATTAGATGATGTGTGGAGTATAGATCTCTGTAGTGAATAAATGTTGCACTTCCTGATAGTATGAACGGAATCAGAATTTTGCTTACAACTCAAAAACAAGATGTAAGTTTCTTGGGGCACTACGGTAGGAATTAGATCGATCATGACGAGAATGGACTTCCCCGTTATGTAATAGAAGAGTCACAGCCTCTTCTCGACTAGACGAAGGAGACTTGAGTTCCATTCAGGCTTGGCTTGACCCTCCTGGAGGCGCAAAGTTCATCATTTAATGTGGTGGCCGGAGCCTCGCCTGGCAGATTGGGATGACTTGGATGCTGGGCAGATCCAGATAGAGTCTCACTCATAGATAGAGGAAGAGTACGCATGTTATGGGCATCGGATCAGGTAGCCCTTCGGCGAACCAACCGCACATCCAATTCCGATCAAGCTTCGTTTTCATTTGGGGCTGGAAGCCATGTTCATCAGCTTCTACCTCTTGAAAAGGATGAGGCTTGGGCATTGTTTTGGATGGAAGCTTTTTCAAGCAACAATGGATGTTGCCCACAAAAATTGGACTTTTAGCAAGGAATCTTTCTGAAAAATGTAAAGACTTACATCTAGCAATTGTGGCTTTGGCTGGTCTCATGTCTACCAAGAAGTTAGAGTTCGAGTGGAGGAAAGTCAATAAAATCTTGAATCTAGTCCTGAGCTTGGATTCGTAAAGAGAATATTGATGCTGAGTTTTAGTGACTTGCCTTGTCAATTAAGAAATTGGTTCTTATATTGCTGTGTCTTTCCCGAAGACCGTATGATTCGACGTAAAAGGTTCATTAAACTGTGGATAGCTGAAGGGTTCGTTAAGATGGTGAGAGGAGCAACATTAGAAGAAATATCTGAGAATTACTTGATGGAATTCATTTGCAGGAGTATGCTCCAAGTAGTAGAGGGAAACCCATCCATTCAACATGAGACCAAAAGCTTGCAGGATGCATGATCTTATGCGGGAGCTAGCAATTTCACTATTATAATCCATGGAGTTTTGTGATGTATATGATGGGAAAGAAGCAATTCAGGAGAGCGGAGCTCGTCGACTGTCAATTCAAGTCAAGGACCGAGAAATACAATCTAGCAAGGGCATGCTCTCACAGACTCGCTCGCTCTTTCTGTTTCCTGCAGACAAGACATCTAAACCTCTTTTAAGTACAGTGTTTCATGGATTTAAATTATTAAGGGTGTGGGATCTAGAGAATCTGCAGATTTGTAAACTACCCAATTCATTCAATTTCAGGTACTTGAACTTGACTGGAAATCAAGTGGAGCAACATCCCAAATCAATCGGAAAACTTTCCAAGTTAGAAAACGCTGGCTATTAACGAAACCAAAATCAAGGAGTTTTGGTGTGTGGCTCATAGACAAATGCCCTTTCTGGGATGTAAATTTAAATTTTTTTGTTGATAGAGATGATTGATAGGTTGGGGGTGCGGGGCACTGTCCCTCACGGTATGGTAAAGAGTATTATTGAAAAACAATACATTATGTAAATCAAATTTGATATATAGTGAAATAAAGCTACCTGCTCATGCTCATGTGGATGTAAACATAAGTTTTTCTTGTTTTCTCTTTTGTGTAATATTCATTATTATTGCTGAAGGTTTCTCAACACTTGTGGCATCGCAAAGCTGCAGTATCTACGGCACTTAACTGCATACCTTCACAATCCCGGATATGGAACTGATTTTAATTATGCATTCGGTACACCGTCGTCGTCAGATATATATATAAGCTGAAGAACTTACATGTCCTGGCAGGTGTTGGGGGAATGGAAACCTCATCGAATGACTTTGGAAACTAGAACAATACAGGCGATTTATCCTGACAAATGTGAGACTAGCAGATGAGAAAGACTTGTGTGCTGCAAGTGACAACATGAAACTACACAAATTGTTTCTGAAAGCAGCTAATGAAGAGGAGCCATTAAGGATAGATGCACTTTCCTCACCTCCTTGCCTTGAAAAGCTCAAACTAGTTGGAAAATTGGAAAAGGTGGCATGTTGGTTTCCTTCTCTTCACTCCGTCACATTTTTGCTCTTCTTATGGTCTAGATTACGAGAAGATCCACTTCCTTGCCTACAATCAGTGCCCAATTTGGCAAGGCTTATTGTCGTCAACGCCTACGTAGCCAAACAGTTATGCTTTCTTGATGGGTTCCAGAAAGTCAAGATCTTGAATACATACAACTGCAATCAACTAAATGAGATTGTTCTAGAGAAGGGAGTGATGCCAGGTCTTCAAAGTTTGAGCCTTGGTAGATGCATGAAACTAAAGGCATTGCCTCATAGTATTGATATTCATAATTGTTAGAGAAGGGATCATAGAGTGCATTCGTGGAGAAGTAAGAGTAGATCGCCAGAAGGTTAAGCACATTCCCAATACCAGCTATCATTTCCAAACACAATCTGGATTGTCTTTTGAAAGACTTTCTTGACAGATTGCACCACATAAAGGTGAGTTATGTCTTCTACTATATGAATTACAATGCCAAATTCTTCTCTCTCACTTGCACATGTACGCATCTGCATGCCCTTTTATTTGTTCTCATTACTAGTTAATAGAAATTATCATTGTTTGTGATTTAAAATTGCTTCTGATTATGCTGATTAACTATGGTATTAATTTGCAGAAGTGATTTAGAAAGAATGGAATGCCTAAATGCTTAGTGTACGATTGAATAGTGAGATGTTGTGATTTGTTGGATATGTCCAAATTGCATTCTTTTCTTTTGTGTGTGTTTGTGTGTTAGTTTCCATTTCTTATAGGAAGTTTTTCCTTTTTGGCTAACATGTTCTATGCTAACATGCCAGTTTTATTTTGAACCAGAACTTGCAGCATAAGTTCTCAGATGCATCACGGGCTAGTCAAAGGTCCTCTGCAGCCAGAGCATTGCTGTTGAACTCGTCTGCATCATAGTGACTCTAGATATCGATTCAAGGTGTCCAGTCCCAATATTCTAGGGTAATAATAATTGTGCTTAGCACCTCAAACTCTTAATCCCAACTGAAATAATTTGCTTTAATCCTAGAATTTATGTACACGCATATTTGTCACTCCAGAGAAATGAATACAGATGCCATTAACCCTGTTATGTTCATAGGCTGGATGTCCATGTCCAGTTGCTTTGTGGTTAAACTACAGAATGTTGACCATCAAGCATGACATGCTTTATATATATTTGAGCAGCATTGGGCTACAAATTTCTGCCAGACATCTACTAGTGACTGGGCTTGGATCAACTAGAGCTTGAGCAAAACCTGTCCAGCATGAAAAAAGGAACTCGAAACTTAACCTCCTCCTTAAATGCTCCCCTCTTCTCACCAACTGAATTGCTCCCCACTTCTCACCAACTGGGCTAAGTCTAATTATTACCAGAAGGATCACTATAAGTTGATGTGATATATAGCAGCTACTTGAAGCTCATTTAGGACCACTGCAACTTTTTTGAATGGGGTATGGTAGGTAGTTCATCAAAGAACAGATCAAAGAAGAAAAAAACAGAACGTAGGCCAAGATTCACGTGATAAAATAGTATGCACTCACAAGGTGAATTAAAAACACCTCTAGTTTTTGAACAGATTACAGCATCATTATTTATTCACTTTCCTATGATATCCACAAAAGAAAAAAATCTTGTAGATAAAGTCTAGTAAAAGGGACTCTGCCGTCTGAATTGACCTATAGTTTCACCAACATGACCTGACTAAGTAAGAAGTTAATGCTATTCACCTTGATGAGCACACAAGGTTCTTAGCAGGTATCTTCAGATCATCAAGTATAATAGGCCACACTGTTTTCTATCTTTCTATATTACCCAATCACATTATTTTCAACTTCAACCTCTGAACAAATTGTTTCTTTCTCACTAATTTACAAGGAGACTATTCTTCCACCCATGGAAACGAGTAGATGAATTCATTGACTCTTTAAAGTCTTAATTCCAAGTTCAAGGAGACGGGTTCACACCCTTACAACTATGCAGTATCAGACAACGCATCTACAGTTTTGCTAGCACATGTAATGGGTGCCCACTCTCACTGGCTCTAATAAAGACAGTCCCATAAGACAATTCAAGTTGGGGCACTAGACTTTAAGGTTTAAAAACTTCTAAAAGCAAGACATGACAATCTTTCTACCATAGATGGGACTTGGAAGTTGGGTCTGCATCAAGCACATAGCTTGGATGTTGCCATAATGTCCAAAACCCCATTAATGGGATGGAAAAAGTCGTGCAGGCTTGGCACATGGAATTATTGCTAGTGGGAAAAAATATGACCTGTGCAATATATCTTTCAAACCTCAGACAGAAAAGTTGATTGGTTTCTATTGATTTCACTTTTCAACACTTTATCCACAATTGCTTTATATTCAAAATGAAATTCATAATGCCCTAGCTTTTCTTCTACTCCACCTATGTCAATGCCATCATCCAATCCCACTAATAAATCCCTTCAGCCATAGAACAACCCTCTTGATAGGTTGTCAAAATTACTTGAAAGTATGGAACACATTATGGAGGGTAATGACTCATGATCATTACCTTGTAGATTCATGAGTGGGACCTATATCAGAAAGGCATAATGTGTTACGCAAGAAGAAAAGACAAAGCAATGTCAATTCTATGTGATGGGCTAGAGCTGGTTTGTGCCCTAACCCACATTTAACACAAAAGTTGAAGGGTACTCGCATCTTGGACCCCATAGAGCCTTGCATAAGATCCAAATTTCACGCCTGGTTTCGTCTAATCTCTATCCTCTTTGGAACCCCATCAATTCAAATGAATGAGAAATCAACATGACATATAAATCTCCATTTTTAAGGCACTTTTACATTATTTTGCCCCTGTCTTATCAGGGATACGCAAGGATTTAGGGACAAAAGGATGGACCAAGTTTGAGGGGGAGAACAAAACAAAGTTAAGTGGACCTATGGATGATCATTTCTCATGAAGTGTTTGGTGTTAGATAGTTAGCATCCCATGTGGGAACAGCTCAGGTTGTTTTTTTTATATATATATATAGTTTGTTCTCCTGATTTTTACTGCAAATTTAAGAGTTAATTAAGGAAAATGATCTTTATATTGATGAAGAAATGGGAAATTGAGATGGGGAGCACCCCCTGCACATGAAATTATTCCTTGTGATTTCATGACAAGAAGATTTTTTTTCTTGATGGTGCTATCAGGGTTTGTTGGTTAGCTATTTGGCTTTAATTTCTTTCTTCAACTATAATTAATAATGTTTATTAGCCTGTGATCATCATGGAGCATTAAAGCCACAATTAAGTAGATTAGTTAGACTATTCTCTTCTACTCATTGAACAAAACAAGCAGACCACTTTGCTCTTCTAGTTTTTTAAACACAAAATTTTATTAAGAAAAATAGTGGGAAGAACCATTATACAAACTTGAAGTGAAGTCAGATGTCTACCTAATATTGTTTTACAGAATTTGAAGGCAAAGTTCATGCTTTAAAATGTCATGATGCCCCTCTAATAGCTAGAAAAGGACAAAGTTCCTAATTCAAAGGCCCCATTTGCCAAGATCCTTTTATAATTATCAAAGGTTTCAGTGTACCTTCACAATCATTTGTTAATCTATTTGGAAATTTTTATTCTCCTATCTCTTAGATCTCCAGGTGTTTCACATTCATGGAAGCCTACAAGAAGGGCAGCACCATGAAATATATATATATATATATATAATAACATTATTAATTGTTAATTATATGTGACTTCACCTCAGTTGTTAATTGTTATTGTACAGCTACAGATGAGGAATGCCGGCACATGACTGAGTTCCATTAACATATATATTTTTTTAAAAATGTTCTTGAAAATGCAAGAGCTACATTACCTGCTCCAGAAGTTTCTGACAAAGAAACAAGAGTTCACACTAAGTTATATGTAATTAATTATCTATCATCAACAACTCAAGTGCATGATTTTAAAATGTATACAGATATTCAAACATAAGACTTAATTAATTTAAGTTATCTGGGAATTTAAAATAATTATGTTGATAAGTAAGTGACTTGTGCATCAAATGGCATTTTGTTCAACAGTTAGGTGATTTGGTAAACTAATCAGAATCCAACAACGGCATGGAGTTGAACGTGAATTGTGATCAAGAGGATTTTAATCAGATCAATTGCTAATTAATTATCAGTATCAATTGACTGCTATCTTTGAATATGTAAGAGAAGGTTAATTTTAAGCTATGCCATGAGAAATTAATGAACTCTGTGGTTGACTGTCGTCTCTCATTAGCACAAAACATTTTACTTAGTTTGCTTCCATGATCATGAGGGACAAGCAAACTCAATTTGATTCTACATTCTTAATGATCATTAATGCTCTTAATCAAGGAGGAAACTACTAACAACAATTTCAGGGTCAATAATGGGACTTGATGAGGACAAATCTCCATTAGGAACTTGTACCTGAAGAATTTCTCCTGATTTTGTGATCTTGATTGTAATGGCATGCCAACAAGAAACTTTCTTTGATATCTTACTGGAAGTTCGTCATATATTCCATCTGATTAGACCTGTAAATTAACTTATCTTGCTATATAGGGCATGGTGGCAACACTGTAACTGTGAAAATTCTTGTACAACAACATATGGGAAAAAAAGCGTCTTTTCTAGCATTCACAAGGAAGTTGCAAGGATTCTGAAGCCTTTCAAGTGATTTTGGAATGAAGTACAAACAAAGCGTGAAAAGAGAAGGTAATTTTCATTAGGTAGGTACTGCCTTGCACGCAAACAAGACTTTTCAGAAAGTTCTTCAAAACTGTCCAAGAAATGGTGATTAATTTCTCTAATATATCTTCTGAACTTAACAGAAGATAAGAGGCTTGAAAATAAAGCTCGTATATATATACAACAGTGTAAGATTCAAAGAGACTAGAGGTCACTCAACTTTGCAAATCTTAGGCACTGAACAAGTTAAATTGTTCCTCGTGCATGCCTATTGAGACAATATCCTTACTGTAATTTCTTGCATCATGCTTGGGATTATATATTTGGCCAATTCTCAAGCGCATGTCTCAAATAAACTTGGGATTTCAGAACTAATCATCTACCTATAAATTCTTTCTCACCTTTCAAACATGTACCAGCTATAGCCCAACTCATTATTGGCGATTGTTTCATGGATTCCAACGCTAAAAATTAATCCCAGAATTCTTAATGGTGTATTGTGTAGTGGGATCAGTAAAAAATAAGATACATTAACCTCAATCATATATATTTTCAAGTACAATATCACAACTAAAACAGGGCCTATAGTTCTATTGTAACTCCATTATTATTTTTTTGGTTTTGATGCGTGATCATGTCATGACACACAACAATATTCTTTCAAAATATTGCACCTATATATAGCTAAATAAGCATGTTCCTAACTCGACCTCTACAGCAAGTACTGCAGTTTCCATGCACGTACTCAGTCTTGGAACCTTGTATAGTTATGTTCCAGCAGGACTGCACTCGATTAATGCATATATTGCGTTCATTTTTGCAGGAGTTCACCAAATGCACATGCAAGAGCCAGGAAAACTACAGGAAAACAAAGACTTCTTATGTGATCATCACGTGTTGATCAGAGGTTTTCCTCCAGATATCATTGATTTATTTACCTACCAACTCAGTTCTCTCTTGCCAATTATTTGCTACAAGATTTTCGTATTTCAAGGATAATTGATGGATGTTTAATTAGCTTAATACTACTCCTATTTATACCTGACCTCTGTATAGGTTCCTTTAACTTCAGACGACCAATTTAATATTTGATATCTCGAGTTATTGTTCCTTAGAAGAATATGTAATTATAAATTTGTTTTGTGTATATCTTGTAGACTTGGCAAAGCCGTTGTTTATCATTTGTTGAGATGCTGTGCATGGTGGGAGATGAATAAAGAATGTAACTATCTGCTATCTTAATTATTACGATCTCCACTGAAAACTTGGTCAAAAATAGACGACTCCAATTCATATGGGGCAAAGCACTTCGGTAACAGTCTATATATGATTCTCTATGGACAATGACAGGTATCCCATGAGGCCTTTGTCTTGATCAATCTAAGATTACCAACCTAACTTTTATTATTTTTGGTCATTAGTAGTAATTTAAAAACACCCCTTCCCTGTTTGATTCTTGGTGGGTTCCTTAGTATACAATATTATAGTTTCAACTTGTAAGAAATGGAAAACCAAATCCACAAAAAATGCTTCCTTAGAGAACATGATTTGGACCACAATGGCACTTCATAGTTTGATTATTATTCTTTCAATTATCGATTATATTATACCGACAACTGTAGGCCGGGCTCAAAATCTTAGCTATCACATGCATGCACATCCATCGGCATCCCAGAATATAGCTGTTAAATTCAAGGTTGTCAATTTCGCCCGTTCCGTCGGAATGGCCGAAACATTCCATACCAATTCAAAAACGGAACAAAACGGAACAAATTTCATCTCATTTTAAATCTCGGTCCGTTCGGATTTTTCAGCTAAATTCCGCCCGAAACGTTCCTGGTTCCATTCCACATGTTCCGTTCCGCTCTTGAAAAGCCATTGAATCAAATTAAACCTTATTCAATTTAATTAATTAAACCACCCAATTATAAAAAGCTCTTTTTTATTACTATTTTCTATAACAATGATATTAATAATAACATTGAAAATTATTATTACTATTTTCATTAACAATAATATTAATTTTTTAAAATTAGATTTATCACTAATATATATGGTTTATATTCATGTTGTTTTTTTCATGTTTATACTTTGTAGGAATTTGAGTAAAACAAGGGATGCTTTAGATTCCATTAGCCTTAATAACATTGACCTAACTTTATATTTAAAATATTTGTGTTAAAACATTTTACTTTCATAATATTTTGATATTTTGTTTAAGTTGAATTACTTTAAGTTAAAGATCTATTTAATCTTGACTATTTAGAAATATTTTAAATTTTGAAATTATATTTGTTTGGCATTGTGTTTGTATTGCATAATTTATAATTAATTTATCTTGAATTTGAATTATGTTTGTTGAATATATATATATATATGAACAAGTACAACCCCGAAAACGGCACACGAAACACTCCGAAACTGAAACATTCCGTTCCAATTAAAAAAACGAAACACCTACCGAAACGGAATTAACAACCTTGGTTAAATCTAATTTGAGGATCAGGAAACAGATCAAGTAGATTAATTCAGTTGATTTAAATAAAAAAACCTAAAAAAAATTGTTTGAGAAGGGTAATTAAATAAATTGGATTTAACAGAGTTGATTAGATCAAACTAATTAACTTTAAATTGATTTTTTTTACACTCGAGGGAGGGAGCTGGTCGGTCGGCCTAGCCGAGTTTAATAATAATGCTGCAAAAGCTAAAACCCTTGCTTCTTTGATTATTTTTTTTTTTATAGTAATGGGTCCAATCACATATCTACTCTAGTAATTTCTTCAGCTATCATCTCCAATCCAAGATAACTTTGATTTCACTTCAACTTTTCTTATTTTATTGTCGTTTATTTCTAGTTTCTACTAATGTGTAACATATTCTCAATGATCATAATAAATAATACTACCTAATTTTGGATACAACCTGCTACATATCAGGGACAAAATCAAGTGATAGTGGGGCTAGACTTGTACCATTTCAATATCTTTGATGTTCATGTTGTGTCAACTTGTGTACTATGAAACTGCCAGCACCTTCACAGTGTTTTCAATGAATGCTTCTATGAACATTGGCGTGATCCAAAAATTGTTCAATTGATTTCTTCAGCAAGTTGTGACCACTGACCGCTATGACAGCCAATTAACTATGCCATAGTGCAAACAAACAAGGCAATTTCTGGCCAAACTCTCTGTTTGGTCCCCATCTCCAATAATATCGATCGACATGTATCACCAATGCCATGCTCATAAGCCCCAGGCAGACGTAAGTGTTATTTAAGACCTGTTAGAGTCTAGACGTAAAATGCAAGGTGAAGACAGGCATACATTAAGTGAAAAAAGATGCTAATTTTATCATAGAACATATAATTTTCTATATCAAGTGTACGTATTAATTGTTAAGAAAATAGATGAGAATAGTTTAAGAACACCACAATAATAAAAATGTATTTAGCATGAAATAATAATTATCTAATATTGTGTTGTTACATAAAGATTATAAATACGAATTTCACATCACTCAACTCAAAATGTAGTACATTTTGTCTATTAAGATCTACTAAAATATATAGCTTTTTGAACTTTATGCTTAATACTTTGTAGAACAATATCAACTATAATAATATGGTTAAATATGTTTTATTTTACAGTTTATTTAAGATAACAAATATTGTACGTGAGTCACATCAAAAAACACTTGGGTTAGCATGCATCTTTGCAAAGAGACTCCCAATTTATCATTCAAGGGTTTGTCAAGGAAAGAGACTCCCAAGTTGAGTTCTCACCAAGAAAAATCAAGATGGGTACAATTTTTTTATTTTTTTTTTCAGCTTGGGTTTTTTCCAAAGAAAAGATAGAGATGTGAATATTTGTATTTAAGACAGAAATCAAACAAGTACTAACCTTTCATCTAGAAATGTTTGGACATGTAAGAAAAGATGAACAAAAAATTGTATACATCAACATCATTACAAGATTGAAAGCTGGAAATTTGGCCCACGATTGATAATGTTAACACGAAAATAATAAAGTACACGACTAATGACAATACCACTAGAAAAAAATTATAAAACAAGATTTCTATCGTGTTTAACTCTAGCAGCCTCCAAAAGAGAAATTACAAGAAAGTGATTGGTGTGGCCAAGTCCTGATCGATCAATCAGTTTGGTTCACATTTTTATGTATGTACACATTATATTGTCAAAAATTATTTGTTGGCGTGCAATTCAAATGTATCTACAGAGTTCTATGACACAAGCCAGTACATGATTGGGGGCTACTATATATATGCTATGTATGGGATCGATGATGCCAAGAATAAGTACTTGCATTAATTTCTGGCTTGGAAAATGTAAAAGATATGCTCAAATGTGTCTTGTTTTTCTTGTTTGTGGCAGTGGGAAAAGCAGAAAAGTTAGATTATGTTTGTTGATAAAAACTAATTGATTCGAGTAGTATAGGATGTAGCTTCATGGAAAATAAAAAATATATATCAATTTCATTATCATTGGTGTCTATCGACAACATTATTTTATGAGGATAAATCTCTAATTCGAGAGGGAATTGTTCGATGATCGATGCTACATAATTACTACACACACACACAGTCGTGAACTTGCTAGAAATCAAGAATTATAAATGAAATTTTGATGCAAATATAATGAGATAGTGCAATATAAATGTACATTAATGATAAATATAAAAATCATCATCATTAATTAGTGTTTCGACTCTAACACTAATTGAATCAAGAAAAAATCACTCCCCGTAATTAGTTAGGTCTTGCCACTTCGAATAGAGATACAAGGAGGCCACTTTATTTTTGTCTCTTGCATGTGTCCTTTAATCTTCATTATACTAAAGTCTTATTCTTCATAGGTTAAATATTAATCACAATAGCATATATATATCTTATCTTGGAACCTGTTCGACTGCATGAAAACGTGTTGCCTTTAATTGGTGGTGATGTAGTGCCAAGACAAATATTTTACATTACCTGGTTGAAATTATAAGCATTCATTCAATTGTTTTTTACACGTATTTTGTTGCTGTCACCATTAATAAAGAACTCTTTTTTTACCCTTTGCCAAAGGCATCCATGATTAGATGCATGAATTATTCAATTTCAGTCTGTTTCTCCGAAGCAGCCATGTGAATTCTGAAGGTTCATGCATGACTGATCAAACATTTCTAGAGAATGGAATATATAGATAGTTGAATATTCAATTTTATTTTCATGAATAAATAAAAGTTCTTCCTTTCATTTTCTAGATAATAAATGGGTGGTTGAGGTCCATAATTGTGCACAGTTTAATGAAATTTGTTTCCATAATTGCGATTAAATAGAGATTAATGTAAAATTTAGTAATTATTGATGTGAGTATGGAAATTAAGAAATACATTTATCCAAAAGGAATTTGGTAATTAGAGAGAAATCAACATTCAAAAACTCAATCACATCATTAATTAGGTGCATTGTCTATTGACTGAATAATAGGCATGTTTTTATGTATGACCTACCATGCACAATCAATTTGGGGCAAACTAGGGGTGAATTTTCGCAAAAAAAAAAAAAAAAAAAAAAACACAATGACAAACATTTGAGGTGGCTCCATCCTTGAACAATGAACATTTTATAGTGATGTCATGTCATTAGAACTAAATGAGGGACCTAATTTCTTCTCTCTCTCTCTCTCTTTCACAAATTGGATCTCGTATCCTTTTCAATTAGGTCAATAATCATAACTTAGTCTTATGCTTAAGATATGGGGAGAGGGACCCAATGCCCTCCTTTTGTTGCTTTAGTTGAAAAGAATGGACACTTTGTAATCAATGACTTCCAGCACATTTAACTATATGTTGTAGCTTTGCTTACTTTAAGAAGTTCCCCCTCCAAATTTGTAGTAAAGTGATTCTGCTTCATCTCATGCTTGCAAGATTACAATTTAGATTAGAAAATTCACAGGAGTGGGAGAGATTGGAAAATCCTAAATGAGGCAGGGAAACCAATGAATTGATGTTCTTGCTATTGCTATTTTTCGTGTTGGGGTGGCTCCCACATTTGAGAGCTTTTTGAATCATCATGGGATCTTCCTAGTGGCTAGGCATATAATTCCAACCTTTGAAAAGATATTGAAGATGGTAAAATAAAGTGAGAGTGGATGGCAGAGGTAGTGGCTTTTGATGCTTAAAACACTCCTTTTTCAAAAGGATATCTTCAATTCTATCTAGGAATTAATTTCATTCGAAGCATATGGGAAGAAATTAAAAAAAGAAAGTTTCTTCTAGGCCTCTTTCCGTCGGTTTTTCAATATTTACAAGCAATGAGATATTATTATGTTGCTCCGTCAAATAAATCTTATTATGTGTGATGCATCTTCCTCGCTCAATCAAAAAGTCTTTAGCATAAAACACTTACTTACAAACTTCTTTGACGTAAAAATCACAATATGCAATCGATTGAAAATCGGCATGGACAAAGAAAGCCTGATTACTTAACTAGATCTTCTTTTGTTAGCATAAAAGAATTCAAGAAAAAAGAAAAGGAAGAAAAGACAGGTGGCTTCTACATGTTAAGAATATTCATGGGATAATGATGTTCCAACTTTTTGTAAGCAAAATGTACTTTTGTATGTGAGTTTGGAGCTGCCTTTAAAGTGGACAATTTAATTTGCTGAAACTCCTAATCGCCTTGTATCTCTATTCTTACATATGCTATTCAAGCCCATGTCAAGATTACTTAAGTATTTATAATTCACACTATGACCCCTTGCCCATGATGATAACTACTGAATACACATTAATCTACATATATACAACGTTAATATAAAGGAGGGATCGATATTGCTTGCTTTTACGAGGTTCTCTTTGTTCCATTACTTTCGTTGTCTTTTAAGGTGGTTAAAGTAATGTAATCAAGCAAACATAGGGTTTCAAGGTATTGTGCACAATAGGGGGTAATGATGTTGAAGAGTGAGCAATAATAGAGGGAATGAAAAAAAGAGTGAAAGATGAGAAGGGGACGGTGGATATGGGAATCCATCTGTCGACATTTATATATTTTGCTTTCTTTTCTTGAGGCAACTCCTTTTCTTTTTAATTTTCTTTTCTTTAATTAATCTTCTTTCTCCTTTAACCTTTGATTGTGCTTGAGTGTGGGGGGATGTTAGATTGGTTTGGGACATGGTGGGGTGACTGTTCAATATCTCCATTCACTTTTGTCAATAGCATATGATAATGGTTCCAAGATTTGGCCATGATGGATTCAATTTTGGTTTTGGGGGACCATCTAATTTGGTTGATGGAGAATACTTGAAATTTGTGAAATTTGACTCATCTTTTATATATTCTCCATACATTTCAACCCTTTTCTTCTTTGTGGCCTTTCAAGTATTATTTTTATTTGATCAAATCCATTTATTAATTAGACGAGATTGGTTATGGTTAGACATTTGGAATTCAACTACGTTTTCCGAATCATTTATTGTATAATCCCTCTCTCTCTCTCAAAGGGAAGACAATACTCAACTCATTAAATTCATATTAAACTTGAATACATCACTTTCATGGAAAATTTGATACTCCATCCACAAACTAACTTTCTATTGACTTTTTCTTGCCTGTAAATTAAAAAGTACTTGTCCTACATTGGTCCATTTGGTCTGCCCACCCAACTTGAACGTTAAGGTATCTAAGGTAAGCGTGGCAAGCACCAAGAACTTTTTCCATTTGGCAGCAAGAAGATCACACAAGTGATCGATCTATATAGCGCATTTATGATTCTACTTGGAGAAAAAAAATATCAGTGGGTATCTTTATATGCATTTAGCTATTAGCTGGATGCAAAAACCTAAACCCTTGTCGGGGCATATGGAGAATATGCTGTATGAACGACACTATATATTATGGTATATATGAAGATTAATTTTCATCCAAAATTGGCATGCGATGGCAAGAATAAGTCTAGCTTAACTTAGGAATCAAAATTACCATCTTAATTATGAGTATTATAAAATTACTATCTACATGGATTTCATTTAAATTTACTATCTCAACAAGGGGATGCCTTCCCCTCCTAAGATTATAAATGGGTTTCCCATCATTTTCAAAAGACTACAAGGTAAAAATATTGCGAGTATGGATAGTAAGTGTAGGTTTCGAAGTAATTAGCCAAATTTGGAGCATTTAGATCCCATATATATCCAAAATATTGATAAGAAAGTGTAATGATTTTACAGAAAGGTTCTTGTGAAGATCATTTTCTCAAGAATTTCATTTATGAAATGAGTGATCAAACAAATCCCATTACTGAAATTGTTCAATGACAAAGTAATTTTGATAAAAGTCTGTATCTAGAAACTACCGTTTCCATTGGAAGGTTTTACAATTTCTGAAAGAAAAAAGGGCTTGGGAATTATTACCTTCTCAATCCTAAACATCTAGAATGAGGTTAGCGTTAAGGAATGCCTTTGGTTTTGGTAAACCTCACACTCATTTTATTCCAATCCAGAGTCAAAACCACCCTCAATTTGAGATCCCAATTCTCTCGCCAAATTTCTATTAATGATATGATCAGCATGGGATTTCAAAGGACTTTTTTAGAGAAAGAAAAAAAAAGTCAAATACAATCAATTGCTCAAGGGAAAAGATAAATAAATTCCAACACTTAACAATATCCACGCAAGTCACCTGCTACATCTTCTGTATATTATTATTATTAATTATATATTTATAAGAAATTCAGTCGTGTTATGTGTTATCAATAACTGACAATAAATATTATATTATATGGTCAAGAAAGAAAATTATATTTATCTGGTCATTTTTATTCATGCAAATGACCAAGTAAGTCTATATTATATTCTATTCAAGTTCAATGTACTTGTTGTGGAAGCATTAATCTCATTCGTTGACAATCAGATAAAAAGAAATCACAGATGTTGTCAAATTTGCCTAATTACAGTAACTGATTTTATGTTATGTTCTTAGGATGGAATTAAAAATGTGAAAAAATAAAAAAGATTTTAATTAAATCTGTTTTATAAATAATTTTATAATGAATGTATGTGTTTTTAAAATAGAAAATAAAAGCGTAGTACTGTTTTCATTTTCCATGTAAGAACAGTAATTAATGATAATCTTTTTATTTTTTAAGGAAAAAAATGCTGGCCCCACCAAATAAGCAACCCATGCCTAGTTGTAAGGAAAAAGAAAAAACACGCGCCAGTTAAAGAAGGGGACAAGGTAGCTAAAACAGGGAAACTGAAATGAAACTGAAATGGGACCCACTCTTGTTCTTCTTGTAGGGTCCACAAACGTGGGCAAACAAATTGTGAATCGTCAAAAACAGTAGACACACTGCTGCAACATCACTAACCCACCTCACACGTGTAGAGCGCGGGACCCACTACCTGTCCCACGTGCGATATTTGGACCCAACCACGATCACGTTCCCTATGAGGCGTGAACCTCTTTTTGCTTCTTTTTTTTTATTAATATTCTTTTTATTGGGGTGGTTTTTTGGATTTTAGCATTTGCTTACGTGGCTAAATAGCATGCATTTGATACGTGGGTGACTGGCAGATATGCCGCTATTATTATTAATTTTCAGTTAATAAAATTTTAAAAACAGTGATTAACTTTCATGGATGTTTAAATCCCATGATTGCCCCTAAATCTTTTTTATTTATTTTTTTCTAAAAAACAGGCCAAATCCACTCGGGAATTTAGAAAATCTAGAAGGGTTTTTGTCTAGGAAGTTAATTTAAGGAAAATAAATAAATAAATAACCAAATAAATATTGTTAAAAAAATTATATTTCTTCCCTTTTTTTTCTATCTAGAAGTCAGTCTTTTGACTTTTTATTTTTTATTTTCTCTCTCTTCATGGCCAAACCTAGAAAACCCAAATCCTATTGTGCCATCATTTATATTGCATGCCCTCTCCCCTCTCAAGCATATATTTCTTGCTCCCTCACAAGACTCTCTCATACATATCTCTCCTTCTTCTCCACAACCAAAATTCACAAGCAAAGAGTTTTAACCACTCCTCATGGCAGTTGAAACTCCTCATATGAGCCTCAATTTCCCTTCACAACTTATCACAAACAGGTACTAAAACATACTCTAAACTACCAAGTTTCTGTCTTTTATGGTTATCATCATCAATTTATCGTTGTTTTTCTTACATGGGTTTTTTTGTTTCGCAGGGATCTTGTGAAAGCAAATCAAGCAAACATGAATTTATACAATACCCAGATGGATTCTGGCCTTGTTTTCAATGAACCAGTGCCTGAAACACTCATGTCGTTCTATCAGTCTTCTCTTGGTTGTGACCCAATTTCTGCTGCTAAGGCTTCGAATAAAGATGATAGTAGTCTCACCTACAATGTTCCTGCTGTTGCTGCTCCAAGAAAGAGGGCTAGAGACTCGATCAATGATGACAACTTTGATGCTTTTCATGCCTCTCAAAAGACCAAAGTCTCTCCTTTATCTTCTTTTATTGATCACGATATCCTCTTTCAGATCCAACAACAGCAATCTGAAATCGACCGTTTCATTGATGATCATGTAAGTTGTTGTTTTTCATAAATTTTGTGCTCCGGGGTTATTTAAATTTTGATAAAAATCAAAACTTCGGTATATATTGTGCTTATTTTTTATATGAAAAAATTGATTTTCAGAATCAGAAAGTTAGAATGGAACTTGAAGAGAGGAAAAAGAGGCAATCAAGAATGTTGGTATCAGCAATACAAGAAGGAATGATTAAGAAAGTGAAAGAGAAAGACGAAGAGATTCAAAGAATGGGAAAAATAAACTGGTTTCTTCAAGAAAAAGCGAAGAGTTTATACGTAGAGAATCAAATTTGGAGGGATTTAGCACAAGCCAATGAGGCCACAGCAAATTCATTACGGAGCAATTTAGAACAAGTCTTGGCGCACGCAAGTGGTGGCGCTGCCACTCTGGCAGATGATGCGGAATCCAGTTGCTGTGGAAGTAGTGATCATGGGAGGTGCACGTTAGCTGGTGGAGAAGAGGGTGCGGTGAAGGATAAGATGGTAGTGGTTAAGGATAATCTTAACCACAACAGGATGTGTAAAAAGTGTGGGGAGAGGGAGTCAAGTGTGCTGCTGCTGCCGTGCAGGCATCTTTGCCTGTGTACATTATGTGGGTCCAATCTGATTGGTTCTTGCCCAGTATGTGATTCTGTCATGACTGCTAGTGTCCATGTTAACATGTCTTGATGACTAATTGTAGTCACTCTCGGTAAAAACATGAAGATAATTCAGAAAGAAGAAAAACATTATATGTAGTTCATAGGAATTTTTTCATTGTTTTCACTTCTACTCCCATCTACTCTTCTATTTTATCTGCTATCAATCCTTAGATGTCAAAATTAAGTTATAGGCTATCCAAATCCATCATATTGCTCTCCTTCCTTGAGAGCATCACTAAATTAGGCTATATATGTGATTGATTGCTTGATTGGTGCTGAATTAGACATCATTTTGAACCTAAGTTTTCTTTATTATTGTTAATATCGGATAGTTAGTGTAATTGATTCTTGGTTTTGTATTATATCCCCTCTAAGAACATGACCCGAGACAGTAATTGCCTCGAAAAAGGCTAGATGCTGAACTAAGATTAGTGGGGAAGCTTTCATGCCACATCTCATAAGTGGCCTATCAGCTTTTCTTAGCTTAGGGTAAAGTAAAGTGTCGAGCTTCAAATTTCTAGGCTTTTTTTCGTGGTGAATAAAGAAACAGGAAGCAGAAGGGGCAATATTTTCAAGCTGAGTTCATTGTCCAATGACATGGCCTCCTATTAAATTGTCTTTTTGTCCCAAATGGCATGCAAGGTTAAAAACTAAAGTTGGGGTTGCGTGGGATCCCATAATGGCTGGTAGTGTTGTATGTCAAATTAGCATTATTGGCTTTTTTCCCTCAACATCTTCTTCTTCTTCTTCTTCTTCTTCTTCCTTGAATCATACATAATACCCCATCAAAGTTAATTTCTCCAATAGGGTTTTACTTTTACTTTGTGTGGCTTCCTTTATGTAGCCTGATTTCTCCATTAGGGTTCCACTTTTATATGGGCTAGTGGTCCACAGATGAGATGATGGATCCATGGTACTCTTTTCTTTCTTGTTTCCCTTTATATTTTCTGAGCAGACAATCATTAATTCTTGAACGGTAGTAAAAAAAAATTTTTTAAAAAAAGGGAAAGTATGATTTTAGATGTACTTCCTCTCAATTGAAGTGGACATGTCCCACCACTGGGCTCCACTTTTACTTTTGCACTTTGTAATTTTTTGCTTGGTCCAGCCGGCAATTTTAATTAGGATAGCACATAATTATGTTGGGGAAATTACATGATCATCGTGATCATGGTGGAAAATTAATAATTAGTCAATTAAGGAAACAAGGCGATTTCTTATCAAGCAGGCAGGAAGTAAAACTTGCTTGCAAAACAATCATGTAACGTAATTGGAATCTATCTTAACTTCTAATGTTTGATGATTTATTTTATATAGAACAAGACACGCTATTCATGCTAGGAAGATTCATAAAATAAAATAATTCTATTTGCAATACAAATCCGATTCCATTTGAAATTTTAACATGATCCAAACAAAAACTATTAGTTGCCATTAAGTTGTTTTTCTAAGACAGAAAAAAAAATATAGAGAGATAGTATTCGCAAAATAAACATGTTTTTATGTATTATGTTCAAAATTATCACAAAAATAAATTTATTTTAAATTATTGTACCATCTCTTTAAATAAACACTTTTTCCTTCATGGGATTACAAAATCTCATTCAAAATAATGGATTAAATCGATGGAGGATTGGCCGCTCATATAAAATATTATTATATGTGTGTGTTTTTTTTTTTTTTTGTTAAAATCAATATAAATTTAATTATTAAAACTCTTGTTTGTTTTTGTGTTTTAAAAATACTTTTAAAAAACTCTAAATTTTTTTTTGTTTCAAATTAATATTTTTTTGGTATTTTTAGATCATTTTGATGTATTGATATAAAAAATAATTTTAAAAAAATAAAAATATTGTTTTGATATATTTATAAGTGAAAAACACTTTAAAAAATAACCATAATTATATTTATAAACTGGAGTCACTCTTATTAGTGCTATTCGGTAATATATATATATATATATATATATATATATATATATATATATATATATAAAACACTATGACAATTGAGTAAGAAAAATACTAGAAAATTTGATTCCTATGAATTAAAACAATTAATAGCAGGGAAAACATTATGTATCTTAACCACGATTGCAATGAATTCTTTGAATATAATTGATTTTTTTCTTACACAAACCAAGTTCAAGCAATATGTTGTTCTTAGCTCTCTAATTGATCGATGGAGAGGTGGAAATTAATTTATTAATCCATTTTTGGAAATGTAAACAGTGTGGAAAGGTATATTTTCACTTCACACAAGATCTAGTTTGTGTGGGGGGCAGGTGTTGGCATTTAACCTCAGCATCGCCAAGTGTCAAAGAGGACATGACACGTCAGATATTAAACACTTTCATAATTGAGCAGGCCCACCAATTGTACCCGGGCATTACAAATATATTATTATTATCCAACCTTCAATTATTCCCAATTCACCGTGTATAAGCACATTGAAAGATTATATATATCTTTAATTATATTGTTTATTTCTTCTATTAAAATTTTAAAAAAAATATGCATAATGTGGACATGACACGTCAGATCCAGTTTATGATTTTTTTCTTATATTTATTTCTTCTATTATTAATTTACAATTATAGAATATCAAAAGCTCAAAACCTCTCCATAATTTAAGACCAACAGCAGTACAGCACTACTCATTAATTGAAATAACAAAAGCAGCAATTTAGAAAAACTCAACGCTATCAACAGGAAAGCAAGAGCTAGCCTGCCCTCGATAGCTAGCAATTGAGCTCACAATCTAGCTATAGCGAATTTTAAAATAGCAGTAAAATTGCTTAGCCCACTTTCTAGCATTTGGCCATATTGGAGCAGGGGAAGGTGGTGGTGGTGGTTCAGGTCATGAACCTTAGAGAACCCTTGAAATACGCCGAGAACCTGCACAAAACGGACGCTAGTGGGGTGCCTGTGTGGTGGTTGCCTTGTTTGGTCTTGTCTGTCGGCACCTGTTTAATAAAGTAAGCAAAAAGATCAGTCAGCCATGTCCTATTTGCCTTTGGTTCCTCCTCAAATCTTAAAATCTCCTTGGCATGCAATGGAGAGATAGATGCTGCCAAAGAGGGTGCAAAGCCGACAGATACGTGGTTTTGGGTAATACATATGACACGCACCCTGTAATTACTTTAAATATTTTTTAATTATAAGTATTAGAATCAATATTTACATGCATTTTGATTAATTTTAAAAATTTATAAAATTAGCAACGAAATAATACTTTAATAATCCTAAAATTTATAGTATTTAAACTAATAATCTCAAAAAGAAAAGTTAATTGATTTTAGTTTTTTTTTTCTAATTGTTTCGTAATAATGACAAAAGCTTATGGGCCCAAGTGATAATTCTTGCTTTGTCATTGTATATTTGACACGTGTAATCACTATCATGGTGTAAAATGCCTGCTTCCTCGTCCAAGTCTTGTCACATTCTTGACCCTTGAAACTCTTGCTTGCTTCTGTACAGATAAATATACATTAAACATTTGGCCCTTCTAGTTTTTTTGGCAACCAAAAAGAGTCGTTTCCCCATGACAAGTACTCCTACCTACATGAACCATGGCGCCTTGCTTTTCTTTTTCTACTTATTTCAACCTTGACAAGATGCTGCTCTCCTTCCTTTGTCCAACTAAATTATTGCTTTCAAGGTGAGTTAGCGGTGCCATGCTATTCATATCATTAATAATTTGGCTAACCACACAAAGTTCTTGGGTGGGTTGTGATGGTGGGGCGGTCCTCGTTGTATCCGAAAGCCATCACATGTTAAGAAATAATTGAGATTAGGTTAACTTGATCACACTAAATCACTTGTTAAAACCGTAGGTCTTGCGATTAATTATTATAAAGTCAATTTGCTAATTTGATGTCACAAATTTGACCCCAAGAAAACGCTAGCAATTTTGTTCCAATTAATGGAGGCAGCTTTGCTTCATTAACAAAATAAATCCAACTATGTCAATGTGTTTGTGGATCAATGCCACCTACCCTCGTTGATGCCGTCTAGGCGGCCTAGACCCACTTCCTAAATTTCCCATCCGACTTTCCTAGGCAGATTCATCTCATAAAACTTTCTTGTTGGCAAGGCAAGACTTAAAATCAAAAGATTGCTAGTTATCAACTCTCACCATCTCTATAATACAATGGATTGCAAATAGGGGGAAAGGTGGGAGTTATCACATCATTAGATTTGAATAGAAACTTCCGGTGTCATTGTCTTTTAAAAAAATTCAAAGGTGTCCTTTATTTGTTAATAGTTGGTGTCAACTTTATTAATAGCATGAAGCAAGGTGAATATTACTTTTTAAAAATAATTTTTAATCTAAATATTATCTTAATTAAAAAAAATTTGTTTTTTTGTTTCCTTCCAGTTGTGGGGGAACTCAATAAAATGACTTGTTTTGGAAGGAAAAATATTATCTTGCGATGTTTTTTTCAAGAAAAAAAAAAACGTTTATGTGTTTGGTTAAAATGCGGGAAGGAAATATTGAATTTACTCCTTCTGAATACTTTATAAAAAATAATGCCATGATGGATGACCTAATCACCATAAAACTAACAAAATTGTTTATGGAACAAAAGTGAAGCCATCCTATGTATCATTTTCATCACTTGTGTTTGTTCTTGCTTTTATCTTATCGTAGCACCGCACCACACCACACCCACCTTGTTTGTTTCAATCAAAGTAGTTCCATTCCATCCTTTGAGTCCAAGTTGAGATAAAAGAGTATAAAATTCGCCAAAATTGATTTATGGGGGTGTGAGGAGGACATGAAAGCAACATTTGATGATGGAGATTTGGGCTAATGGGACCTACCAAATTGAGACCTTTTGTCCCTCTATGACCGGCATACGATTTTAATATTGAAGAGCATCCTATCCATTTGGGGTTGCAAGTACATGCATCCATTAATCTATTTCTAGCTTGCTCATTTCTCTTCAAACTTTATCATATTAGCCAAAGAGAGAGAATAGTATCTTTTCTTATCTTAAAAGCACGTTTTGTTTTTAATTATGTAATGGATGATTGATTCCACACAATCACATTTTGATATTGACCCATTTGCATATCTTATAATAAATAATTAACCCATATTTTTTTTTTAAAAAAAGGAGAGAATAGTACCTCAAGGCAAGTACACTTCTTGCTTTGAGAAAAAGGGAACTTCTTTATTTTATTCATGTCTAAGCCTAAGAGATCATCGAGAGAGGTTCTTCTTTGTTCTAGTTAGAACTTCAAATTATTCTTTCAAACAATTGTTCCTTTAATAATTAATCGACGCCTTAGCCCATTTGATGTGGCCTACCCCCGGCACCTATGAGCATGTATCACACGTATATTAGGGTATGATACATGAAGCCAATATATTTTATAGGCCTTGAAATGTGGAAATTACAAGAAAAAATAATAGAGAGATGCTGACCCAATTCATAATTTGAATAGGCATGATCGTCCAATTTATTAAAAAAAAAGAAGAAAACCCTTACAAAATCAATCCCTCTCATCAACATGCTATTCTTTTCTTGATTTATCAAAAAGTTGATTGATTCCGATTTGGATTAGACAATGGAAGGTTATTCTATTTCTAGAACTACCTGAGATGATGGTAACCTCTCACTTAATTACCCCATTATTAATTAAATAATATTGGTGAAATTTTACATAGAGAAGAGCTATTGCCAGCATTAGTCTTGAACGAAGTTTGACTGAGATTTATTTAAATGGTCAATTCTTTTACCAACAATTAAGATTAAATTTCATTTTTTTTTTAATTGTGGGGTATATTAGGGATTATTTCCACTTGTGAAACTCTAGTTTCAGAAATGCCTGGGATTTCAACATCAAGTGATGTGGAAATGATGGTACATCATGTTACACACACTATTTGGAAAAGAGGGGATCAAGGGAAAGTGGGGGCAAGAGGACAAATATGAACAACTTAGCGTAGGGCAAGCTTTGTCACAACTACTCATCGATATCATCATCGCTAATAATAGACATCTTTACTATCTGGATCACAACCACCATAGCATATCGCATTAATTTGTGATTTTATACCAAATATAAAAACAAGGACATGAAGAAATCAATCAAAAGTCATATATTGGGTCCATTTTTACACCACACCGAAAGGCAATCTCAATTTATTTTGCAAGGTTCTTCATTTTCCTAGCAAGCTCCACGCACCCCATTTGTGACCATGCCCCGTACCATCAACTTGTAATTGGATGGCCTCGGATTTAGATGTGAATCGTGAGAAGAAAGGGAGAATTACTAGGTGTATATATTCTATATAAGGATGGAAATATATTGTATCCATTATTTATCTCTCTCTTTTTTCTTTTTTTGTGGTTGGACCACATGAAAAAAAATGATATACGGAAAAGGATCTACATCCTTTATTGGTGTGTGAGAATTCTTGGTAATGACATCTATTTTCATGGACTAGAAGCATAGCAAGTAGTGGGACATGCACGAGGCCATATCTATTAATTGTCATTAAAAAAAAAAAAAACGAGAAGAAGAAGAGGAAGAAAGAGATGTATGTCAATTGGCCAAACTCACACGGGTTGGCTGGCTAGTAATTGACAATATAATCGTCACTATTGGCAGCTACTACATGCACCACTTGCCGACCCTATTAAAGGTTACAAATTCAATTTTATTTTTTGTTTTTCTGATTAACAAACCTCCTTCAATAGAAAAGGGAATAATCTCATCTTCTTTCATTGTATATCCTTTGTCATTGTTTACATGCCATTGATGTCTGAAAACACATGACGGTGGCTCTAAATTTTTTTTACAAATAAAAGATTAATTGAAAAAATAAAATTTTTATTGGAATCTTCGTCTAATAATTTGAGGAAGTTAAAAATTTGAAATTATATATTGGTTTCAAAAATTCAAGTACTAGGTTAGTTATAATTAACAAAAGGTAGACATCATTCTTTTCAAGTGAAAAATTATGTTTACTTGTGATTTTTTATTTTATTCAAATGTTATAATATTTTGAACTTATTAGCAAATTTTTTTTTGAAAGGGTTAATATTAGTCTCTAAAAACAAAAAATTCGTTGAAAAATAACATCAATCCCTAAAATTAGAAGACTTGTCGAAATATTGACGTTTAACCCTAAAAAGGAGAGTCACGTTCAAGTTGCAAAAAAATAAAAGAAAACAAAGGACATAATCCATATTTATTTTAAAACTTTTGACATTGATTTTTTTATAAAAAAAAATATATCGAGGAATAAAGCTTATCTTGAAAAAAAAAATTATGTTGAAATTGCTAAAAATATACATAACTCATATTTGAGAATTGGGTTTTGGACCCGCGCACAAAGATGAAATAAACTTGGTGTTAGACCCGCATCATTATTTTTTATTATATTTATTTCAGATATTTTACAAAATGCAAAAAACAATTACAGAAACATGTATAAAAAACAAATAATATACCCCTAAAATTCCCCAAAATTATCAGAGTGTCACTATACAGAAAAAGGACCGAAATAGCCTTGAACTTCCCTAAAAATGATAAAAATACCCTTGGCGACATGTGTAATTTGTGAGTGGCCGCTGTTGGACGGTGGGATTGTTTAGCAAGATTGCAAGCTAAAAGGGCAGATTATGGTATATCTCGGTGAAAGGATTCCAATAATGGTAGTGGTGGCTACCGTTGATGTCTGATGAGAGAGAATCGACTATTTGAAACTTTGGGTGGCTGAAGACATCGTAGCCTTTTCCAGGTAATATAAGGGGGAGAAGTCGATTAAAACCACCTGGGGTTTGCTCTCGAGGAAGATATGAGTCTTTCTGTGGTGTTCCGGCAGCTTGATGTGGCCGAGTTGTGAGGTTTGAGGAGAGAGAATCGGAGGCGAGAGGAGAGAGAGTTTTTGAGGTTTGCTATGGTGAGGACACTAGCATGGTAAGTCGGTGCACCTGGATCTTGTGGACCACTCAATCACTTCTTAATTAATCATTCAGCTACGTTTACTTTACCTAAAAATTGATTACACGATCCTAGTTGACAGATATTAGCTTTGGTGTGATAAGATACACAGGATGCTTTGTATATCTGGTGACGTGGCAATATAGGATCAAAGAATAGATTTTGTTAAGGGTTGAAATGGATTTGGATTTTAATTTAGTATGAAGCCATATTATATTAAATCTAATTAAGAGTTCAAAACTAATACTATTAAATGTAACCATTAAGATATTTTTAGTATTTTTTGAATTATTTTTTTCAAATTAATATCTTAAGAAAAACTAAAAAAATTTATCAATTATTATACTGGCTTTCTTCCTTTCTTCTTCTTTTCTTTTTCAAACTTGTAAATGGCTTTTGTAGCCACATTTATGTACAGAAAACATGGCAAAAAATATGGAGCCATCCAAAAAAAATAAATTACTTGGACCAAGTACTTCGTTAGAAAAAATAAATCTCATGCATTGTTAATTTTAGTTTTGTTACATATAATAATAATAATACAGGTAAAATTAAAAACTCAAATTAGTATTAAAAAAAGCTCGTTTCAACCGCTAAAAATTAATTTTAAATATTAAAAACTATTTTTTGACCGGTATCAACCCAATAAACCTTGTTTCGACAAAAATAATAATATTTACCTAAAATGGCATGAAACTCAATTTTTATCCTGATTGACATAGTTTGACTCGTATTGATCTAATGGACATGGTTTTGACCGAAAATAATGGTTTTGCCCCAAAATATTCTAAAATTCATTTTTTATCTAGGTCAACATGGTTTGACCTATATATTTCCTGATGGGATCGGTTTTCACTGAAAATAATAGTTTTAACCCGAAATAGTCTGAAACTCATTTTGTATCCCGTTTGACATGATTTGACTCGTATTGACCCGATGAACACGATTTTGATAGAAAATGATGACTTTGATCCAACACGAAACTTATTTTTTACATATGATATGAAAAACTGGTTTTTTATGGTTGATCCAATAAAAATATATTTTTGAATTTTAAATTTTTTTCTTAATTGTTTTGGATTTTTTTGAAGAAGAATAAAGATAAAATAACAAACAAGAAAATTTTATGGAATCCAAAATTGGATTATTACATTGTCAATGAAAGTTAGTGAGTAAACAAAAAAACTGAAAAACCGATTAAACAGATAAAATAAAAAAATAACCGAAAAACCCGAATCGTGAAAAAAAACCGATTAGAATTTTGAAAAAACCGACTGGTTTGGTTTTGGTTTTATAAGTTTGAAACCGAAAAAACTGAACCGAACCCAAACCGAAAAAAATTAAGCCAAACTGGAAAAAAAACCGAGCCAAACTAAAAAACCGAACCGAAATGGGTTTGAACTAGTTTTTGTTCTAAAATAACCGAATCAAAATCGGTCAATTTGAACCGATTCAAGTTCTTTTTAAAAAAAAACCCGGTTTGATTATTTTTTTTAATAAAAACTAGATCGAACCGAAAATAATCACCCCTAATAAAAGTCACCAGATGTTATCTCCTGGAGTGCTTTTATTTGCTAAAGACTAATTAATCTTCAATTTTTATCTAATGCCTTTTATTATCTCAAATCACTGCAATGTCTGTATATATATATATATATATATATATATATAGCCAATCGAAGAATTAGGAAGCCAACCACCTCATGCCTTCTTCGAATTGAGAGAAGTTTTAATACTGTAAATAAACTAAACCCTATTTGCTTGCTTTGCCTTAATTTCTTTAATGTCATGATCATTGACCAAGGATAGAAAAAAATAAAGCAAATAAAAATGTCAACATCATAGAATCACATTCTTATGTCAAGTGTGCGGATCCTTCCCCTCCCTCCTCAACCTTCCTTTAAAATTCAATTATGACAGCAAGAGGGTAAGATTTTAGATTCAATGCCCATACACCACGCATCATGCCCTATTTCAAAAGGAACCCTTTAAAAGCAGAGTCTTGCCTCTCTTGATAACCATTTACATATTAATTACTTGATGTAACGTGCAATGTACATTGATATTGATTATCTTTGACATTACCAATTATGCATTCTACACCAAAAACAAGGGCACTTAGGCATTAATTGATAGCAAGAAAATTCTAATTAACTTAAATAAGTCGATTTGTGTGAATGCGAAAATGAAAAGTTGGAGATATAATTGGTGTTTTGTTCGACTTCAAAGGAGGCTAGCTGTGGATTAGTATAACTTTGTTCTTTGACAAAACATGGCCAAATCAAGAGGGCAACAGCTTAACAGGCTAGCATGACAAGCTATTAGCTCATCTAACTTTGGTATGCCAACTCCTCGCATCAAAATTTGTACTCTGAAAATTGACATAGCACAATACAGCCCCACCAATTTTATTTGTCAAATCTTTCATAATGGGCCCCAGGGGACACAAAAATAGGATCCCAGTATCTAGGCCCATGTCTTTGTCCTTAATCTTTGATTAGGGTTAGGGTCCACTGTTATATATATATATATATATATATGAAAGAGTGCCATTGAAGTAGTCTACTTCAAGATTTATCCATGTCCCCTGCACCGGCGTGGGGTTTGAAGGGGATGGACGATGGAAAAAGCCAAGCATAACTTATGGATTCAATTAAGGGCAATGGGCCCAAGATATGAACCCTAACTTTTGTGATGCATGCTGTATAAATTAATGAGGGTCTAGGGCACAAGCACCTAATGGTCCAGCACCTTAAAAATGATGTTGCTTCCTTTGTTCTCTCAACATACGTTTCCCTCTAAAGATAAGGACCCCCATAGTCAAATTAATGACAAGTTGTCAGAAAGCCAGCCAGCGAACCAAATACATTCATGACTTCTTGCATATTCTAATTTTTGTTAACTTTGATGGTTCTTGCCATTGGTTTTACTCTAGGGAAATGGATATTTGGTAGGGATATAAGGTAGTGGAGTAGAACCAAAGCTAGGGTTGATATGATATTTGAGAGGCATCATTCATTTCATGGCTGAGTTAAAAAGCCACTAAAGTTGAAGCAATAGATCGAAAGTATAAAACTAAAGAAAAAGAAAAGTAGCTAGGGAACCGATGGAAACCCTTTATTTCTAGGGTTTTGAAGATGGTGCACATCATATTCTCCCACTAAACCTTATTCCTTCTATCCCGTTGATTAGGTCTTGGAGATTGCAACATCAAACCTACATGTATAGTGTAAACTATTAAACCCATTTTGGTAGGAATGATTATGTCTTGCTTTTTGAAGCTTTTTAAACCTCAAAGTTTTGATATATAACCAAAATATAACCTCATAATTCTGGTGTTTTTTTTTTTTTTTTTTTTTTTTTTTAGAGAGAGAGAGAGAGTGAAACCTTATTCCATTCGTATTGGGACTAGTGGGTGCCCATGACATCTAGCAGAACTGACTTTTCTTTGTAGAGGAGCAGATAATCAAGACATTGACATGGTACAATTTCAGCTTTCAATTTAAGAATAGTATAAGAGATGGATCAAGAATTATATACAAGGGAACACATTAGTACTATCTTTTTTATTCTAGACGTTGAACTTTCACTTTCTGCTTTTGAAGTCCCAAAAGATGACCTAGTGATTTTAATTTTTTTTCATGAATGAGCAGGAACAGCAAAGTGGATGAAATCGAAATCTTGGGTGGAACTACCGAAGAACCATGGATGGATGTTGAAGTTCATAAAATATAAGATTGGTGTGGACCATCATAACCCATTTATACTTCATGGGTTAAGAGTCTAATTAAGTACATTTGTAGACTATAATAGCTGTAACCTAGCCAACTCTTGAGCTAGATTCTAAAATTTAGGCAGAATCGAAGTCACTCTGGCTATTAGATGCCCCTTGTTTGTACTCGGACCGATAATGTCCATCCATCTCTAATATCGTGTTTCCTTTTGTCTCTATTCTCATGGTCTAAAAATGCAAGGAGAGGAGGGTGAAGGGGGCAGAGGAGAAGTGGGGCATTAGTAGCTGTGGGGAAAACTTTCCATGCCAAGGACACTCTAATATCATTAACAAAGCAAAAGGAATTTTTCTTTTTTTTTTAATCTCTCCATCTCTAATTGGGACTTAATTTCTATTATCTAAGGACTATAACAATTAACCATGTCCAGGCTAGGATGGTTTGATCTTGTCAGTAAATATTCTTTCTGAAGGGTTCTTCCCAACGTTGTTAATTGCCTACAGGTAGCTAAGAACATGAATACTGCGTTCTTTGTTAGAAAAATAGAATTATACGTTAGCCAAAACCCACATAATCTCATCACCTGGTTTGTGTGTGTGTGTGTTTTGTTTAGATTTGCAAACAATAATCTTCAATTACCAACGTCTATTTGGATTATGAATTGTACATTACTGGCCTTGAAACCTTTTTTTTTTCTTAAGTTAGATCTCCTGCTTTACCTTCCTATAGATTTTGAGACTGCATCGTTTGACATAGTTAATGTCATCTTGACTTCAGCGGTAAAGATTAATAGCATATTTGTTTTTATGTTTTAAAAATATTTTTTATATTTTTAAATTAGTTTGATATGCTTTATTAAAAATAAATTTTAAAAAATAAAAAATATTAATTCAATATATTTATAAATAAAAAATATTTTAAAAAATAACAACTAATAAACTATTTTCAAAATAAACTGCGAGATGTTCATCAAAACATTGATTTTTCAAGACTGCAGTGTATAGGCCCAAATAGCTAAAGCAAACTAATTCCATGATCATAAGACCCATTGTCCTCAGCTTACAGGCCTCTACAGAGAACCACTTAACTGGCAGTGGACCTAGCTTTGTCAGCCATTACTCTCTTTTTGTGTTCTTGATGAGCCACTGCCCAGCCATTTTTACATCCTAAATGAATTTCTCTGTTTCTTTGCTTTTTCTTCGCTGTACGCATTATAAATTTCATCCCCCAATCCGTAAATACGAACTCTATATAAACTTTTGATTCATTATAATATTTTTAAAAGACTATAATACTTTTAAACTATTTAGATTCTAATACATGTTTTCAATGTAAATAGAAGGCATGATTGCGTGCTGCCATGGGTTTACTGAGTATATATGTATGAAGGTATTATAATTATAAAAAGTTAGAGACCGAATAAAATATATAGAGTTAGCATTGTATAATTTCATATACAATATTTAAAACTAATTTATTCACTATAATATTAATTTCTTAGGACATAAACACATTCAAATATAAATACAACAAAACTATATTACTATTTAAGATAAGGACATTGTTCTTAATTACATACCCGACAAAAAAATAATTTAAACATTTCAAAATTTTTTAACATTCAGGTGATATAAAACATAATATCAATACTTTCAATACAAAAATTAATTTAAACAGGAATTTTCATCTATACATCTACTTTCCAGTTCGAGGGTGCGAGGTACCTAACAACATATTTATATAACATGTGAATATTTGGTAAAAACTAGAAAAATTATACTTATTAATAATACACTTTAAATAAGGATTATTTGAAGCATATACAATAATATACGCACTAACTCATTAAGTGAAGTACTTATCGTCAATATATTAATTTAATTTAAATTTTAGTTTTTTGCCAATCTTTTACTAGATATCTAATATTATTATTTGTATTAGACTCAAATCCCTTGAGTTTTGCAGCACAGCCTAGCCCAAGAACACTTGGGTTAGGCGCCAGCCCCGCCCAAGGCTAATGAGTTCAAGGCTAATGAGTTTGGTGTCCAGACCTAACTATTTATATTATAAATATTATTATTTTTATTATAATTAATATTAAAAATATTATTATTTTTATTATTAATATAATAATTAATAAATTTTAAAAAAGATTTAATATTAACCATAAATTTGATTTTAAGAGTAAACTTAAAAATTATTATTATTATTATTAAATTAAAATTATTATGACATAAATTTATTTTTAAAATTAAAAAATATATGACTTAGTTAAGAAATTAAAATCATTATAATATTATAAATATTTTGAATCAGATTAAAAAATAGATGAAACTTGATTCTTTATTGATAAACTCAACACTTAAATCTTAGATATTATTATTATTTTTATTAAAAAAAAAGTTGCCCGAGTATTACCTAACTAGGGTGGTGTATAAACATATTTTAGATTAAAATTTTGTTTGTTGATAAATTTAACACTTTTAAATCTTAGATATTTTTAATATTTTTTATTAAAAAAAAGTTTGCTCCAAGTTGCAGACACAACACCTAACTAGTGTGTGCATATATATATATATTATCATTTAGTTATATGAAGTGTTTTTCTTTGTAGATCAACCAAATTCAAGATATTTTTGATTCTTTTATTGTAAAAACGAAATGCATAAGTTGGTCCCCCCCTAACCTAAAAATCATTTAGTTGTTTTTCTTTCCTTTGTTTTTTTTTTATAAAACCCCCCCGTCTTCAATCATTAATTTAATAGACTATGAGTTCTAATTTTTACATAGGATTCAATAAACAACAAAATAAAAATTTGTACTTCTCAGCAATTTCATGATATTTTTAGCTATTAGAGATAAAAAGCTTTGAATATTTTATTTTTAAATATCTTAAACTATAGATGTCACATCCGTCCAATTGATATAACGTAAGATCTTCTTCTCTTTTTTTCCAATAAGACGAAAGAGAGAGTAATAAGACCAATATAAATAGAGTATATTGCCACACTATGCCTCGAAATGCATAATTGAGATGCAATAGTAATTAATTAAGACAAGCATGGTTAGTGCAACTACTCTCATATGCATAATAATAGCACTCATGAAAGTGGAAAAGGGAATATTGGTGAGTTGATCTTGATTTCTTTGAACTCTTTTTGACATAAAGCTTCTTTAATGTGACAGGGTTTAGATAACTAATGTTTAAAAAATTATTTGTAAATAGTTTTAAGAAGATATGTTGTTAATTCTCTTGACTTGGACTTTGTACATAGTGATATTATTTTATATTTAATCTTATTAATTAAAATAAAATAATAAAATTCAAACTTATAACTATTTATACATCAAGATTTTAATATTTTATAAAAGAATCATTGTAATTCAAAAACTTAAATGGCTAAATGAGGCACAAATGCTGTCTTCTCTTCTATCAATAACAACCATATATATGAAGTACAAATCCGTAGATACAATGATTTTATCGCCAACCTAATTCTTGTCAAATCCTCGTCATCCCAATATTTATGCTCAAAAATTCAGGGCACTGAGATTGATTCCAATACGGGTATTATCAAGTCTCAACCCTTTTAAAATTGAACGGTACCTAATGATACACTATTAATTAAGTACTAAGCCGTACGTAATGATACATTATTAATTAAGTACTAAGCCGTAACTAATTACACATTATTAAGTACTGAGCCCTAACTAGATCAATGTTATGATCTCTGATAAAATGACGGCATGAAAAGGACTCATTCAGTTCTTTAACGATCGATAGATACCACCACCATCCAAGATCATTGTCAACGTGCGGCATGGGTTTTGCCGCATGGTAGATCAGTAGATATGATCGAGCAATTTGCAGTTTTCAAATGATCAAAACGGATGCTCTCGTGATCAAATAGCTAAACTTTTTGATCAATGGCTGGCTTGGCTTGGTGTCATCCTGTGTGACTGAATAGGTTCCAGCAGGGTTTCATTAGGAGGCCATATAAATTGATGGATTAAAAAAAATAAAATTGGTCTCTCTTGAAATTAGAACCTATTCACATACGACACTAAACTAATTCTAAGGATACACTTAAATCACTAATTATTAACATGTTTTGTACGATGAAGTGTTTTTGTCTGCTTAAATCACTAATTAAAGCTAAATATTAGGTTTATCATAATATTTTTCGACCTAGTTTTTACATATAAAAAATAAATACTTTCTAATTTAGTTCTAGGTACTTCTTACATGTGAGTTTCGGATTTGGCAACATAATTAGCCTAATCATTATTATTATATATATGATCTGGTTTAAACTCACAATTAACACAAGAAACCACGAGGATCACACACTCACCTGTAATCAAATGGCAAAATACATTCACTCATGAGGTATTTGGACACAAGCCCTCCTGCTACATACACATGCTGGCTCGTGTCTTGATAATCTATTGCCATTTTATAGAAAACAAGAGAGAGAGAGTGGGGTTAATGCCCGTTGACGTCAACTCAAGACATAACATGCATGGTGACGAATATTAGCCCGTAGCCCCGTACTCTATACATCACTTGTTTTAATTACTTCTTGATTCCACGACTTATATATATATATATATATATATATATATATATATATATATATATATATATATATATATGGAAGGAGACTATTTCATTTGGATTAATTAAGGCAATAAGTCCAAGTACTTAGTTAGTGACCTTTCAACCAACATTATCTGGAATATTTATCTTACAAATTAAAAACATCTAGTCACAAGATCACACTCAACTTGTTTTTTCGTTTTAAATAACGATGAATCCAATGTCTTACGCCGCAATTAATCATTTAAATTTCATTTTCTAAGAAAAAATAAAAAGTCAAATATTAAAATTAGATATGTTAATTTCATCCATGCCTGATAAATGCTAGCCCGATCTAAATAGAGAATAAATTTTATAGATAATTTTGGATTGAGTAAAACTTCAAAACGATAATAAGTTGGGTTTCAGGTTGGGTTTCAGGTTGATTATAGATACTACCCAGGTCATCCTGAAACCTTAAACTTTTGATAAAATTATATTTAATTATATAGAGTAATACATAAAAAAAAATAGAGTCGGGTTATGGATATTTAAAACTTAATCAAGTAAGATTCGTGTGTTTAAAATACATATCTATAGACTTTTGAATTGGATATAAATAGTTATTTTATATTAGAGTTTTAATATAAATAGAATAAAACTTGATTCATGAAAATTCATGGTAATAAACACAACGAACACAAATTAGAATTTTCCTAACTTTTAGTACATTTTGCTAATATTCTTATCAAAAGAAGTATATCTAAAATTTCCGTACAAGCAATGAAGAATGACAAATTCTTGTATTATTAAACATTAGTTTCTTTATTGTTAGTCTCTAAAAAAACCCATGTTCTTGTTTTCTTTCCTTTGTTGACATTTAGAGATGAGTCCAGATAAATTCAATATATATATATATATATATATATATATATGAGAGGATATATACTATAAATAACTATATATATCAAGCAAAAGTCGGCAATATTTTTTCCTAGTATATTATGCAACCATATATGCATAGAACATGCCATAATTACTATTCTAACATTTGAGATGAACAATAATGATGCAGACAAATTTATATATAAGGAGGCAACATGCACCGATAAGTGCAAGACAAAATCTTTCAATTAGCAACTATTAAGAAATATAGCTAGAGAACCATCATCATCAATGGCTACTTCAAATCCAAAGCTCTTAATCATTTCCATCTTCTTCATTATCCTTTCATTCTTAACACTTCAAGCTGAATCCGTAGAAAAAGAGGGATGTGTAGAAGAAACAAGCTCTTGCAATGACAAAGCTAAAGCTTTAACCCTAAAGATAATAGCCATAGTCTCTATCTTGGTTACTAGCATGATAGGTGTAAGTGCACCTCTTTTTACACGTTCAATCCCTGCTTTACACCCAGATCGAAACCTTTTTGTGATTGTTAAAGCCTTTGCTGCTGGTATCATTCTTGCAACTGGGTTCATGCATGTGTTACCGGATTCTTTTGATATGTTATCTTCAAGTTGTTTGCCAGAAAATCCATGGCACAAGTTCCCTTTTACTGGGTTTTTAGCAATGTTATCTGCCATAGTGACACTAATGGTGGACTCATTGGCCACTAGTGTCTATAGCAAGAAGTCTAACGTTGGAGTTAACCCTGAGAGCATTACTCATGGTGCTGAACCAGATCGAGAGATGGCTTCTAACGTTGGACATTTCCATGGCCATGGACACCATTATGAGGACAAACTTGCTAGTGGTGCAAAACAATTGCTTCGGTACCGGGTTGTTGCCATGGTTAGATTTCATGACTTTGTTTATTCTTCAATCATATGCTTCTAAATTGAATACTAACAAGTAGGGAATCACAAAATTAACCCCTAAGGTATTAGTCAATTGGGTCCATGAATTTTCAGACAATTTGCAATTGGGTCCTTTATTTTTCATGTTTGCAATTTTTTTCCCTTCAAACTCTCTTCAAAATGGAACAATTTGGTTCATAAATATGCAAATTAAATGGAAAGTATTAAGAGACAGGGATAGGAAGATGCAATTAATAAACACTCGAAATGTTAAGGATCAATTTGATAAAAGTTTCTCGTTGGGAATCAAATTGAGGTTTTTCCTGATAAGTATAATGGGATGTGAAAAACCGTTCATATTTATACTATTTCATTTCATCATTTAAATTTTTTATCCTCTTCTTTCTTTATTTAACTTGATTTACATCTTTTTATTAATTTTTATTGATTTCTTATATCACATATAAACTATTCATTTCTAGAAATACATTTTAGACTGGATTATTAATGTCTGTACGTGTATAATATCATAAAACTAATATAGGTAGATACATTAATAAATAAATATTTAAATATAAATTTTATTCCCCTGTAAAAACCCTCTTTAAATTGATATAGGTAAATACATTAATAAATAAGTAAGTAAATATTTTGAGACAATCTTTAATAGATAGTAAAAACAAAAGGTTTTTTTTTTCAAAATAAAAAGATTACCAAATTTCCACTTAGAATTCTAGATTTATTTTTGGACTCAAAAACAATTTTTGAAAAATAAATTTCCACTATGACTGGCTATTCTGTAGTGACAATTTTTGAAAAATAAGTTTCCACTATGACTGGCGCTTTCAAACACCATTTAATAAATTTCCACTTAAAATTTATGTAGTGACAAATAAATGGTCGTCGTGATTATATATAGAGATGATCTCTAGGTCACACAATAGTAAATAAAAATCTCGAAGCTCACTCTTTCCATTAAGTTAGTGCAAATTAACAAATATATCCATAAGAGCCGGTCGATCAAGGGACGGAGCCAAGTTAAATTGTGAAATATGGCCACTTGACCCCTATGAATTAATATATATATATATATATATATATATATATATATATATATATATATATATATATATATATATATAGTCAACTACACATTTATTATAAAGTCAGTGAGATCATGGGGAAAAAAGAGAGATCATTAGTAAATTATTTTATTAATAACATGTTTCTTTTGTTTTAGCGTTAAAGTGATATTGTTGAATTAATTTGTATATAACAAATGGCTTACGTAACTTTTCAATTTGTTAAAAATAGGGCCATTATTAATTTTAATGGCTGGAAAGGTAGGTTATAGTTTTTTATATTCATCATTTTTATTTTTATTTTGTTTATCGGAAGGCTCATTAAACATTGGACGGGACGGTCATCTTCCATTACATAATAATTAAATAAATAAAAAGACACAAACACACACATATGTAATAATATAGAAGTTAATTCAAAATATATTAGAAGAAATACAATGTTTTCTAATAACTTGATCCTTTCTTTTCTTCTTAACTTCATAAGTTGCCATCATGAATTCTTAGCCATATTCTTAGCTATCATGGCTGGTTGCAGGTATTAGAATTGGGCATCATTGTGCATTCAGTTGTGATAGGCCTCTCTCTTGGAGCCTCAAGCAACACTTGCACAATTAAGGGCCTTGTGGCTGCTCTTTGCTTCCATCAAATGTTTGAAGGAATGGGTCTTGGTGGTTGCATTCTCCAGGTAATTTATATATATAAAAAAAAACCCCAAAAAACCTCTATAAACTCTTATAATTCACGTTCACAATCACAGTCAATGATATTTTATCGGCATAACATATATTCTTTGTGTTAATTTAAATAGGCTGAGTACAAGCCTTTCAAGAAGGCAGTCATGGCATTTTTCTTCTCAGTAACAACTCCTTTCGGGATTGCACTTGGCATTGCACTGTCCAAAATGTACAAGGAAAACAGTCCTAGTGCTTTGATCACTGTTGGTTTGCTCAACGCATCATCTGCTGGACTCTTGATTTACATGGCATTGGTTGATCTCCTAGCTGCCGATTTTATGGGTCCAAAGTTGCAGGGTAGCATTAAGCTCCAGGTTAAGTCTTACATGGCTGTACTTCTGGGAGCTGGCGGCATGTCTCTAATGGCGAAATGGGCATGAAATGGTTCGTCAGTTTCTCGTGGAAGAATCTGTCAAAGTCTCCCATGTCATATTATTACTCCAAAACTGTGTCTTCTGTACGACTTTCCTTAAAAGTTGAGTATGTTTTTTTTTTTTTTTCCTGTCATGTAATATTATATTGGCATGGACGCAGAAAATGTCGTAGCAAAGGTCGCTGTGGCACTTGACGCCTGTATCAAAAGATAAGCCACAGATTACGAATTCTAAGGCCGTGAATAACAATATAGTCCTATAAACTTTAACAAGTCTGGGATGTCTTTGGCTTTAGAACTTTGTCCTTCAATTACTTTTTACAGTTCTTTCAAAATCTACTTTATACCCTAAAGTATATTTACTTTCATTTATAATCAAATTAAATTTATTTCTAAAGTAAAAATTCCAAATATTTTATTTTATTTATTTATAATTAAAACAACTGTTCTCGTACATTGCAATAAAAAAATGAAGCTCTCTCTCTCTTGAAGGAAAAGATATGAAATGTATTTATAACTAATATGAAGAAATGCTATTTCGATTTTATATAAAGTTTGATTCCTAATTGAAATAGTTACTTTTTCTACTTTCAATTATATAAAATAAATATTATTTTACTAAAATAAAAACTAAGACCGACTCATCGAGATTCAATATTTAGGAGATACAAATCCCATATATAAAATGCTTATTGTTAAAACGTTTCATAAAAAATATCAAACATTTAATTTAATTCAATAAATATTTGGATTTATTAAGATTAAAACAATTTATTAATATTAATGAAAAACATCAACATCTTGTTGAATAAACCTAATTAAAGGTAATTTTATCAAATAATTGAAGATTTTAGAGACTCATGGCCTGTATGATCATCTCAGAGAATGGCAAAACTTCCTACAGAAAAACATTATTATTGTATGGCACAAATTAATTCATCTTTGTGAAGGGTACGTATCAGAACCTCAATTAGGTTGGAAATATTAATTAGTTCACTATATATAAGGAATAATATAGGCTTTTTTTTTTTGGATAGGTCAAATTAATTCATCTTTAAATCATTCATTAGTTTTTTTTTATCATGAAATATTAGTTCAATCATTCATTCAGTTTCTATTATTTATCTAATACTGATACCGACATGTCTTCTAGTATAGCTAAAATATACAGGGAAAACATTATAGTTTTCCTTACATATTATTGTTGATTGTTATAATGTTTATTTTATTTTTTTTTAATTTTTTTAAAATTATCTTTGTCGATTTTATTTTTTTAATATTGAGTTGGTTAAAAATTAGCTTTTTAATTTTTTAAAAAAATATTGTGAATTGTTACAATATTTTTTTATATAGTTTTTTTGTTATAATTTTTTATAAATTTTTTTATTATTTTTATTTTTTTAATATTAAATTGAATAAAAATCATAACTGTAATTTTTTTTTACTGTTGAAAATAATTAATATAATGGATTCCTTGGATAGTGAATCCATGAATGGTACGAGGTGAGTAGATAAGGCAAAAGTGACTATTTATTTAAAAAGCGGCATCTGGAGATTTGTAAAAATTAAAAATTTAAAAATAAAAGCATAGTTATTAAACCCGGCCCGGCCCGGCGAGTCGACCCGGAATCCGGTGGCTAGACCGGTCCGGGTTTAACAAAAGACCGGCTGTGGCAAAGCCCGGCCAAACCGGCGAACCCGGACGAGACGGGGTTTTTTTTTTCAAATGTGGGATTTGAAACACATTAGTATATATACTCTATGTTCCCAAAAAAAAAGGCATGTTTTTTCAATGTGAGATAAAAAACCTTTTGGTTTAAATACTTCAACTTAAAAGGATAATATAGTATTTTTTCAATGTGGGATTTGAACCCCTTTCATATATATACACTATGTTCCCATGAAAAAAACCATGTTTTTACAATGTGGGATAAAAAACCTTTTGGTTTAAATACTTCAACTTAAAATGATAACATAGTATCTTTTCAATGTGGAGTTTGAAACCTTTTCATATATATACACTATGTTCCCATGAAAAAAACCATGTCTTTTTACTGGGATAAAAAACCTTTTGGTTTAAATACTTCAACTTAAAAGGATAACATAGTATCTTTTCAATGTGGAGTTTGAAGCCCTTTCATGTATATACACTATGTTCCCATGAAAAAAACCATGTTTTTTCAATGTGGGATAAAAAACCTTTTGGTTTAAATGCTTCAACTTAAAAGGATAACATAATTTCTTTTCAATATGTGATTTGAAGCCCTTTCATATATATACTCCATGTTCCCATGAAAAAAGTTATGTTTTTTCAATGTGGGATTTGAAACCCATTAGTATATATACTCTATGTTTTCAAGGAAAAAGTTATGTTTTTTCAATGTGGGATAAAAAACTTTTTAAAACATTATTTTAAACTTCATAATATGTATAATCTATATTTACATGGATTTTTTCATATGAAATATTAAAACTTTATTTTTTTTAATTTTTTCAGGTTAATCCGGGTTGATCCGAGTTAACCCGGTTGACCAAACCCGGGATCCGTTAGGGTCTAATAACTATGAATAAAAGTCTAGTAAAAAACAAGGAATGCCAGCAAACCAAGCAATAAAGGCTGGCCCTTTTCTCGCATTTCTCTTGCTCCATTTACACCGACAATAACCCGTAATACTCCTCATTGATTCTCTCTCTCCCCTTCTCCCTTAATCTTTGTTTAATGTAAGCGAAGTAGGAAAAGAAAAGGCGGGGTCTGTTATTTATTTTTTGTCAGATTTAGGGTTTTTTTTTACCTCTTAAACACAGTCGGATACACATAAATGGAATCATCAGATTAAATTCAATGACAGCCAGCATGGTATAGAAGCTTCATTTCTTGTCTTTTTAATTCATACCCTTTTTATTTCTTGATTCTTTTATTGTTTTTTATGTTGGTTTTGTTGTATGGATATGTTCTTTTGTGTTTTTTTTTGAAGTAAGTGGAGAGATTGGGAGCCACAAGGGTTACTGGGTTGATTTTGATTGATGTTTGATGTGATAAATTTTCTATCTTTGCTGTTTTGGGTGGTTCTTTTTTTACTTTTTAGGGGTTGTGATTAGTAAAGTTTGAAGCTTTGGATTGATCTGTTAATTGCTGTTTTTTAGATTTTGATTTAGTAGTTGCAAGTTTGAGGTCACTGTTTGACATCCTTTTTTTGTGTGTGTGTGTTTTAGGGGGAGTGGATGCTAAAGTTTGGATTTTTGGATCAATTCTTTGATGGTTTCACTCAAGTTTAGGGGAGATTGCATGTTGTCGATATGCAATTTACTTTGTGATTTGTAAAGAAATAGATGCTGATATAGGGAGTTTTTGGTTGCTTTGTTTCCGGGTTTTAATCAGAGTTTGATATAAATCACACCTTCAATCAATAATATCTGTCGGCTTCTGCTGGATTTTGTGTTGAAGATGGAGGGTCAAGTAGCTTTTAGTGATGGGTCTTCAGCGATTTTAGTCAGGGGGGGAATGAAATTGGAGGGGGACGAGGAAGATTTCCGTAGTTGTTGTGAAGATGAAGAAGTGTGGAAAGAGATTGAAGATATAGTGAAGGAAGAGCCAAAGGAAGATCTTGATGAATTTTCAGTGAAGATGTTTTTCAAGGGGATGTCAGTTGCTGAGGATGGGGACTCTGGTTCTGGGTTCTCTGGAATTGGTGTTGTCATGGAAAGGACTGAATATGTTCCTGTTATTCAGGTGCAAAAGAAGCTCGACTTCTATGTGGATGAATCTGTTGCTGATTATTTGGCTCTTATGGATGGTCTTGCTGAGGCCATGCAGAACAATATCCGCCGTGTGTATGCGTTCACTGACTCTGAACTGTTATATGATCAGGTGAGTCTTTCATTAGACATGATTTTTGCATCCTATTTCTACAATGTAGACAAAACTTACTATGATTGTGTAAAACCTGAATAAAAATCTCTGTGATAGAATTGTTGCCAAAGTGTTTTGTTTTTTTTTTTGTGAAATTACAGTGTGGTTTTGATAGTGCATTGCTGCATCAAAAGAAAGAAAACAATCTTTGTAGAAATAATTTATGGCCTCGCCATCATTATTATTGTATCTTCTCAAATCCATTTTGAAGAATTCACAATGCAAGACCAAGACATGTTTTAATTTTCCTTTTATGAATCTGGAGCTTCGAAGAATTTCTACTTTCAGTATTCTGAACAGTGGAAAGAATTTATTGGTTTGGAATCTCTATCATAGATTTAGTTCTGGACCAGCTATATTAATTATTCTATGATGTTCTTTGGCTACTGCAGCCACTCAAGTTCAGTGAAATAAATACTGGCGGTGATTCTGAATGCTATATGTTGTGCTAATTGTCTTCAGTCATTTTGATTTTTGCATCACTGATTTATTTCTCGAACAATAAGTGCTTCTCAATTATAGTTGGTGTCTCTCTTGGCCTTGATCTATGTAATAAAGATTTCACTGCCAATTCACCTTGTTTACACCATCTATTGCAGCCTTGATACCAATCTCGAGTCCAAATCCACCTGCACTCTAGTGCGACAATATAGGAGCCATCTACCTAACAGCCAATCCTCTCTATCACTCACGCGCGAAGCACATCGAACTGAATATTCACTTCGTGCGTGATCAGGTTGCCCAACATCAACTCCAGGTTCGGTTCATCTCAAGCACAGATCAGATGGCTGATTCATTCACCAAAGCACTCCCAACTGCACGTTTCTGCAATCTCTGAGACAATCTCAATGTTCATGAGCTCCCATTGCAATTGAGAGGGCGGTATGGCACAACTGACTCTCAACAAACGGATAAACCTCAACAACCAGATAAAGAATCTTAACGAATAGATAAAGTTCAAGTTCAAAACAAACGAGAAGATGAAGATCACGGAAGCAAACCCAGAAAATAACAAACTCTTGTAAATTTAAATACTTTCAAATGTTTGTAACAGAGTTGATTTTATCCAAAAAAAAAAAAACCCCTAAACAAGTGAGGAAAACGTTTCTACCACTTATATATTATTTCTTAACTCTATTACCAACTACTAAGAAATATAGCTAGAGAACCATCATCATCAATGGCTACTTCAAATCCAAAGCTCTCAATCATTTCCATCTTCTTCATTATCCTTTCATTCTTAACACTTCAAGCTGAATCGGTTGTAAAAGAGGGATGTGTAGAAGAAACAAGCTCTTGCAATGACAAAGCTAGAGCTTTAACCCTAAAGATAATAGCCATAGTCTCTATCTTGGTTACTAGCATGATAGGTGTAAGTGCACCTCTTTTTACACGTTCAATCCCTGCTTTACACCCAGATCGAAGCCTTTTTGTGATTGTTAAAGCCTTTGCTGCTGGTATCATTCTTGCAACTGGGTTCATGCATGTGTTACCAGATTCTTTTGATATGTTATCTTCAAGTTGTTTGCCAGAAAATCCATGGCACAAGTTCCCTTTTACTGGGTTTTTAGCAATGTTATCTGCCATAGTGACACTAATGGTGGACTCATTGGCCACTAGTGTGTATAGCAAGAAGTCTACCGTTGGAGTTAACCCTGAGAGTAATACTCATGGTGCTGAATCAGATGAAGAGATGGCTGTTGGACATTTCCATGGCCATGGCAACGGTCATGGACACCATTATGAGGCCAAACTTGCTGGTGGTGCAAAACAATTGCTTCGGTACCGGGTTGTTGCCATGGTTAGATTTCATGACTTTGTTTTACTCTTCAATCATAGGAATCTAAACTGAATACTAACAAGTAGGGAATCACAAATTTAACCCCTAAGGTATTAGTCAATTGGGTCCATGAAGTTTCAGACAATTTTAGAAGAATTAGCATGTTTTCTAATAACTTCCTTTCTTTTCTTCATAACTTCACAAGCTGCTGTCATGAATTCTTAGCCATTTCCTTTTTTAATCCAGATTTCTTGTAATCAAGATTTTAATATTCGCACAGATTTCTTAGCTTAAACATATAAAAAAGAATATATTTCGTCAAAACTTTTATTATTTAACTATAGATTGTTGGAATTGACCCCGTTCACAGACTGGCTAGGCAATTATTATAGGTTTTGAACTAATATATACAATCATGGCTGGTTGCAGGTATTAGAATTGGGCATCATTGTGCATTCAGTTGTGATAGGCCTCTCTCTTGGAGCCTCAAGCAACACCTGTACAATTAAGGGCCTTGTAGCTGCTCTTTGCTTCCATCAAATGTTTGAAGGAATGGGTCTTGGTGGTTGCATTCTCCAGGTAATTTATATATAAAAAAAAACCCCAAAAAACCTCTATAAACTCTTATAATTCACGTTCACAATCACAGTCAATGATATTTTATTGGCATAACATATATTCTTTGTGTTAATTTAAATAGGCTGAGTACAAGCCTTTCAAGAAGGCAGTCATGGCATTTTTCTTCTCAGTAACAACTCCTTTCGGGATTGCACTTGGCATTGCACTGTCCAAAATGTACAAGGAAAACAGTCCTAGTGCTTTGATCACTGTTGGTTTGCTCAACGCATCATCTGCTGGACTCTTGATTTACATGGCATTGGTTGATCTTCTAGCTGCCGATTTTATGGGTCCAAAATTGCAGGGTAGCATTAAGCTCCAGGTTAAGTCTTACATGGCTGTACTTCTGGGAGCTGGCGGCATGTCTCTAATGGCGAAATGGGCATGAAATGGTTCGTCAGTTTCTCGTGGAAGAATCCGCCAAGTCTCCCATGTCATATTATTACTCCAAAATTGTGTCTAAAAAAAAAATGGTGTCTCCTGTACGACTTTCCTTCAAAGTTGTGTATGTTTTTTAGTTTTTTTTCTTATTGCAAGTTCAAAGTTGTTTTTGTTTTATAAGTGTGTCGTTTCATAATTTCTTTTAAAGAAAGAGAAGTTTCATAATTTTGATGTTTCAACAATATGATATTTCGTGTTATTTTTCAGTCTTCTTTTTTCTCATTTAGTTTTTTTTTTCCAGTTTGAAGATAAAAAAAAAATACTTTCGAATGAGTTTAATTCTCCATCTCGGATAATCTTAAAAACACCCCTCTATACGAGCTAGGTTCAAATATACATAAAGTGAATATATATAGCACAGCAAAGAAAATATTTGTTAGCAGCAAATGCAACGGCAGTAGATAGCATGGGCTTGCCAACCAGCCTCATTGTGAGTTAGGCTAGACTCTAGAGGAAAGAAACTATGTGCTGGGCTAGCCTAACCCAGCCTATAGCTCCATGGCAATATTTTCTATGCATTCAATTAAAAAAAAACAAAAAAAACAAAAAAACAATTGTCATCTACAAGAGAAAAAAGAAAGAGGGAACATGATTTGGTCCAATCATTGAACTCACTTTTGGACTATTAGGGTTTCACATGGACTCAAACAAAGTTTGCTGGCCACCTTCATTAACAAATATAGGTGTGTGTTTTTATTTTCATAGCAACCTCCATCAATCATCCATGTTTATCTTATCTGCATGTCATAACCACACTACCAACCATACCCACCCTAGCCACCCAAAGAATATAGAGATTATTAGTAACACAAAGCTTTTTAATGAAACCAGCTATACAAGTTATGAATTGGACGGTTCGATATAATTCAATCAGATTATTTTAATTCTATACATTAAAATGATATTATTTAAAAACAATTAACTAAGATTTTGATTTATCGAATCAAATTATTGATCCACGGATCAAACTAGATCAACTTTGAGATGATTTTCTTGAACATCTAGCTTGAAATAAAGATGAATTTTACTAGCTAGGTCCTAGTTTTACCCGCTAGATTCGTTGAGGTTTTCAGTAATATAATAAAAAGACTAAGTTGCTTATAAGAAAGAGAGCAAATCCGAATAACACATCAACATCTAGCATGGTCACAGCGTTTCAATGAGCTTTAGTAGTTGGATTACTATCATATTCTCACCAGCAATTATATTTTTAACCTACTCTTTGTCTGGATTATCTTAAAGAAAAATATCAAAGGCATCTAACGCCTCTAATCAAGGAGTCAATGAGGCATCATGTCCCGTGGACTTGCACCATATCCTTCTTTGAAAATAAGATTTAAAACAAAACCATACGTTTTTTATATGGAAAGAGCACAGGGTTTCTTGATGAATTTGCATGAGAGTCTATGAGCACAGGGCTGACGCAAAGTATTAGCTCATAAAGTTTCTAAACTAGGACTTCTCCCTTACCCTACCACTAGCAGGACGATCTGAGCTTTATATTTTTAATGCTAGCTTAAGTAGTTCATAAATTCTTTAATTTATCATCGGTTTTAAAAATATTTTTCTTGCATCAATCTGCAGATGCATTCAAAAATTTATTTTCCCAGATGCTTTTCTCGATATTCAAATTCACAAAAGCAGATAATCAAACATTCTTCTAACATGTAGCCAAACTTGGATCTACAAATATATATGAAGCTTGATGCTTTGCTTTACAAATAAAAAGCACGAACAAAGGGGAGTTAAAAGTATGAAGGAATCGTCTTTTGACAAGAATGAAGGAATCATTTTAAATTTACTTTCAGATTGAAGTCATTCTCAGGAAAATAAAATAAATACAAGTCAATTATCTCTGAGTTTCCGCGAAAGTAAATTAATTGAGGACTATAAATCCAATCCTCCTTGTTTACAAATTTTGAAAAAACAAATTCGAAACAATAAATGTTGTTGAATTAATGATCATCAAGCACCGAATTGTTGATAGTGATTGAGTTTCGATCATGTTCTAGCATTTAATGAATTGTGAGGTTTGGTATATTTTTTTTATAAAATGTTTTGTTTACGGAAATATATTAAAGTAATTTTAAAAAAATTATTTTTAATATTAGTATATTAAAATAATTTAAAAAAAATTAAAAAAATAATTTGAAGGAAAAAAAATAAAAATTTAATTTTCTGGAAGTTATTTTTTTAAATTAAAATTATATTTTAAATTTTTTAACTCTATTAAAATGACTTGAAAATATTATAAAGAAAAAAAATTAATTTAACAAAAAAAAAAACAAAAACAGTCTGATGACGAATAGAAAAGGTAGTGGGTAATCATTATTGTCTCATTTTTCAACACTTTAGTGGGAGCATAGTTACAGTCCTCAGATTATTTTTTTATAAAGAGATGTTCGGGGAGGTGAAAAGGTCAAAACGAAAGCCACATTTTCCCTCGTTGAACAGGCGAAGAGCACCCATGTGCGCTTCTCTTCACAGTCCAATCTCTCTGGCTCAAGAATCTTTCATTTTATTTTTATTTAATCTTTTTAACTTCATCTTGAAACGTTTGTATTGGTTATGGAGATTTGAGAAATCAGAATAATATCCAACGAGACCAGATATCTGGATAACCACATTAAAGCTACCGACATGCATGAATTTTTTAGTGAGAGATCATAAACAACAATATAGACAACTTGTTAACAATATAATTAAACCTAATCCATTTAGCAGATTGATATAAAACTAGCAGCGGAAATTTACTTAAATTCAAGAAACTTAAATGAATCAACTTATAACTTGATTAATCCAGTTAAAACTCAGTTATGTTAATTAATCCAAATTAACCTGTTATATATAAAGAGTTGTAAACACAAGTTGAGAAGAGAATAAAAAAGAGAATATGTCAATGGGGTCAAATCTCGACAGGTTGGTGGAAACTTAACGATTCCGAGTGTCGAATTCTTTGCATGGTGGCATGAGATTCGTTGGTTGTTCTTATTTTTATAGTTTCCTTCAAATCAGCTGATAGCATCAGTGGTTTTATACCTGATCCTTCTCTAAGTTCTTTGATGGTCCGGGCTTTAATTTATTGTGAAAAATTGGTTGCGTTCTTCCTCAGCACCAATTGGCCTCTGCTTGCTTTTGTAGATAATGTTTTTAAGCCATGACTGATTGATACTTTTGCTGTTTATGTTCTTAGAATCTGCAACAAAGTTGACATGACCTTGGATGATTGATAAGTGGTGAATCAGAAGGCTAATATATAGTTCTCAAAATGATTTAATTGTTTATTACAGTATGTCAAGAAAAACTGGATCTGCAGCTAGCTACTCTACTGGGTTTTGCTGTTGCACAATTGAATTTCTTGGTTACTGCACTGCTGGGTTCAGCTGGATTTTCCTATTGTTGGTTATACAAACCATTCCGAAGATGCTGTTGAGCAGTAAAGCACTGTTAAACTCGTTTTTCAAAATATTATTTATTTGAAAAAAATATTAAGTTGATTTTTTAAGTATTTATTTATCATTTTGACATGTAAATATAAAAAAATTAAAATAACATAATTTTAATATTAAAAAAAAACATTTTACTTCATGTTACCAAACGCGTTACCAAATGCGTCATAAACTGTAGCTATTGTTACTTTGTGATTGTTAAATATTTTATTTAAATTAATTTAAAGCCACGACAGTGTAATTTCTATTTGTCCTCCGAAGTCTACGATGTGTTTGAACTTTGAAAAGTTCTTGAATACTTTGATTGTTTATTTTGTCATGGTATGCCATAATTATAATTATAAAATTCAATCTGAATTGAGTTTTATTTTGAATTATTTTTTATTAAAATAAGATTATTCTAATTTTTTAAAAAAATTATAAACCCTACTACCTTTTGATCCGGGTTGTCCTACTTTATAACAATGACCAGAACGTAGAGGAGGAGAGCTAGTCTCTTCTTTTCATTTTATCAAAAATCAAGTAAAAAAATTATAGGCCTGCAAGAATGCTCCTGTGGGCTTAAGAATTTACCATATCTGTTTAGAATTTAACCGATCCGAGACAATCGACTTGATGAATTATCTTGATTCATGGATTTAAATCGGTCTATAATTTTGAAAAACTTTATGTTCAGGTCAGATAATTGTATTTTTCATCCTAATAAAATCTTCCCTAACTGTTGAAAATAATTAATATAATGGATTCCTTGGACAGTGAATCCATGAATGGTACGAGGTGAGTAGCTAAGGCAGAAGTGGCTATTATTTATTTAAACAGTGGAATCTGGAGATTTGTAAAAATTAAAAATTTAGAAATAAAAGTCTAGGAAAAAACAAAGAATGCCAGCCAACCAAACAATAAAGACTGGCACTTTCCTTGCTTTTCTCTTACTCCATTAACACCAACAATAACAGTACTCCTCCTCATTGATTCTCTCTCCCCCCTATCCCTTAATATTTGCTTAATGTAAGCGAAGTAGGAAAAGAAAAGGCGGGGTCTGTTATTTATTTTTTGTCAGATTAGGGTTTTTTTTACTTCTTAAACACAGTCAGATACACATAAATGGAATCATCAGATTAAATTCCATGACAGCCAACATGGTATGGAAGCTTCATTTCTTTTCTTTTTAATTAATACCCTTTTTTATTTCTTGATTCTTTTAATGTTTTTTTATGTTGGTTTTGTTGTATGGATATGTTCTTTCAAGTAAGTGGAGAGATTGTGAGCCACAAGGGTTATTGGGTTGATTTTGATTGATGTTTGATGTGATAAATTTTCTATCTTTGCTGTTTTGGGTGGTTCTTTTTTTTACTTTTTAAGGGTTGTGATTAGTAAAGTTTGAAGCTTTGGATTGATCTGTTAATTGCTGTTTTTTAGATTTTGATTTAGTAGTTGCAGGTTTGAGGTCACTGTTTGACATCCTTTTTTTTTGTGTGTGTGTTTTTTAGGGGCAGTGGATGCTAAAGTTTGGATTTTTGGATCAATTCTTTGATGGTTTCACTCAAGTTTAGGGGAGATTGCATGTTGTCGATATGCAATTTACTTTGTGATTTGTAAAGAAATAGATGCTGATATAGGAAGTTTTTGGTTGCTTTGTTTCCGGGTTTTAATCAGAGTTTGATATAAATCACACCTTGACGTCATAATATCTGTCGGCTTCAGCTGGATTTTGGAGTAAATAGTGTTGAAGATGGAGGGTCAAGTAGCTTTTAGTGATGGGTCTTCAGCGAGTTTAGTTAGGGGGGAAATGAAATTGGAGGAGGACGAGGAAGATTTTCGTAGTTGTTGTGAAGATGAAGAAGTGTGGAAAGAGATTGAAGATATAGTGAAGGAAGAGCCAAAGGAAGATCTTGATGAATTTTCAGTGAAGATGTTTTTCAAGGGGATGTCAGTTGCTGAGGATGGGGGCTCTGCTTCTGGGTTCTCTGGAATTGGTGTTGTCATGGAAAGGACTGAATATGTTCCTGTTATTCAGGTGCAAAAGAAGCTCGACTTCTATGTGGATGAATCTGTTGCTGATTATTTGGCTCTTATGGATGGTCTTGCTGAGGCCATGCAAAACAATATCCGCCGTGTGTATGCGTTCACTGACTCTGAACTGTTATATGATCAGGTGAGTCTTTCATTAGACATGATTTTTGCATCCTATTTCTACAATGTAGACAAAACTTACTATGATTGTGTAAAACCTGAATAAACATCTCTGTGATAGACTCCTCGAAGATTATCAAAAAAAAAAAAAAACATCTCTGTGATAGAATTGTTGCCAAAGTGTTTTTTTTTGTGAAATTACAGTGTGGTTTTGATAGTGTATTGCTGCATCAAAAGAAAGAAAACAATCTTTGTAGAAATAATTTATGGCCTCGCCATCATTATTATTGTATCTTCTCAAATCCATTTTGAAGAATTCACAATGCAAGACCAAGACATGTTTTAATTTTCCTTTTATGAATCTGGAGCTTCAAAGAATTTCTACTTTCAGTATTCTGAACAGTGGAAAGAATTTATTAGTTTGGAATCTCTATCATAGATTTAGTTCTGGACCAGCTATATTAATTATTCTATGATGTTCTTTGGCTGCTGCAGCCACTCAAGTTCAGTGAAATAAATACTGGCGGTGATTCTGAATGCTATATGTTGTGCTAATTGTCTTCAGTCATTTTGATTTTTGCATCACTGATTTATTTCTCAAACAATAAGTGCTTCCCAATTATAGTAGTTGTCTCTCTTAGCTTTAATCTATGTAATAAAGATTTCACTGCCAATTCACCTTGTTTACACCATCTATTGCAACCTTGATACCAAATATCTTGTCCTGTGCATGCTTCCCATGTGGCTTTAGTTTATGTTAACTTTTGACAGATAACAAACGAGGAGAAACTTGAGGTTCCACTTCTGATAGCACTGAGGCAAAGGATACTTGAACATGCCAGCAACCTGGAAGCTTTTGTTCTGAAACTCAGTCCCTGCTGTGATCTTGAGAGGCCATTACGCTTAGCACAGGTAGCAGTTGGGGTCGTTTCTTTTCCATCCAATGGGAGCGAATCCCATGATAACTGCTCTATCTGTTGTGAGGATAAGATGTCACCAATGATGATAACAATGAAATGTTCCCACAAATTCTGCTCACATTGTATGAAGACCTATGTTGATGGAAAAGTACAGTCATCTCAAGTGCCAATCATATGCCCACAGTTGGGATGCAAATATTGCATCTCCATCAATGAATGCAGATCATTTCTTCCTCTCACTTCATATGAATCTCTGGAAAATGCCCTGGCTGAAGCTGATATTCACCATTCTGATAGAATCTACTGTCCCTATCCTAATTGTTCTGTCCTGCTTGATCATCGAGAATGTTTGTCAGCTAGGGTAAGTTCATCAAGTGAGTCTGATAATACCTGTATTGAGTGCCCTGTATGTCGAAGGTTTATCTGTGTGGAATGTGGTGTTCCTTGGCATTCTTCCATGAGGTGTGAAGAGTACCAGAACCTTCCATTAGAAGAGAGGGATGCTGCAGACATTACCTTGCATCTTCTGGCACAAAATAAAAGATGGAGGCGTTGTCAACAGTGCCGCAGGATGATTGAGCTCTCTCAAGGTTGCTCCCATATGACCTGCTGGTAAGTTACATGGGCACCTTTTGGGTTTCTTTCTACCTTCTGTTTTATTAGATCGTGTGTGGTGTGGTATTGGCTTGAAGCAGATAGCATGGTTGCAAAATCATCTGGTTACTCAATGTTTCATTCTTGGAAACTGAGTGAGAAATGGAACTGGGATGCTGGTAATTTATTAATTAAGATGGATTTGTTGTGATCTTGATAATTTGATGCCTTTTCATGTACTAACTTTCTAATGAAAAATCCAAGCCATCATACCTTTTCTGTTGTCTCTACTAAATCATTTTGCAGAAATAATACTACTGGAGAGGACTTAAGTAATGGGAAAAGCTATTCATTTAGTTGATCCAGGTTACTAGGGAATTTTTCTTTCTTGATGAATGAAATTTGGCAGTTGATGAGGACCTTCAACAGGTCATAATATTGACTGGTATTGACACTGCAGAGATCGTGGAAATGTTCAAATCCTTTTTTTCTGTTCTGGCTTTGGAAAAGTCAAATGCCTTGCCTAGATGATCATCCATATGGAGACTGCTTTGAGGAGATACTATCGGTTCAGTTTATGTTTAGTCTTGCATTTACAGTTGAGATCAATAAAAGCTAACTTACTATTAAGCTTTGGTCATATCTATGGCATTCTTGACTTTAGATCATGTAAGATTGGTTTGCCTGAATCCTTTTCTTGTGCAGGTTAACAATCGCTTACATTTTACATATTAAATTGGTAATAAAGAGGTTGCATTTGCTTCCTTTACTCTGTGGTTTTTGAAGTTCTTAACCCCAAATCTGCTTTCTTTTCCTAGGTGTGGGCATGAGTTCTGTTATTCTTGCGGTGCTGAATATAGGAATGGGCAACAGACCTGTCAATGTGCCTTCTGGGACGAAGAAAATTCTGAAGATTTGGTCACCCAGTCAGCTCAAGAATCAGAACAATGGGCATGGGAGACTTATAACTCACTACCCATGCTTATGGATGCTTACTCAGAACAAGAGAGGTCACAGCTGGCACTAATTCAAAGGTTCCTTGCTGGGGGTTTCAGTCTGAGTGATCACCATCCATACCAATCTCCGCCCAGCTGTACAGACTCATATGTAGATGCCATGAAGGATCTTCATCAGCTTCCTTGGCTTGAGAGGTTTGTCTCTGTAATAAGCGACAACTACTACGAAGACTATATATCCAATGAAAGCTAATATAGGAGTGCTAATAAACTAGGAAAAAAGTTGCATATCTTCTCAACCTTAAGGGAGGTAAAAGAGCATCTCACTCTATTTACTCCATTTGCACCTACACGGGAATTGCAGAAATTGGGACTTATCTTTCCTTCTTAGCCTTTTCATCATCTCTGCCGGACTATATGTGATCTTTAAGGTCCATAACATGGAAGCAGAATGAATGCTTGAGAAGCATTCTTCTTGAAAGAAACAGAAAATAGATAAAACATTATTACATAGTAAATTGAAAGAAAATTAAACAAAGTTTTCCTTTTTTCTCTACTGTGAATTGTTGTAATGAAGGAAAGCTTTCACTTTTAGTGCTTGGAAGTTAATGAAACAATTAGTTAAATCGAGCTTGTTAAACCATGCAAAGCAATATGCCACTGTTTGTTGCATCAATCAACACTGTTTTCTTCTTTTGCTGTTATTCCTGAGAATTTTGATATGAAATCAATAGGTTCTTGTTCCCATCTTGGGTAGGGTTAGGACAGTAGATTCTCTTTGGACCAGAAACAAGTTGCTTAAGGTAAGCTTTAAGCCTCTAAAGTGGTCATGGATATGACCTTGGAAGATGGCAAGTGATGGGGAGGCTGTCATTTTATTCCTTTCTGTGATAACTCTTTGTGATCTCTCAAGTCATTTTGCATTTGTGTAGCCACATTAGCATCCCAAAGATTTACCTAACATCATAGCTTGGTGTAGGGGGGGGATTAGTAAATGCCATGCACGGAATTGTACGGAGGTTTTTTTGGCAGGATTGGAGTCTCGATGATTTTTTTTTCAAATATGAATTAGAATCAACATTTATATATCATAGCAACTTCAATCTTAACTATGATAGGAAGATCCAATCTTATGCTGCATCTTATTATTCAGAAGAAAACGTTTTCCTGCAGTAGTTATAACTGTAGCAAGAAAAACTGATTTTTCTTTTAAAAAAAATAGCAATTTCATCTTGAATATTGAAGTGGGAATTGCTATAACATGATTCAGTGGCCGCATCTGAAGTTACTAATAAATCCTGGCACTGTGGGGAGGACCACCACAATGGATAGCATGAGCAAGTTATTTCTGATTCAAGACACCACCCGACGAAACCTCACGCTTCAACCTCCTGAGTGAAAGGTCTAACCCATCAAGTAATCCCAGCTGGCTTTTCTTCAAGAAAAAAATAAAAAAGCGATTTTACAAGAAATCAAGTATATTGCAAGCTGAAGCATGAAATTTATCCAAGGAAAAAGCAGCAGCAATTTATAAAATACAAGTAGACAGGACAATAACACAACCTAAGATTGTTAACATTTAGAAATAAACAGAAACTAGAATCCCAATATTTACTCTAGTGAGGAGGATATTGCCCTCAACATGGGACAGCACATGGAGTTACACATAACTAGAGAAAATAACAGCCACCAATACCAATTCCAGAAAGCGGATATCAAAAACCCTAAACATGATGGTGTTGAGAAAAGTAAAAATCAGCACTGCAAGGCTTCACTGAATGTTAATATGAATTACTTACGAATGACATTGAGCAAGGTCCATTAGTATTTAATTTGTGCCTGGCTAAAAAGCATGTGAAAAAAAGAGACACCTGAAGAAGGAAATAACTAGTCACTGCTGTAATTAATTTACTTAAATTAATATAACGATCATATATTGATTTTCATTATTGTTTTTATATATTATTTTGCATTTCTCTAAACCACTTTAATTATATCAATAACTTAATTCAAATAGATAGAGTTCGGAATAATGAATATTCTTTTGAATACCATAGATTTTTAACTTCAAGTCAAATAATTATGAGATCCAACCTAGAAGTCAATCTAGCCAAAAGCCTAAGACACGGTTTGAGGAAAAAACATGCTTGGAATAACGTTGTTTTGGTTAAAAAAAAAACTCGGGTTTTTTCATTAAACACACAGGGTTAATAGAAACAATTTTGAAATAAATTTTTATTTTTTTAAAATTATAAAGGATATAAGAATATATTCCCTCTATCTTCATTGTCTTAGAGATTTTAGATGGAGTGAGATTGTTTTAATTTTTAGAATAAAGTCAATGGCAAGAAACATATTCATTAAAAAAAAGAATTAAGGTTGCTATCACATTATCGTCCATGATAAACCCTTGAACAAAGAAAGTTCATCAATCATCTAAAAACCAAGACAGCGGACCAACAAAAATTCCTTTGCAGGCTGGACATCATTGGACCCACAAGAGAATTTTATTCCTTGATTGTTTCAGAGGAAATGGAGGAAGGCGACTCCTTTAACCTTTTCCTTTCTGTATCGCCCTTGAATCCCGGAGACAAAAAGGAAATTATGGAAGGCACAGCAGGAAAAGGAAGAAGAAAGGCACGGCATTGGCATGAGATGGGAGAAACTTGAGTTTGACAAATTCATAAGACTACCATATCGACAAGGATACATTAAGAACATCATAGCATAAAACAATGTGTCACTCAAGACTATGATTAATGTAACATGACACCATATCTAAGACAGGACGAATGCAACTTCACAAGATGTTGCTGAGATTTCTGTGAGGCAGGTCATGATCAGAAGTTGGATTTAATCAAGTAAGGCAACAGGACATACCTTGATAATGATTTCCTGCAATGTGGAGCTTGAAAAGAGTTCTGAATCTCTACTCTCTGCATGAACATCAGACTATGTACAATTGAAATAGTATTCTATGAATTAAACCCTCAAAATTACACAGGCAAGTGCTGTAAACTATTGAATAACACCGTTCAACTCTTAAATTTCTATTTCTGTTCTTTTTACCCGTTCTACTAGTCACCAAAACCAAGCATTGCAGAAATGGGTGATATCCAGTTATATAAATCCATGGACTTCACTAAAGATTTCTGTTAGGACTGGTAATACTCTTTCGGAAATTGAGGGCAGCACACGCAGCATCCAAAGATGAGAAAATATTCAATCTCTATGAACATAAGTGAATTAATAGAAAAAATTTAAATAACAGAAAAAATGAAAAGTATACTTAATCTGGTCTAAAGTGCTATCCTGACATTCTATACCCTTGTTTCTCTGTACAGAAAAAACTTTCAAAACTATAGCAACCAATTTCCTCGCGAACTCGATTAAAGGTTCTGAATTGAAGTGTCTGTAGCAGGATGCATTCCATAATCTTCAACAGGAGATGATATTCGAACCATAGCTAATTGCTTTGAGGCTTGAATCAGACATATTTGTCATCCATTTATGAGGACCATTGGATTCCCCCAATATATTGTATGCATATGAAGGCCATCTTACATCCACGCCACACGAGCTTGTGACACCCATTCTAATCATCTTCTGTGTTCTCTCAAGAGCTATGAGGCTTGAAAATGTTGAGAAACTATTCCCGACAAATACATCAGCCTTTGAGCAAACTTCATAATCTATTGCTGACTGAATGAGATATGGGTATTTCTTGTAAACTCCATCAACACTGAGCTTCTTCTTCTCAACAGGAAGCAAACCTTCCCTCCACCCGGTGAGTATAGAAGAATCTTCAAGAAGACTATCTGCCACAGCAAGATAAACAACAATAGGACTTTTTAAGCCAACAATGTTCCCTACTCTCTCCATGATCTCCTGCTTGCTACTGCAAATTTCACTAACATTTAATCTTTGCTCTAACTTCTTACAGTGAATCATCCAATCTATCTCTATTCTCATGTGAACCGCCACATAAGGCACTGGCTGCAACAAAGAACTATCAGGATCGACACCACTCTGAGCAGACTGAGATTTGCTCCTCAACTCTTTTCCTACTTCTCTAATCTTAGACACAACTTTATCGGCCTCTTTAGCTATCTCATCAACCAAAACCAAGCATTCAAAGACCCTGGCATAGTCCTTAACTGGCCAATGATCATGCCACAAAAAGGGGTTCTTCCCAACTATTCTTATTACCTCGTATCCATTAAATGAATCCTCCCTAAACTCTTTCAATTGATCCAAATCCCTCTCAATTGTCCACTTCCTCCCACTTCCCTTCTGAAGCTCATACACTCCAGTCCGATTCCGAAGATCTGAATAACGGCCCAACTGCACAAATCCATTACAGAGGGCATTAAACCTCTCAAATTGAAACACCTTGTCGAAGGAAATAGGCTGGAGGCGATCTATTTCCTTATAGAACAGGGAAGCACTTAAACTAGGCATTAGCAGAGTCCGGTTCAGCATTCTAGCAGTTAGACAAGCTCTCGCAAATGCTATCTTTTGATTGTTTAGTCCCCATACTATCTGAGGAACTTCTAAGAATTTTTCTTTACGAATTCCATTATCAGAATCCAGGGACAAAGATCGGCTATGAATCAAATCAAGATTGTTTTTATCTACCCCACCATAGCCAGAGAATGAAGGAAGCAGCACAACTCTAAGAAACAGAGCAATCACAATCAAAGCAAGACCTTTACATGTTATAGAATTCAAGTTTCTGCCGAAGAACATTGGATACTTGCAACTAGAGGGCATGTCCATCTAAGATTCCCCTCACCAAACAATCAAACCACTCTTTTAACCAACATTCTTGCTGACAAAATCGCAACCAGCCCAGTTCAGTTACAATTGTATAAGCACATACCCCAAATATCTATCACTCTGAAACTTAAATAACCACAGCTTTCTAATCCCCATCTCTGGAAATCATTTGATCAGAAGCTTGCTTTTCACTACACATCAAAAAATCTGCATGACCAGGAGAAGAGAAAAAAATAATCAGAACCAGTTTAAACACTATAGCACAGAATTCGTCAATTTCATGAATATGCCACACATCCAAATAGCATTAACATATGACTGATTACCATATTACAATTTAAGAAAGAGTGGCCATTCAAACTCAGATGCCAAATTCAAACCAAAGCACAAACAAGAAGCATGTGACTCCATTAAAAAAAGCGCACTCTTATGAAGATCAGAAACCAATAAAGCCCATATCTTTACTCGGTCAATGTTCTGGATAGAAGCAAACAACAGATAATCCAAAAAAACAACGATAACAATGCCAAGCTACAAGAAAGAAAGAGACACATAGGAACAGATTTTGCATGATGTCTCACCTTTGAAACCTGAATAACAGAGTGGTTCCAGGAAAGATACAGTCTTTTAAATCCAAATTGGTGTTGGTGTCAGATAACAAAAAGATTCAGAATTTTCTTCGAAACCCCAGATACCAAAAGAGGGCCAACAAGAAAATAACAAGATGATGATGATCATGCATGAACAGGAATCTGAAAAAAACTGAATTCCCCTGAACCAAAAGCAAGACAACCCTTCAACATCATGACAACAATGAACTCAATATCACCCTGACCCTTTTGTCTAAGATTTTCAAAGAAGGAAAAAATAAACAAATAAAAGGAAAGGAATCTGCAGTGGTTGATGATTAGGAAGAGGAAAAAAAAAAGGACTTGAAAGGGAAGTGATAATGGAGAAATTTTAGAGTATATATTGAATGAGTAGCCTTTCATGGTAATATATATATTGAAATAAAAAATATTTTTTTCTTATTTTTCTCTTTTTTATATTTATTATTCTTATAAAGCAAGTATTGATAATTATTTCTTTACTATTGTAATTTTCCCTTGAGAGTTGAGAAAGGTGATGATATGGTAGGCTTTTACTACCTAATCATTTATACTGTTTATAAATGAAAAGGCACACATTTTATTTTATTTTTTCAATTTCTAGTACTGCTTAATAAGTTATAATCATAATAATTTCCCATAATAAATAAATAAATAAATAAATTGGGACTAGACAAGAGAAGTGAAGGTCATTTTGCTGCCAGTTGGGGGTATACCTTGGATTTTTAACTACGAGTTAAAAAGCTGAAAAAATACGTTAACTATTGCATGTAAAATTTTAGTGTCTCGAGTAACTATGCTATTTTTATAAATAAGTCTACACCTATATGCTATTTTAGGTAAATGTGCTGATTTTTTTATTAAGAAAAAATCGTATGTTTTGCACTTTGCTCTTGTGAGTTTGGGTGGGTATTTTCATGTGGGGGGGTTACCATTTACCAAGAGGGCGTGCCTTATTGAGTGCCTTGCATACTAGTTTGCAAATACACCCTTGCTATTGAATAAAGAAATGATTTTGACGCTATTGGATTTACTATATACAATATTCAGTCAAAAGAATATGTTAATTTTTAGGCAATTTCTTCCCTTTTTGGATTGCTATATCAATTACTGTTCAACTCCGTTTGATTTTGCCTCCCATTTTCAACACAAAGCTGGAAATTCGCTGGCCTTCCCTGGTTTGCTTCTGGGTCACGTTGAGCTTTGACCATGGCCAACAGACGAGTTGCAGCATATTTGAAGCACAACCCATGACTGATTGTCTTCTTGAGTGAGAAGACAGCTTACAGTTCAAAGCATTGAACCAAGAAAAGCAGAGAAGGATAAGTTTTAAAAACTATCAACTTGTGCGGAAGCATCGAGAAGAGAGGGGACAAATCTTGAACTTGAGCATGCATGCATGAGAGAATTCAGAAAACAATATATAGGTAAGCATGCTACCCATCTCATTCTGTTTACCCTTTGAGTTGATTAATTTCAATGCTACCCAAATTAATTTTAAAACCCTATTAATCATCAAAAGATTCAGTTATTTTTTTACCTAAACTCAAGTATTGAAATTTGAATCACCTGAGCAACCAAAGAGGGAAGAATGGGATGAAAAAAAGCCAAGAAAATAAAATGTGGTGGGCATGGGGGGGGGGGGAAAAAAAAAAAGCCCTTGGAAAAGGGTCACCATTCTTCTACATCAAACATGTAATTAAAATCTTGAATATGGCCAGTCTTGCTTGATGATTGTTAACAGCCTACAAGTAAAACAACAAGTTGGAAAGCATCAAGCCTCCCTTCCACCTTTTCAATGCTGTACAAACTTCTGTGATGAAAAAAGAAAAGGCAATAGCCGATAGGAGAGGCCATTGTTGACAGCTGATATATCACGAATCATCCTTTCCATGATAATGTGGACGATGGTGGAGGGCTCCCATTTGTGATGTTGATGGGCATGGGAAATACAAATGGCGGAAATTGCAAGGAGGGATAATGGCCGAGTGAAAGGACAACCGCGAGTCCAACCTTAATTTTCAGCAGCAGGAAATAAATAGGAGGTAGTTGGTACTAGATTTGAGCAAGAGATAAAATAAAAGCTGGAGAGAGAAGGTAAGTCCAACCAAACTGTCGTTCTCAGGGTACAAGCCTGCCACATGGATACACACGTGCAAGCTTATGGAGGGTATTTTTCAGATGAAAACTGACACCATGAATCTTGCCTGTCGTTTTATTCGTTCGATTTCCCCTTTTTAGTGGGTTTACCCGTGTTGCGCCTTAAAAAAAATTGATATTCATAATTTAAGATAATTTAGATTAAATTAATTAAAATATAATCTAAGATATAAAATAAAAAAACCCTCGTAAAGAAAAAAATTTTCTAAAATTCAAAGCCTAACAATCAAATTTTAAAGATGAAAAAAAAATACAACGCCGAAAAAAAATATCTGAGTTAGCTTGGAGTAACTTAACGAGTTAACAGTCTATGATATAAGATTAGAATAAAAAAAATTCAAAAGGATGACCTAGTAAAAAAACAAAGTTTAATAAAAAAATGTCAAAAAATTCTTGAGTGAATCTAAGTTAACTTTACCAAATCGAATAAAAAACTCAAATTGAATAAAATGCCCAAAGATAAAATTGAAATAAAAATCCAAACTTCAAAACGCATTAAAAGTCAAATAAACAGTAATTAAAAGAAGAAGAACCATAATTGATAAGATTACAAATTGGAGGATACAATTGTTTTTTTGGAAGTTCAAGCGTATTTTTCTTGGAAATGAGAGAAGAAAGAAAAAACATCCACCATGAGCCTAACTAAACCTTCTCCATGAGCATGCCCCACACCATTTGGAAAGAGAACGACGCATCACGGCGGAAGTAGGACTTTGGCCACTGCACAGTCCCTCATGCGCCACTTGAATTGTGATGAATAGGAGGTGAGCAAAAAAACTGAAAAATCAATTAAATCAAAAAAAAAACTAAAAAAACCAAACCATGAAAAAAAAACCCAATTAAACTGATTAGAATATTTTAAAAAATATTTGGTTCGGTTCGGTTTCGGTTTCATAAGCCTAAAACCAAAAAACCTCAATCGAACCGTTTTAGTTTAAAAATATAAAATAACCAGACACAAAAAAAATTGAACCGAACCGAAACTAAGCCTATCATAAAACCCATTAGAAAGTCCAAAAAAGCTCAAAAAACAATATAGTTTTTAGTTTTTAATATAAAATAATCAAATTGAACCGAATCGAAACCGGTGGATTGGATTTCGGTTTTTAATATACAATAATTGAACCGAAACTAGTCGGTTGGAACCGGTTTCGGTTCGGTTTTAGTTTTATTTTTTGTATTTTATAAAATTTTAGTTTTGTTATTTTTATAGTAAAAACCGAACCAAATCGAAAATGATCAACCCTAACGCGGAGGCCATGACACTCGAAATGCACACATCAACTTCTTTTTTTAATAATATTTAAAAACTTAAAATTACCAAGTTGCCCTTAACAAAACCTAAAAATAAAAACAAAATCAGTTTAAAAAAACCAAAACATCATCGTAATATAGTCTTTACTCTTTGAAAAACGAGAGAATAACTACTTTGTATGAGTAATAACTTTTTTTATGGAAAAAACGGGGGGATTTTAATTAGAGTCTATTTTTTAGTTTATAAGTCGGACAAAAATATATATTTTAACTCATAAAAAATATTTAAAAAATAAAGTTTATAAAATTATAATTTTTATATAAAAAAATTAATCAGTTAATATAACTAGATCTAATTGACCAAATAATTAAGTAAGATTATTTGACTTTACTTTATCGTACTTTTAAAATACAACAAGATGAGAGTGTGCCTCTCACCTAGTGTTTTTCAAACTATGTTATACTAATAATTTTTTATGTTTATAGTGCTATTTTAAAAAAAAAAATAAATTATTATGGCTGATCTCTCGGCATGTGTCCCTTGAACAGGATAGCATGTCCAAGAAAAGGGACCTCCACGGTGGCTCGCATAGCAAAGCATTTTGTCTGGAATTGCAGTGCATGTTGGGCGTCACAGTTGTTTGGGCACCTCACGTGGCTATCTATCTCCTCCTTGGAGCCTAGCTCCTCCCTCGTTATTCCTTCCTGTCTTGGAAGAAGAATCCAAGTCAACTATATATCAAGTCCGATACGAATAGAAATCCAAAGGAGGAAATAATAAGAAATATTTCTGAGAAAAATATAGATACTACTAATGAATTTGTAGCTCATTGGAGCTAATATTTTTTTTCTTTTAAAAAATTCAATCTCAAAACTCTCTTGTATAATAATAATAATAATATCGAATTCTACTAGCTAATTTCTCAAAAGAATTGAAGATGATTAAGATGTTGTTTATTGGAGGTTGAAGTATTAATTATTTATATAGTTTTGAAATTCAGCATGTCTCGACGGAGTTGATTATGGACTGGAACTAGATCGGGTTTATAAAAATAAAAAAAAAAAACTCGGCGATCGGTGACACAGTAACCGGTTGTAACCTGTTGACTTTTGATTTTTTACCCAAACGATGTTGTTTTGATTTAAAAAAAAAAAATTGACCCGGACAATCCAGTGACCCGGTTAAAACCCGAAACCCGGGCCTTGGATAGGGCCGGGTTTAAAACTATGAGTATTGACATCTCCATGCCATCATGATTCAAAATTCAATTTAAATAGAGAGATTAGGTTTTATAATTATTTTTAATTTGTACACATTAATAAAGAACACAAGAAACAAGTAAAAAACAAGTCTTAAACTAAAAAACAGATACCAAATAAACTGAAAAAACACATTAAAAAACTCAAATTTAGTAGAAAGGAAGAAGAATTGCTTCCACCTAAACTTATCTTATCCAATTAATGGATTAGAATATAAATATTGTTAAGCACAATATAAAACCTAATATTCAAGATATATACATGGAGAACATTTACAATTTCTTAAATCCAATATTATAATACATATACATACTTTAATAGTATGATTATAAGTATATAACATTTATAGTTTAAGTTTTCACGTGTCAGAGTTATGATCTTTTTGGCAATGTCTGGCATAACTTTGCTGTGAAGCTGCAGTGGCCGGAAAGAGCAGTGGCCTTTTGCTACCAAACCATGCAAGATGCCTGAGCTGAGCAGGAAGTTAGCCCGTGAACTAATGTATTTTCTTGTTTGATGTAAATAAACGATTAAAAACAATGTTGGTTTAATGGCTGCTTTGTCTTCTTCATTTTATGATTAACCAGCGGAGGGGTCTCCAAACTATGAATTTCAGCTATCAAGCAACATTGAATCCTCTCAAAATATTATGGAAAAAAAATTAAGAATATAGATACCATGATAAAATAAACCTAAAATTATAGGGATCGGTATGTATTTCTTACAATTTGATTTGAGTTATCCATGATGACTTGTTTGTCTTGCTAAATTTTTTTGGTTTTTTAAATTGTATAAAATAGAGAAATATAGAAAAAAATACATAAATGTATTTGGTTGAAGAGATAAATAAAAAAATTTAAATAATTATTTTTGAATAATTTCAAAATAAATTTACGTACTCTCAAAATGAAAACATGTCAAAAAAAAATGAAAATTGCTAAATTATGATAATTGGTTGCCTAATATTGATGATGGCCCACTAAGAAAAATAAAAGAAAAAAATTTTTTTTTCAAACTCAGCGCTTTCAATAATTTAAAAATATATATAAAAAATAATTAATTTAAAATTAGACCCACTCCACGCACGCACATGCACACCTAACCCAACACCTATACCAATATTTCTAGCCTAACTCGCCAAATATTTGTTCAAGGATCAGGCCCATGTTCTTTAAAGTCTATGATATGTTTATGGAAACTAAGCCCATGTTTTCTGGGCCCATGTATGAAATATCTAGCATCAAGAACTCATGGTATTTTTAAAACTCCAATTCCATAATCAAAGAAAGAAAAAGAAATCGAGTATAAATCACCATGTTAGCAAAGCTAAAGACGGATGGTCTTGAGAATCAATAGATTTAGGCTCAGCAGAATCGTAAGTAGATATCATTAGAGCAAGGTTAAGTAAATCATCAGAGGGCAAGGTGCAAGATTGATCTTTATTCCTTTTTAGAGCAATTTCGATGCATATCACCTGGGTTACAAAAGCTATGAATATAGTTAACTTCTTGAAGAACAACTCCATGATTCGTGAAACTGAAAGGTGAATGCAAAATAGATGGCGAAAACCTAACCAGATTGGATTCTTCATTGTATGGCCCGGCCGGTTCACATGCATTGTTTTGTGATCCTCTAACCAGGAGACCCAGAGAGACGGAAAGAGGTAGAAGGGTTTGCATGAACAACGACCACTGCCTCTCTCTCTCTCTCTCTCTCTCTCTCTGGGATTCATGTGAGAGGAGATATTAATCCCACGTCTACGCACACAATTTAGAGAATTTAATTTAGGCGTCTCTGTACTGTGTTATATATATATATATATATAGAGAGAGAGAGAGAGACCTTGAGTCGGTTCAAATTTCCTTATAGCTTTAGGCCTAGGCTGCAGAAGTTTTCTGCACAGCCCAAGAGGATTGGATCTGGATTATGAGCTCATTGCAAGTTTTTTTTTCCCTTTTGAGATGGTCGCTTATATATAGATAAGGAAAATGAAATAAATTAGAGTCCAGTGCCTGCTCGGTCATGATATTTGATTAAAAAAGAAATATATTAGGGCCGGCGGTTAAAGTCAGGGGGTGTAAGAATAGTATTTAATTGTTACAAATATCGATTATTTTAAAAAATAAAACATGTGTTTAGATATTTCTCTTCAACTCCAAAAAATTAAAAACATTGTATTATTTATTTACATTATATAATATAGCAAATGAATGCTGATGGTCCACATTTAAAAAATAAAAAAATAAAGAGAGAGGAGCAGTTAGTTTGGGTAGCAGCCTAGATATACTGCCTTTATAGTATGCTTGGGCTAGCTACTTTTTTAAATTACAAGTTAGGACCCGACACCTCATATATCTATCACACAAAATTTTTTTTTTTTTTTTTTTTTTACAAGCAGAAACTTTAGTGTAAGGTTGGCAGCACACTTATATTATAGTTTGATGATGAATCGTCAACCTATTTTTTACCCCATATAGTAGATTATTATCCAACTCTTCATGGTATACAAGATTTATAAATACTTAGGTCATTAGGTATATCAAAAAAAGCCAAACAATGTTCTCATATTAAACATTTTAATTTCACTACATATCTTCTCTTAATTATCTCGTATAGTATCTATTTCATATACCAACGTACCAACTTAAACAACAAAGAATCTATCATTCTACGGGGACTTGTTTTTTCTAAAACAACCAAGCTCATAATCAAACCCACACGTCTTGGTTTAGAATAGCAACCCATGAAAAATCCAATTCTTATATGAAGTTTTTTCACAACTTTATCATTTGAGGTTGTTTATTGGGACTAAACAAAAAAACTAGTTCATTCTTGTTTCATACCTTTCAATTTTCACAAAAAAACTCTTTTCATGATTGATTAAACTCAAAAATAAAGAAGAGTAATAGATCTTCATTTCATAGGGACTCCAACTCTCTCGGGTCTCAAACAATTCTCATATCAGATACAGATACTCAATAATGTTATCGTAATGATGCATTTGTATCTTTATACTCATTCTCATGCACAACAATAAGCTCTCATACATATACATTTGAATGTTTAATGAAAACTCTAATTTCATGAAGAGATAGAGTAGAATGGAAAGGAAGCGAGTAATGATTGCGATCCTGTTCTTAGAATGAGCTAAAACCATTGTTCTCACATGAAACACTTCAAATAAGGATCTAGTTGCCATCAATCTCTGTTTGAGTTTCATTGCATCTTTTATAGAAAAAGACCTAAGTATGAGATGAGATTCATAAATCAACAAGATCTTGAATACAAGCTCCACCAAGTAGGATAATATTCACTTTGTTTATTACACACTCAACTCTTCAAAAACTATGTTTTAACAAACAGTTTTAACAAACAATAGCTTAAACAATTATAAAGAGCTCACAAAACCTGATAATACATGCAAAACACATGAGATGTATTCTAGAACATTTCACATAAGATAATGATGTAATATGCAAAGCTCTTCCAACAATACCTCATAGATTTATGGGTGGATAATATCATATTCTTGAGCTTGATTTTATTTTTTATTTTTGTAATTTCAACTCCCAACTCATCTTTTATGATAGCACAAGCTTTCCAACCAAAAAAAGCATTACTGAACTAATTTCTATACAAAAAAATAAAAACACCAAAACTTATCTCTAAATCTTCAACGTGAAATGCTAAATATGAAAAGGCACGCCCTTTCTTTTTTATTTTTTCAAAGGCTTAATTATGATGCCATCAAGTGTCATTCGTGTCTATAATTTTTCTCGTAAAAAAAGTTCATGTACCCATGACATGTATTGTTTTTTTTTCATTTGAGTACGAATCCTTATGAGATTTGATCAATCAAGTATCGTGGTTGATTTTGTTGCCGGAATATTAATATGATAGCCAATTAATTCTCTGCTAGGTATCCAGGTTGAAATTTTATTAATTTTATAATCAAGTACCTGTTCTTTATAACTTTTTGTATTTGAGTACCTGTTTGATCTTTTGACTATTTGAACACTTGTACTCATAAAAAAAAAATCATTTATCCTAAGAAATTTTTATTAAGTCATTTATCCTAAGAAAAATCATGAACTACAAGTACTTTATATATCTATCGAGAGTATGGTTGGAGTTGCATTTTAAAGTATTTTTCATACTAAAATATATTAAAATGATATATTTTTTTAATTTTTAAAAATTATTTTTGAAATTAACGTATCAAAACAATTCAAAACATATAAAAGAATAAATTTTTAGTAAAAAATAAAATAAAATTCCCAAACGGTGTCAATCTTTTGTCTATTTCCAATACATGACTTGTGGGGAATAAAACTATTCCATTAACAAATTTGTGACATAAATTAACAGAGGTATTTGATTGATCTAATTTTATAAATACAAGTACTTAAATAGAAAAAAAGGTACATGTACTCAAATAAAAATAATTATGAATTACAAGTAATTCATTGACCATTATAAAAATTAATTAAGCAAAGTCCTGTAAAATAATAATTGTTATAGAGATTTTAAACAATGAATTTAATTAATAAGAAATGAAAATCATCACATATAATTATTTTTTATATATAGAATATTCCTGCCTTGGAATCAAAGTCCTGTAAAAAATGAATTCACCATACATTACTTTAGAATGTCCACTTTCATATACTATAATCCAAAACCAATGAATCTCTTCACAGATTAAACAAGACCACAAGGTTTTAAATTAAACCTTAGAAAATTCAGCCAAAAGATTTAGATTAATGAAAGGAAAGCCCCAATTCCAAAGTAATTGGTGTTAATTATTTCATGCTTTCATTCAAGACATCTCATATAATTACACACCAAAAATCATAAACCTCAGCATGAAGCTAGAGTTATATATTAAATGAATTGGTTTAGAAATTATTTTAAAAAAATCAAAATCATTTTGTTTTGAAAAAAGATAGGTTATTTTTATAAAAATTAAAATATTTTTTATTAGATAACAAATTAATCTAATTTTTTTATTAAATATAAAATTAACCAGATACTAAATCAAGATATCAATATAGCGCTAACAAATTACATTGAACACGACAAAACTAAAGAGTAAAATGTTAACACTAATTACATGGTTATTGATACTTAATTATAACTGAATTTGTCCTATAATACAATGTTTATTAACAAGCTAAAGACACAAAAAAAATCAGAAAAGGTTAAATTAATTATTGATAATTTTTGTGCAAAACAACATGAGTCTCTCCGTCTTTTCATGAACACGTTTTCCTTAAAACCGGCCTCTACGTGGCCCCCACTTTATTCCTAGTTTCCACCGAACCTTCTGGATTCGTCCTCGACACTTCTCTGTTTCCCCCCCCTCAAATTTCTATCATCATTATGCCCTTCTTCCCAAGAGTGCCAAAAAAGTCAACGCTCTTAGCAATTTTAACAGCATAAAGGGGAAATAAGTGAATTACTACTCTATCCTTATAGCTACTTTTTTTACTTAACAAAAGAAGGATTGGATTTTCCCCTTTTTTTAAAAAAAAAAATTCTCCATGTTTTATTCTCCCTCTTTATTAATTACATGAAGTCTATACTTACAACCATGAATTAATTCAATTGATGAGTGATTGTTTAGCTTCTTATTTTCATTTTTTTTAATGCATAGTAAAATAATTAATGTAGCGATCGTGTGTGAATAATAATGAAATTTATTATAAATTAAAATTTTTAAAAATAAAAAACATGGTAACTATAGAAATATACTAAAAATATTTAATTTTTATTTATTCAAATTTTACTTGTAAAAAACCTATTAATTACAAGTATTTATATAAAAAGAGCTAGAAAATATATTGAATAAAAATAGAAAAACTAGTATTTTTATATAAAAAAACTAAAATAATCAAATGATTATAAATAATTTTTAACCCACCACACAAATCAAACCAATCATCAGACCATAACTTTACATTATTATTTAGTTTTATGTAAAACGTTACTTTTTTAAATCAATGAAAAGGATTCTTTAAGAAAGAGAATTTCATTAAAACAACTAAAAACACATATTAATTATTATGTTTTTGTGTTAATATAAAAAGATTTCAAGCTCTTATCTACCAACGAAGGATATTTTGAGTTTCTTATCGATATCCCACCAGCTAAGCACTTTCCTTGCATCCCACGTAAATTCCCTTTTATTTACCCTACAAATCCAACTCACCGAAAGCACAATCTCTGGCTTTACTAAATTATATTCCAAGCCTATTAAATTAATGAAAAGTTCATGACGCTGTATAATCATATTTTTATAAAAATAGTTATAAACTTATAATCTTTAATTTAATTATTGAATTGGATTAAAATCTAGCTAATATATCTTAAATATCATGTTTTTTTATAAAAATTTTAAGACAACAAGATCCAAGTTTAAAAGCATATTCAAATCCGGGCTAGAATGGACTGTTCAATGAATTTTTTTATTTTTCTAATTATTTTAGGATCTTTTCTTAAATTTTAATGATTTAGATTTTATTCTATTTAAATTTAAATTTAAATAATTTTATGCAAAAAAAGTCTATAAATTATGAAAATTATAAACAAATGGGAATATTTCTACTATTTAAAGCTTAGCTCTTAACAAATTTAGATAGTTTTTCGCTGTAAGCTGCCTAAGCTCGCAACTTTCTTGCATTTTATTCCAAAATCTCACTTGAGTTTTCTTTGTTTACCGAGTTACTCCCGATTTAATACCGAGTTACTCCCGATTTATCCAATGGAGAGAGCAGGCTATCCAGGCGGAGGAAGAGGTGGTCATGGTGGTAGAGGAGGTTATGGAGGGGGAGGAAGAGATGGTGGTCGTAGTGGCGGTTATGATGGTGGTCGTGCTAGCGGGTATGGTGGCGGTGGTCGAGCTGGCGGGTATGGTGGCGGTGGTCGTGCTGGCAGGTATGTTGGTGCTGGCGGTCCACGTCAGCATTGGAGGCCCAACAATCAAGGTAGCGGTGGTGGTCCTCCACCCGGTCAAAGTGTTGGTGGACTGGGGGGCACAAGGGGTGTTGGATCACATTCAGAGCGGCATGGAGGTGCTCCAACCAGTCAAAGTGGTGAAATGGGGCCTAGAAGGGGCTGGGAAGTCCGTGGTAGTAGTGAAGAAGGAAGGAGAGACCAGGTGTCAGAAACTGGGGGAGGAAAGGGACCTTCAAGACCTGTTAATGTGAGTCCATCTAGCAATTGGGCTTCTGGTTCTAGTTCTTCTGGTGATCTTGAACCTAGTAAGCATCTTTTTTGTTTATCAAGTATATTGCTTTCTGTGTATTCAGTTCGGTTGCTGATGATTTGCAAAGAATATGAAATGGTCGTGGTTAATATTTTTTGTTGTTTGATGAATTAGTATGTCTTTTTTGGTTCAAGCTTGAAACTTTTTGTTGATTTTTTCAAGTTGGATAAAAAGAAGGGATTTTTGTTTCTGGGCTTTAAAACTTATATTGTTCTGGATATGTTAAGTGTGGGTTGGAACGGAAGAGTTACAATTTAGACTGTATTTATGGTCTGTGTTTCTGGGTTTTGCAGTTTTGTTCCTTTTAGTTTGTTTAATGAAGTAACTTTGTTTGCATTGCATATCAAATAGGAGTGATATTCATGACGTGTCGTGTACCAGACTTGGGTCTTTTGGACTTTGTTTATTGTTAATTACCAAACTGGAATGGTGTCTTTCTACTGGCAATGCAGTGATCCCTGATCAATTCTCTTGTTGTTATTTTTTTCATTTTTTGGGCGTTCTTACCTTTGTTGTTGGGTATAGTAGTCTTTACTTTCTAAGAAAATCCTTAAAAGATATCATGAGGGTGTTACATAATGAAATTTTGATTGGTTGCTGAGCGATCGGTGAGATACTATATTTTTTGAGACCTGTAATTGTTGACAACCTGATCATTGCTTCACGATATGTTTTGAATTTGATTTTGTTATAATATTTGCGAGCAAGAGTCACAACTTGCATACTTCTTAGGTGCATAAAAGCAAAAAGTAGCAATTCTGAATTTTGACTATGCTCACCAATTTAGGAGCAAAGCCAAATTTGGAACTGTATAGCAGTCAATTCAAACTGTGTTTAATTTTCTCTTCATCAATCTTATTTATTAATGATTCGCTAAAAGAACCGGGAAGAAAGAAAATCAGATCATAATCAAGTTTATTTACTTACTATACCCCAATCCAGGGCTTTATGCTTCTGTAGGGGGGCATTGAATTTTTGCTAGATTTTTTCTTTTATCTTTCCTCTTTTGATGGATGCTATTTCATTGACTTGTACAAAAAAGTTAGTATGCCCTGCTTGTGTTTTTTTTTTGTTCAACTTCAATCCAAGTTGTGGTGATTTGTATTTCGTGGATCTTTGTCATTTTAATTTTTGTATTTTTCTTAAATTGTTAGACAAAATGGGGATAAATCTCCTGGACAGTGTGTTCATGACTTTGATAAGAAGTTTTTGCAACTTTTTACTGTCCTTGTCTTGCTTTTAACAACATGGGTTTAGAAAATAGTTAGTGGATGATGGTATGCTTGAAATTCAAAATTCAACTAGGTTCAGATAGTTATTATCTGTAGCTAACGCAACAATGTAGCAAAGAAATCATGCTCATCCTTTTATTGTCTTTATTAACAAATTGGTTTTGGGACAGCATCTTCTTCTTCTTCTTTTTTCAATCTTGAATGAATACGAAGTCAGGGCAACTGCAGATAGAGCAACTAGATGCTGAATATCTGTCTATTCCAAGATTCAATAATTTTTTATGACAACAATTGGATACTTTGAATTTGTCATATGTTGGAAACATTAATGGGATAAGCTCTCTTTTCTTTGCAGGTCCTAATGTGCCAAAAGGATTGGCTTCTGTCAGTGCTAATAGGATTAGTCCAGTTCTACGACCAGATAAAGGTGGCAAACTGGCTGTCCGAACTCCTAGACTTCTTGTAAATCATTTTCTTGTCAAGTTCAATCCTAAGAGCATCATACGGCATTATGATGTTAATATCAAGCAAGAAGTGCTTCCAAAGCATGGCAGGCCTGGGAAAATTTCAAAGTCCAATTTGGCAATGATCAGGGATAAGTTATTTGCTGATGATCCTTCTTCGTTTCCTCGTGCTATGACTGCTTATGACGGGGGAGAAGAACATTTTCAGTGCAGTTTCCTTGCCCACTGGAACATTTAAAGTGCAGGTCTCTGAGGCAGAAGATGCCAAACCACGTTCTTACCTGTTTACCATAAAGCTTGTGAATGAACTTGAGCTGCACAAGCTGAAGGATTACTTGGACGGGAAACTTTGCTCAACACCTCGTGACATATTGCAAGGGATGGATGTCGTGGTGAAGGAGCACCCAGCTAGGACAATGATCTCTGTTTCCCGTAGCTTCCATTCTGTTAGAGATCATCAAATTCACCTTGGGCATGGAATCATAGCATCTAGAGGGTGCCAACATAGCCTCAAACCGACCTCCCAAGGCATAGCTTTATGCTTGGACTATTCTGTTCTGTCATTTCATGAGCCACTTTCTGTGATAGAATTCTTGACAAAACATATTTCTGGGTTTAATTTAAATAATTTTAGAAGCTTTAGGAGGGCTGTGGAAGGTGTGCTGAGGGGACTGAAAGTTAGAGTGACTCACCGTGTCACCAAACAAAAATATGTTATTACAGGGTTGACGAGAGATGACGCTCAATATATTACATTTCCTCAAGAAGATCCAGATGGCAAGGCTTCGCAGAATGTTAGGCTTGTTGAATATTTCAGGCAAAAATATCACAGAGATATAGTGCATCAAAATATCCCTTGCCTAGAGATGAAAAGCAAGATGAAGAACTATGTACCAATGGAGTTCTGTGTCTTGGTTGAGGGGCAAGTATTTCCAAAAGAGTATCTGAAGGAAACTGAAGCCAAGATGTTGAAGAAATTCTCACTAGCAAATCCAAAGGATAGACAGAAAACAATATGCAGGATGGTGCAGGATCGAGATGGACCTTGTAGGTATGTATATGCAACACGTTGTCTTTTCATTCTGATACATTATTGAAGCTCATCTCTTTTACACAGGTGTTCTGTTTGCTTCATGTTAGATAGTAAAAGCTTCACCTAATAGTTTAAGCTTTTAAGTTGAGATTGTTCGTTAATGTAAAAATAAAGCCTTGATGACCAAATATCTGTGTTAGAATATTACCATCCCATTCTAATTAATAAAATTTATAAAAAAATAAGTACAAAGTAATGGTGGGTACATGCAAATTTCAAGTCCAAAAAGCTTTATACGAGGAGTGTTTTAGAGAGTAATATAAAACCATTCTTGGATCATCAGCTAATAGCCTAAGCTTTTAGATTAAGATTGTTTTTTCATATTTCACAAAGAATAATGAATTGAGATGGTTTTCTGATTGATTATTGCTTTCCAATTTGTTTATAACTTTTTCATCCTTTGTATGTTCCCTATTACATATTTAATTAAATGTTGTGTTGATTGTTACAGTAGCATTTGATAAAACTGCTGAAAGTAATGTTATTTTATCCAACTGCACGACAGCTTCATTTTTCTGTTGGGATTTGTCTAAGCAACAAGGATTCTTTACAGTTACAGGCAATGTCATAGTCTCATCATATGTATTTATGGTTGTTGACCATGTCATTTTTAGTATCATGGTATGTCACCCTGGTGAATACAGCTGCTGCTCAAACATGTGGTTTTTATGGAATGTGCACCCTGAATACAATTAATATTATAGTTCTTGACAGAGGAATATACAATGCAATGCATATTCAAGTCTTGCCTATCTGAGGATCACAGAAATGACTGATTTTCTGTCAAGATTAAAATCTTAAGTCTGGGAAGTGTCTTTTTTGCACGGTATGCTTGCATCATTTTACATGGGGGATTATTGTATGGTACATTTGCATAATATTACAGAAGCAAGCGTAGAACTCTTAAATATGATAAGCATTCTGGGTGTGTTATGTAACTTGCGATATGATATTCTTGGTTAAAGTAGAGGATGGGTTCCTCATGTTGTTTATTATTTTGTTTGCAGTGGAGAGATTATCCAAAATTTTGGAGTAGAAGTCAGCAAGAATATGACCTCATTGATGGGTCGTGTGATTGGGCCACCTGAATTGAAGGTAGGTGCCCCCGATGGCAGGGTGATTAAAATACCAGTTGACAAGGAGAAGTGCCAATGGAATCTTGTTGGGAAAGGAGTGGTTGAAGGGAAACCAATTGAGCGATGGGCTGTTCTTGACTTCAGCTCTGATGATTATCAAGACCGATTAAATCCACGCCGATTCATCCCTAAGCTGATTGCTCGATGCCAGAATCTGGGGATTCGCATGGAGGAGCCTCTCTTTTATCAACCTACTAGCATGCGGAAGTTCTCTAATGTTGATGTGCTTCGTGAACAACTTGAAACAGTCAATGAACAGGCTCACAAAAGCTGCGGAGGCCAGTTGCAATTTCTTCTCTGTGTCATGTCAAGGAAGGATCCTGGTTACAAGTATCTCAAATGGATTTCTGAAACCAAAGTTGGTATTGTGACACAATGTTGTTTGTCCACTCCTGCCAATGAAGGAAAGGATCAGTACCTTGCCAATCTTGGTCTCAAGATTAATGCTAAGCTTGGAGGAAGCAATGCAGAGCTCAGTGGCAGACTCCCGTACTTTGGGAATGAAAACCGTGTCATGTTTATTGGGGCTGATGTCAATCATCCTGGTGCTCAAAACAGAACTAGTCCATCCATTGCAGCTGTTGTTGGTACTATAAATTGGCCAGCTGCAAACCGCTATGCAGCTCGAGTTCGTCCTCAGTATCATCGTAAAGAGCAGATTCTGAATTTTGGTGATATGTGCTTGGAGCTTGTTGAATGTTATTCCCGGCTCAATAAAGCGAAACCTGAGAAGATTGTGATTTTTCGTGATGGGGTCAGTGAGGGCCAGTTTGATATGGTTCTTAATGAAGAGTTAATGGACATCATGAAGGCATTCAGGTCAATCAATTACACCCCAACCATAACACTCATTGTTGCCCAGAAACGGCACCAGACTCGTCTTTTTCCTGGGGACGAGGGATCTACTGGCAATGTGTCTCCAGGCACAGTTGTGGACACAACAATTGTTCATCCTTTTGAGTATGACTTTTACCTCTGTAGCCACTACGGAAGCCTTGGGACAAGCAAGCCCACGCATTATTATGTTCTATGGGATGAGCATGGCCTCAGTTCGGACGACTTGCAGAGGCTCATATACAACTTGTGCTTCACATTTGCTCGTTGCACAAAACCTGTGTCATTAGTCCCCCCAGTCTACTATGCTGACCTTGTTGCTTATAGAGGAAGGCTTTACCATGAGGCAGTAATGGAAGGGCAGTCTCCATCTTCATCATCTTCAAGGACTTCATCATCACTTTCAACGGCAGCTTTGCTGGAAGAGAGGTTCTTTACGCTGCATGCAGACCTGGAAAACATCATGTTTTTTGTTTGAAAATCTACAGGCAAATCTCCATCTCTTTTGGCCGTGAAGGAGATTGCCACCGATTCTCTTTTGGAAATGATGTTACACAAGCTTGCACCTTTACTAGGCAAATCAAATAGTGGAGTTTGTGCGTGAATCTAACTATCTGGAAACTCCTCTGTATTTCCCATGGTTTCACAGACCATGGGAATTGGAGGAATGACATGTCATTTAGCTTTGTTTTCCGTTTGGATGGTTCGTTTTCTGTGTGTTTTCTCATCGGATCTTGGTTGCTATTACTAAGCTTCATGTGCGTTAAGACGTTTGGCACTACAGTTCTTGACATTGTTGTTGGTTTCGAATTTGAAACTACGTTTCTTTTGATGCTGTTCAGATGCCTCGGTGATTGATCCTTTATTTCATATCAGTTATACATTATCCTTGTGTGATTTTCCCTGTTACTTATGCATGGAGTTTCAAAGAAATCAGATAGATTTGGTACAAACAAATAGATTGAACTCAAATAATTTTGGTATTCAGTCCTCTAGTAGGACATTCTTTCCCCTGCTGCTCACATGGTATATTTTTGCTGGGATCACAGGTCCCCCTGTCACTGAAGAACACTGCTAGAAACCCAAAAATTGTTTTACGTAGGTGATGAACAATTACATGTTAGCAGCGAGGATAAAAATTACCAACCCATCCTCGAAGCATCTGAAATGACATTTATTTCACATTTTCAGATTATGATAATCTGGCTTTTCCACCGTTAATTACCATTTCATCATCAGATATGACTAACTTGCATCTTAACAACAGATGTTATCTCGTAGTGTTTGGTTACTATTTTGAAATAGAAAAAACAAACAATAAAGATAAATAATAAATATTTCTTTGTATTTCTTATTTTGAATAATATAAAAATTATTTTAAAAATAAATTTATTTTATATTTTTATTTTTATCTTTTCAACCAATATATTTTTGTTTTTATTATCTCTATTTTTTTCTATTTCAAAACATTATCCTAAAGCAATGAGAGGTTACTTTCTAGATGTACAAAGCCAAAACTTTGGGGCCAGTATGATGTCAATGACAGTATAACGTATCAGTGGTGTCCAAGTTAATATTTTTGTTTTTTTCCTTTTTTTTTTCTTTTTTGTTGTCTGTCATGAATTCTACAGCTTTCAATGATTTGAATATAAAGATTGCATTTTATTTTAATTTATGACTTAATTTTTTAGGAGTTTGAGATTTTAATAAAAATATTAAATAAATAACAATTTAATTTAATAGGATAGATACTTTTTATCTTGATTGAAAAATATGGATGACCGAATTAAAATCCGTTAATTTATTTTTAAATAAAAATTTATTTTTTTTGCAAAACAATATTTTTAAAAATTTTTAAGTTAATATATTCAAAATTTATACCGAGTAGATTCTTGAATCAAGTTTAATAGGTATACATAGAAAAACAATATTATTTTTATTTTTATTTTCTATATATTTAAAGATGAAATAAAATAGTTGAAATCTTACTAGTTAAGAAAGATCTAACTCGGGTTTTATTTTTTTTATTATAAAAAAAATTCTTATGTTTATTTAAATATAATTATTTTTTAAAGTATTTTTTTATTTAGAAATACATTAAAATAATTTTTTTATTTTTTAAAATTCATTTTAACACTAGCACATCAAAATAAAAAAAATAATTTAAAATAAAAAAAATAAATAGTTTCTTTTAAAAAATCACAGCAACAATCAAACTCCAACTAAGATGTCATGTTTTTTATTTGAGAGGCGATGGAGCGGTAACGTCCTTCTCTTCTCATGGTAGGCATGGAGATACTAACCCTTTTCTGTAAGACTGCATGGAAGTTGACATTGTTAGTTTTGAATTCAAACTATGCTCCTTTTTTTTTTTAATGTTTGATAGACTTGCTGTAAAATACTCTCAGATGTCTGTGAAAATAAAAACAAGATTCAGAACTGTCATTTCTTTCAGGCAATGTCACTGGCAAAGACTATATAGAGTGATTTGTCAGGTTAACTATAATCCCAGGTATCTCTGTAGCTAATCAAAGTTAGGAGCTAAACATTTTTGGACCTATAACTATGGGAGCAAATGCTTTGTATTTTCATGAAAGTTCTCTAATCATTGCTTTATAATCTTGTACAAAACTGGTACTCTTCAACTGCTTAAAAGACACGAAACGCCTTTTGGGATGCTTTTAATATATTGATGCCAAATCAATGCTCTTGTCATGTCAGTCATAGGTCTTCTTTTGCTGCAATAGATAATTCTATGGCATCCATGCACTTATGATTTCTTAATCAAGATGATTGGATTTGAAGGTATTAGAGGACATTAGGGCTTGGAGTAATGGAACTACATGCATGTACAATCTTGTAAGAATCTACTCTTACATAGATGCCTTACCTTCACGTTTGGTGCATTGGATTTTTTCAGCTGTGGTCCTTTTTTTAAGATTCCTGGAAATTTGGATTACTCATGACTCTATGGTTCAAATTAATGTGGAATGTTGTGTTTTTGTTCTATTAGGTAGAGTAATAGTGTCATTCATGTGGAACTGGGACTCCATGGCGGAATGTTGTGTTTTTGTTCTATTAGGTAGAGTAATAGTGTCATTCATGTGGAACTGGGACTCCATGGCTCAAATTATTGTGGAATGTTGTGTTTTTGTTCTATTAGGTAGAGTAATAGTGTCATTCATGTGGAACTGGGACCATAGCTTAACATTTTCTGCAGATGGGGGGACCCCAAGAACAAGAAGAAGACAATATAACTGGATAGGACATACATTCTTTCAGTTAATTGCCGCTTATACTGTATTTTTTCTTGGAATTTTATGCCCTCTTTTCACCAAAGGGAACTGCAAGACCAGAACACTAAAATTTGCTGTATTTAGGTGATATCAGTAAAATTCAAATATGTGGGGAACATGGGCATCACATAGTTGAGAAAGACACCTGCATAAATTTTAATGAGAAAATTTAAATCCTGAGACAGTAGGAGTGTCGAGTGACAGGTAGGCTTGGCCAGTGGAGACAAATGTATGCTGCAATGGGACTCTAGATGGCGACCATTGCATGTGTGTGTGAGTTGGAAAGATGCAGAGATGATGTTCAATGTGAAATTCCCAGCCAAGTCTTTTGAGGCTGATGAGGTGCATACAGAAGATTATTATTTCTTCAAATCTAAAGCTTTTTTGAGAATTGGAGAAATCTACTTCAATATTGAGATATAGCTTTTTACAAAATCAATGAAAGTGAAGAGAGAACTCACACTGGAACCATTCCTATGCAGTATACATGCATTCAGAAACCAAGAAAGTGTATAAAATTGGCAAGACGAGGAGAAGAACATGTAACAAACTCCTCTCGAGGAACAAAAGCTCTAACCTCCCACTTTGCGACGATCGCACAATGGGAAAATCTTCAACGTTGTGCTTGCACTTCTTGACTCCTGTAATTGCTTGTGTTGATTGACAAGATAGGCTGATAAGTTATACAAGTCACAAAAGGATTTCGAAGAGGATCTATCAACTCTTTATTCAATGTTGAAAGCATTGAGAGATATTCTGTCAACAGATAATGATAGGTTAAGGAGTGAGATAACCTTCTAAAAGATATCAATTCTCAGATATGACAGGTTTGAACTCATTTGCAGACATGCTAGAGCTAAAATAATCCCTTTAAGCTCATCTTTATTTTGCATAAATCCCATGTTTTCTTCTTAGGTTTCGAAGAATCTTGACTAATTTGCCTGCTTTTTTTGGCGAGAAAACAGAAGATAAAACACCCTTTTATATACTTTTCACACAAAAATCAATGATCAAGAACATCATACCTGAACTTTTTATGAGACGCTGTGGTGAAAAATATGGACTCACTCTTTCAATTAGAGCTTTGTCAAAATGTGGTAATTCTAGCAGTTGCGGCTGAAATTTTGAGATTGAATTTTCATTTGTTACTGGAAGCAGGATTCTGCTCATCCATGCAACAGTGAAGAGGCTTGATTGCACTAAATTTGGGATGCCATTGGCAATGGAATTCGAAAGGGCAGCCAAAAAACTCTTGCTGCCACTGTTGAGCAAGACTACTGCTACTTTCCTTTGCCAATCTTCCATTGCATCTTCCTCTTCATTCTAGTTGAGCCATTCAAATAACACAAGCAATCATTATACAGGAGAGTATTCATTTTTTTTTGTCACCAAATTAACTACTGCTCCTTCATTTGTTAAAAAGACTAATGTGACAAATTAAAAAAATGCAGCACCAGAAGAACCACTCCTCCCTAGTACTAATTTTTCTTCAGACTTGAACTTTTTCTAAAAGTGAATTTATTTTGCTGGTATGTTGCTATATTAAAGCTTACCAAGTTCCCATCAACCATTTCCTTTTTGTCGAAATGATCCTCGTAATCTCTCATGGAAGCCTGCTTGTTGTAAAAGCCAATCTTCTGCGGTCGCCTCTCCATTGTATGAAAAACGGCCTCCCAACATCAAGAGAGCTTTTGAGGGTTGTTTCTTGAGCCTTTGTGCTGGGGCAATCTAAAGATTCTGTGATTGCCTCAACTGCTTCTTCCCTATACAAACTGGACTTCGAAAGATCTCCCTGCAACATCACTGCTACTTATTGTTCAAGATTTTGAATCCAAACTGTTATAAACTAGTATTTTGGTCTCGGCACCAAAAATGGACCATTAGCTTACTTACAAATGGACTTACCAGAAGCTCAAGCTGTAAGAGAACTGCCGCAACCAGCGGGCGTTCTTCAGGCGAAGATCTCTGGAGATAGACTAAAAAGATGTGCATGGTGTTCAAGCCACCCCATCCATTATTGAGTCCCGTTAAGAATTTAACGATCCGTGTTCTTCTGCTCGCATTTCCTCAGATTAATCAGAATACAAATTGAATACTAAGCTTACTAAACATGTTTTACAGAAGTGAAACTAGAAAATTCATACCTGCTCAGGCACAGTAGCTCCGCTAGTAAATTGAATGCACACCCATTATAATTCTTCTGGATACCAAGAACAATGAGCTCAAGGAGAGAAGTCTTGTTCAAATTGTCAGCTAAGTAGTTCCGACAGCTCCCATTAGCTCGAATGCAACATAACATGAGCGTAGCAGCATGATTTCTCTCGATAACGTCTCCTACTTCAAAGGTCCTTGCCAACAAGCTCAATCCTCCCAGGGAAACAACTTGACTAGCATTCTCTAAGTTCCTATCTTCATCAAAACCTGTTAGAAGTTGGTCTAAGAAGTACATTGCTGCCTTTTGAGGCATGCACCTTACTGTGAATAAGGTCTGCAACTGGCCTCCAAACTCTAAAACTCGAAGGACTAGTGCTACCCACTCGATAGGAACCATCTGTTTTGCCTTCGGCTTCGATCGGTAAAGCAGAACAGCAGCTTTGAGAAATAAACTGCTACTTTTAAGAGTTTCATGAAGATCTTGAGCTGTGGATCAGCGTTTAGTACTATTAGCCTATTTGCTTCATTTCTTGTTACAAGCTGTGCGAGAATAGATATTGCCAGCTCTAGAACTTGATCATCAGTGGAAGCAAACAAGACCTCAAGCAACCCTTCAATCACAGGTGCCTTTGATAAAGCCCCTTCAATCACAGGTGCCTTTGATAAAGCACCTTCAATTACGTTACTGCCAGGTGAGTCCAACCAGGCTTTGGCAGTGACATGGATTGCACTTTCACACTCAGCTAGACTATCTGAGGAGCAAATAGTGCTAATGGCTCTACTTAGATCACTAGGAGGGAGATGGATTGTATCTTCATTCCTGATTGAATTACTCCTGACTATGATGTTTCCATTAACCAGGCATTCTGATAACACACTTTGGCAGGAAAAGAGCCTAAAATAGTCTGATTTCTGAGGCTCATGCCATATATCATTTTTCGAAATTCCATAATTTTGACTCGATGGCCTTCGAGGATTCCTCGTCTTCTTATACTGTAAAAATTAGAGAACTATTGATTGTATTCCTCCAATAAAGCAGTAGACTTTAGTTAGAAATAGGAAGGTGGTAGCAGAGTTTCGGGAATAGGGACAAAGATACTCACAGTAGCATAATTGCAATCTTTGTATTCATCTATGCACACCTTTTCTTCCTCTATGCTCCATGTATCCATTGAAGCTCTATTTCGAGAATCGAAGTCCATCGATTGGCGTTCTAGCGTGGGGCCAAACACAGCTCGGTATCTTTTGAGATTAACACAAAAATCATAAAGCAAATAACATACTGTCAAGACCTTTTTTCTAATTTTGAAAAATAAACTTGGAAATGGTGATCAATGACTTACAAGTTTGTGTTGACGGAGGAACGTGAGTTATAAGAATCCGATGATCTCCTCATTGATGGTGCATAACTTGATCTAGATGGCAAAGGGATGGCTGGAACAGAAGGAGCTTTAGCCCCAACCTTGAGCCACTCTTTATAGTAAAGAGCAAACTGGATTGTTCCCATATCCATCTGGTCATTATAGACCTTACTCAAAGTTTTCACCTTTCTTTCCATCTCAACATGCTGGGAGCCTGAGAGAAATTCAAGTTCCTCATGGTACCAAACTTTAAGATGAAGAAGATGGGGAAGAAGGAAATGCTCCCAAAGGTCAGGAAGCAAGCGAGTCCTTGCTAAAAATGGCGCATCGCAAAAAACATGAAGTAGATGCCTGGCAGATGTCCTGTCATTCTTCTCTAGCTTGTAAACAATAGACAAGTACAATTGAGCACAAGCTGAGAGATGTGAATTGGGAACACCACAAGTGGAACCATTCCCGGATTTCTTAGAATTCAATGAAGCAACAATGTTCAAAAGCTGGATTGAGTTTTTCAATGACTCCACCTTCACCTCCTTTCTTGTTGCTTGCTCTTCAACCAACTTCTCAATGCTTTCCATTCCCGACTCCATATTCCCAAAAATCCCATCATCCGAACCCATGCTTCTTCCCACCAAGCAAGAGTTGCACTTCTCTCTAATCATCTCCCTAAAACTCACATCTTTTGTGTACCTGCCTATATAACCACTGAGTATAGATACCACTGCTCTAATAGCTATTTCATCGATTGCAGGATCTTCTCCCCTCAACAATGACTTAGACTGCAATCTCTCCGTATCCGAACTCACTCTCCTCGATGAAAATATCGACGACCCTTTTCGAGTGGAGGCCTTATCGGTCTTCTTCTTGGAAGAATGGGGTCTTTTCTGGTCATGGCAAACATGTATAGGCAATATTACTGACTCTTCTGGTCTAATTAATCTGTCTCTGGGCTTCACTTGTGCTCTATTTCTCAAGAAACTTCTGTGCTCAAATCCTTCCTCGGCGAGCAACTGATTCAAGGAAGCCATTTCTAGGTGAACTGAGTTTGGTTTTGGAGCGAAGAATTAAGTGTCAAAAGGTTCACTGACATTCCTTCACAACCAAGAATAGATAACAAAGTACAGCTACAGAAGCAAGAAAATGCAAGAAAGTGGTTAAGAAAGACACACAAATAAGGACAGAGAGAACTCGGGGTGATTTTCTTTAGGTAAACCGGCCCGGTTCAAATTAGTTACATCAGTTAAAACTCCCACCAATCAAACCCAACAAATACAATTCTTCATAAAATACTGTAAGTTAAAACAAAAGGAGGGGAGACAGGGATGTGATATGGCCTGAGATGAATGGATCAATCAAGCAAGCAAGAAAACAATTTTTGAAACTAGGGGAAGCATATGAAATGCCTAGCATGAACAGGACCCACACTGACAGAAGTAGCTGAAATCAACAAATTCATGGAAAATTAGAAGCAGATCAGCGCGCAGCAACATCTAGTCTCAATGGCATTGCATGATCGATGTTGCCTTGTCAAATGCTTTAGAGTGCCAGTTCAAGATTTTGTCTTTTGGGGGCAAAGTGTCATAGGACTAAGTACAGCTTTATAATATAGTCAGTGAAGTATTGAATTTTTATTAAATTTATTTTTATCCCTTTTACCAGAACAAAACAGTAAAAGGGTTCTAATTCTAATATTCAAAATAAAATAATTAGATCAATGATTGGGTGTTCATGAAAAGAGAAGAAAAGGGGTTCCCAAAGAGAAGAAAAGGAAAATATTATTTTGATATGGTTGTTGTGATCTTCCTCTTGTCTTTAGTTATGAAGTGTTATAATTACAACTCAAACTTGGGCCTTTGAAACCTTTATGTATGCTTTGCAGTATTAAGTTTTATATCAGTCCTTTTTTTTTAACAAACCCTCAAATTAGTCCCCATATAGCCATAATATATAATTCAAAATCCAATGGAGGGTTTTTCTAAGAATATTTATCTCAATTGGGTCCACAAAGTATTAAGATATTCTCGATTGAGTTTTCTATCCAAGTAACCCTTACAAATATATATTTAATAAAAAACGCTGAACTTTTTGTATCTTGTATTGTTTTGTGTGTGTGTGTAAGCGTGTACAATTTGGCCATTAATGAGTTGCAGAATCAATTGAGATGAAAAAAAAGCTTGAAAACTCTATGGAAAAATCATATTTAATCCTAGAGGATTTAGTTTTTACCCCCAGCCACTGGTCTGCTAGTCTAGCCAGCCACAAAACAGCTAGTATACATACATTTATTGACAGGACAGAATCGTGTACACTTCACTATTTGTATTAACATACGTGTCAAGCAAAATTAACTATAAATTAGTTAAAAAAATAAGTAATGATTTATTGAATTTTGCACTTGAGGTTGTGGTCCAGGAGTGGAGGGATTTATTCCTTTCTTTATGTCGGGATTCAAGCTTTTTGTGTGCATACTTTTTATTTTACAGGGTGTTTTCATGCTCCTTTGGACTACAAGATATTTAGTGAGCCCAGGAGATTAGTTGTGAAGGTGCGTGTAAGCTAGCTCGGACATCTCGAGTTACAAAAAAAATTAACTAATTGAATTTATTATAGTTTTTATACATAACAAAAACCCCTAGCAACACCCCAACATAATGTTGGGAATTGAAAGGATTTTTGTTTTTTCAACTAGGCCCTCTTGAATCAATAATCTAGATTCCTTATTGATTTGATGATCAAATCAAATGAATTGTCCAAATAAATAGTTAGAAAAGACATTTTTCAAGTGGGATTGATACAGGAGATAATTTCAATTAAAGGAAGAAAAAATCATCAGAGCAACTTGGTGAAGACATGGTTGATTGATTTCACTTTCAAACAGTGATAGAATAGTGTATACCAAGGCAGATGTTGGATCTTATATAGAAGAAAGGATTTGATGGGTTGATATTGGCCCTTCAACTTTTTATTTGAAAAGAAATGCATTCACGGGTCGCTGTATTTTTTTATGATTGATGGGTCCATGAAACTAATTCAATTGGTCTCTACTTGTAGCTTGTTCGCCTATTTATGAATCAATGATCCTTTTGAGTCATCTTGAAGGATTTCATAGCCAAAATGGTAGTGGTAAGGTGTCTTTACTCCTTCCATCATTATCATTCAAGATGAATTTTAGAAAAAAATAGTGAAAAAACAGAATTTTCAAATGCAAGCTGCACAGTGTTTAATATCAAATGTGTTTAATTAAACACATTTATGTGATTTTTGTTTGTATCTTAAAAGGCTAACCAAGGAGAGAGATGCTCTTTGTGGAAGTTACATACCTAGTAGATAATACTAATGCTGATATTTAACGTTTTATTTCTTTGGCCATAACTAACTTTTGTGGTTCCGATTTGCTATCATTAAAGTCTTCCATTGCCTCTCCTCCTCTCATTCCTCCATGCCATTCTTTCTTCTCTTCCTTGTCTTTTCTTTGCTCAATCCTATCTCTTGTCTACATATGACTGGAATATATAAAATCGGACTCAGGAAGTTAAATATGTTGTCGTCTTTGGTTTGGTAGTTCGAATGTTTTTTCGATATAATTAAAGTTTGGGAGACCATCGGATGATCAAACTGTTATATATCAATGGTTCATGTTTGTGAGCTGGGCGATAAAGCTCATTGTTGTGTGTGTGTGTGTGTGTTTGTGTTTGTGTAAAGAGTTATATGAGACTCCATGTCTAATAAATAAAATCATCTAACTCATGATTTTGTTTAATGATGTGTTATGATAATGATTGATTGTTTGGAAAAAAGAAAAGAGTTTGGAGGGTCAAGTTTAACTGATAAATACTAATAAAATCGTCTAACTCATGATTTTGTTTATTTAAGATATATTTGTTTGATTTCTTATTCTAGATTTAATTTCGTTTCTGTAGGTATTAATGAATTAAAAGTTTTAATCTCTATAGAAAGAAATTAATTAATTGTTAATTTGCATGGTTCATACTCCCCGTGGGCTTTAAAAACTTTAAATATAACTTGTAGTGGAATTATTTTTTTTATAATAAAAGTATGACCCAAGGGAGAAGAATAAAAATTAAAAAAAACAAAACAAAAACCTGAATAGTCGCATCAAAGGATAAGGGCGTGTTGCAGGAAAATTTTTTGAATCTTCTTACAGTAATTACTAATACTTTTTTTATGAGTCCATTTTTTAAAAAAATAATAATAAACAATGAAAGAAAAGAAAAATCACATCCAGAAATTATAAAAATATTTTTATCTAGATTCGAAAAATATTTTTATTATTTTCTCTCTTTTGTTAACTTCTCATGTGGAAACCATACTTCAAAGCAAAACAAAAGAAGTACGTCAAATCACCCTTAACTTACAGTAAGTATTTATAGAAATTAATGAGTTCATCATGGTAGTTAAGCACTGGGAATTGTTTAGTTTAAAAGGAGGAAAAGGGCAGAGGCAATATTCTCGTGTCAATGTCATGTCAAATAATTTCAAAAGCCTATTTCCGAGTATAAAGTATGTTGGATATGAGTTAATTATGGAGCTATAATTGGGAGCCCACATCCACAGAGGAAGGAATATTGAAGCCCTAGTTCATCAATCATCGTCCTGCAAGCCCCTGGTTCAGCTTCCTGCACCCACCAAGAAAGTCTTATTTAAACCCCTGCCTTTTGAATACTAAGCTCAGAGAAGTTTTTATTACTATTATGTGTGGCATTAATTTGGTATGGGATTTACGAAGTGAGAGTGTAATTAATTACAAGAATAATTATTATAAAAAAACAATTTTTAAGGGAGTGTATATATTAATTTTATCACGAGTTCTTAAGGAAACCAAGCCAATAGAATTTTTACAAATTAACAATCAAACTTGTGTAAATCATATTTAATAGAAAAATCGCGATTATTAAATAAAGTGATTAATAATTCATCCATCACGAAATATGAGTGGGGACAAATTCAGTGATGTTCAAAAGTTCTATTGCTTAAGTTCATAATCTTAAGTGGTGGATCAAGTCTATGTAATAATTTCTCGCTTTCAAGTATGTTTGATGCATTTAAAAATTGAAGGGTTAAATGTTAGTAAGAAAAAGATAGAAAAATAATTAAATTATAAGTAGGGAATTGTGCAGAAACAATTAAAAATTAATTTGGTGTCTTTGGAGATTAGAGAGCTCTGAGAGAGCTCCTTTCCCTTTTCCTTTCTTTAAGATTTTTTTTAAAAGATCTATAATTAGCTCGTATACGTAATCTCAATATCATTACACTAATTGCATATATAACCACAGCCACTCTAAGCAAACAAATAATCAAGTGGTCATGGATAAGAATTTAGGATCAAGAAGTTTGTTTTTCTTTCCGATTTTAGGTTCAAGCCTTGTGGTTACTCATATGATAGCCACTGGAAAACACATGATTGTTAACTTCAGGACCGGTGGGATTAGTCGAGGTCTCGCGGAGGCTGGTGTGGACACCCACATTAAATCAAAAAAAAAAATCAATTTACCTTAAATTGTTTCTACTATAAGTGAATATTAATGGAATTTTTTTCTGATAGTTAAGTGCTAGAAATTATTTTGTGAATGAAAAGAGGAAGAGACACTGACATTATCATCATCCTAAAGTCATATTAAAACAATAAAGGCTTTCTCGAAAGCATCATCTTAACTGTAAGGTAAGGTTGAAATTGTTAGGCAATTACGTAAGCTATTGTTGACCCCCACCGAAAGAGGAAAGGAATATTGAAATATGTCATCAATCATCCTTTCCTTTAGATGAAATCCCTAGTTCAGTTCCAGCCATCCTACCAAGGAAAATCGTCTGCTAAACCTAGAATTTGAACATTCAAAGAAGAAAAAGAAAAGAGAAGGAAAGAGGAGACAGATGACATTTCATGTTCTTTCCTTCTTGGAATTACTTTCGCTCCTCATATTGAAGCATTGGATCTTTTAGCTTGTGATCTTTCGAGGCTCTTTCCTTTTCTTGATAGTTGTTGTGTTGGGACAATATCGAGAACCAAGAAAAAGTGATAAATGACAAGAACGAATATTTCTTTTTCTTCTTAGTTCTCTTACTATTTTATTCAAAAGCTTTTAGAAGCTTATCTAAAATCTTTTGATGAGGGCATCTCGATGGTTACATATATATTTAGAGTTTCTTTCAT